>JARUPZ010000020.1:2038974-2638974 GCA_031213475.1 Nereocystis luetkeana
GTAGTAAATAGGACCTACGGTACAAAAAAAAAACTACGTACCGGTATATATATACCTATTTTCAATAACAATATTTGGTCCTATTTACTATGGTCCCCCGTAATATTAATATTGTAGAGGGTTACATACAGCAGTTATAGTGCCGCCGTGTTGCTGAATAGTTAGTCCGGACGCCAAAAAGGGGGTGGAGGGTTGGAGTGAACAAAAACAGCGCGGTACGAACGTCGTCCGAGTACACTCACTCGCACTCGCTCGCCGTGACAAGAGTCATCGGGGTGCGTGCGTGTATGTACATACCGAATCGAGATCAATCGTTGTGAAACTCGATGCCTTCGGGACCTCGACACTCAAACAATGGTTGGTAGCTTCGGTGTTGTCAACCATTGAATCGTCTACGTACGAGCAGAGCCTGAGCGCCCAGCACAACAGGATGCACAGGCATCCCCATCTTGCTCTGCGCCTGTGCCGCACGACTCCTCGCATTCAAACTCGGACACCGATTCCCACCATTGTCACCCCCCCCCCCCCCCCCCCCCCCCCGATCACGCCTGCGACCATTGCCGAAGCTCGTCACTTTTTTCGGTCGTCAACGCTTTCCCCTCCCTCTCCCAAGTCCCCCAAGAGGCTTCATCTACTTTTACTCAACCCCAATCGCAACTGCTGGCCTGCACGCCAAGGTGTTTGGTCGGCTGTCTTACTTTGAGACTACTATTACTTGGGGACCATAGTTAATAGGACCTACGGTACATACAAAAAACAATATATTTCCCTATTTTTACTAAGGATAGTTGGTCCTATCTACTATCGCCCCCCGTAGTATTAGAGCAGCGAGGTCTTTGCTGGCTGTAGGAAACGGCCTACATGACCCTTCACATGACCCTTTCAGTACTGCACTGCACTGCACTGCAAAGAAACGGACCTGGTATGAAACACACAAATTCCAAGATTTTTGGCCCCTCATTTGTCTCCAAGAACGGGGAGAGCAGTCATAGCGAGTAAAAAAAAAGCCCTACCTCTCTGTCCCCAAGTATAGGGACCATGTATGTGCTTAATCTTCAATAAACGGTATTTATATAGGGACAGTGGCACCTGATAAAGAAACTGCTGCCATTTTTTTGGGACATCACCGAAAGTCGCAACAGGGGTAAGATCGATCGTTTTTTTCAAGCGCTCCTTTCCCCGAACGGGAAGCTTCACACCACCGACGTTGTTTTCGGGAGGAAAAAAATATGCGATCGAGAGAGAGAGAGAGAGAGGGAACCTCACGGAAATAGAATGTTCTGACTTCATGTACCACTCTGACCCGAAATACTGAAACAGTTAGCCTATAGGGAATGCCTAGAGACAGTTAGCAAAAAGGGAAATATAGAGACAGTTCCGTGGCATATAGGTATTCAATCCAAACCATCCTTAAATTTGAGAGTGGTATTTACTATTACAGGGGACTATAGTAAATAGGACCAAATGTTGTTATTACGGGGGACCATAGTTAATAGGACCTATGGTACACATAAAAACCTATATGTTTAACCATTTTTACTAACAATATTTGGCCCTGTTAACTATGGCCCCCCGTAATAGTAAAAACAGTGAAGTATATAGTTTTTAGCGTGTACCGTAGGTCCTATTTAATATGGCCCCCCGTTATAGCACCACCCATTTTTTACCCGTTGCCATAACAAAAACGAGCGACGGAAAAACCATCGCACCCCTCCGCACACTCAATGTTTTTATACGGTACCAGCTACACTACTGCATGTACCGTATGAGGTGTGGGACGCTTCTTTTTTTTTTTCGGATGCGCATTTTTTTTTTCGTGGGGAGCAAGGGCTATATATATAAGAGAGGGGAAAAGGCGACGAAAATAATCACAATTCCTCTAGCCGCGAATGTAAAGCCATACCAGGTACCAGGTACAGCAGAGGGGCAATACAGCAGTCTCCACTTTTAGGCCATCGTTCCAAGAATATTTTTTGGAGATAACATCAGGTACCCCGCTAAATCGGCTGGGGTCACGAGAAAATAAAAACTTCGAGGGATTGTACAGCAGAAATTCTATTTTCGCTCTTCCCATTCACTCTCTTCGCCCCTTCTCTCTTCTCTCCATCATATGGTGCTGTAGTCTAACCTTAGATCCGGTGTCACACGGCGGGCTCTCCTCCCCCCCCCCCCACCATTAATAGTTAATGCCTTCATTTGTACCGCGAGAAGGCTCCAGCCAGTTTCTTCCTTCGATGACTCGCGTCCAACTCATGGTCAGCAGTAGTGGACGATAGAACAGTATTGAAGACGAGAACACCACGTCTATAGGACTGCCAAGGGGCGGCATTAACCCTTTTACAGTAGAACCGCAGTCCCATTTTGGGGACAAAACTACTTTGAATTTAACTGGTTTGTACCCCAAAACGGGACTGCAGGCCTAACAGGGTTAAAATGGGCACCCCACCGAATAATGTGAGTATCAAACGTTGCTTATGTTCCCGGAGAGGGGTGTGTATTAACGATTACAACATCGGCCCCCGGTTTCTGTTAGGGACGTTGAGGGGGGGGGGAGGGAAATGTGTACCTATTATCATGCCCGGCCGTAGTCTTATGACCATAGACCCTCGCATCCCTACGATGCCGGGACGGAGGGGTGTCAGGGAGGGGGGGGGGGGGGGATGATCAGCGAATATGTCCAAACTACGATGCAAGGAATCGTACGCCACGTGTGCAGCATGATGCTGCCGCAAATTCCTGCTGCTGCTGATAATGATACGGATGATGATGATTGAAACGATGATGATGATGATGATGATGATGATGATGATAACGATGATGATGAAAACGATGATGATGGCGATAACGATAATGATGATACTACAACACATACGAGAGAAGGTACTGCTGTAGCTCGTCTCCCTGAAACCTAGCCCGTGGTAGACACACACACACACACAACAACAAAAAGTCTCCCGATGGAACAAAAACAAACCAACCACGAGTACGTACGTACAAAAAAAAAAAGGGTTGCACCGCAGATCCAGCACATAGAAGCACTTGTCCCGCCGCGTGTTTCCGCATGAACAAAACGGTAGCATAGATGAGGGACGAGGTTTGACATTATCGTTGTTTTCGCTTGCTGTGTTTCGTGGGTTCCCCCACAGGGATAAACAATGCTACCCGGTGTGCTAAAAGCAGAGCAGCACCGGATGAATATCAACATATTATATTTATACATGCCTGGTATATACTACTGCTGTAAGTTTATATTCAAATATATTATATGTCGTACGGTATGTTCCAATAATGCTTCCAAAGAATGAAATGTCGACTGCTGTACGGGTGTGCGTCGGAGCCAAGGCTGTGGACGGGAGCGAGCGAGAGTTCGATTGAAGTTATGTCGAATAATCGGTCAAGGGCGATAGGGAAGCGAGCCTCCAAGCGAGCCCCAATCACCAACCACCCCCCTCCACCTGGCCTCCACTTGGCCGGTGACGGAACCAGTATGTCCGGTGGGAGGACGGCATGAATACAACTTTAGCGGGAAAAAAAAATCGCCTCCAGTTTGTTTGCCGTTTCGCGATTCCATGGCCGACCGGATCGCGTATGATACCAACCAGCACACGATTGAATCGGGTGACTCGGCTGCCGATTCAAAGGGCTCGTAGTTATAGTTACATCGCTATTCCAATATTACACTCGAAAATATCGATACCCTCGGATCTACATACCAGACATACCGTACAATGAGTGTGTGTTCTTCAATCAGACCGTTCTTTCTACCCGTCGACATCCAGCACAACCAGTGTCCGTGCCGATTCTTCAGCCTTATTAACAGAGAGATACAAGCTATGTGGTCACAAAACTACGACACAAGAGATACTACGTTGCCACGTACGCACGAAGCACAGTGGGCGATACAATGCCATGTCATCATACAAAACAACACACGTGCCGATTCTTCAGCCTGTTAACAGAGAGATACAAGTTAATGTGGTCACAAAACTACGACACAAGAGATACTACGTTGCCACGTACGCACTAAGCACAGTGGGCGATGCAATGCCATGTCATCATACAAAACAACACACTAACTCCTTGGAGCCTGCAGCGTCAGACTTCGTCTTCCTCATACACGGGGTCAATACAAAACCCGTGGTACGCGCGATCGAAGCATCACACACAGCTTCCAAAGATGATCCTCGATCTCACAGCTGTTCTTTCTTCATTTCATAAAACGTAACACGCAAGGTTACATGCGAGGAGTCGTTTGGACATCACCCTCACTGCTACGGATCAGTAGCAGGTATTAACTATTACGGGGGACCCTAGTTAACAGGACCTATGGTGTACATAAAAACCTATATATTTAAGCATTTTTACTAACAATATTTGGTCCTGTTAACTATGGCCCCCCGTAATAATAAGGACATACTTTCTGGGATTAAGCTCCATTAATAACAGGCCCTTTGTCCCTCACTCATGGACGGGCCCATGATATTGCTGTAATAGCGAAAACGATGGGCTTTGGGGAAGGTCTCATTCAGGTCTTTCCAGATACAGGAGGCGTTTTTGCACTCTCCCTTCCTTGCAGGGACAAAACGAAGAAAAGAAAAACAGCACGGATGTCGTCTGAGGGTGTCTTACTTTTCAACCCTTTTAGGACCGCGGTCCCAATTGAGGGACAATCCACTCAAGTTCCAAGAACTTTGTCCCCAAAACGGGACTGGAGCACTAAAAGGGTATGATAAAGCGTCACAGGGTACGTTGTACGTGTGCCATGTGTAGGATATGCCTGATGGTATGGCACCGTCCGTATGGGTGGCACACTATTGTAGGGAAAACCGTTAAAAAAAAAGCGACGGTGGGCGCAGTTAGCGTTCGCGTGGACTCTTGACCAACCGGCCACAAATTGACACCAAAACACGGCCAGAAACTTCAGAAATATGGAAGACCCGTTTTATACTCATATCAAGAGTCCAAACGGTTCCGCATGATATTTACGGGCAGAGTGGGATAGATTCCTCCGTCGGGCTCGATGCTCAAAACCTCGCACGGCTAAAAAAGGAGACCGATTGACCTCGCTGCGATAATACAGAAGGGCGTTCGGGAAAAAAATGGTCGGAACAAATTCGGATGGGTTTCTCGGTAGTCTGTTTTCTACCGAACATAACACCAGGTAGCAAAATCCCAACCCACGAAAGACTACTACTCCGGAGTATTACGGAGGACCATAGTAAATAGGACCAAATATTGATAGCAAAAATAGGGAAATATATAGGTTTTTGTGTGTACCGTAGGTACTATTAACTATGGTCCAACTATTAAAAACGCTTTTAACCTACTTTTGTAATTTTTTTGGGCTCTGGGCTGGACAAGAAACGGGGTATAACTTCTGACTG
The DNA here is from genome assembly GCA_031213475.1 of Nereocystis luetkeana. Taxonomy (NCBI): domain Eukaryota; class Phaeophyceae; order Laminariales; family Laminariaceae; genus Nereocystis; species Nereocystis luetkeana. The sequence continues at coordinate 2,044,359 of JARUPZ010000020.1, forward strand.
GCTGCGCAGGACCTTCGGATTCCATCTTCTATTCAACCAACCAGCTATCCCCAAGTGTGTTGGTTTGGACATGTTTAGAAGGGTCATTCTTATCGCAGAGTTTTTTTTTCCAAATTTTCGACATTTTTTTAACGCAATTTTTCGATCTTCTATATTTTCCTGATTTTTTTTTTCCAAATGTGTGAAATTTAACGAACTTGATTTTTTTTGCTTCTGGAGAATTTCACGAATAGTGACAGAACGCCTCTGTATATTGATACATATCTCCAATTATTTTCAAAACTTTGGAAATTATGGAAAAAACGCCCTCCGATAAGAACGAGCCTAACCCAACCAAGTAGGACCATCGCGAACAACAGGACGTTCGTGCACAACCTACTCGATCCCGATGGTTGATGGTTGACTGAGAACGACAGAGTCGGGGAGACTTGATCGAGACTGCCCCGTCTCGTCAGAAACAGAATATTCAATTTTGCCTCACGGTCACCATCAAATGAGCGATAACAGCAAAAACACACACCTCAATTGTGACATCGAAACCCCCCCCCGCCAACATCAATCTCTTCTTGGAAGCTACTGGGGGGGGGGGGGGGGAGGGTGAAACGACCTCGTCACGGCTGATAAGGCCGGTGACATATACACCACCCTGGGTGATATTCGATAAGGGCTGCACCAGGGTCAACAGGACGTACATGTAATCATTCTGCGCGTGCTGTGTCTTCGTGGTGTGGATGAGTTGGTTGCTACTTGAAACCATGGTAGTCGATTAAATAGTTGCTTTCGTTGGTTGGTACGAGGTTCATCTTGTTTCGTTGGTTGGGGGTAAAAAATACCGCGTAACACTGCCACGATGGCGCGCACCCCCCTCGGAAAAACTTCGAAGCAGGCTTTCTCGACCAGAAGGAGGAGCAGACTATACTGTAAACGCCGAGCGACGCGTCGACTATTACGGGGGACCATAGTGAACAGGACCTATGGTATACATAAAAACCTATATATTTAACCATTTTCACCAACAATATTTGGTCCTATTAATTATGGGCCCCCGTAATATCATGACAAGATCTCGACGCGTCGATGTTTCCAAAATCCATCACTTTTGTTCGGTGTGCCCCCCACGTTAACCCCTTTAGAACTCCAGTCCCGTTTTGGGGACACACCAGTCAAATTCCAAGTAGTTTGCCCCAAATTGTCCCCAAAACGGGACTGCGGTTCTAAAAGGGTTAAGATGCGTTTCAGAGAAAGTCGGGTCCGAACTTTTGTCCCTGGTTGTCTTGTCTTGTCAGTCGGGTCCGAAATTTGTCCCTGGTGTGTCTTGTCGTCTTGTCACACGTGTTCTACGTACGGTCGGTCTGCCACGGCCAGGTGGTTATTTGTGCTGGTTGGTTTGTTGGGTTCTGGGCCGGTGGACCGCTTGATTGCTGATTGGTCGGCTGGTTGAATAGATCGGGTTGTGACAGGAGAAGGACAGACGAGTCAAACAAAAGGAAAAAAAAAAGAGGGGGGCAGGAAGGCGCGAAAAAAAAAAAAAAGTGTTTCGTATGATACAAATATACATTTATTGTATGTACATGGTTGTATACCGCTGATCGGTTGGAACTTCAGTTAGAGGGTCAAATGGAAATCGAAAGAGGTAATAAATGTATGCGCAAGTCACATGTACGATACGGAGAAGCGGTTTCATGCAAAAAAAGACTACCATGGCTGGTGCGAGTGTTGGCCATTCTGGACACCAACCACAGAACCGTGAAAACTACAGCACTGCTGTATCATACACAACAATCATATATACGTACCGCTGTATACCATATATGAGGACACATAGAACCCGCAGTACGGGGGGTCGAAGTACCACACACAGCTAGCACAGATGAGTTCCGACGGAATCCCCCATCTCACAGCTGTTTTTTATTTTTATTTTATAACTATGTACAAGTACGAGCTGGGCCAGCCATGAAGCGGACAATCAATGAAGGAGTCGTACTTCGTGAACCACTCCTGCGAACTAGGACTTTAAATTCGGAGGCGCTGACCCTGACATATCGGTGCATTCGCGAAAAAAAAGAGCATGAAAAAAATAATGACATGTTGATAATTCGACTCGAACTCGACGAGATATCGGCGAAAACTCAAAAACACCACTTTTTACACTATATTCCTGCCTATCCCAATCAGGGCGAAATTTGGGGGAGGCGTTACTGGGCTACAAGGTGAAGACCGATATCAGTTTCATTGCCCAATTCGTTGCCCATCACAAGTTATGGCCAAAAACAATACCAGGTACCTGGTATTCGTTACTTGCATCAAGTGTGACGAGAAGAAAAGGTGTTCACTGCGATGCAGCGCTCAATTTTGCGATTTTCGATCTGAAATTTCAACACCGTATTTTGCAGCTGGTATTTTGGACGCCCGTGCGAAATCATGTCGTTCCTGGCCTTTTGATTTTTTCGTTTTTCTAGAGGAGTTTCGAATGCGCTATTTTTTTGGGGGTTATATTCTGTCATAGATTTATCTCTCTCTAACCAAGAAAAAAAAAAACCAGAACTACACGTCTTGGTTGGTGCATGGATAACACCGTGTCAAAATTTCATGTCCAACTGTGTAAAATTGGGCGCTGCATGGCCGACCTCCTGATTCGACGGGGTCTTGGCTGGCCCGGCTCGTACACCACGTATGGTACATACAATACGCCCCTGTCCACAAATACAACGGCAGTTTGTACATTAAAACTAGATTCAAAAGTTACTTAAATTTTCGGACAGGCCCTGCTTCGAAAACATGGTTGATTGACAGCGCAAACAATCTCCTTACGACGAGGACGGCTTCATTTATCCCCGAGAGCCTTCCCACTTCCCAGGTCGTTGGGGGCTCTGATACAGGCGTGGGTCAGGGATTACAGGGCTACAGCAGTGCGACACCCATATTGACCCCTTCAGCACCGCAGTCCCGATTTGGGGACAAACCGGTTTAATTCCAAGTGATTTGTCCCAAAAACGGGGCTTGGGGTCCTAAAAGGGTTCAGCAAACATGCCAGGAAACAGCACGTTCACCTCTTTCAACAGACGGCAACTTTTGCCTTGACATGCCTTGACATGCCTTGACCGACACCAAAGTACTACCGGTAGGCTGTAGTGTGAAACAGTCGGGACCTGGCACCCTGTAGACAGCAGTGCACGTTTTTGCCTTGCTTGACGTGTCTCTTGACCTCTTTGACGTCCAAGACCATCCGGCGACAAGCCAATAAACATGGTCATATCGCTATTGAATTGGTTTTGTCTTTTACCTGTACTAATTTAATACTGACCAACGGCCGGCGTCCCCGGTGGCTTGGTAGGTGGTCCGCGTGCCTATCAAGATCAATTTCGTGGGTTCAAGTCTCCCCGAGTGCATGCTCGTACCTGGAGGGACTTTTTCTTGGACGAAAAAAAATCATCAGCGGAAAGCGCGAGAGCGTGAGCTAGCTACATTCGACAAGAATCGACGAGCAGTGGGAATGCTGAACCCTATGCGCGACAAAAAATAAAGGCACCTACCGGGGGGGGGAAGGGACGACACCTGTCACCACGGCTTGCCCAGAAGATCGCTGAGGGCAAAAATTCCTACGACTTAGACCTATGCCAATGGTACACAGCGAAGTTGCAATAAAAAGTTTGAATTTCAAAGATACCCGCCAAAAAAAATCAGAACACGCTTCCTATGGGCCACGTAAAAAAAAAAAAAAGTTCCTACCTTTTGGAAAAGCCCAAAAAAAGCAAATCTGGGCCGATGTTGGGCCAACATCGGCTTGAGAAAAACTCAGGCCGATCTTTGGTTCGAAGCGGCGAGATTCCGAGTCCTCGACAGACATCGATCAACAAAACCAACGATTGCGTCACGAATTCTGAACCGAGTGCGCTCGTTAGGGGCTCCGACCCACCCTAGGGTCACCGTCTTCACACCATGGCCGGTGTCATGTGGCGGGAGCTGACCAGGCGTGGGATAAAAAAATATTTGGCCGCTGGTTTGCACAAAACAGAAGACAAAACTTCTCCATCCGTCTCGAATGGCAAAAAATAGACTTTTTTCCAGCTTTGGGAGGATACCGTAGGACGCCGCCGGCAAGCTCTCGCGCCCTAGACCATGGATCCACCTGATATCTTCGAGGCCGTCATCTATATTCGTTGGGCTTGCCAGATACCGAGTGGGTTGGCCGTGGGCTGAGTCTATGTCGAGATCGAGCGTGGATCGTCGCACGAGCTGGTTTCGATCACCGTGTTGACAATTTGCGACCAGAAAAACACAAATTGCGCCGCCCGCAGCCGTTGGGAAAAAAAAAAGAAAAAATCAAACATTTTTCTCTTTTTTTCCCACAGCGGCGGTACGAGAAATTTTTCGGCTGTTTTTTTAAAGCGATATATTTGAAAAAAAACTTTTGAACTTCGCGTTTCCATTGGCATAGGTCTTAGGCTCGAAAGTAAAAGTGATGATTAAGACAAGAAAAAATCTTAACTACAACTACTCGTATATATACTTTTTTTTGTCGTGACAAGCCGAAAAACCTGCTATTATCTCCCGAAAACTCTTCACAACGGATGGTATTAATCAACCCCTGTTAGGACCGCAGTCCTGTTTTGGGGACAAAGTAGTTGGAATTTGACTGGTTTGTCCCCAACACGGGACTGCAGTACTACTAATAAGAGGGTTAACAGTGGGTACCCCACTCGTACCGTTATATCAGGGTATAAGCCAAACACGTTTTTAACAGTTTCGTTTTGCAGCTGGGCCAAGTTACCCATGTGTGTCGAACACACGCACGCACGCACGCATGCACGGCCCAAAAAAACGACCACCTAGCTTCAAGCCAGGACCGGCCAGCAGCCAGCAAGCAATGCCGGTTCAAGATACGGGCAGAGGTTCGGAAGTATGTATGTATGTATGTATGTGTGTATGTATGTATGTATGTATGTATGTATGTATGTATGTATGTGTGTATGTATGTATGTATGTATGTATGTATGTATGTATGTATGTATGTACGTATGTATGTATGTATGTATGTATGTATGTATGTATGTATGTATGTATGTATGTATGTGTGTATGTATGTATGTATGTATGTATGTATGTATGTATGTATGTATGTATGTATGTATGTATGTATGTATGTATGTATGTATGTATGTATGTATGTATGTATGTATGTATGTATGTATGTATTTGTGTATGTATGTATGTATGTGTGTGTATGTATGTATGTATGTATGTAAGTATGTATGTATGTATTATGTACCTGGTATATATGTACCTGGTACCTGGTATGTATTTATGTATTTTACCCCTATACCTGGTACGCCGGACCCGCGGCCGCACCAAAACAAAAAAAAAATGCGAGAAGAGGTCATCCGATTGATCGGTCATGTACTGATTGATACCATAATTGCCTGCTCACAAGATGACTACATACTATATACCAGGCACGTACATGCCCGACTGATCTGTTCCCATGTCTCCATACCGGTCGCCCCGGTGGTTCAAGTGGTTAACCTCGAATTCTACTTGTTTGAGTCCTGGGTTCGAGCCCCAGGAGGGTCGGACTTTGACTTTATTTGCAAAAATAAAAAAAGGATTCAATTGTTGAGAGCGCCTTGCAGCGTGGGTAGGCACAATTCGATGCGAGTCGACGAGGGAAGAAAATGCTGAAATCTTCTCGCGATAAAAAATGAAGGCACGTACCGTAGCGGGAAGGGGGGAGAAGAGCCTGCTATGTGACCCCGGATCTGAGTTTCGAGTTGGAAGGAGAGAGAGAAGATGTGCGAAGATAATGAATGGGATGAAAAAAAAAAAAAAAAAAAAAAAAAAAAATACCATAGTTGCCTGCTGCCTGCTCACACGGAAAAAATATATATATATACAAGGTACACGTAGACACCCACATACATATATACCGAGGTCTATTAAATAGAAACGTCCACGGGTGAGGCACCTGCAAAAGCCCCAGAGGAGGAATAATTATTTTTTTTGAGACAGCAGTAGTTCCGCAGCAAGTTGTATGAATATATTATTAATAATATCTCTTCCAGTGGTGTGAGGTGAGGAGACATACCGAGGGAGGGTTGGGTTCGGTGGCGTTACCACAATCCCGGAGGGCCACCAACGAGAGGTAGTCTCAGAGTGCTCTCAGGAGCCAGGACGGCCTCGAAGGATTATAGTGATTACTGAGGCAGTACGACCAAGGGGATACGTAGGACCTGGTATCCACATGGTTGGGGTCTTACAGCGCAAAAATTTTACCTGCATTCGCATATCGGACGAACCACGATCTACTACGGATTTAGATCATCCAGGTCCCGTACTTGACGTTATGTGATGCTAATCAGGGAGCTGTATCCTACAGAGCCGACCCGGGGGAGGTGCTACCAAAAATACCCGCCGCCTATCGCTTTCGATCCTCTACCGGCTACCTCTGCCTGTAGCTCGGCAGTAGAGGGGGAGAGGCTGGTGCTGCTGCTGGGATAGCCTCGGCCAGATCGCCGAGATAGAACCGGTGCCGCAAGACCTTTCCCAAGACCTCCTAGTTTTCAACACAAGCGATTGCTTGCACACGTTTTGATGCTCTCGTCAAGCACCAGGTAGTTGCTGTCTCGATCGGTCCGAATTCTAATTATATACAATTGGGTTGGTTGGAAACTCTATGCATTCGGGGCCGGGGACGGGCAGCGAACAAAACGGGGCGTACTTTAATTATTTATAAAATCGCGCGGCGTAACTTACAAACTCGCACTCGCTCCCAGAAAATGCTCCAAAACGAAACAAAACAACAGTATGTAACCGTCAGAAGTGGGAGGCCCCTCCCCATCTGTTTCGAGGGCGTAACTTGAAAAAACTCGCACTCGCTCCCAATAAACACTCCGAAACGAAACCTTACAACATCATGAAACCGTATGTAACCGTCAGAAGTGGGAGAAGAGACACCGCAGCGAATGTCTTTTCTCAAAGCTTGCAAAGCTGAGTATCATCTATTTAATCAGTCGGACTCACAGCTGACGTATTTCACAATTTTATAAAAACATCGCGCGGCTGTTATTGATGCTGCCATCGGTCGCGGTTCGATCGATCATACCCACTCCGGAAAGATGGCTTGGAGTGGGGTGGGGTCGGGTGGGGTCTCTCGGGGCCTCCACGCGGAGGCTGAGTGTGAACACAACGCACCCCGAGCACTGCCCAGTCCACACACCACGGCACACAAGACCAGGGGGTGGTCCAGAGAAGCAAAGAGATACATGAAGCAGGGGCATCGAAGAAAAACAAACAAACAAAACAGGAGTGAAAAGAGACAAAATTAAAAGATGAAAAAGAAGAAATTAAAGAAAGAACGGAGAGAAAGGAAGACAGGGCGGCGGGGCAGGCATAGTGCTGTCTTTTCACATATGTTATAGATTACACAGGCATACATACTGATACGGGGGACCACAGTAAATAGGACCAAATATTGGTTGAAAAAAATGGGACAACATATAGTTTTTTGTGTATACCGTAGGTCCTATTTACTATGGTCCCCCGTATTAGGCTAGAATGCAGGGTGAAGCTGTGCACTATTACAACTGTTACTGTGGCTAGACTTGAGGGCGAAGGCTGCAGCTACAAAACTCTCTATTAATAAACTGCCCGCGGCGCGTTAAGATGGTTCTTTTTCACAATTTTGCCGCGGTTTTTTCCCCACCCCTCTCGCGCGACGGAATTTGAACTTTCCTCACACTGCTGTCTTCGAGTAGCGCGTGGCATAAAAGAGCTGCACGCCTTCAACCTCAAGTTGAAGTTGTAACTCTCGTCTACATCGAGCCGCTCTTTCCATTACCCCCCGGGCGGATCGTTCATTATAGGTACTCGTAACGCCTACTCCTATAAAACTCCTATTACGGGGGACCATAGTAAATAGGACCAAATATTGTTAGTAAAAATGATTAAATATATAGGTTTTTGTGTGTACCATAGGTCCTATCAACTATGGCCCCCCGTAATAGCGCATTTTTCGCTCCAAAACGGTCGACATTTCAATAGGCCGCCAATAGACGCGAACTTATCCCCGACCCCCCCCCCTCTCCTCCCCCCAGCAAAAGAACAGGTGAAGGGGGGGGGGGGGGGTGCTCGTTTTTTGTCACCCCTTTCGCTGGCCCTAGGAAATGGAGCCCTAGGAAATGGAGCCCTAGGAAATGGAATACGTTACAACTCCCTCAAAAACATTCTGAGGGGAGAACGGAACGCCGTCGAAAATGAACGACGACTACTACAGCACCAGCTACAACGAGCAAGCAGCCCGGGCCGCCGCTGGTGCGCAAGATGCGTCGGAGCAGCAACGCAAGCAGCCGCATGACACGCGCGCGCGCGCGGGCAGCACTGTGATACATACCCGATAGCTGTGAGGTGGCACGACTACAGCCAACAACTACGTAGTTTCGGTCGTTTCCCGGAGGTGTCCACAATCCGAATTGTTGGGTTTCCATACTTGTGGGAAGGCTTTCAGTGGACTACGTTAATAGCCGTTTCCAGGAGGTGCCCATTGTCCGAGTTATTGGGTTTCCATACTTGCAGGAAGGCTTGTTGAACGAGGGATACATGCTGCATGCTTTTTTAAAGGGGGGGGGTTCCTCGGGCTGACTAGGCTCCGCTTCGCCCGCCTGTCTTGACCCTTTTAGCGCCGCAGTCCCGTTTGGGGACAAACCAGTCAAATAACAAGTTGTTTGTCCCCAGAACGAGACTGCGGTACTAAAAGGGTCGAGTGGGCAAGTCGGCTGACCATCAGCTGGCTCCACCAGCCGACATGCCGACCAAACGTATGTTATATCTCGTGCGCTGTTGATCCCAGGGGGTGTTGTATCTCGCGCGGTATTCGTCCCAGGGGGTGTAATATCTCGAGCGTTGTTCGCCCCAGGGGGTGTGATATCTCGCGCGGTATTCATTCATCCCAGGGGGTGTGATATCTCGTGCATTGTTTATCCTAGGGGGTGTAGTATCTCGCGCGGTATTCATCCCAGGGAGTTATATATATACCAGGTATATGTTATCTAGCGTGTTATTCACCCCAGGGGGTCTTGATATATCTTGCGTTATTCATCCCAGGGTGTATTATCTAGCGCGTTGTTCACCCCACGGGTGTGATATCTCGGGCGGTTTTCATCCCAGGGGGTGTGATATCTCGCGCGCTGTTCACCCCAGGGGTGTGATATCTCGCGCAGTATTCATTCATCCCAGGGGGTGTGATATCTCGCGCGTCGTTCACCCCAGGGGGTGTGATATCTCGCGCGGCATTCATCCCAGGGGTGTGCTTTCTCGCGTGCTATTCACCCCAGGGGGGTGATATCTCGCGCGGTATTCATCTCAGGGGGTGTGATATCTCGCCCGTTGTTCAACCGGGGGGAGTAATATTTATCTCAAGCGTTAATCATCACAGAGGGGGTGTGACATCTATCTCGCGTTTTTTCATCCTAGGGGGTGTGTTATCTCGCGCGGTGTTCACAACAGGGGGTGTGATATTTCATCTCGCGCGTTGTTCCTCGCAGGGGGGGTGTCATCTCGCGTGTTACACATACGCGCACGGGAATGGCCCCGGCCCTGTTCGTGGGCGGTCTTCGTCCCTAACGCGGCAAGCGATCGGCGCGTACAAGCCGTCTCAATACGTCGGACAGCTCCGGTCATGAATAGACCCGCACGTCGAGACCTACATCCGTTACGCCCGCATATCGAGACCTACAGCCGTTACGCCCCGCATATCGAGACCTACGGCTAGCTGTTACGGGGGGGACTCGTACACAGTACTCAGGACCCACCATGAGCACAAAAAAACTATACCTTATATACCAGTGCTTTTACGATGCCTATCTGGTTCCGAAGGCTATCGATATGTTCCCCAGTACGAGTAATAGTATATACTTCGGGGGAGATAGACCCTCTGCCCTATAAACTCACACCCCCTACTACGGTAGGTACCACCGGCGTGGCCTAGAGAAGGTACTGTAGACCGCATTTTTGCCGGAAGGGTTACGTGCGATAGAATATGACATTGCCACCACGTCCCTGAACACAACGAGCGTATGTATGGATGAAAAATGAACAAACAAACTCTTCTCCTATCTTGGGGACGCGAGTAATACCAACAGTGTGCAGCGCAGTGTTCACGACTCTTGCACGACATCTCACACAATCACAGCAGAGGTCCATCTGTAGTGTCTGCTCCCCGCTTCACGCGTGCCTGTGGAATCGATCGGCACACAGATGGGGGCTTCACTAGTGTGGTATTAATAGTACGGGGGACCATATTAAATAGAACCTACGGTATAAACAAAAACCTATATATTTCGCTATTTTTACTAACAATATTCGGTCCTACTGGTATTTACTATGGCCCCCTGTAATAGTGTGCGGAGTAGTTAGTGCCGGTTGGCGCCATAAATAGAGCCGGTATTTTTCACCAGGCGCGTATCATAACGGCACTATAGCGTCAACCGGCACTATAGAGAGACCACTGCTGTAACGGCAAAAACACAGGATCTAGATAATCTAAAATAGATGATCTACGTAGATCGTTATCTGTCCGTAGTGTGCCATATTTTCACCCGACACTACGCTGTAAATAACCCTATCGCACGCGACAGCGTGCAATTACTTGGGAGCTGAGAAAAATTACCTACGTACGCAGATGTTTGCACGTAACACAACCAAAAAAAAGTGCGCGTTGTGTCTACAGGGGGACGTAAAAAAACAAATGCGACACCCCACTACCCTTTCTCGACACCCCGGCAGGAGGGCGGGGCGGGAGGCATACTCGTTTGATGCTTAACCCTTCTAGGACAGCAGTTCCGTTTCGGTGACAAACCAGTCAAAGTCCAAGTAGTTTGTCCCCAAAACGGGACTGCAGTCTCAACAGTCCTGAACGTGTTCAGCTTGCCTTGTGGTCATTCGACCATTGGCCACGCATCCCTTTCGAGACGCAGACCCAGACAGGCGGGGTATTAAAACCGAGTGAAGAAAAAAAAATCCAAAAAAATTGAAAAAATCTTGGTGTCGTAAATTCGTCCAAAAATCGCACCCTACAGTTTTTTTTTTCCCGCTAGGTACGAGTATTGACCTTGGGAGCGTGGTGTCGCTTGGTATTTTTGTCGTGCGCCCCTGGCTTATATACTGGATTTGTGCAGGACACACCCCGCCTTATGTACCCATCTGGACGCAAACATGAGCCCCATTGGGACTCTGGTGTGAAGATTAAACGGGCATTATTTCAGCGGCCAGGGTGGTGGTCATTTGCGCGCGAGGCACAAAATCACAAAACAAGAGCTCCATCAAATCATTGCCGACAGCCGCACAAAGCGACCAACACACGACGAGAGGCACGTGCGGCCTTTCCAACCATAAATTGTGAGCGCTCTGCAGCATCATGTACAAAAAGGATACCGTGTACTGGTGGTACCTGGAGACACGTAAGATAGCACCCTCCCCCCCCCCCCCTCGCACGACCCTTAGTATCTGATCTGACACCAGAAAGTATGCAGACGCCGAGCGACGCATCTATGATGGGACGGTCTCAACGAATGTTTTTTTCCAAAGTCACCATTCGCTTGTGTGCCCCCGTCAGTTTTGGAGAAATCGGGCCGGAAATTTGTCGCAGGGGGGTGTGTTATCTTATCACCGGTGTAACAGGGGGTGTGTTATTTTATCACAAACGTGTGATGGCGGGTGTTTCATCTCATCACACGTGCTATTACGGTGTTTATCGACGTGCGCGGGTGCCGTAAAACTTGTTGGCTTGTGCGGCTTGTAGACTGGAGAGTCAACAAACAACCCCGAACCCAGCAGCCTACGTGGCTTCGTGCTGCTGGACGCTGTGATCGTCACTACAATTCAAGAGAGCCCAATGCAATATGTGTAGGAGTTGTCCCCTTGTTCAATAAGTTTAGGCTTGTTTTTTTCCCCTATTTTTTTCCTTATTTTTTGTTTCTGTAGCTGTTAAATATATGTGTAGGAGTTGTCCCCTTGTTCAATAAGTTTAGGCCTGTTTTTTTCCCCTATTTTTTCCCCTATTTTTTGTTTCTGTAGCTGTTAAATGAGCGATCCATGTCAAAGCTATAGGCTGAAAATTGTCAGAAGGCACAAATGCAAATATTACAAAAACAACCCAACCCAACCCAGTCCAACACATCGCCACTCACCCTGTGCATGGCAAAGGTAGTGACCTGCTGCCCCTTCTTCTCGTCCAACACCGCTGCCACGTGCTGCGCCAACAGGTGCTCTGCAAAGTCCTCGCTAGACTGCGCCCCCATCCTCGCCTCGTCGTCCTCCTCGTCGTCCCTGTCCTCCCCGTCCTCTCTCAAGTCCTCCTCCTCCTCCTCCTCCTCCTCCTGGTCATCCGGCTCGGACAGCATCTCGGCGGACATCGAACTGTCGGTCCGATCTCGATCGTTCCTGAACATCACCCGCAGTTCCTCGGCTCCCCTGCCCGCCTCCCCCCCCTCCTCGAACTCTTGCGCTCGAGCCCCTCCCCCGACCCCCACGCCTTCACCCCGTCTCGCCCGCTCCTCCTCCTCCTCCTCCTCCTCCTCCAGTCGCCGAGCCTCCTCCTCCTCCTCCTCCAGTCGCCGAGCCTCCTCCTCTTCCTCTTCCTCCAGCCGCCGAGCCTCCTCTTCCTCCTCCTGCAACCGCCGAGCTTCTTCTTCCTCCTCCAGCCGAGCCTCCTCCTCGAGCTCTAGCCGGAACTGAGCCTCATCCCGTAGCCTCGACTCTTCCTCTTCGCGCGCTCTCGCTCCCTCAGCCGCGGCCGCGGCCGCCGCCGCCATTGCGGCCGCCTTCAACAGGGTAGCCTCTTTTCGGCCATGCTCCGCAGAGTCGGTCCCCCTCGACACAGACGCCCGCTTACCCCCCTCGCTGACGTTTTTCACGGCCGCGTCGCCGCTCCCGACCCGTTGAGTCTCCTGCCGGACCGTCGGCCAGGACCCACCCGCCTTGGCCGCGCTCACCAAATTTGGCGCCGCCGCAGCAACCTGCACCGTCACCGGCGGCCCGGGCGCGTCCAACAAGCCACCATCTTCGCCTGACCCTACGGCCTCGCCTCGTTCGTCGAATCTCTCATCGCCCGCGGTTGAAATGGTAGCCCCCCAACCCGATGCTGCTGCTTCCGCTGCTGCTGCCGTCGTTGCCGTAGTCGAGGCCGAGGCCTCCCGCGACGCCGCCGCTGCCGCGGCACGTGTACCTGCGCCAGAGGCGGCAGCCGGAGCAACCGCCACCTTCCGCTCGGAAGCAGACGCCGTCGCCGTCGCCTCGGCCGCGGCGGCCTTAGCTCTGACCAGAGTCTTCGCGGCCTCCATCGCCTTAGCCTCCGCGTGGCGCCGGGCCATCTGCGCGGCGGCAGCCTGCGCGGTCTTCATCTTGGCCTCTCGCTGAGCCCACACGGCGGCCGCGGTCTGCGCAGCCGCCTCGGCGGCCACAATGCTCCCGGACTCCAGCGCTTTGTCGGCAGCCATCTTCGCCTTCTTCTCCGCTAGGTCGGTGTCCCTCTCCTTTTCCGCCGTCTCCGCAACCGTCGCCGAGAGCGCGTTGGCCTTCTCGCGGGCGTAAGCGTTGCCGCTGCCCTCCCGCACCTTCCTGTTGGTGGCGGCGGCCATGCTCGCCACGGTGCCCGCCGCGATGCCGATGTCCTCGGTGAAACTCGGTCGACGGGACGACTCCCCCGCCGCCGGCACCGCCAAGACCTCCATCTTCGCCCCCCCGGCGAACGCGGCCGCGGCGGCGGCAACGCCGCTGCCACTACCACCACCACCATCACCACCATCACCACCACCACCACCGCTGCCGCCACCACCGCTGCTGCTAACGCCGTTCTCCCCCGCGCCTCCGCCTACCCCCCTAGCCCAGTCAGGAATCACCACCTCCTTCGACGTCCACTCCCACCCTAGCTCGTGGTTGCTCTGTTCCACGGTCGGTGGTCGCCTAGACTCCTTATCCGCACTACTCCGCCTAGGGCCGCCACCGCCACCGCCGCCACCACCACCACCACCACCACCACTACCACCGATGGCACTGGAAGGTTCGTCCGGAGCGCGTTTGCCCGCCTTAGCCAGCGACGGAGGCAACGAGGAGGACGAAGACCACGCCGATGTCATCGGAACGGACGGAGGAGACTGGCGGGAAAGCTCGGCCGGGCCGCCGGGTGCAGCAGCTCCGGCCGACGCCGATGATGCAACCGCCGTGGCCGTCGCCGCCGCCGACTCCACCGCCGCGGAGGCTGCCGCAGCCGCCGCCGCAGCGCGGCGCGAGGACCTCGACCTCGTCGACCCGTCCACGCTACCGATGGGCCCGCTCGAGTTCCGTCTGTGCTGCTCCGTCACCTTGATGCTCTCCCTGCTGGGGGTACTCCGCGTCCGTAACAGGGTTTGCGACGATGGGGGCGGGGAAAGTGGAGGCGGCGTCTGCGCGTTCCCGTAGTTAGCGTCGCTCTGCTGCTGCGCGAGGTCCAGCGCGCTATCGAACGCGGAGGTTTCCGGAAGGTATTGCGGCCGCGGCTTGCTGTCGTACGAGATGGGCATCGGCGCGTGCCCGGCCCCTCCCCCTCCTCCTTGCTCCGTGCTCCGCCGCTTCGTTCTGTCCCCGCGAGACCGTTTGGGAGTAGGCGTCTTCAATGGCGCGGGGGGTGACGGGTGGGGCGGCGTTGACGACGATCGCGAGTCTCCCTGGTCCCCGTATAAGTACCCGATAGACTCAGTCGGAATGGGGCGCGAGAGCGGCGCAACAAGCAGGCCCGCCATGAGGTTCGGCATGCTCTTCGCCCCAGGCCCATTTTTGGAGCCGATACCGTTAGCGTTGCCGCTGCCGGCAGAGGGATCGGCGCCCCCCTTAGAGTGCTTATCCCGACTCTTCTCCCACCCCGGAGCCCCCTTCACCGCTAGCGGGGCCGACTGTCGCCGACTGGATTTATCCGACCCGCGCCGCCCGCTCCCGCTGCTGATGGCGCCCCTGCTCCCGCTAGCCCTCGTCGAAGCACCGCCACTACCTCCGCCGCTTCTCCCTTTCCCTCCCTCGCCGCGCGGGCCTCGGGAACCCGTCGCTCCGTCCACGCCACTACCCCCCGCGGCCGAGCCAGTAGTCCTATTTCTCGCGGTACCTCGTGGGAGTGGCGCAGCAAGCCCCGCCCCCCCCCCCCCGGCGCTCCGCCCGGGGCGAGACCTGGATGGGGTTGCGCCAAACGAACCGCGGGACGATCGGCGGGATCTCCCTGATGTGGTCGACCCGGACGAATGACCCACATCACCCTCCGAGCCCGAGCTGGAGAAGATGTGGCCCGGGGACGGGCGTTCGGGGCGTCGCTCGCGCGGAGGTGGAGGGACCTCTTTTCCGTTCTTGTCGAGCTTGGGCATGGCCCCGGTTCGGATGTGGTGTGACGTACCCACGGCCCTGAGGAGAAGGAGGCGGCGGCGGTCAGCCACCGCAACCGTGGGGGGGGGGCGAGGCGGGCGGGGCGAGCGACGGGAGCGGGAGCGGGAGCGTTCGGCGGATGGCGAGCGCAGGCACCGTGGAGGAGGTCGGTGGGTCAGCGGAACGGTCTGCCCAAGAGCGGACAAAACTAGAGCTTGGGTCATAATACTACCACTCGTAAGGAATAGTAACAGCAGTTCGAGCAATATTCGTCGGTGTATGCACGAGCAGCGACAGCACTACGAGCACTCGTAGCAGCGGCAGCAGCGGTAGCAGCAGCAGCAGCAGCAGCAGCAGCAGCAACAACAACAACAGTGGCAAGGGCGCCAAAAGCCCGAGAAGCGCGCCTATACATCTGATACTCTAACGGTGGCTCTTGCAGCGTGGGTGGAGGTGGGGGTGCGGGTAGCGGGGGGGAGGGGAAGGAGGGGACGGGAAAGGTAGGGCAGGAAGTGCCGCTCGAATCTGAAAAATAATTTCAAAAGAGAAGCGAACCCGAAGCGCCACGGCTCGAGCTCCGTCTGACCGAGACGGCCCGACTAGACGCGTGCGCACGGAAGTTTGTGCAGTGGCAACAACACCGAAAACAACAAAAACGGCAACCATAACAAAAAAACAGCAACCTATTAACAATCCTTAATGCACAAAATGCGGCACGTTTCTTCTCGTGGTATGCTGGGGGCGGCAGTGGCAGCAGTGAATGAACCCTTGGGATTTTCTTTCCGTGGGGGCTTAGTGCTCATTTCAATTCCATTGATTTGATAAATTCAACTCGATTCAACTGCTGCTGCTGCTGCTGCTGCTGCTGCTGCTGGTACTCTCGCTTCGAAGACCACATATTGCAGAGTGAAAGTCGAACAGTCACTCAATAACTTCAGTTGATGTATGATACATTGATATAGGTGATACCAGAAATAAATGTACCTGGTATATAAAGGGCAATATGGCATTTAGTTGGACATTTGCATGCCTGGTTCGTACATACTTTATATTTCCACTCAGCACGGTTACAGAAACGCAACAATTCCATCGCGGTGGGTGGAGAAAAGTAGACACCAGGACCATACGAGCAGTCCCGCTATAAAAAATGGCACTATTAATACTAACAACGTGCGCTAAATGAGCTACGCGATTCAACGCTAGGAAACCCTAACACTAACCCCTCGCCTTAAACCTAGGCACGGGTGGTAGGGTACACTTCACACAGCAGTAGGCTAGGGTAGGGTAGGTTATGACACACTACTCGCACGGTATACCTGGTATACTTGACATACCTGGTAGGTATGCGACAAGTTATTACTACTGCCGTAGTAACAAGGTCTCGCCCAAGAGAATGGCAGAAGAAGGAACCCGAAGTACACCGAGGCTCATGTGCGTCCACAATGTCAAGAGCTCGAAATGAAACGATATCTCCACACACATAGGAAATAAAATGCGTACCCCTCTCGCAGAATCATGAATATACGATAAATGAACGCGGAAGAGTTAACATAAAACACGGTGGAATGAAAGCATATACTCGTACAGACACCCTACGACGTTCACGTATGGAACACAATTTTGGTGAAAATACGACGATTCGAACAGCAAAAGCCAACTTGTTTCAGAGTCCGCAGACTTGGGGCGCTTCGGCACGTACTGCTGCCTGACTGGTATCCGTACGTACGGGGAGATGCTACATCCTCGTACCTGGTACGCCTGTGGTACGAGTATGAAAATAAACTATACCTGGTACTGGTATATTATACCATATCATACCCGTACGTACATGTATGTATACACTCGCGGGTAGTCGACAGGTATTATACGAGTCTACCCGCGGGTATATTCAAATACAAACACCCTGATACGAGTATTGCCGTACTACAACGATGATCAACACCAGGTACTATCCTGGTATACGTGACAGTTCAATAATGTCCCACGGCACGTATAATAAGCACGAGACATTATTAACACAGCAGCAGCTTTACGAGTAAGAGGGCGGTGCGCTTATAGTATTAATATAAAATATCCACCGATGTTCTACGAAAGAGTGTGTATACTATTAATACTGCTGTAGCGTACAAGTATGTACAACAGCCCACAGGTCAACTGCTGTACCAGGTACGTACATACGTGCGAGTATTGTATTACGAGTACTTTTGACATATACAGCACTACATCAGGTATAATTCCAGGTACCAGGTATGAAAGAAGCATAACGGCAACAGTATATATATGCCTCGTCTACCTGGTACCGCGCAGCAGTGCATCCAGCATACTCTTAAAATGCTCGAAACTTACGGTATTAACCCGTACCAGGTAGTGGTACATATTACGCATGCAGAGGTGGTGTTGTAGCTGTACCAATACAATCAGTGTGAAAAGGTTTCGCTCCGCCTCGTCTGTTTACATGTACGAGTACTTGTTTTACCTGTAGGACGTGCATGTGTGTGATAAGTCTTAAAGTTCTATTTGCTCGTACTGGCGCTCGTTTGCGTGTGCTCACACTTTACTGTTGTCTGTACCAGTATCTGGTACTTCTTTCCGTCCTGCTGACCATCCTCCCCCCCTCCCCCCCCCCAACCTCCACCCCCCCCCCCCCCCCTTCCCTCCGTACCATCCCATCCCCCCCCGCTTCCCCCCCCCCCCACCCCCCCCCCCTCTACACCCCCCTCACCTCGACTTAGCCCAATCCTTCGCACGCTGGCGGCGCTGCTCCAGAGAAGTCATCGCCGGAGCAGCGATTTGGTTCGCGTAGGCAGTATCTCGAGCCCTCTCGTTCGCCACGGCCTCCTCCCGCACAATCCCCAGCCTCGCGCTGTGCTCCTCCACTAACCTCATCGCCGCGTCCATAGCCACCCCGTGCGGAGACATAGCCCCCCTCCGAGACGTCGGCGACGGCCTCGCCAAGCTCCTAGGCTTCGAACTCCCAGAACCACCACCACCACCACCACCACCATCAGCCTGCCCCGACCCATCCACACCGCCGGTTTGCGAAGAATCCAGGTACTTTTTTCGCGAGCCGCGGCGAGCCGGTGTTCCACCTGGGGGGCGTGTATGCGGCGGGCTTGCCCTCCCCCTGCTTTTACCGCCTCTGGCCACCACCGCCGCCCCTCCCGAGGAGGAACAGGAGGAGGAGTTGGAAGGGGCTGTCGTCGTCGTCATGACCGCAACTGTTGCCACCCCCGCCCCCCCCCCCCCCACCCCTACAGACGCTGGAGAAGCAGAAGCGGCAGCAACCGCGGCGGCAGCGGAAGCAGAAGCAGAAGCGGCAGAGGCGGAAACACCAGCAGCAGAGGAAGCGGAAACAGTCGCGGAAGCGGATCCGTTAGCTGATGCCTCTCCGTTCCTCGCCAATGATGGCTGCTGGGACCAGACAGCCGACGCTGCGTCGAGCCTAGATGCCGTGGAGATCTGACTTCCGGGGTAGTGAGATAGGGCCGAGCTGGTGTCATACACGGACCCCCAGCCCCCCCTCGTAGTCGCGGGGCTCACGGCGCTCGCCCCTGCCCAGGTGGTATTGCTGTCGAAGTCGCCGAGGACTTCGCTCCCGGTCAGTCCGCTTGCGTAAACGCTAGGCCCAGGTACCGCGCTGGAGTCGCTGGTGGATTGGGAACCCCGGCTGGAATACGGCTGCTGCTGCTGCTGCTCCTGCTGCTGCTGTTGCTGCTGCTGCTGCTGCTGCTGCTGGAGCTGCTGCTGGAGCTGCCGAAGCTGCTGAAGCTCCTGCTGCTGCGATTGTTGTTGCGATTGCTGCCCCTGCCCTTGCTGCTGCGCTTCTCCAGCATCCTCGCCCGCTGGCTGCGTCTGCGGCGAGTTCACCCAGGCAGAACTGCTGCTGTTCGAGCCCTGCTGAGAGCGTCGTCTCGGAGTCGGCACGTGCCGTCGCTTCCCGACCTTACCGGAATCCTTGGCGTCCTCCGCATCGTCCGGTCGTCTTCTCCTCAGCCTCTCCCGAGACGAGCTGCTCGCAGCGCGACCATCGTCACTGTCCTCCTCCTCCCCCTCCTCCACGTCCCGACCCGCGCCCTGTCCGGCAGGTGCTGGTGGTGCTATTAGTAGCGCTCTACCAGGTTCCGTAGATTCGGCCTGCGCACCACTCTCTTTGTTGTCCGGAGAGCCCGACCCTCCTCCTCCTCCTTCTCCACCGCCGCCATCGCCACCGCCGCCGCCGGGTCCACCGCTTCCACCACCTCCACCACCACGAACCCTCGAGTGCATCCTAGCCTTGATGCGCCGAGCCTCGGTGTCCGGGATAGACTTGGGAGGCTCAAGAGTGCTGAACCCCCCCGAAGGCGGGGCCGAAGGAGTCTCAGGTCCATGCCCATGACCATATCCAGCACCCACGGGCAGCGGCCCCTCGCCCAGGCTTGACGAGGAGGAGACAAACTGCGCGCGCAAGACCGGAGACATCACGGGCCCCACCGAGCTGTCCAGCTCATCGCCCAGGGTGGATGCCCCCTTGCTCAGCCCGCGTTTGTACTCCCTGTCCTGCCGAGGGGAAGGTGACCTGTCCGATCCAGACGAAAACATGCTGTTTTTCTTATGTACAGATGGAAGGGTGAGGTTCCGTCGGAATTGGGGACCTCTACCCCCCGAATCGCGGTGGCCGCGTCAGCCCCCCGACCGGAGCCCGCTCTCCTTGTCGTCTTCCGCGACGCGAGCGCCCCAAGACCCAGCGCGCCCCGGTTCGACCCGGATCACCTTCTACCTTCGCCAGCAGTGAGGTTTTTGTTTTGATTTTTGGGGCTCCTCTCAAAACCCTTCAAAAATGATCCGGGGTTTCACGGAAGTTGAGAGGCAACTTTCGCTCAGAAACATTTCATTTTTCGTGTAAAAACCATCCCCTGTCTCTGGGCTGGCCTGCTCGTGTTTTTACGCGTGTGGCCCCCGGGTGATTTGTGTTTTCGTGATTTTTGTGATATTTTCGCTTGATATGTCAGGTTAATTTTTAATTTTGCTTCGGATTTTTAATTTTTGCTAAAAAAAGCAGAGTATTCTCGGAAGAATGAGAGAATGTGAGTTTTGTACGTACGTAAGAAGTTTAGCCAATCAGATGAATGCGATGTTTCACGGTAGCGTGAATCGTAGCCCTTGGTACATACACCTTGTCTGGTACGTAGCCGCAGCCTACACGCAACAGCGCAGTGAAGCAGAGGCAACGCTACAGGTTCAAGGTGTGATACAGACTAGTTTGAGTTGGGGATGTCCGACGAGAGCAAGTCGCCGGAGGCCGGTGCCAACGCGGTTACTGCGGCGCGAGGTGTGCAGGTTGCGTTGTTTGCTGCGCAAACACAAGACGAGGCGAATGCTCATGCTGCTGTAGCTGCTGTGCAAGCGGAGGTCGACGCACGCCGTGCTGGACGAGCCGAAGCCGAGGCTCGCCAGGCCACCGACGCTGCTGTGACCTCTCGCCAGGCCAACGATGCTGCTACTACTACTGCTGCTGCGGCTGCTACTCCTGCTGCTACGGATAATCCTCCATCTATGCCGGCAGCCTCGGGGGGTGTGGTATCGACAGCTGACGTGCGGCATTGGCAAAACCAGGTGTCCTCCGAGTTTTCCCGCATGGATACGGAGATCCTCGGCGTCAAGTCATCTCTGGACAACGTGCTCCTGTCTGTTGCGAGCCTTCGGGACGCCGTCGCCGGCGGCGCATCCAAGACCGCCGACGTCGAGGTCCTGATTCAGCAGTTTGTGGACAACTTTGCCGACCGTGAGCCTTCCGTGCGAGACGGCGGGGATGCGAGGGAGCGGCACGTCCAGAAATCACAGCTGACTGACGACACGGCCCTGTGGAAGAAAATGTCGTCACGAAAACACTGGCTGCTTCGGGGACGCTTGCCTCCGAACCTCGGCGAGTCGACCGCAGATATTCAGTCATTTGTGGGTGAGAGCATCGACGTTACGGCGGGGGTGGCGGCTCAGCTTCGCGATGTCAGCAACTTTGACGTGAGCATGTATGGGCCACGTGCCGACCGCCCTGTCGACCACCTGGTGTTTGTCGCTGACCGCCTGGACTTTTTGCGCCAGGCTCTTATGGCGGTTCTTACAGTTGGACTCTCGGCTGACGTCGCCGACGACCGCGCGTGCCTGGACCGGCTGGCACCCGTCGACGTCTCGTTCACATCCGCGGCGGCCGGTCTTCGCCGGCATACTCTAAGCAGCATCCTTTTGCGTTACGGCTCCGCGTCGCGGGCTGTTATGAGCGACACGGTGAACGAAGACCTGCGCCTGTGGGTGAACGACCTCATGAGGTTCGCCCAGCAAGTTCGTCCGTTGACTGTTCCCCCTCAGTTCAACGCCGTGTTTAACGCGCCGCCTGTCCCAGCGTTTGGTCGTACACGCAACCTTTGCTCGTCCGGTGGCGAAGTCCTGAAGATCGTGGAAGCTCTCCAATTTCTACGCGACAGCAGTGATGGGGCACCCAAGCGGGGCCAAAGCCTCGCCCCTGCCAAGACGGGTCCGGCCAGAAAGAAGAGCGCCACGCTGTGCGGGATGTTCGCTTCCACGGGCCTATGCCGGTATTCAGACTGCAAGTTCGTGCATGCGAATACCCCGGCCAACTCTTCCTCTCCTGCAGCTCCTTTCGGCGGTGGATCGGCGGCTCCAGCTGGGGGAACGCGAGGTGGAGCGGCGGCGCAAGCTAGCGGGATGCGGGCTCTGGTGCTCCGCCCAGATGGTGGTCGCGGGGGGGCCGGGGGTGGTGGTGGCTCGGGTTCGGGATGAAGAAAAAGGTATATTTTACAGTATTGCTTTTTCAAAATCTTGATATCGATCGTATTTCCGTGTTCTGCTGTTTTGTAGCTGTTGCCAGCATTCACATGCATCTATCTGATCATCTGATGATGATGATATCGCGATCAGAGGCAGCCAATCAGAGAGTGTGTGTATGTTGTTCCTTGTCTTCGCACTAACAATGTCGCTGTGGGTCTACCCCCCCATGCACACACTACCTCGTCATCGATCACAAGGATACCGCACCGCCGTACATAATTAACCGCAGAACCAACCAATCCTACCAGAACCAAGGACACACCCATCCACCAGTCATCACCAGTATTATTTATTATTTGCCAGCGTTTTTATTACCTCTACGTAGGGTTTTTAGTTTTTGACCCACCCACCCACCCACCCACCTCGTACATTTATTAGTAGTGCACCTGGTACGTATTACGGGGGACAATAGTTAATAGGACCAAATATTGTCAGTAAAAATTGTTAAATATATAGGATTTGATGTACACCATAGGTCCTATTAACTATGGTCCCCCGTAATAGTATCAGTGATCAACGCCGGTGACAGGGGAGAAGCCCTTTCTTCTTTCTTCGAGTACTTCCACACACACACTGCTGCTGCTGCTGCTGCTGCTGCTGCTGCTGCTGCTGCTGCTGCTGCTTTGCTGTTGTTGATGATGGTGGGGATGATGCTTATAGCAACTGCAGCACAGCAGCAGCCGCTAATTACCAGGCGATCTATCTCATCGTCATGTATGTGTTTATTATGTATGATACGATGCGTGGTACCTTCTCCTGCCTGGACGGAAATATGAGGATTTTTATATCAGGTACTTACTTTTACTGCAAAAGGGTATTGGTATACTTATTACTTGCTTGTTCACTACTGTGGTGGTATGCAAGGGGGTGTGCCTAATATACCAGGCACAGGAGCAGTAGTAGTATCTGAAGTATCTGAACAAGATACGATACCGTCCTGTCCTTATTACGCTGACGACGCGCCCATGTTGTTGAGAAAGAGAGTAAAGAAAGGCAGCAGGACGGAACAGGAATAACATTCAATTCAAAATGTTGACCCACGGGCTGGAGTTCTTACTTGGGAAGAGAGCAGTCTACACGAGAGTTGAGTGGGTTGAGTTGTGAGTGACGTATACCCCAAGTAAGTACAGAGTGAAGGGTTGTTCCATTTGCCAACAATAATGATTGATATGATGCCGCAGCGCCTTTCCAACCATCAGACCACCCAAATACATAAAAAGGGCACCAGGTATGTATGAGTGTGACTACAGCGCAACATCGATTGATTGTTATTATTACGGGGGACCATAGTTAATAGAACCAAATATTGTTCGTAAAAATGGTTAAATATATAGGTTTTATCTATTCCATAGGTCCTATTATTAACTACCAGGTATTAACTATGGTCCCCCGTATTACAACAAACAGTACTCGTAGTAGAATCCAATTGAAAACATGGAAGGTGTGCTATCAATCAGACCTGAAAACGAAGTGAACTTGACAAAAATGTACCTACACAATATATACGATGTACTGGTACAAAATACGGCACGGTCCCCCTCATGAATGTACAAAATACGGCACAGTCCCCCTCATGAATGTGACTGCAGTGTACTGACTCCTATACATGCTATTACGGGGGACCATAATAGTTAATAGGACCTATGGCACAGATAAAAACCTATATATTTCCCTATTTTTACTATTAATAGCAATATTTGGTCCTATTAACTATAGTCCCGTAATAGCCACTCCCGGACCCCTTTCTTCTTTCTTCGTAGGTAGCTGATGGGAGCCTCAGCCTTTCGTAAAAAATGCTGATGATTATGTATCTGCTTATTTCTATAATAGTGGTACTGCTGTAGTGTTGCGATATACTGCCTTGGATGAGGTTGAAAGCCCGGTAATTACCTGTGGGTTCAGGCACTAGGATCGTATTTATTTGTAGTACTTGGAAGGCGTACATTAGGTGTAAAACCAGGGGTTTTCCAGAAACGCACGAGCTTCGTCTCAGTCTCCAGCGTGCACGGAAGGAATAAAGCTCATTTTCTTCCATCT
The DNA here is from genome assembly GCA_031213475.1 of Nereocystis luetkeana. Classification (NCBI taxonomy): domain Eukaryota; class Phaeophyceae; order Laminariales; family Laminariaceae; genus Nereocystis; species Nereocystis luetkeana. Next base: position 2,068,593 of record JARUPZ010000020.1, read on the forward strand.
CTAAGCAAGCAACGCACACACGTGAGTACCAACGAGTACCGTGACAAGCTCAAACCTGTCAAGGGATACAAAACGTCCCGCCTGCTGATCTTAACCCCTTTAGAACCGCAGTCCCGTTTGGGCACGAAACTACTTGAAATTTGACTGGTTTGTCCCCAGAACGGGATAGCGGTTCTAAAAGTTAACAAGTGGCGTCGTCGGCTTTAGGACATTTTCGCCTTTTAGTCGGTACGAGTTTGTCACTCATTCGTTGACGATTTTTTCCTACCCCTGAAGGCTAAGTCTTCCTTTCATTTTTTTTACCTACTTTGCCAGCTCGGTTGCCGTGCCGTTCAAAGGTAGGTGTGGGAGTGAGTTTTGAGGACCCGCATCTCCGACTCATCATGTTCAATTCATAGTTCGTGGAATCGGGGTCTCCACACGAATTTCCCATAAGTCTGCCTATACGGCTCATCAGAGTGGGCTAGTGTTATGATACTGCTGCATTGATTGAGGTTGAAAGCCCGGTAATTACCCGGGGTTCAGGCACTGGGATCGTATTTGTAGTACTTGGAAGGCGTATCTTAGGTGAAAAACCTGAGATTTTCCAGAGAGGCGCGAGCTTTTGGTCTCGGTCTCCACCATGCACGAAAGGAATAAAGCTTCTCTAAGCGAAAACAACACACGTGAGTACCAAGGAGTACCGCCTTAACCTTTTAGAACCGCAGTCGCGTTTTGGGAACAAGCCACTCAAATTTCAAGTAGTTTGTCCCCCAAAACGGGACCGCGGTTCTGAATGGGTTTAATAGGCAAAGCGGTCCAGGGATACAAAGTGTCCCGCCTGCTGATCTTAACAGTATATAGCAGAAATACTATCAGAACTACCTGGTAGCATTTATATTAATAGTATAATATACCTGGTAGTATAGTGCTCGTTTTCTCGGAGGACAGTATACTATACGGGTGTGTGACATATGGACTCTTGGCTAGGATCCCTTTGCTTGGCTGCGAACGGCACACCGCAAGCTCCTCCTCCTCTTTTTATTTTATTTTTATTTTATTTTTTCTCATCCCAGTCATTATCTTCGCACATACATCTTCTTCTCTCTCTCCTTCCAACTTGTAACTCAGATCCGGGGTCACATAGCAGGCTCTTCGTCTCCCCCCTTCCCGCTACGGTACCTATACCGGACCATTGGCTTCCAGCGCCGACAACGAACCAATCACCTCGCGTCGTACGGCGAGCCCCTCGATTAGTCCGCAAACCACGCCTCTCCTCTTTGCGAGGAGGGCCGTACAGCGGGCGATCAATGAGCGGCTGACCAGTCGCGTGATGTCTGGGACGATGGCTGATGGGGGGGAGAACCCGGGGTCAGGGCCGCGACCAGAAAAGAACTGGGTCCAATCCATGTCTATAATAATAGCAGACGACCTCTCTCAGGGTTTGGCAAGCCACAGAGGGGTCCACGGAAAGCTCCCCCTTTTGCTCGGAGCAGAGAGAAGATGGTGTCATGGCCTAGGGCGGCGAAGAAGAGTGGGAAGTGGTATCGGGGGGTCGTCGAAGCGGCGGACTGTTTCATGGTGAGGTGACACAGTAGGGGCGAGGCGGAGAGGAGCTGGCTACGCCACCCACAGCTGAAGACGCCAAGAGCGGCGACAAGGGAGAGAGGGGGGGGGTGGGGGGGGAGGGGGTGCAGCCGTGTTGATACAGCTGTCGACGAATGAATGCAGAAACGAAATAATAATAGAACGGGTTGCAAGATATCGGTTCGACAAGCCCTTGAATTCTTCTAGTAGTTTTTGCTTGTTTCTTGTTTATTAATAGTTGTCCAGGCGGGGGGTGTACTCGATAGGAGAGATGTACTCGATCTCATGCATGGCCGTAGTCGTATGACCATAGTCCAATGGGGGGGGGGGGGGGGGGGGCGAAAGCAGCAGTACTGTCATGACATTCGACGCCGCTATTGACGAGAGAGAGTTGGAAGGAGACGGCAGAGGGTGTGGTGGCAAAGGTTCCCGATTCGGTTTTGTAGCAGAGACGGGAACCCATGTTACTATATATCACCGCCTCGAGTACGGTTTTCTCTGCTCGCTCTTCTCTCGTCTTTCTTTTGCTAGTAATGTTCGCCTTGTTTCTTTTGTTGTTTCCTTTTTAATCTTCTCCTTTCTTCTCCATCATTTCGCCGGTTTTTCCCTCTCCTTCGTGTCGCTTCGTCCGTGCATCCATCCGTTGTCTGTTTCTCTTGAGCACGTATTTTTTCTTCTGCTATAATAAATTATTAATATTAACAGCAGCCTTCCTGATTTCTTTGCGTCTTTAAGCTTTTGTAGTCTGTTCCATTTCAGGTTTACTTTTTGTTGTTGTTCCCTTTTTTTTCCCCTTTTTTTTTCTTTTTCCAGGTCTGGCTCGTGTTGTTGTGTTCTCGTACCCGGTACGTTGGCGTTTCACTCGCTTTTCCCATCGATTCGATTATTTTTCTGCTTGGGTTTTCTCCGTTTCACAAGGCTGTAGTCTGCGACCACATAATACTCTGCACCGATATAAGCTCGCCCTGCGAGACCGCCAGGCCGCCAGGGGGAGAAGGGAGGAGGAGGGAGTACTACTTCCCATGGCGTGGGGGTGGAATGTAGACGCGGAGTAGGAAGCATGGCGTATAGATACATAGTAGTAGTAGGTAAAATATCTCGGTAAATGGTGGGGGTGCAAGTGAGTACACGCAGGGGAGGAGAATTGGTTCGATGAAGTTAGTGGTATTCGATGAACTATGTCAGCTTTTTCATTATTTTGAATGAATAACGCCCTGCACATTGTCAGAAGGCAAATAATATAAAATAATACTCGTAGTCCCACTCTGTCCCTACATGGACCTTTTGTTTTTAATAATAGTATAGAAATTATATACGAAGTATTTCTCTATAATAAGGAGTCGGGACGGGCACTGGGTGTACTGGTGGTGCGGTTGGGTAGACACTTCTGTGGAACGCTTTAATGTGAAGACAATACACGGGTGTCTGTTCCACCTACTCCAGTACGTCATTCTCATACATACTGCTGCCACTAATGTTTTCTGCAAGTTGAAATACAGCATGCGCGCGCAGACTGGCGCGCGCAGGCTGTGGTATTAACAGCAGTAGTATTATTGCAGCAAGCAGCGGTGTCTACTGTACTACAGCTGTAGTAGAGGAACCACACGTAGGCGAAGGGAGGGCTTGTGAGTGATCAAATTTTGAAACTCATGCTGCACTTTTTCGGATGGCGAGAGTGCTGGGGGGAGGGAAGAAGCAGCCGGAGGAATGCGGCCGATGATCTGGGGATGGAATGTTGATGAGGAACAGGATTTACCAGGTATTATAGCTACTGTAAGATGAAATGATGTGGGGAATGGAAATTGGGGAAACGGCTGGCAGAGAAGCGTATGAGGAATACTGCTGATTTACGGAAGGATATATATATTCGGTTTATATTGGAATGGCATCTACGCTATATTGTCGGAAGGCAAGCATAATAATATTAATAATAATAATTTTCGAGTATGCGTCCGAAGTGTATAATATATACCAGGTATATATATATATATATGCAATAGTCAGTGGGTGAAATGATCCGACAAACAATTTGCAGCACGATGGATGATGAGCTTTAGCGTCGATCATTCTCTCCAACCCCCCCCCCTGCACCCCCCTCCGAAAGTGGCCACCCCAGAAAATAAATCGACTCATTGACGCTGCCATTAAAATGCAAGTCCACCTTGCAAGCACCCTATATGCGACTCGTCGAACACCTCACGTTTCGGTACGCAAAGAAAGCATGGTGCAAGCTAGATCTGCCTGGTCGGTGAAAATCCGACGTGCTCCGTCCCGGCACTCTAGGGATGCGAGGGTCTACGGTTATACAACTACGTACGGCCCTGCATGATATCGATCGAGTACACCCCCATCCCCCCTGCGCCCTTGTAACTATGTAGCTCAAATAAGATAACCAGGCGGGAAACAAAAGAAAAAAACTTACCAGGTACACGGCACGAGGCAAACTCTATGCCTATGCCCCTGCTGCTGCTGCTGCTGCTGCTGCTGCTTCCTCTCCATCCTTCTCTCGTCCATCGCACATTCATCTACCTAATACCCTCAGTTCATGAGCCGCGTCGAGAGGCTACAAATCCCGCGTCACGTCATGCTGGGTGTGGGCCTGCCACTCCCCACCCCCCTGCTTCCGTCTAACGTTCTCAGAAGTCGCCGGGACCTCCCCCCCCCCTGCACAACGTCTCGGGGTAAAACCACCCTTCCTTGTAGATGGCATTGAGCGATGCACCACATCATTATTTGGCGTACGGATTCGAGAGGTTGTCGGCACTTGTAGGGTTTGCTACTGTACATTGCTCAATGCCTCCACAAGGATGGTTTTACGCCCACCTGTGCCGGCGACCCCTAAGCTGGAGCTTGAAACGGACGGGGGACAACCTCCGCGAGACGGCGAACTGTCCGTGTGGTCACCGAGACGGTTTCCAACAGGCGTTTTTCCTTCACCACCCCTTTCCTCGCTATCTTGTCCTCCATCCCTCCACCGCACGACGTTCGCCTCCAGCTGATCTACGAAAACTGCTGCCCTCTCTACGTCGCCGAGGCGCCCACAGCTTTCACACCTCCGACAGATGATCGATTTCCGCTTCATGATATGGGCCTTTCGGAGCAGATAGATCCTTGATCTGTATGATCTGCATGATCTGTATGATCCGTATGATCTGTATTATTGATATGATCTGTATGATCTGTATGATCCGTATGATCTGTTTTATTTGTATGATCCGCTCGATCTGTATGGTATGTATGATCTGTATGATCTGTATGATCCGTATGATCCGTATGATCTGTATTATTTGTATGACCCGTACGATCTGTATGGTATGTATGACCTGTATGATCCGTGTGATCTGTATTATTTGTATGATCCGTACGACCTGTATGGTAAGTATGATCTGTATGATCTGTGTGATCTAGCTCATTTTGCCGGGTGGGAGCCGTGCAATCTGCATGATCTACTATTACGGGGAACCATGGTAAACAGGACCGAATACTGCGAGTAAAACTAGCGAAATACATGGGGTTTCGTGTGTACCGTAGGTCCTATGTACTATGGTCCCCCGTAATAGCACATGTTTCCTGAGCTGGATATGTTCTGTATACGCAGATCCTGCACAACCTCTCACAGTGGCAGAGGAGGACCTAGATGATGATCTACTGTGGATAGATAGACAGACAGATAGATAGTTAGATAGATAGATAGATAGATAAATAGATACCAGGTAGATAGATAGATAGATTGATAGATCATGATCTGTCCGCCCGAGGGTGTGAAAGCTCTCCACCGCGAAGAAAGTTGTTACGGTTGGGTTCGTCGACTAACACGTGGCGTCTAGCGGACGCTCAGCACGGTGTCGGAGCTTGCGCAACTGATACAATGCCCAGCATCAAATCAATCTCGAACCCCCTCATGTCATACAAAAAAACTGCGACACAGGGCACGCGACAAGAAGCGACCAATAAGAAAAGGCAGGCTGAGATTTGCAGAAAAATACGAAGAGTGGGAGTTGTTATTCTGAAGTTAAGCAGTGTAGAGCTCACCCCTTTTCTGGCAAGTAAACCAGCCGGGATCATATCTCCTGTTTCATTAGGTAGCCGGTATAGGAAGAAGAAAGCCCCGGAGGAAATCAAGGAGGAAGCTACCGTAAGTCTTACGAGGACCATCTTGGGACTACGGAGAGGGGAAGTTGACGATACATATACGCAACCTCCGGATTTGTATTTACTTTGTTATATTTCCCCAAATATGGACACACCCACGCCCTGAATCCTGCAGCTTCGGGTCTTCTCTTCCTCTAGCACGGACTTGTATAACCCTGCATGAGGCCATACAAACCCCTTGTAGTAGTACGCGCGATCGAATTATCACACACAGCCTTGCAAATATGAGTTTTTTTCGACGAAATCCTCGATCCTACTGCTGTTTTTTTGTTTGTTTGTCAATTTGATGAATATTCCAAGCGGCATTCGTGGCCGATAAAAAATCAGAGGGACCATAGTTAATAGGACCTATGGTATCCATAAAAACCTATATATGTAACCATTTTTACTAACAATATTTATTCCTATTAACTATAGTCCCCCGCAATAGTATTTTCGTTCGACTCTTGTTTCATCCATTCCTTCGGTTTTCTTTAGCCCTTTTTTTTTTCTCTCGCTTTTTCCCGTTCGTTTCTCGACGTAAAACTCGCTCTCTGTGTACATTAACGCATACAATACCGGATGCATAAAAACCGTCAGCACCGACGGCCAAAGCGACGACCACAGTCTAGTAGTCTTACTTACGTGGACCACCCTGAGACTTCGGGGGGGGAACAATGATGAGACATGCATGACGACTGCTCCAACGCCCGCTGGATGGTTGGGGGATGATATCGGTATATATTATTAATATTTCCCTTGCCATCCGACAATGTGCAGCATGATTTTCAACATTGATCACTCATAACTTTCCCGAAAGAAGAAAGCCTCGGAAACAAAAGGAAACCCATGCAGTTAGTCTACCTAATTCGAAGTATATACCAGATGTGTCTATATATGTTGGTGTCCGAGTTGCAATGCAAGGAGTTTGCGCGGGACGGGCGGGACATGATCCTATGCCCGTACGTACCGCTGTGTGCTCCCACTTTCCTCGTAGGCGGTTGTCAACACCAAAAAAAATTGTCGTAGTTTTTTTTTTTTTGGTCGCGAGCTCGCGGGGGGGGTCCCGAAAGGGTGTTTTTAACCCTTTTACGAACACTGCAGTTCCGTTTTGGGGACAAACTACTTAGAATTTGACTGGTTTATTTCCTAACACGGGACTGCGGTGCTCAGAGGGTGAACTTGTAACTCTTTCAGTACATCCTTCTCACGCATAGGATAAATCACGATCTAGAACACCTACTGTAGATCCTAATATGAGCTACCAGGTATCGTGCGGGATCTGTACGGTACAGATCCCATCTACAACCCAGGAAAGACGCACGATATGTATACAGAGCATGGGACTTATTATACGGGTTCCACCAGGCAGCATGACCCCAAGCAGTAGGCCGCACCGATCATCGCAGAGATGTACGTTTCCGCCCTGGATTGTCTACAGTTTACCCTGTTAGGCCTGGGGTCAGTCCCGTTCAAAGGGGACAAACTATTTGGGGAGATGTTGAGAGGTTTGACCCCCAAAACGGGACTCGCAGTCCTGAAAGGGTGTATTTAACAAAGGGAGACACCGGTGTTCTGTCCGATGTGTGCACCTTCAACATCGGATTTCTCTATCTGCCTCCAGCCCACAACCGGCCTGCTCTTCCCGTTGTCTTTTCTAGAGCTTCAACAATGCCATGTTAGCGCCGTTATTGTCGGAGACCTTTTGTTTCAATTTTCCCAATTTTTGGATTTTAGTTTCGAATTTTTGGAAATTGTTCGGGAATTTTTGGATACTCGTATTCGTACCAAGACACGGAGGCGTTTTGTCACAATTTGGGACATTGAACAGAGGGAACAACATCTGGAATGTTGAACTTGATTTTTTTTTCGGGAAACAAAATTCAGGAAAATCTTGTGAAGATGAAATCCATGACGCGCAGAACCCCCCTGGAATTTTCTGGAATTTCGAGAAAAAAAAAAACGCTCCGATATTAGGAGCCCTTAATCGATACGGTACGCCTCTGCCCCCAGAGCCGCATCCAGACCCGGACCCCAGGCCATGGATGTCAGTCCCCCCACAGCTCAACGCTATCACCCATGTATGCAAGGAAGTCCCTTTGCGAGCGGTTCACAGTAGGATGTAGCTCACCCTTCATCGCGCCTCGCCGAGCACCTAACGTTTCGCTTCGTGCTCGGTGCAAGCAAGCAATATCTGCGTGGTCGGGGATAAAACCACGCGCTCCGTCCCGGCACTGCAGGCATATGAGGGGCTATGGCAATACGACTACGGATGATATCGAGCACCCCCCCCCCCTTCCCCCCTCCCCCCATCGCTGCTCCTCCTAGCCTCCAGGCGACCCCGAGACAGGAGTCTGAAGCGAGACACCGTCCTCGAGCCTCGGGATGGCTATCCTTACGACAACTGACAATATCTGCGAGGGGGGCTCTTGGTAGATGGCCGCTCTAGCTAGGGGCCCTCCATTCGACCACCCTGCCGCACTTGCCGCTGGCTGATCGATGGAGCTGTTATACATCTCGTCCCCCGAGACGCTATCAAAGTTTTAACGCTTCGGACAGATCATGATCTATCTGATCTGTCTACGGATAGATTATCTATGTAAATCATGTTTTGCCGTAGTGAGAGGTTGTGCAAGATCTGTATACATAGAACATAACCAACTCAGGAAACCTGTGCTAGATCATGCAGATATTACGGCTGCCACCCGGCAACATGAGCTAAATCATACAGATCATACAGATCATACGATAAGGAATCTATCTATCTGCCCTGAAAGATCTAGATAATCTATCAAATGGGAAGATCTATCTGTAGATGACCTGTCCACCGTGACAAGTGAGGTTACGAGGGACCATAGTAAATAGGACCTACGGTAAACACAAAAACCTATAAATTTCCCTATTTTTACTAACACTAGTTGGTCCTATTAACTATGGCTCCCCGTAATATTTCGGTGTCTGCGGCTCGCGCAGAACACTACTACTCCCGGATGAACGTGTTTGTCGGCGCCTGCGCACCTCGCAGGCGAATTAGAGCAACCGTCATGGTTAGCCCTTCCGCCGAGTAGGTGTTCCGGCGCTTATGGTTCTGCGTGGTTCCCCCCCCCCCTGCGGCTCTTACAGTAGTATAATTCAGCTCACCCCTCATGCGACTCGCCCAACACCTCACGGCGCTTCGCGCTTGGTGCGAGCAATGTCTGCCTGGTCGGTGAAAACCCGACTTGCCCCGACCCGGTACTGTAGGGATGCGAGGGTCTCTGGTCATACTAAGACGACCATGCATGAGATCGAGTACATCTCTCCTATCGAGTACCCCCCCCAAGATCTGGGCGAACGCGAGGGTCTACGGTCATACGACTACGGCCATGCATGCTTTCGAGTCTCCCCCCCCCTATATTGTATACTTGGTGTATATGGGTTGGGTTGGCGTCGGTTGGCGACAACTCTGTGAAACACGCCTCTCACTGCGTAAGCGAGACAACCAGGGTTCCGTTTTTTGTTTTGTTTTTGGCGGCCACCACAGCTGGCGGTCGAGTTAGATCATTTTTGTGCCCGGAGAAGCTTAACTCCGCACAAGGGGGATGATCGTGTCACGTACTTCTGTATATGGTAAGGCACCCACGAGGCAGTAACATAACAAAAACCCATTGCCGTCTCTGGAAAGGGCCACACCAAAAAAAAACCAAAACAATTCGTTGACGGTGTCGGCCACATGCAGAAAAAAATCGCTTCAAAAGCGGATCTTAGTAGGATGCCGCTCACCCTTCGTGCGACCTCGCTCAACATCTCACGGCGCTTCGCGCTCGGTGCAGGCGATCTCTGCCTGGTCCGTGAAAAAACCCGACGTGCTCCGTCCTGGCAGTATGGGGATGCGGGGGTCTACGGTCATTCGAATACGGCCAGGCGAAACATGGGCACACCCTCCCCCCCATGTGTCCGAATTTTCCTCAGGCTCGTTCTGAGCCGGGCGATGATGCTCGACCCAGGGAGACTGCCGCTGACGGTTTTTGCCAACGGGCTGATAGTACGATGGTGACCAGAAAATTCGGTGCGATCCTGACCTTACTCCCAGCAGCAGCAGGCGTTTTTTCTCGCTTCCGTCGGAAGCGAGGCCGTATTTTGCAGCACTAGCCCTCCCGCCCCCGTCGAGAGGGCGTCGTTAGCGCCCACCAGATGAACTTTATAATTTCCTGTTTGGTTTGCCTTCAGAGGGCATTCTTTTTCGTTCTGACCGAGCACGCTGCTACAATGGCACAATTTGTACATTTCCTACCGTAATATTGTTGTTGTTACTATTTATTTCGCTCGCCATCCTACAATGCGCAGCATGAGTTTCAACGTTTTCATCACTCATAAACGTTCACACCTAGGACCGATAGATGGTGATATATCTGATATATCTGATCTGTCTGCCGTAGATGATCCAGTTCCTCACCCGCCGGTGTGTGAGGTTGCGCAGGATCTGGATGTATAGTACAGAGATCCAACCCAGGGAGCATGCCCTCACAGACCATGCAGATCGTACGGTTCCCACCCAGCAGCATGAGCTAGATCATACAGATCATACAGATAATACAGAGCACGCAGGTCATACAGATCATACCGATCAGCGACCCGTCTACCCTGACAGATCTAGATCATGAACTTTGGGAATAATCATCTATATGACCTGTCTGATCTGTATGATATGTATGATCTGTATGATTTGTATGATCTCTATGACCTGTCTGAGGTGTGTAAACGCTCCCCGAAAGAAGAAAACCAAGCGAAACCAAAACAACAATATTGTGTTTTTGGCGGGGTTCTCACGGAGTTCCCGTCGTATCCAGCGATATCCCACGGGAACCCTTGGGGACTATCATGTGATGTCCCGCGGAAACCCGCATTATTACACGGTATTACGCGGGATATCGTTGTATGTATAGTCCCAATGCGGTGGTTTACGGGAACCCATCGGAAGACCCGCGGGGTGTCCCTCGGGAACCCACGGTATTTTTGCGGCGGTATCTCGCGAGATACCGTGGGGAACCCCAATCATTCCCGCAGGACCCCCACGGACAAACCCACGGGATCCCGTGGGATGACGCGTGCTACGATATACCTGGTATAGCGATACGGCAGCACTTTATGGTCGAAGTATTTCGTACCTTGGGCAGATGATGGACTCCCACGTAATTATCTGATTCTTTCAAGACAGATATGTTCCTAGATCTTTGTACGTATGATCTGGTTCATGTTGTAGGGTGCAACTCGCACAACCTGCGTGATCTGACGCATGTTTCCTGGGTCGGATCTGTACTGTGGACAGACCCTGCGCAACCTCTCACAATGACGGGTGAGGAACTAGATGATCTATTGTACATAGATAGATAGATAGATAGATAGATAGATAGATAGATAGATAGATATATAGATAGATTTTATTGAGATCGATCGATAGATAGATTTTATTGAGATCGATAGATGATAGATGGACCTTATTGATATAGATAGATTGATAGATTTTATTGAGATAGATAGGTAGATAGATAGATACCATATAGATAGATTGGTAGATGGATAGATAGCTAGATATTATATAGATAGATATATGGGTAGGTAGGTAGGTAGGTAGGTAGGTAGGTAGATAGATAGATAGATATATAGATAGATAGATATAGATAAATAGATATATCATGATCTGTCTGTTCGAGGTGTTAACTATTTGTGGCTGGCGGGGCTCCTAAACCGAGGACGCACCCGGTATTGTTTGAATCCCATTCACGCCTTACAATATACAAGTACTGGTAGATAGATGTACAAAAGGAAGCTACGTCAACGTTGCTGGTCTCTTCTTTCGGCCGGCCTATGAGTAGTAAACGTCGAAGCTCATGCGGTTCACAGTCAGCACAGTCAGTAGTAGTTGGCATTGTGAAGGATGACAAGAAGAACAACAAAAGTGTTCTTCGGTGTACAATGTATATATACGCACCAGGTATACCCTACGTAAACCCTGGAATTGTTCAGGTCACTTTCGTTAGTTTCTTCGGCTGTTGGGTGAGGAAGATCCTATACTATAATCAAGTGAAGAGCCTCAGAAAATGGAGGAGCTAGCCCTATGCCGTGGCGCGTGTCTGTGATACCGTGGTACGCTGCGGGGTCCCGCGGGACTTCACGCGGGAATTATACCGCGAGAGATCCCATGGGAGTTCCCGTGACACGGATCCCATGGACTCCCACGACACGTCCCGCTGGATGTCAATATCCCATCATGAGACGGGAGGTTTACTTGGGAGTTAGCTGGTTTCCCGGGCACCCTTTCTTCTGGTGGAATGAATGCCCCCCCCCCCCCCTCCCCCCCGCCCGCCCCCCCAGTTTGCTTGAGGATGTTTTCGGTAGCCCGCTGCGCCCCGTTGTCTTCCCTACGGCATGCTTCAACGGGACAGAACTCTGAAGATTTACGTAGCTTGGCCTATGCCCCCGAGGGGACCACCTGCCTCGTCCGGCACATACATGTCAGCGAGAGGCAGTGCGCCAGCCAGAGCCATGCTGCGCACACACGCCTGTGCGGGGGTTCCGTTCCGTCAAGACATCCATGGTTTTTTCCAGTACACAGCTGCTGGATCACCTACTCTACATTTTTTTTCCACGAGGGACCTCACACCAGGGGCGCTATATATAAACCCACACATACTTAATTTTCCTCGCATTACGGGGGGCCATAGTAAAATAGAACCTGTGGCACACACGAAAATCATTACATTTCCCCATTTTTACCAACAAGACTTTGTCCTATTTACCTGTGTTCCCCCGTAACTATTACCAGGTATTATTAATATTTCCCTTGCCATTAATAAACGAAATGAAAGGTTAAATATAACCCAATAAAAGGTTATCGTTCACGATGGATGCCACGATGGGGGGTGTACCTGATATTTTCTGAGGCCTTTTTGTTAAGATCAGAGATCGGGACACTTTGTATCCCTGGACAGGTTTGCCTATTAATAAGTCGGTACTCGTTTGTGCTCACGTGTGTTGTTTTTGCTTAGAGATAGAAGAAGAGCGGTTTTATTCCTTTCGTGCGCGCGGAGACTGAGAGCCTAGCTCGTGCCTCGTGCCTCTCTGGAAAAAACGCCTTCCAAGTACTACAAATGCGATCCCAGTGCCCGAACCCAGGTAGTTACCGGGAGTTCTACCTCATTCAAGGCAGCATCATAACGTCTTAGTCTGTTGGTGTTATACAGCATTACCCTGGGCTAATATTCGATACCTGGTAGTTTTTTTTCACCCCTATCGTAGCTCAGTAGGTAACACCTTCACATTTGGGGTCGTCGGTAGGACACGGGTTTCGAATCTCACTGCGGGCGTTTCTTTCACACCATAGGAACGCTGGGGAAAGCGTCCCTCAAAACATATCTCCCTTTTGTTCCCGAGATATTGAAACGAAGCGGGTAGGTCAGCGTACGACCGTATATACGGTACCAACGCCCAAAAGATCCCGCCGTCCAGAGGGGGGGAGAGTGTTTTAAGGATTACCCCCAGGGGCTGGGTAACCCATCGACCTTTTACACCTAGAGGTAACACCTTCACAGTGGGGTATACGGTAAAAGGTTAACCAACCATTACGAGGGGCCGTAAGTAATAGGACCTATGATATATTTGAAACCATTTTTACTAACAATATTTAGTCCTATTAACTACGGTCCCCCGTAATACCTATATCGTTATAACATTGGGTTCCCGGCCAGCCAGAAACAACCTCGGACAAAAAGTGAGATCTCCCATGTATTACTCGTATGTTGGCACGCATCGCACCATCATACTCGTACCCCAAATTGAAATCAATGTAGGTTATTCCATGAAACAAACTTTCATATGGTTACGTACGTATAGCAGAAAACCGGAGCAACTTCTGACTCACCTGCGTATTGCGGTTTAACCAATCAGGTAGGTCCTCCTCATTGTTTTTTTCGGTTTCAAATATTTTTACGACCCATCAACCAGCTCGGATTTATTATAATTATGCTTGCCTTTTCCGACAATATTATACCTGGTAGCGTGGATGATGCCATTCCAATATAAACCGAATATCCCACACCCATCATACAGAAGGTTCGCCGGTACCGCGTGAGAGGTGCCATCCCAGGCACCAGGGGGCTTGCGCAGCTACCGCAACCGCAGCAGCAACAATCGCCATGGCCTACTGTGCTGCCGACAGCGCAACCAACGGTGCTCGTGTCGCGCCCGCCACATCCTCCATCACAAGGGGGCGGTCTAAACCGTCGATACAGCCTCATCCCCCAGCCATATATATCGGATATATACCGCAAACAAACACCCTATTTATTTCACGAAACGACTATAAGGCTCATTCTTATCGGAGAGCTTTTTTTCCAAAATTTCCAAAGTTTGGAAATAATTGGAGATATGTATCGATATACGGAGGCGTTCTGTCACTATTCGTGAAATTCTCCAGAAGAAGAAGCAAAAATATCAAGTTCGTTAACATTCCAATATTTGGAACACGCATGGTTAAATTAACCCTTTTAGAACCGCAGTCCTGTTCTGGGGACAAACCAGTCAAATTTCAAGTAGTTTTGTCCCCAAACGGGACTGCGGTTCTAAAGGGGTTAAGCACAGAATCCCGACGATATTAGTATTAATAATTGGGTTTTCATACCCCAGGAACTACTCGCACGAGGAGCCCCGTGCGCCGGCCAGATTTTGTTTTCGCCCTCGTACGTAAAATCGAAACTGCCCTACATACATATAGAGGTGGTGCTTTATTATGTTCACGCTTGTTCGCCCCAAACCCGACCAAGTTCTATGATAATAATAGAGGTATTCCGGGGGACCACATAGTAAATGGGACCAAATATTGTATGTAAAAATAGCGAAACATTTACCTGGTAGTTTTTTGTTTGTACTGTAATAGGTCCTACTCAATATGCCCCCCCCGTAATAATATAATAGCACATTTATTTCCGGTAAAAAAATGTTTTCTGAATGACGGGGCTCCTTAACCCAAAATCGTCGGAATGTCAATCTTGTTTCGAAGCAAATGACCTTTTCGTATACATACATGAAGGAACAGGGGAGGGAGGGACGACAGACCCACACCGATGGCGTGGGGATGGAGCTTGGATGCAGTTTAGGATTTAAGGATAGAACGTAATGAGAAGGAAGGAGCAAATACAGCAAATAAATAGAGTAGACAAGCTGAAAGTTGGCACGGAAGGGAGGTAGACTTGGTGCATGGGTTTCCTTTTGTTTCCGAGGTTTTCTTCTTTCGGGAAAGTTATGAGTGATCCATGTTGAAGATCATGCTGCACATTGTCAGATGGCAAGAGGAATAATAATAAATACATGGGGCCATTGTGATATGAATCGAGTGCTCATGGGCTATAGATATAGATAATATAGTCGGCAGTTTCGTAGCCTGAGGAATACGAGAATAATCCAAAGAATGGATTAACCCGGCGGATATTCCGGTAGTTGAGAGTAACCGTCTTTTAGGAATGTTCTCTAAGGTGGATAGGCCGTTAGACAAGAGTAATGTTCCTTAACGCAGATAGGATCGTAAAGTGAGAAGTTCTTATATTAGCAGAAGAACAATCGGTAGCCCTAGGAAAGTTATTTAGGAGTACGTTAGATAAGAGGAGTTTAGGAGAGCTCGTAGCGTGGGGTGGGACGAGTATATCTGAGCGTCGAGTCCCACCCCCCCTACCTCTCACTTCTCTACCAGAGCACCTCCTCAGCTCTAGTCATCAATAAAGAAGATCTATATAAGAAGAAGCGAAGCACTGCTTCCCAGCTGCCAGAAAACACCTGCGTCCTTTACCCTTACCTCGGCCATATCTTCACATCTGGCGTCGACGGCAGGATCTTCACATCTGACGTCTTCGCATTCGACGAACCTTCTGGCCAAGCTGAGGACTGCAGCGCTTCTTCTAGATCTTCTCACGATCATGTGAGCCATCCCTACCCGGGAGGCAACTGGTTTTGAAGTCAACTTTTTATTTTTGTTTCTTTTCGTTCCTTGTTTCGTTTTTTCTTTCGTTTTCCTCGCGGTCTATTTTCTTTCTTTCCTTTTTTTCTTTTCGAGCCTGCGTTCCTGAGTGTGTTTTTAGTGCCGACGACTGTGACAAGCTGCCTAGTGGCGACAGTAGACGTTTCTCCCCTCTTAGTATAGGTGAGTAGACGCATTCTTCCCCCCTTATCAGGCACACGTACAAGTACGTACAACTTCTCTCTGCTGTTTCTTAGTAGGTACTTGTCATATATGGTAAGTACTATTGTTGCTCTCGGCAGTGTGATGAGGTTTGTTTTTCCGCGCCCTGTACCCCGCCTCCGCCGTGGAATGACGAGATCGATCACCTCCACGATACGTGACACCATGTGGTTGAATGCACCTGGAGACCCCCCCCAAATGACATCGTGCTCATCGCGCACAACAACGAAAGCGTTTTTTACAACAATGACCCCCTCCGCTTCGATGTATGCCCGTCCTTTCATAGGGAAGGCACGTAAAGAGTAGGTGGAACTGCTCACATTAACCCCCCCGCCATTTTATCTGCACCTTCCTGTATAGACAAGCGTTGTACCTGGTATGGGATTTGACCCTTACCACGACTACAAAGAAGCTGCTGTAGTACTGGTAGGACACCCGCAGCAGTATACTGATACGTGGAATTTTTTTTTTAGGAACAGCGGTTGTGTGACTAAATACGCCATTCCTATTATATGCATATGTGAGCAGCCTACGAACGGCTCGGCTATAATTGCGAATTGTATCCATTGGTATCCATTGCGTGGGATATTCGCCTGCGACTTATTGAACGACCATACCTGGTACCTGATACGAGCGATAGTATACGTATGAATTAACCTTACTGGCGACCCCCCCCACAGCGAGAATAGCCATGAATGTACCTGGTGGTGTTTCATTTGAATGCCTTGGTTACAGGATTTCAACACGTACATATTAATAGTAGCCTACAAAGTCTTGTGTACGAGCGAGGTACCAATAGGGGTACGTAACACTATTTTAGTGACGACATCTCCCGTGAACCCCCCCTTCCTTCCTCACGATATATTTAGGTAGACAAACGATGCACGGTCGGTGCCCCTTTCTTGATGTGATGGTGTAGCACATCCACCGTATAGGAATGCATATATTTATACTCGTACGTAGGCGAACCTTACCTGGTTGCACGTATATACAATGCGAAGAACACACACGTACGGGTAGCGCTCTGGGAATACCAGGTATACCTGTCGACAATTCTTATATGGTTGCACGTAGCTCTTTAGGAATATATCTGCAGGAGGATTTTAAATGTTGCTCATTGGGACCAGCTTATATTTCTGCACCCCTCTTCAGATTGCCCGTCCACACGCTGCTTCTACCATGCAGAACAGGCTCTATGATGCACTACCAGGTACTTTCCTGCTGCTCTACTATAAATACAGGACGCATGCTGCGGAAATTAATCGGATTTCTGCTATTTATGCCCCACCCCCACGGCCTATAGGATACAAACGATGTCTATTATTTTTAGATTTTTTTTTTCTACTGCTCTTTACTTGCACGTTTGTTTTCCGGCATTAACGACTTTAAGCGGCTTTATGTTGCCGAACCTTGTCCGTCTGCTGCCTAGGCGCATTTAAATTTGCCAGTTTTAAGCCAGAAATAAGGTATATATATGCTGCACAAATATGTCCGGCTACAGCCTCTTACGTGCACGTTCCTCAGCGTTACCGACGAAACGAGGCTTTGTGGCGCGCAACCTTGCCTACTGCTGTATACGTCTACCCCCCCCCCAGCTGTAGCACATCAAAACAGAATGTATGCTACCTGATCTGGCCCGAATATTAGTTTGGTCGTGTTTGTTTTCCCTTTCTTTTTTGTTTTCGACGTGTGCCTTCCTTTTTTTTCTAATCGTTTCTTTTTGCTCCCACCTTAAATCAAAGCAGGGTAGACACTGTTCAAGTTTGTAACAAGTGTTATTTTCCAACGCACCCCACCCCCACCAGCTTTTACAAATAAAGCAGGGTACAGGCTGCCTAGAACCGTAACACCACAAAGGCTACACAAACTAGTAAACAACTGTTTCTCCCATGTTTGTCCAGCTCATCACGAAAACAGCTGCTGCAAGCTGCTCGAATATGGAGCATAGTAACTGTGGCCCGGGCAGTGACCATTTCCGAAAGTGATGAACTAAATGCTGGTCAAACTAACACCAATACACAACATCCTTCGCGGCGGATTAGCGTCTTCGACTCCCCCAAAGGAGCCAATTGATACTCTTTTCCATGTTTTTACGTACCGGGGTCTATTTCTTTTTTTTCTTTTTTTTTTTTTGTTCCCACTTGCACCTCTACGACACCCTAAGTATCTCACAACGTATCGGGCCTCGCGACCCCCGAAATGTATCGGTTGCTGTCTGTTTCTACCACGGAACGAAAAACTGCCCACCGTTCAAGTAGGGAATCGCCCGATATTCTGTGCAGCTACCAAATAGTGCCGGCATGCTGCAATTTTCCCCCCCGACTCGACCTACACGTTGCCTTTACGGGTACTCTAATTGTATCCCAACGAAAGGTCTTGCACTGCCCACGCCCAGTAATCGTCACGCCCCGTTATCATTACGAACATTGGACATTTCAGACGGAGTTCTGTTCAATTCAGTTCCACTGATATCACTTGAGTGACTCGGGCGCGACTACCGTCAATCACACGCGAGGCGCCTGAAACTAGCTAGACGTCCTCAACTATAAAAATATCCTTCGACGGGCACTATAATTGTGGCACACCCCCCTCAATACCCCTTATTGTACGTCCTTACCGTCACTCCTTTCTGTCCCCTAGATCGGTTTGTTGGTATTGTAGCCGCCTACCCTGATCCAAGCCTGGATCCACCAGCCCTCTCCAACTTCCTCCACCGACATGCCCGGCGCCCCTTCCACCGACACCACCAACCCCCGCGAGGCGAGGTATGGAGAAGGCCCTCTCGCGCCACGGACGACGACACCCCCGGCTTCGATACCATTCTGAGTGACCTCGCTCTACACCCCACCACACCGGGATCTTCTCCACTGGGAGCAGGCACGGCCAGTGCCGGGCCTACCATCAAACCGGAAGTCTCCGCACAGGAAACTTCCACCCCTGCTCTCAATCCGGGGCACTACCAAGGCGATCCCACGGCTCTCCGTGAGCGCCGCGCGGCCCTCAAAGCCCACCACGAGCAGCTCCTCCTTCTTGCGAAAGAGAGCGCTGACCTCTTACTCGTGTTACCGCCCTCTCCTACCCCTTCCTCGAACCCCTTCGACCCCACCTACGAGACTGCAGCTGCGACCACGGCCACCACGGCCCAACCGCAGCCGTCGGCTCCGCACCCTGGACCACCCTTTACGTCCGCCGCGATGTCTAGGACCACCACCTCCCAGCGCCCCCAGAACCAAGCTGGGACCACAATGTCCCAGGCACCACTACCGGCCCAATCCTTGCCAGCCCCCAAACCCACTGGGCACCGGCAACCGCAGACGTTCGGCTTTGAGTCAAATGACTGGGTCTTTCTGGACGCCAAGCTCCGCTGGATGCAGAGTACACGCGACCCGATAGCCTCAGATGTCTCTATAGCGGCACACCGCGTCTGGCGACTGTTCACACCCGACTGCGACCCGTCGATCACCTTCGTTCTGGCCCGCG
Organism: Nereocystis luetkeana; assembly: GCA_031213475.1. NCBI lineage: Eukaryota > Phaeophyceae > Laminariales > Laminariaceae > Nereocystis > Nereocystis luetkeana. Next base: position 2,087,980 of record JARUPZ010000020.1, read on the forward strand.
CCGCCACCGAGGGTGCCTCGTCCGAGTTCATCGGGGCCGCCCACACCCTTTTACTCGAGCTAAGGTATTTCCACTCCAACGCCGGCCGCGGCTACGTGTGGAACCCGACCGAGTCTCGACCCACCCCTCCGACACCCCCAACCACCCGCCCCACAACGGATACGCCATCGCCGGCGACACCGCCCCTTCTCACCTCGACAACACCTCCCACGACGGCAGCGCCCCCCTCCACACGAGCGCTCAGCCTGGTGACGAGAGCCTCTACTGAGCCCATGACGGAGGCGGAACGTCGCGGTGTCCCACGCCCAAGCCCTACGCGCTCACGGTGACCTTTGCCTCAACTGCAATGGCACGGACCATAGCCAGAAGGCCTGCTCCAAGAGCTTCCTCACCACGTCCGGCATCTTAAACCCGGCACTCGGACAGCTAAACGACGACGGTCAGGCCTACCGCCAGTGGCAACAGAGGATGCTCTCTTACTGCCGGGGGCAATACGAGCGCAACCTGGAGCGGAGTTCCAACCGCTACGACAACAACCGTCGAGGCAACAACACCAACCGTAGCGGACACTCCAACAACAGCCTCTCTAACCACGACCGCTCCCGCAACTACCGCAGCAACAACGGGCGCTCCGACAACTGGCGCCAGAACTACGGCCGTGCATACGACAACGGCAACCGACACTCGCCAGGGCAACAGTTCCGACAACAACGCATCGAGCCTGCCCCCTCGTCTTCCGCGTTGACGGTTCATACCCCTGCGACCAACACGTCCGCACCAGCCGCCCCCGCAAACATGCGGATGGGCAGCAACAAATCGACCAACCTCCCGAACCAACGGCAGTCGGGAACCTTCCGCACCAACTGACAAGCCGATGATGGAGCACCTGCCGCATCTCCATCAACAGCATCTACTGCGACCACCCGAGGCTCTCAGGACGCACGCGTAAATCACGTGCACCACGCCTCCCCGACCCCTGCCCCCGCATGCCCCCCCCCTAACCCAGCCCATTTCCCAGCCACTTGCTCAAGCACTGATCCTCTTGCTCAAGTGATTGCCTTGAGGTGTGGGCGGGAGGAGGCCAAGACGCCGAGCCTCACCAGGATGCTCCACTCGACGTCTTCCGGCGGTGAGCAACGCTACTTGCCGACCATTGCCGAGACCCCAGACATTGCTACCCTGGGAAACGTCTCGACGATTACGGCTACCAGCGGTTCCGGTTCACACGAAACTACCGTTTCGTCGACCGGGCCATCGCCCCCTGAGCCTGCCTCTAATTGGCCGCTCCATACGCGCTTGTTCCAGCATGCGCGCCTTTCCTGTGACAGCGTTGGACCCGCGAACGACGGGCTTCCACCCGCTGCCACGGTGTTGACACCACCGCTGCCCCTGAGCTCGAGGGGCAGTCCCGTATTAAAAACGGAAGACTCGCGACCAACGTCGACCAGGACATGCCCTGAGCCCCCTGCCCCGTCCTCCTCGCCTGCTTTGTGCAACGCGTGGACACGGGCCCCAGGTGTGGTATCTCCTAGCGAGTATCCCCCTGTCCTCCAAAAGTTGGACGACAGGGCCCTTCAGGGTCGTCTCGCCCGGCGTATAAGCCCCGGCGTGGACCCCCCCGGTACCTCGGCTTTGCCGAGCAATTCCCCCGCGAACACGAGGGTTCTGATCAGCACCGCTAGATCGTGGCTGACTCTACCCCCGTCGACGCCAGGTGGCGATAGAAAAATTATCGTCAACACCTTTCAGGGTCGTCTCGCCCGGCGTATAAGCCCCGGCGTGGACCCCCCCGGTACCTCGGCTTTGCCGAGCAATTCCCCCGCGAACACGAGGGTTCCGGTCAGCACCGCTCGATCGTGGCTGACTTTACCCCCGTCGACGCCAGGTGGCGATAGAAAAAATTATCGTCGCCCCCCACCCCCAACAACCAACACGCCATCAACAGCTCACACCACCGCAGAGGCCCCCTCATCCTTTCACTTCTTCTGGGACTCCTCTTCCGTCTTTTCGCAGTGGTACCTGTGCGACATCGAACACGATGGCGTCACATACAACTGCGCCGAGCAGATGATGATGGCGCAGAAGGCTGCGCTCTTCGGGGACACCACAACTGAGCGCCGCATCAAAGCGACCCGCGACCCGGCCGACCAAAAAGCACTTGGGCGCACCGTTTTCGGCTTCGACGAACTCGTTTGGGAGCGACACCGCTACAACATCGTCCTCAACATCAACTTCTCCAAGTTCCGCCAACACTCGGAGCTACGGCGAGAGCTGGCGGCAACGGACGACAAACACATTGCCGAGGCCAGCCCACACGACCTCATCTGGGGCATAGGCCTCAAGGCCGACCATCCGGACGCCTGCATTCCGACGCGTTGGCGTGGTCGGAATCTGCTGGGCCGGGTACTGATGGACGTCCGAGAAAGCTTCGACGCCGATCGCCTCCCCCAACTTCCTACTGGTACCAGTCCCAACGACCCAGAGCAAACACCCGCCTCCACCGACTCAACACGGGTCTTCCCCACCGCCGACGGCATCCACGAGACAAGCCCGAACCCCCCACGGCAACCGCCTAACTCCCCACTTGGGCTGCTTCTACCGCCGTCTACACCCGACGCCTACCCCATCAGCCACTTCGCCCAAGTGTCCACCATCAACACCGCAGCCCGCAGCCACCTTCCTACCCGTCGGCCGCCGATACCGGAACACGGACCATGCCTTACAGGCGGCATCATCACCGTCGACGACGCGTCGTTCACGACGAAGGTACTCGTGCACAGCGGCCCCGACGCCACTACCCGCCGCGAACTCGTGGCACTGCTCGATACCGGCTCGCCCCAGTCGTTTATCACCGCAACCGCGATGGAACAACTGAAGGCCTCCCAGTCAGCCACCGACGCCTGCGAACGGCACAGTTCCCCCCGTTCATGGGGAGGCTTCGGCACCTCAGCCCCACTCTCCACCTCCGTCTCTATCCGCTTAAGCATCCAGTTTATGCGCCTCCAGACCCCCACCGCTGCCCTAGCAGTATGGGCCTGCGTAGTTCCTGCTGGAACCATGCAGCACCCCATCCTCCTGGGACGAGACAGCTGGATGCGCTTCGAGCACCGCTCGTATACCACGCTCCGGCAACAGCCCGCCCTCCCCCACCAACCTTCCCGGCAAACCCGTGGTGAGCTCTCTTTAAGTCACCACGACCCCAACGGAGCCTCAGCATTCATTCCCGACGATCGTTCCACTGACGACGTCTACCACCTCCGATTCGCCGGCAACAAAGCTATTTCGCTTTCCTCTACCCCACAGCTCGCCAAGGTCAACCTGGTGCGCCAGTCAGGCGCTCCAGCATTGGCCGGGAATTACATGGTGAACATGCTCCCCCGCGAGAACCCCCTTTCCGACACGGCGATTTTCGTCTCCGACGGGTACCAAACGGTCCCCCTATCTGGATCTACCGAACTCGAGCCGGGTGACCTCCTCGGAACCTCCTGCTCCCCACTGGTACAGGTACCGCTCGCCACCCTTGGGCATCCCTCCTTGGACCCGCCGCTCCCCCCTCCATTTCCGGACGTACATGCCCTCCACAACAACATCCCGGTGGCCGACCAGAGTCCATCAACAGCCGACCCCTCTACCGCACTAAAAGCCCCGTGCCCACAGCTCCTTGCACGCCTCGACACCGACCAGCGCAAAAGCTTCCTCGACCTCTGGGAACGCCTGCCGTTGCACCTACGCGACGTCAACTTCGACCTTCACGGTTCTGGATGGACCCCATCGGTGATCAACAACTTGGGCGACGTCCTCTGCGAATTCCAGGACGTCTTCTCCACGTCGAAGACCGACTTCGGCTCGTGCTCGCTAATGCCGTTCAAGATCACGGTACCTCCGGACAGCGCACCGGTCACTTCCCGCCCCTACAGGATCAACCCCATCCTCGCCAAAAAGGCCGACGCCGTATTGGACCAGTACCTGGCTGCCGGCCTGATCCAGCATTCCACGTCGCCATACTCCAAGCCCTATGGTCGCCATCCCCAAGAAAGACGGAGGTGTTCGCATCACAATCAACTACAAGAGGCTCAACGCCATCATCTCCCTCGGACAACTCCCCATCCCCCGCGTCGACGAAGTCCTCGACTCCTTGGGTAAAGGTCGCATCTTTTCCCTCTTCGACCTGGTCTCCTCGTTCCACCAAATCACCATCGACGAGGACACCATCCCCTTGACAGCGTTCTGCACACCGAACCGATTATTTGAGTGGCTTGTTATGCCACAAGGCAGCAGCGCCTCCCCCGGCTGGTTCGTTAAGGTCGTCAACGAGGTCATCAAAGGCCTGGAACGCGTCGCCGCGTATCTCGACGACATCATCGTCTTCGACCCCAACCCCAACGACCACGTTGCCAACATCAGAGCTCTCTTCGGACGCCTCCGGAAGCACCACCTCAAACTTTCCCCGGCCAAGGCCAAACTTGGTGCCACCACCGCCGATTTCCTGGGACACACCATCTCCGCCGGCGGTTACAGCCCCAACTCCGACAAGGTCGCCGCCCTCACCAGAATGCCCATGCCGACCGACAAGAAGCAAGTGCGCTCGCTCCTTGGGGGCATCAACTACTACGGCAAGTTCCTTCCGAATCTCTCCCGACGTCTGCGCCCCATCAACGCTTTACTCAAGCAAGGCGCCACGTTCGACTTCACCCCCGCCATGGAAACCACCGTCCGCGCCATCCTCCAAGAACTTGCCGAACCGCCTATCCTCGTCTACCCCGACTGGGACGCCGTTGCCGACAACTCCCGCCCCTTCCGCCTCTACTGCGACGCTAGCATCGACGGCTTCGGCGCGACCCTTGAGCAAGAACAACCCGACGGCTCAGTCCGACCCATCCTTTTCATCAGCCGTGCCACCCTGGACTCCGAACGTTCGTGGACACCCCTCGACCTCGAGGCCGGGAGCATCGTGTGGGCGATCAAACGCCTCCGTGGACATTTATGGTCCACCCGCTTCCAGATCTACTCGGACCACAAGGCGCTCGAGAACATCGCCAAGGTCGGAGAACACAACGCCCGCGTCCGGCGCTGGCTCGAGTTCCTTTCGGCGTACACCTACACGCTGGAATACCGGAAGGGCACGTCCAACGGCAACGCCGACTTCCTCTCCCGGCTCCCCCAACCCGCCACCGACGCCGACCGCACCGGACGCAACCGCCTTACCGGCCCGGACACCGTCGGCATCTACCTCATCCGCCCCTGCGGCTTCGCGCCGAACGACCCTCCCGCCCCGGGTATCGGCTTGGGTGGGCTCGTATCCCCCCCTTCAAGGCCCATCCCAACCATCCAGCCGCTTCCCTTCACCACCGACGATTTCCGCGACTTCCGCCTACTGGGACCACGTATGGAGCACCTCACCCTTTCCCCCGCACCCGACACCTTCGTCGGGCCTATTGCGACCCCTGACTCCACCGCTGGACTGCTTGTTGGCCCCGAGAACGCCGCCGTGAACAGCGGAGCTCCTCCAGGCTCGGCTTCCAGGCCGTCCGTCATCTCTCCGCCGTCCACCACTGGCGGCACGGAACCAGCCGTCTCAGGCCTGATATCTTCTCGGACCCGCCATCGCATCGCCGCTGCCGCGGGAACCCCTCGACCCACAGCCGACTATCGCTTCGGCCGTCGACCACAACCCGTCGTACGCAGACGATCTACACCCACCAGTGCGCCCACGCCCCCGGCCGGGGTCCAGCCAAGACCCCCTCCTCCTACGGCGCCTTCAGCCACAGCTCCCGCGCCGCCCGACCCGTTTGCGCCCGCAAACCCAACCCCAACCCCCCCAACAACGCCTTCTCCGCCGGCACCAGCACCACCGTCGCTGCCCCTCCCGGAGCCCATCGTCGAACCCGATGACGATCCCTACCTCCTCGCCCGCGTCGAGCACTACACCTTCAAAGACTGGGCGCGAGAACAACGAGCAGAGCCCCTGTGCTGCGCCACCATCCGCTTCCTGTCGTTGGACTCCCCTGCCCCCCCGCCGAACGACCTCCTGGATTTCATCCCCTCGGCCCGGCGCCCACAACTTCCGGACGTCCTCACCCTTGCCTCCAAAAGCAAGCTGCACCGTACGGACGACGAAACCACCCTCCTGGTCCAACGACCACCCCCACCCCCACCCGGGAACAGCCTACCACCACCCGCCCCCCTTACCCCACGCATCTACGTGCCAATGTTAATGCGCCCCTGGGTGCTGAACACCTGCCACGCCACCACCTCTCTACACCTAGGAGTCACCCGAACGGTCCGCATGCTGGCACGTTTCTTTTGGTGGATTGGCATGGACGCTTCCGCCCGCTGGTGGATCCGCCGCTGCCTTCAATGCCAGGCGCGGAAAACCTCCCGGCACACCATTCGCTGGCCCATCCTTTCTCTTCCTTTGCCCAACGGGCCTGGCATCACCGTCAGCGTCGACTACTTCGGACCCCTGCCGCTCACGCCGCGCGGCAACGTCCACATCCTTCTCTTCACAGACCGCTTCAGCCGGCGCGCCGATATGTTTGCCGTTTCAGCGGCGCAGTTCACGGCCGCCGGCACCGCCGACATCTTCCTGAACGATTACATCCCTCTCTGGGGGTGCCCGGTTACGCTTCTCTCCGACAACGGACTACACTTTACCTCCAAGCTTGCAAACATCGTCTACGAGCGCCTTGGTATCCGCAAGGTCAACACCAGCTCCTACCACCCCTGCACCAACGGCGGCGTCGAGCGCGTCAACCATGTGTTGGCCCAAATGCTCTCTATGGTCGGCAACGAACAGCAGACCGACTGGGACGTTCTGCTGCCACACGTGTCGTCGGCCTACAACAACTCCGTGAACGCCGCTACAGGGCTTGCGCCTAACGAAATCCACATGGGCCGCCTTCCTCGCCTCCCGCTCTCGGTCTTCGAACCCGACAACATCGGCGGCCACCAAAGCTTGGACCGCGATCATCTGGTCTACATCAACCTCGCCACCGACCGACAACGACGCGCGTACTCCCTCGTCCGCGAACTACACCGACTCACCGTCTCGCGTCTCCAGCGCCGCAACGCGCCCATCATGGCCGCCCTCCGAGCATCCCCCCCCTTCACCGTCGGCGGCTGGGTTTGGGTCTACAACTCCGCCTCAACCATTCGCCAAGGCGTCAAAAAGGGCACCGACGCAACTGTACTCAAGACAAAGCTTTCCCTGAACTGGAATGGGCCCTTCAAGGTCCTCGCCGTTGGACCGACGCCCGCCTCGAACACCCCCGACAACCGCCCTCTTCACGACAAGCTACTTTTCCTCGACCTTCCATCCGACCTTCCGGGACGGGACTCCAAGCCACGCGTCTCCGTTCAGCGATGCAAACCTTGCCGGAACCCCGACGACACCAGCGACATCCCCAAGCATCTGCCCGCGGACCTCACTACATACGTACTCACAGCTTCTGCCGCCAAGTCCCCACCTTACCACGTCACCGTCGACGACGTCACTCCCCCACCGGAACGCCTCGAGGTCGAGCAGATCACCGGCCATCAACTCGTACGCGGCCGCGGCGGGGTCATCGCCGTTCTGTACGAGACCCACTGGGCTGGACTTCTCAGCCCCTCTTGGGAACGCGAGCTGGACCTTCAACACTTCCGGCGCAACATCCTACTCTATTGGTCAGGAGCGCCGACACAACACCGCCAGACGAACCGCCTCTACCGCCAGATGCGCATCGGCGCTGCCCACCGCGAACTGGCACGATCTCAAGGACAAATCTTTCTCGCCCCCGGCTACGCCCTGGTCTCCCGCAGCCTCTGGCTCCACAACTTCAGCACCACCATCCTCCCCCCCGGAGCGCACATATGGTACAAAGCGCGCGACGGCCTCTGGTGGCTGGGCAAAATCGCTCACCGCTCACCCCCGGACGTCTCTTCGGGAGCTCCACCAGAACCTTCACCGGGCGGCTCCTACATCATCCGGTTCCTGGATGACCCCGGACCGATCAAGATCGACCTTCAACCCTCCCGCTACACTACAGCACGGAACGCCGTGTACGGATCGTGGTGTCTTCAACGCCATGGGAATGGGAGCCTAGCACGTGGGCTGCTGCGGAACTCTGATGTGTCCCGCGGAGCCCCCACGGTTTCCACTCCCCCCCCTGGATAGCCTTGGTTTAGCATTTGTTTTTTTTAGTTCTGGGTACTTGTTTCTGGTTAGTCAATAATATATTAAAGTAGTTCTTCAGGGTTAGTCTTCAATAGCCACCAACAGCCAGCTTCTTGGGTGCATTTGTTTCCGTCTACCTTTATTTTCTTCATGTCGCCTACACGTCCGTGTTGCCTTCTTGCGTTCAGGCCACCGAGTCGTAGCGATACCATAATTTTCATATGTGTTTGTACTTCACTAGCCTACCGCAAATTATTGGCAATACTACGCCGAGGTAAAATCGTGTCGTAGCCTGGGCTGTACCCTAGCCCCCGTCGGTTTCCACCGACCCCTGTTTCAGACGGTCATCGAGCTAAGATTTTATCGGGCTTCCAGCTCGCCCGTGTTTCTTCTATCTTTGCCAAGTAGGGTCCGGATAGCATTGCCGCCCCGGAAGGCCGCAGAGTTATCAACCATAGCGGTTCTACCAAGATCGATTTTCCCTGACTCGTGTTCTGCTTTCAGTTAGTTTCCTGGTCCCGATCGTGGTTTGTTTTCTTTTTCTTAGGTTTCTTCATATTTCGTTCGGTATTCCGCGCGCCCCTCTGCTCTGTGGCAAACGACACCATATTTGATGTCGCCCCTGTTGGCCGAGTTGCACACGCTAGCGTTTTAGCCATGCGGTATCTACCACCTTGAACTGCACGCATTAGGCCAATCTCCTTGCGGATCTTCTTCAGTTTTTTCTTGTTGAGTTAAATACCTTGCTAGGTTTGCTGGTATAGTCCATACCACGAAGAGGTCTCCCAGACGCCGCGTTGTTCGCTCCGTCTCCCGGTTTTAATAGCCCTAGTGTACGCAGCCCTCTTTGCACTTTAGCAGTGCCCCGTTTCTCTTGAGTGATGTCTACCACGTTAGGACCTCCGCCACAAGACAAGGCATTACTCCTACCAAATATATATATGTGTTTTTTTTTTGTATTGCGGTCACTGCCTCCTTCGTGAGTTTCCTAGTTTGCCAACCCGGTTCGGCGACCAACCTCCGTTCGCACCTTTTTGTGCGCCCTTCTTTCGCCTTCACTTCGGTACTAGTTTTCTTCTTCAGCCTTCGCTTCGGCTTTTGTTCTGTCTCCTGTTTTCTTTCTTCTTTCTTCGGTTTTCGCTTTGCCTTTCTCTGCTTTCGCTTCCGCTTTGAGTTATTTCTTCCTCTCCTTCGGTCTCTACCTTTAAGTGGTTGTTCTAAGTAAACACCCCTTCGCAGTGTTTGGGTCTTATGACGAGGTGTGGGGGGATCTATAGCCTCATTTCTTTTGTTTCGAATAGCCGCATCTTCGACCACCTTTTCCTGGTCTTTTGGGATGAACTTTGTCATCATCCTTCGACCATCTTGTGGTCTGCATATACGACTATTCAGGGTGGGCTAATGTGATATGAATCGAGTGCTCATGGGCTATAGATATAGATAATATAGTCGGCAGTTTCGTAGCCTGAGGAATACGAGAATAATCCAAAGAATGGATTAACCCGGCGGATATTCCGGTAGTTGAGAGTAACCGTCTTTTAGGAATGTTCTCTAAGGTGGATAGGCCGTTAGACAAGAGTAATGTTCCTTAACGCAGATAGGATCGTAAAGTGAGAAGTTCTTATATTAGCAGAAGAACAATCGGTAGCCCTAGGAAAGTTATTTAGGAGTACGTTAGATAAGAGGAGTTTAGGAGAGCTCGTAGCGTGGGGTGGGACGAGTATATCTGAGCGTCGAGTCCCACCCCCCCTACCTCTCACTTCTCTACCAGAGCACCTCCTCAGCTCTAGTCATCAATAAAGAAGATCTATATAAGAAGAAGCGAAGCACTGCTTCCCAGCTGCCAGAAAACACCTGCGTCCTTTACCCTTACCTCGGCCATATCTATCACACCATTGTTAAAAGGATTACCCTGGGCTGGGTAATCGATCGGTATATTTTATCCCTATAGATCAGTGTGGGAAAAGCCATCACATTTATTTGACGTCGTCCAGGTCACGGGTTCCAACCTCACTTCGAACGTTTTTTTCATGGAAACGCTTGCGCGTGCATCCCTAAAAACACATCTCCCTGGTTCCCCAGGTAATGCAACGAAGCGGGTAGGTCAGCGTACAGACGTAGTATACGGTTCTGACGCCCCAAGGATCCCACCGTTCAGAGGGGGGGGGGGAGTGTTACTAGGATTCCCCTGGGCTATAGGTGATCGATCGATATTTTACCCCTCCCCCTATAGATCAGTACCTGGTAGGTACCACCCACCACGGGGAAAGTTCATCGGGATGCAATTAATTTGATTTTTGGTGAAGACTTAATTAAGTGCTGAAGTCAGTTTTCGGGTGACTTACTAATAGGATGAAGCTCCTCGAGGGAGTGAGGAGGGGCCTCAGAAAAAAAAAAAATGGAGCACCTCTACTGCTGCTGTAGCATGCGCGCAGGAGACATCGCAGGAGACAACATACATATACGTACCAGGTACGAGTTATTAGTCGTGGGGGGGGGGAAAGCTGCTCTACTAATACTACAGTATTAATACTGCTGCATGACTGCGTATCGTACGTACGAGGTACAGCAAAAATGCCATACGTACCAGGTACTACATACAGCAGCAGTAGTACGTACCACCCGGCGGTAACAGTTGCATGCTCGAGGATGGCTCAACCGATCCAAGAACAAAAAGGGGCCTGAAAGGGGCACAGCCCGTACCGCTGTGCTGCTGTTGTAGGGTGCGTTGCCGAACGTGCTATCAATATGTCATTACCTCCCGTGGCCCAAGAATGGGCTTCCTCAAATACCTCTCCCGTAGGCTAAAAGGGTGCAACCCTAATAATACCTGCTGTAGCTTGCGTCGCCCATCGGTCGGTCCGTGCCTCTCGTGTCCCTCCCTATATCCCTCCCGCGCTTGACGGCAAATACCATGTTCTCTGTGCCGACGATTGCTGTCTATAGGGGGCGGCCGCCACCGTCACCCCTCTTCCGTCAGGGAAGCGGACGTCGTTCTTTTTTTGTGATCTTCACTCATCGGACATGAAACGGTGGAGACCTCTCACGATCAGACCGCCATCTAGGATAAATTAATGATTTTAGAACACCTACTCCAACCATCCGCTGCGAGAGGTTGTGCAGGATTAATAATATTAATAGTAGTAGTAGTAGTAGTAGTAATAGTAGAAGTAGTAGTAGTAGTAGTAGTAGTAGTAGTGGTAGTAGTAGCAGTAGTAGTAGTAGTAGTAGTAGTAGTAGTAGTAGCAGCAGTAGTAGTGCGGATGCTACCCCGGAATAAAGCGCGAGAAAATAGATGCAGAATACGCGGCTCCCACCCGGCAACATGAGCTAGATCATGCAGATCATACAGTTCATACAGATCAGGAATATCTCCATCTGCCCTGAAAAATCTAGGTCATGAAGTGGAAATCGATGATCTGTGGATGACCCCGTCCGACGGACATTTTTTTCCAGGGGCATTTTGTTTTCTTCTTCTCGGCTATTGGGTTTGCCAAGACGCCGAAGTAACGCAGTGGAAAATACTTGAAATCAGACTGAGGAAAAAAAACTGCGGTAGCAAAATAGATTTACCTGGTACCTGGTACGTTTTAACCCTCGCCTTGCCGCCAAAAATATCGGACTAGGCTCCCAGCAGCTTACCGTATACCAGGTGCCTGGTAACACGCTAGACAAAACACCCACCGGGACGGACTTCAGAGCCGACTTTCTCCAAAACATGCCTCAAGGGCCTGTAGGGCACACACAACGAAAATGTTGGCTTTGGAGACATCTTCGAGATCATCTGTCCATGGGCGTTGTATGTGGGCGTTCACACTCTCCCCATTGTCTGTAAAACCAGCTTTGAAAATCGTCGAAGGGCACGTGCGTTATTCTGTCACACGCGGCATACGGTATCTCCGACGCCCCCACGCCCCATGCGACTCGCCAAACACCTCACGGCGGTTCGCAAAGCTTGGTGCAAGAAATGCCTGCCCGGTCGGTGAAACCCAGTCGTGCGCTGTCCCGGCGTTGTAGGGATATGCGAGGGTCTATAGTGAAAACTCACTACGGCCACGCATGACACGAGAGCACTCCCGCCCGCCCGCCTCCCCCCGCCCTTCGAAAATAGACAGCGTCGTCAAACATGGTGGCAAACGCCTCCAATCCCACATAAAAAATAGTCGTTCTCCCGTCACGTCTTCCCCCTTTTGCCCTTGCTCTTCGAACCCTTCCCTCTACCCTTTCCCTTCCCTTTTTTAACCGCCGACACGAGATCATCCTCGTCCTCATCATCGCCGCCGCCGCCCCCCCCAGCAGCCCTCTCTCCGCACCCCCCGCCCTTCTTCTCGCTGTCCTCGCCTCCGATTACGCTCCCCTCCCCCTTCCCAGCATCCGCCTGGAACTCCCCATGGAGTGTAACCGTTGCCTCCTCCTCGTCCGAGTCCACATCCATCGCCGTTTTCGCTGCGTCTACCCCGGCCCTAGCCCCGCCTCCTCCGCCCCTCTCTCCCGCCCCACCCGCCCCGCCCCTCACCCCCGTCTCTTCTTTCCGCAACGCCTGCGCCAATCGCGCAAATTCGCTCTTGGCTGCGTCGTCCCCGTCGCCCCCCTCGCCTCCCCTACCTTCACCACCGCCCGCTGGAAACCCTGCGAGGAGGCCTGCGGGAGAAGACCCTGCTCCGCCGGTGGTACCCTCGTTCCGATTTCGGTGGTTTTTGCTCATGGAAGGAGGCGTTGTCGTTGCGCCCGGTGATGGCCGTGATGCGGGGGGGGGTGCTGCGGCTGCGCTCTGGTCGTCGCCAGCCAACCTGGCCTGTGTCATACCCGCCGCTTTGGCCATCTTGGCAAAAAGGTCGGTGTTTCTGTGTGTGTGAGTGAGAGAGAGAGAGAGAGAGAGAGAGAGAGAGAAAGAGATAGAGAGAGAGAGAGACGACGACGATCCGATCAAGCTCAGTGCAAACTCGATTCGATCCCCGAGACATTTATGAGGGAGACGGGGGGAACCCAGGCGCATTGCAGGCGATATGTGTGCATAAACAAGCAGGGGGGGAGGGGGGTAGGTTGTAAAATTTGGGCATGGCTCTTGTTCATGGTAACAACAACAAAAAAAGGCTGGCTGTTTTCACTTTATTTCATTTTTTTCGATCGTCAGTTGAGCCCAAAAGTTGCCGAAAAATCCCGAAAAATCGTAAAATTGAGCCTTGGGAAGGAAAAAAACAAAAAAACAGTAAAGGCCAGACCTCAGCTTTTTTTCTATGGCACATTTCCATGAAGAACAACCGTGCCAAATTTTGTGTCTCAACTGCAACTAATACGGGGGGCCATAGTTAATAGGACCTGTGGTGTACATAAAAATCTATATATTTAACCATTTTTACTAACAATATTTGGTCCTTTTAACTATGGTCCCCCGTAATAACCATGGCGCAAAGTTCTCAAGACTACGTAAACGTTCCGCCTGTCGCTGGAACCAGGCAGCCGCACAAGAAAAAACGCCACCCCGAACCCTGCTCCCATTCGGTTGGACACACTTGAGTACAACCGCAAAAACTTGAAAAAAGAAACAGAATCAACTGCCGAGAGCGCCCATTAATACGAATATCAGCGTGGGTAGGCGCCATTCGATGCTATTTGAATAGCCGACGATGGAAGAAAAAAAGGGGGCTGAACTCTTTTCGCGATAAAAACGCCTCCCAAGGCAAGAACCGTAGTAAGGAGGAAGGAGAAGAAAGCAAAGATCCTGCATTGAGAGCCCGCATCTGAGCTACGACTACGTGTACGTAGGAAGGACAGAGGGGAAGAAAGAAGACGAACACAAATGAATCATCTGACGGGAGAAAACGAAAAAAACGACCCCTCAGCGAGGCCGTCCCATTTGGGCACCCACACCCCCAGAAGGAGCAAAAAAAAAAAAAATATGGAACGAACAAAAAATGAAACGAAAAAAAAAACAAAACAAAATGAGTAAAAATAAAAAGGAGGCAATGGAGCCAGAGCACGAAGGACGAGACACCGACGCGCCGCTCATCGACGAGAGCGCGCCCAACCACGTGCATGTTCATGTTGCGTGTACCACGCTGGACGGACATGTAAGGGCCGTTTGGTCTTGATCTTCATGTGTGAACGATCTTAATATTTCTGGCCAGACCGGGTGCATACCTGGCGTCGTCCATGTCCAGTCCGCGCCCCCCCCTGTTGCCCCCGCCCCTAAGCCCCTCCTCGCGAACGCCCTGGGTGACGTGAAGATCGTCGTAGTCGAGGTGTTTCACCTGCTCCAGAAAAAAAAAAACACACACACACACACACGCACACACAACACGAAAAAAAAACGATCAAAAAGCCTCACCGGAATATAACAGGAGGAACAGACGTCTACGTATACCGCAGCGGCGATTAACGATCGCAGTACGTACGTACACGTACGTACGTACAGTAGTGTTGTCCACGACTTTGAAACCCAGCTTCGAAACAATGGTTGATGTATACTACCGTCCACACGATTGCGGGGGAACATACTGCTGTACTATTAATAATCAGAACCAAAAACTGTGCGTCAACAGAGGAGGCATACCTCGGGTCTCGCGTCCTGTGTGGGTTCTGGTTACTGCTGTGCCCCCCCCCCCCCCCCCCCCCCTCCCGTCCTGCTGTATGACTATACCGCGTAAAGGGCATTGAGCTCGCGCAAGAGGTGCATGCGCGAGTACGTGCGGTCGTTTCTCGGCGCTCGTTTTTTTTTTTTGTTTGTTTCTTTTTCCCAGAACGGGAAGGGTTGCCAAACACCGCATAACAAAAAAAACAAGATGTGTCCTGGTCGAAAGGGAGAGAGAGAGAGAACCTTCCGAGAACGTGATGTTCGGCTTCACACGGAAGCACTCCTTATATACCGTCCAGAACAAAAAGCGCGCGCTGATAAACGATCGCGCTCACCCCTGCGCGCACGCTCAAAGGCTCTCCAGCTCTACGGTACACACCCGGGTCCAGCTAGCTCGGAGGGTCCGAGTGGGATCAATCAGGTCGGGGACACCTACAGCAGTACCTCGTTCGGGAAGCCCAGCAGCCGGCTTGCGAACAGAAAATATATGTATCTATATAAAGCCCAAGCCCGATGGTGCACACGACCAAATGTCCACATAACAGTAGGCATGCACCGAAAAAAACTCAAAACTAAACAATGGATGCATTTATTTACGTGAAGGTATCTGCCCAAAAAACCTTCACGTTGAAAGTCTGATCCAAATATCGCAGGGATCTTTCTTCACGGGTCAGGCCTAACCTAGCGGGTCGGGTCGGGTCGGGTCGGGTCGGGTCGGGTCGGGTGACCTGGCCCGGCCTGTGAGATATTGAAAAGCCTCCCGACCCGACTCGACCCGACCCGACCCGTGAGAATTTGAAGACTCTCGACCCCGATCCGCGGGTCGGGCCATGGCCCGCGAAGATCCCTATGTCCATATATGGGGTGCACTTCGTCAGGGAGGAAAGCCACCAATGGTTGGACGCAAAAGTGCAATGGTTGACCGGCGCCTGATGCGATAGGGGCATAGAAAAAAAAAAATCCATCCCATTCATTATCCTCGCCCTTTTCCTTTTTTCTCTCTGTTCTGCCAAAAGTCGTAACTCAAGATCCCGGGGGTTACAAAGCAGGCTTTCCTCCCCCCCCCCTCCCCAGTACCGTTCGTGCCCTGCTTTTTTTTTTGGTTCGCCAGAAGACTTACCGCTCTCTCTTTTTTCTTCCCTTGTTGATCCGCGTCAAATTTTGGGTACTTGGCAATATTTTGACCATTTACTTTTTGCTGACTGATGCGCGCGGGGGGGGGGGGGGGGGGGGGGGCTTCTCAGCTGAAGGAGAACTAACTACCCAATGACATCGTGCGCTCTTACGAAAAAAATCGACACAAACCTACGCCATGGGGAGGACTGATTTTATTCGATTTTGTCCTCGGATGGCTGGCGACAGAGGTACCGAATTTTGCGAAGAAATAATTCTGACTTGCCGGGGTTCCTTAACCCAAACTATTTTGTTGAAAAAATCGTTTCCTTGCTTCTTTTTTTTTCTTCTTTTTCTTTTTAACTTTTTCGTTTTACACCCACGCAATGCGATTTTTTTTTTCGGGGTAAAAGCGTACCAGGTACGACTTTTTCTCAGAAGTCCTTTTTTGAACGAGCTATGGAGCTGTTCAGACGAGGAGCCTCAAAAAAAATGTTACAAGTGCAACTATCTCTCTACCGCAGAAAGCACCACTGGCGGCATTCAACGCAAGGCATGAAATATTGTTCCAGCACAGAAGGTGTCCAGACCCTTTTCCCGTAACCCCTGTCCACGTAGTGCCTTCAAAATTGGAGACCCCCTTCTTTGAAGCCACTTTTTTTAGGTGAGACATCAGAGGTTCCTTTCGTGGGACTTCGCTATTTGCAGGACGGGTCGGCACAAAACTGTGGTGCAGGACGTGCGTCGTCCATTTCAACCTTGCACATAGACGCAACCCTTACCCTAGCTCCAACCCTCTCGGGGGGTTCGAGGTCGGCAGGGGTATCACGCTGCTCCGGCGCGTGTTTTGGTGGCTGTTTTCCCAACAACAACAACAAAAACCGGGCGGCCGAAAGGCCAGCCTTGACCAACAAGACCCGCTTCCAACACAAAGTTTTGTGCCGACCCTACCTGCACATAGGACGAGTCCATCAACTGAGGAACTCCGGGAAATTGCAGGTGCATGCATGCACCCCATACAGGTAGCAAGCATGCGTCTACCACACCCTACGAGTACCGCCCCGGGGTGGGGTGCCGCCGCAAAACGGGAGAAGGGCGGAGGCGTGCCGATATCAATTGCGTACGCACCAGTCTGACCTGAAGTATTGAGGCACCCCTCGACACGTAGCTTCCGTCTACATGTAAACATGGCTTGCATACTCGTACTCGGATGGCAATTAGAGAGGTCGTCTCGACTGGTAAAACAGGGTGCACACCTTGAGTGACTCGGGAGCGACCGGCATCGGAGCCTGCGTGACAACGAACGGAGTCGACCTCGTCCCGGGGAGCGGAATCATTCCAGGAACCGTTCCGGGCGCCTGTCCGAGGACCGGTCTTGGTCCCGTTGTGGAGGCGATACCGGGGTTGGTGCCTCGAAGCCGGCTCTGCGAAAGCGGCGTGAGAACAGCGGGTGGGGGGGGGGGGGGGAGAAGTGGTATCATAAATAACTACTACGGGGGACCATAGTTAATAGGACCAAATGTTGTTAGTAAAAATGGGTAAATACATAGTTTTTCATGTATACCATAGGTCCTATTAACTATGGTCCCCCGTAGTACCTGGCACATATTACTTCGAAGTATACGCAAATCAATGAATACATGAATAACTGAACACGTGCAAAACTAAATCACAACTCGGATAACGTAACACTCGGATAACACTCATCTACGTTTTGGGGGCTAATGCAGGGACGTGGTCACATGATACCGTAGTGTTAGTACTGGAGGAGCAATCACGGTAACGCCGCAACAATGTTCCTGGAAACCCACGAACGTGCGCACGCCTTAACGTTATGTTTCCGCTTAATCTAGCACAGCTCGGGTACAGTCACATAGTGTTACGCCGTGATCCGTGCTCGCACAAACACCGTAACACAATGTAGGGCTTTGACCAAACACGTGCGATATCACTCCAACATGCCCAGATCGATATCCGCAGCTATACTGACATGATCGCACAATATTAATTAATGTCTACGCAGCGTCAGACATAAGACACTAACAATGTGCTACCCTCAAGAGAAGTTTCAGAAATAACACCCCAACATAGCGTTACCTTGCTCGCCAGCACTATTAATAGTATAATAACACCGAAGATTATACTATTACGGCGGACCATAGTTAATAGGACCAAATGTAGTTGATAAAAATTGTTAACTACATACCATGGTAGGTTTTTATGTACACCATAGGCCCTACTAACTATGGTCCCCCGTAACACGAACAACACACTAACGTGACATAACGCAATGGCCAGCACTACCAACACTACGTTACTCGGACCCCCCGTCTTGACGTCTTGGGGTCGGATAACGCAACCTTTAGCTTACGTTAGCAACGTTACAGTTTTAGCAGGCCGATACGTAACATTATGATATTACATAGGATGTGAGCCTAAATGCGGAGGTCCCTCTAACGTTATGTTACGGTGTTACTATCAGTAAAGATCTACTTTTAACATTTCGTGTATACTATAGTCAGTCCGGCCCTAACGTAATCTTACTGAGATACCGCCAGGACGGAAGTCATTCCAACGTTACCCTTTGGGTCTCCCGCGACGTGGTCGTGGTAAAGCGGCGTCGCGGAGTGATACAATGTAGCCGTGCTATCTAATTCGCCGATATCCCACAAGGGGACAGCCGAAATTTTAAAATAACCGGGAGGGGAGGATAAAATATCATAAAAACGCCTCCATATTTGTGAAACCCCCAAAACAGGGGATATGTAGGAGGTATTCCCGCAAAAAAACGCCTATAAACATACGAAACCCCGCCAGTACGCTACCCACCTGCAACGACAGTACGTTATCCATCTATAAAATAATCTGCATACTCGCACGCACGAGCTAACACAGCTGACACATATTGTTGATGCTGGATTGGGGATGTAAGTTTCCTGCTAACTCGTGTTATATATATAAATTGCATATCTGGTACCTGGTACGAGCTAACACCTTATAACGCTATTACGGGTAAACATAGTAAATAGCACCAAATATTGTTGGTAAAACTATTACGGGGGACCATAGTAAACAGGACCTACGGTACACACAAAAACCAATATTTGCTATTTTTACTATTGATATTAATAATAATATTTGGTCCTAGTTCCTATGGCCCCCCGTAATAGGGAATTAGATAGGTTTTTGTCTGTACCGTAGGTCCTATTTATTATATGGCCCCCGTAATAGTGTTATCCGTTTGACGTATGTTATGGCAGCAAGGCTTCCGTCAACACCCCCAACATAACGTCGCTCGATACGGACTGCTGCTGCTGCTGCGGCGGATACGGTAAGATAAGTTAACGTTGTATTAACCATGTACGTCATCCCTCTAACGATTATTACGGATAGCCACTATTCAATAGGAACTCCGCCAACACACCTCCGTAACAGTGTGTTATGATTTTGGCGGGCGATCGCGTAACGTTCTGTTAAAGTGTTACCTTGACCCCGTAATGCGTCACGGTGTTAATATGTTGTTGTGTGAGCGGACTTCTTCCTTGCTACCGAAGCACACTTTAGACGGATAACGTACATCATGGCCAATTGAACGCTTGCATAACATTATGGTAGACCATAGTAAATAGGACCAAATATTGTTCGTAAAAAGAGGGAAACATACAGGTTTTTGTGTGTGCCGTAGGTCCTGTTTACTATGGTCCCCCATAATAACACGATGCTACAAAAAATCCAGAAAGTAGTCAACGTACAGAGTAGTAACGTAATGTTACGATATTTTTTCCCTGACGCCTAACAACACCAACGTAAAACGTCAAGTGTTGTCTTGTCAGAGGCATGAAATAAATACCAGGTACATGAAACAAAGAAAACAAAAATGAATTAATAGTGATT
Organism: Nereocystis luetkeana; assembly: GCA_031213475.1. NCBI lineage: Eukaryota > Phaeophyceae > Laminariales > Laminariaceae > Nereocystis > Nereocystis luetkeana. The sequence goes on from JARUPZ010000020.1 coordinate 2,107,716, forward strand.
TACATACATGGACTGATACCTGGTACATACCGCAACTAGCAAGTAAATAATGACCATTGTTAGTAGAAGTCTGAACACACAAGCTCGCCTGTCTATCGAGGGCCGCCTTGGCGTCCGCCCCGGCGAGAGCCTTCTCCAGCACCTTGTGTATCTCCTCCACCTTCACCGATGCTAGCCGAGCGCACCGGAGAATAGTCTCCCGAGTCACAGCAACGCCTCCATTCTTATGCAAAGCGCAGAGCTGCACGGGCGTGGGAGAGGTAGCGACGGGAGGGGGTGTACTCGATATCATGCATGGCCGTAGCTGTATGACCATACTATGTAATAGACACGGAGGAGGGGGGGGGGGGTACTCGATAGGAGAGATGTACTCGATCTCATGCGTGGCCGTAGTCGTATGACCATAGACCCTCGCATCCCTACAATGCCGGGACGGACCATGTCGGGTTTTCACCGACCAGGCAGACATTGCTTGCACCAAGCGCGAAGCGAAACGTGAGGTGCCCGGCGAGTAGCATTAAGGGCGAGCTGCATCCTACGACGGAGTGAGGGTTCTATCGTGGTGGTGATGAAATTTAGCAAAAAAAAAAAAAGAAACAGGTGGAGGGTACGTCACGGTTGCACGCGAAAAAAAAAACCCCGACACCCCACTACCCATTTTCGAGCCCCAGACAGGAGGCCTACGTACTAAAAGCGAGTAAAAAACTAGAAGAAAAAACTCGTTTCTCGTACGTACCAGGTATATAATTTCGTCCAGGAATCAATCCATCCCACCGCACTGGGATGTTCTTCATTTTGATCATTTTGGGAGTATGGTGGTGGACCAGTAGTGTCCCCTCTTATAGTGCCGGTATCCTACATACAAGTACAAAGTATAGAGGCATCACATTAGGGAACAAAAAAAAAGAAGAAGAAAAACCTATCCCATTTATTTGTGAAAAAAAAAAAAAAAACTCAGCCACCACGGCGTCCTTACCGGGCGGCAGACGAAAGAAGGGAGGATGGATGAGTATGCAGCTTTAGTGCTCGGCATTGTTGGGGCAGAACGCGCACGTACGCGTACGAGGATGCGTGTGGCATCAGTCGCATTCGTATGTTTTGTCCCCCCGTTCAATTCCGCGTTGTAATGGCACCTTTTGAGGGGACAAAAACGCCTCCGAAAATGTAGGGTTGACCCCTCTATCGCAGAACGCCTCGGGGCATCAGTGACCCCCCACAAACAATACCATGTCAACACTCACACTTTCATCTGTCCGATGTGCGCATCTTTGACGTTGACTTCCTCTACCTGCCCCCAGCCTACAACCGACCTACTCTTCCTTTTGCCCTTCCTAGAACTTTAACAATATGGGCCGTTATTTATCGGAAATCTTTTTTTTTTCCAGAATTTCCAAATTTTGGATAATTTTTTTTTTGAAATTCTTGGATGCTTGTAGAACAACTCTATTGAAAGTCGTCATTTTTCCCTCTGACGTTTCGAGAGGGTATATACGTAGCAGTATAATTTTACCTTAAAGGGCGATTTGACTTCGTACTACAGGGGTGCTACGATCGTTTTTTGGCGCATGATTTTCAGCAAAACGGGAAGAAGATCAAGGTTGACACTACCGAATAACAAGGTGTTTTCGGAAGTATTCTGGTCTAGAGAGAGAGAGAGAGAGAGAGAGAGAGCCTTCCTTCGGGCAATATATTTGTTCGGCCTGATCGACACCCTTTCTCCGTTCGTTGTCGAAAAACAAGAGGCGCTGGAAAAAAAAAGTCGAACCCCCGCATCCTCACGGCAGAGGAGGCACCCCACCGGTGGCGCTGTACGTAAATATATCTTGAGTCTGCACCTTCACCTCTTTGTGCGCCGTCGACAATACCGGCTCTAGTTATGGCGGCAACCGTCGCTAATTACTCCGCACACTGTTACGGGGGACCATAGTTAATAGGACCAAATATTGTTAGTAAAAGTAGGGAAATATATAGTTTTTTTGTGTATACCGTAGGTCCTATTTACTATGGTGATGGTCCCCCGTAGTATCACACTGGTTAATAAATCCCAATGTGCGTGCCGATCGATTCCACAGACACTAAAGCAGGTAGCCGGCACTGCTCAACCTCCACAACAGAGGAGTACCTTACCTCCTTGTGCGCCGTCAGGGCGAAGGTTATCCTCCCCTTCATCACCTCCTCCTCGGCCTCCGTAGGGTCGACGGCGGTGTGCTGCGTCGCGGAAGCTTTCGCCCCCGCTCCAGACATGCCTCCGTCGCCCTGGCCTCCCTGGCCGCCGCTACTTCCGGGTTGGGCAAGCGAGAGCTCTTCGGTGTCCTATTACACGGGTACACGATCACGAATTACGGCGTTTGAGATTAGGGCCCATCTTAACGGGGAACGCTATTTGGAAATAAAAATCTAATTTCAATGAATTTTACTTTGATTTCGAAAAAAAAACGTGTTTGCGTCCTATCGGGGAACAGCGTACTAGTTGCTAATCAAAAAATAATTCGGAATAAGCTGGAAGAACGCGCCGCGTCACACAACGCCCAGCCGAAAAACAGCGACGCGCGTAGACGAGAGCGAAGGTTTGCGCTGCCGCGCGCGCGCCGCCGCCAGCCTCTTTTTCTTTTTGGCCACGCAGGTTAGGAAGCTATCACTCTCAGGGTGTCTTGGGTGGCCGGAGGAAACCCTCAAGCGCCACGTGCGGAACAGCAGCGGTGATGCAGCTATCGAGGTCTCGAGCGTATTCTCCGTTTTTTTGCGTGTTTGCTCGGTTTTCGTGGTTGTTGGCCAATCGAGCAGGCCGAAAAATTGGGATTGCGGCCGTCATGACTACTTTTGAGGCGCCACCGCCGGGGTACGATGTGCTATGGTGTGTGGGCGTGGGCGCGGCTATTGCTCCGGTCACCTCTCGTTGAGGTTCGAGTTTCATCGCCTCGATCGTGGTCACCGAAGCGGCCAAAAATCGCCCCAGACTCCACCGCGGGTGTTGATCCACCGCGAACATGCTACATCAAGACCGAGGAACTCCCAAATTCCAAATTGAAATGAAAAAAATCGCAGGAAAAAAGCCCCAAAAGATTTTTCACTCAAATTCAATTTTTCTAATTTTGCCTGCTTGTCGTCTACTCTTCTCCGGCCAATCAGATGGCAAATTAAATTTGAAAAAAAACAACAAATCAAATTGAAAAAAAAAAAAGTCCCCGTTAAGATGGGCCCTTATCCACTTCGGATGTTTTTTTTTAAAATAGTTGAAACCAACGAACCTGAGGAGCTGATTGGCTGAACAGGTGAATCCGCAGGCCCTACTATTAATAGTTTCATCCGATTTTTCTGTCTTCTATAGAATGCGTATGCCGTGCTTGTCGTATCCAGTACGATGTCATGGCATTGCGCTGTCTACTCTGCTTACTGCACAACAATATACCTGGTAGTATCTCTGTGTCGTAGTTTTGTGACCACATAACTTGTATCTCTTCTATTAAAAGGACTGAAGAATCAACACGGGCACTGGTTGTGCCTGGATGTCGACGGCTAGAAAGAACGGTTCGATATGAAGAACACAACACACGTAGCCAGTCAGACGTTGCTCCTTCCGCCAACCAGCCCACAGATTTTTACCCAAAGCCGTTAAAAGCGTAATTTTGGTTACTTTTACCCACAGCCTCTATTAATAGGACGATCTCAACTTCTCGTGGGTTGTGATTGCCACTATTAACATCAAATATCAACATACAAGAAACATGCTATTCATACAGGAAACCCCAACCAAATTGGTTCTAACCGAATTCTTCGTAAACAACCCTGTACGATGAAATCGAATTATCACACGCAGCGTGCAAAAAAGTGAGCTTTCGACCAAAAACAAAACATGGTGTACCCAAAACCTACCAACTTTATCCCCAAACGTAATGAACGTTGGTACCAAATGTTAAAATACAAACGGTTCTAATATATAGTAGGGACCGAGTGATGTCAGGTACCACGTACTGGTATATATACCGTAAAGCGCGTTGAGTTCGCACAGGAGTGAAATCGTTTTTTGTTAAGCCTTTAGGACCGCAGTTCCGTTTTGGGGACAAACGACTCTATTTGCAAGTGGTTTGCCCCCAAAACGGAACTGCGGTCCTATAAGGGTCAACAACGGCGAAGGGTGCTAAAGTCGTACCAGGTACGAAGTATTTCGGGAAGGCTCAATCAGACACCAGATTTTTTTCCGAAGACAACTCGGGTCGGTATGGTCAGCCTTCTTCACCGTTCGGGAAGAACATCAAGCGCTGGAAAACGCTTGCACCCCTGCCGTGTGAATTCAATGCTCTTTATGCCATTTGGAGGAACACACACACAGACACACCCGAGCCGCGAGATCGAACATTTTCAGAACATAATGTTTACCAGTACGTGCGTACCTGGTATTTGGAAGCTTGATACACAGGACATCACAAATATCTTGGTACCAGTGAACGATGAGATACGTATGTCCCCGCGTTTAATATTGATTTAATAATCTCGGCAACACCACCGAACGAGCGGCTGTGAGGCTGCACAGCAGCTGTACAGACCTTGAAAAAATGACCCTGTTACGGGAGACCATACCAGGTACCTGGTATGAAATAGAACCTGCGGTACACACAAAAACCAATAAATTTCCCTATTTCTACCAACAATATTTGGTCCTACATTATATATACGAAGTACCAGGTAAATACTGAGGTTCCCCGTAATCGCTTCGACGAAATTGTTGTTTTCACAATACCAGGTACAGTAACACGGGATACCGTAGTAAGTAGGACCAAATATTATGGGTAAAAATAGCGAAATATATCGGTTTTTGTGTGTACCGTAGGTCCTATTTACTGTGGTCCCCCGTAGTAGTGGTGGTCCCTCCGTTGTGCCGGTCTGGCCGCTATATTGCCGGTGAAATGGCTTGACACAGATGGGATCAACCAGTGTGGCAGCCTGCGGGGCAATTAGTGCCGGTTGCCGCTATAATAGTGCCGGTGTTGCTGGCTGGCGCACATCGGCACTATATATAGAGGGGTCACGGCTGTACTTGACTTTAAACTTCAAACGCTACGCATAACCCAATGAGTACATAGCCGTAATCGTGACCTTTACCCCGACCGCATGGGAATTTTCTCGTAAAAAGCAAGATGGAACGAAGAAGTTGCATCAGTGTGGCCTACCAACTATATGTAGTGTCGAAGCTGGGCCAAGCCCTAACAATCTGAGATATTTCTCGGAATGGAATGAAAAAAATTCTAGGGGGAGTTATTGGTGTGGATCATCAACCATGGTGTCAAAGCTGAGCTACATTAATCTGGGAAATTTCTCGGAATGAAAATACAGTGGGGAGGTAGTGCTGGGCTATCAACCATTTTGTTCGAGCTGGGCCAAGTGGTGGAACACTACCGACACAAAGCAGCAAAAAAGCCACAAGCCACAAACGGAAAACAGAGCGAAACGCCCGCGTACGTAAGTTACCAGATACTACTACGCGGGACCATAGTTAATAGGACCTGTGGTATACACAAACACCTACACATTTAACCATTTCTAACAACAATATTTGGTCCTATTAACTATGGTCCCCCGTAATAGTAAAAATAGCATGAAGCGCGGACTAAACGGCTGTGCCCCCGCCCCCGCTTTTTTCCGTCTTGAGAATTTTTCCGAGAGAGAGACTGCGGCTGCAAAATCCTCGATCTCACAGCTAACGTCTTAATAAAATATCACAGAACACGTACGTATGCACTACACGTAGCGACAGTAGGAGGAGAGGAGCGTGCGACAGTAGTAAGAACAGTTTGTGCATACTCATTTTTTTTTTTGCCCGGTTCCTCTCGTGTACATTGGTATGGTATCGCCGCCTACTTTTTCCGTGTCGCGTCAACGTGTCCCGTTGGCCAACCAACCAACCACCCAACCAACCAACCAACCAACCATCGTCGATTAATTTTTCCCGCTCCCCCCCGCTCTTGCCTTTCAAGCTGCCCCCCTCCCCCCCAAAAGCTGTTCCGTCTATGTTATTGCTCCTCAACACACGCTTACCGCATACTACGGGGGACCATGGTAAATAGGACCAAATCTTGATATTAATAGTAAAAACATGCAAATGTGAGAGGTTTTTGTGTGTACCCGTAGGTCCTACTTACTACGGTCCCCCGTGATACCGCAGAACAAAAACACGCAAGATAACGCAGCACTCCCTCGGACGAATGCATGTCACTGAGCCTGGACTGATTGGTGGTTCATTATCTCGACAAGGGAGATATTAATATTTACTAGTGCAAACGCCTTTTCCTTTGAGCGATGGGTCTATGGGGAAAAACAAATCTACTTCCACAAGCCATCATTTTCGTTATGTAATATATGCCTCTCATGTTATGTGAAAAAAAACCCAAAAAAAATGGTTTAAGCTCCGAAAATTCGTACCACTATACTGAAGTTAGAGTGGGGTAGTTTTTAGTCAAGGGAATAAGGAATCCCACAGAAAAATAAAGGGGGGTGGGGGGGGGGTATTATCTTGCGTGTTAAAAGCATTTGGCATGTTCTTGGATCTCTCACACACACGCATACGGCACGGCTTGGCGGCCTCCTCCGCGGCCAGCTCTTGCGGCTTGCGGCCGAGACAGTAGCGCTACTTCTTCGAGTCAGCATGTCCTCATTCGGCACACGCGGCACGCGCTGCACAGTCATGCACACACACCAAACCTTGAGGCTATCCATCGGCCGTGTAACACGCAAGACAGCAACCCCCCAACCCGAATTCAGAGTGGAATTCCTCATTCGCTTGATCAAGGAACACCCTCTCTGACTTCAGTATACCGGGACGAATTTTCCGAGACGATTTTTTTCTGATATCAAAAACTAGAGAGGCATATACACAACGAAAAAAGGTGGGCTGTGGATGGACGAATCTCGTCGAGGCGTTTCGATAGACGCATCGCTGGGCGTAAGCACCTGCCCTGTTGCCGATAACATCAGCTTGGAAATTAGTCCAATGGGGTGTGTTATCTTATCACACGTGCTAATACGGTATATACCGTAGGGGGGGGTGGGGGTGTACTCGATAGGAGAGATATACTCGATCTCATGCATGGCCGTAGTCGTATGACCATAGACCCTCGCATCCCTACAATGCCGGGACGGAGCATGTCGGGTTTTCACCGACCATGCAGGCATTGCTCGCACCAAGCGCGAAGCGCCGTGAGGTGTCCGGCGAGTCGCATGACGGGTGAGCTGCATCCTACTAAGAACCGCTTGTGAGGCGGGCGGACTTGCACATGGATGACAGCTTCAATGACTCAATATAATTCCCGGTGTCGGCACTTCCAGATACTGCAATGGGAGTACTATGTAACTGCCTCTTGGGTGCCTTACCATAAACACTGCGTGATACGATCAATTAACTTGTGCGGAGTAAAGGTTATTTACCTCGCACAAATGATCTAACTCGACAACCACCTGTGGGCGACCGCTAAAAACAAACAAGAAAAAACGGTACCCATGTTGTCTAGCTCTCACGTAGTGAGCGGCATGTTTTACAGTGTCGTTGCCAACCGACGCCAACCCATGCAACGGGGGCGAGGTGATGGGGGGGGGGTGCTATCTTATCACACGTGTTATACGGTATACCGTGGGGGGGGTGTTATCTTATCACACGTGTGATACGGTATAACCGTGGGGGTGTTTTATCTTGTCACACATAGTATACGATATACCGTGGGGGGGTGTTGTCCTATCACACGTGCTATACGGTATACCATGGGGGTGTGTTATATTATCATACGTACTATACGGTATAACCATGGGCGGGTGTTTTCTTATCACACGTGTGACACGGTATAACCGTGGGGGGGTGATATCTTGTCACACGTGTTATGCGGTATACCGTGGGGGGGTGTTGTAATATTACACGTGATATGCGGTATACCGTCGGGGTGTGTTGTCTTATTACACGTAATATGCGGAATACCATGGGGGTGTGTTATCTTATCAGACGTGCTATACGGTATAACCGTGGGGGCATAATATCTTACCCCACGTGTTATACGGTATATCGTTTTCATTGACCACGTTTGTATGCAGAGCGCACACGCACCATAAGTGCCAAACCAAGACCTCCTCCATGATTATTTCCATCACGCAAGCGACGCGACGAATATCACAACGCCAAGAACATCAACACCGCCACCTAAAACACCAAGCAAGACAACCCCATTCCAATCTTCTTACCACGTTTTGTTCCTGCTTTTCCTCTCGACGTACTTATCCCTGCCTCGTAAGTTCTGACCGCACAACCTATACTGGGCGTGTTGGATGGTGATGGCATAGAAAACAGTTTTGATTTGAATGAACACACAACAACGCGGGGGAGGGGGATGATAGCGTTCCATCCCCGAAAAATGAACACCTTCCAGACAAATGGAAACCCTATACAGGGGACACAGAAAACTAAACACGGTAGGGAAACGCCTCAAAAAAAGTCGGAAACCCCTCCTTTCTCGCGGTACGATCGATGATAGGGGTAGGACATTTATTTTGGAAAAACACACCCGATAAACGGGGCTCCTCGATTGAGGTCCTATAATACTCCATATCGTTCGAATACCATAGCGTTCTGCCGTGTCAAAGAGGGCTGGTCACTGACACAGTATATGTGCTGGCAGCAGTAATCCACTGGCAGTAGTAATCTACTGATTGACCTGGCCAGCATATTCGCGAGTGGGTGTCATCTGACGTACGCCCAAGAAACACGCAATATTATAGTAGGGAGACCCACCAAATGCGTATCGAGAGGAGACACGAGAGAAGAGAAACAGATGTATATTGATATACTGCTGCAATCCAGTTACACCCGATATAATTGACGACAGTAGAATCGCTACCGACAGGGTCAGCCAGTATTGTTCATCGGGATTGCACCCTCACTTTTGTCCCAAATTCAGCGTTGGGGAAAGGTGCACCACCCCGGACGGAAATATAAGGACCGTTCAGGCACTAAAATGTTGATCAAGCGGATTTTGTATTCGCGCCTAGAGCGGCACGGTAGCAGCAGCAGCAGCAGCAGCAGTAATAATAGTAGAGCTCACCTCGTGTTTCAGAAAATGGTTGTCAAACACTGCTGCGTACGAGTCATGAAGGAGCTCCTGTAACTAAGTGCTTGACTTTTTTTTTTTTTTTTTTTTTTTTCATCCCATTCATTATCTTCGCACATCTTCTTGTCTCTCTCCTTCCAACTCGTAACTCACATCCGGGGTCACATAGCAGGCTCTTCTCCCCCCTTCCCGCTACGGTGGGTCTGGTTGGCTCCGGGTCAGGGTTTCTCAGTGATAACTAACTATTCGTCTCGTACACAGGGTGTGGCAACTGTTCTTCCCACAACATGCACCCGGTACTACTTCAGTTGCTCTGAGCTATCATGCCCTCGAGGTATAGTAGAGCAGCTGAGCGAGTGAGGAGCCTAGGGAAAATTGGGTGCGCACGCTTCAACCCCCCCCCCCCCCCCCCCACACACACAAACACACCTCAAAGATGGCGCACGTAACGCAGATGGGCACGTGGTGCAGCGCCAAGGGTTGCGGCTCCTTATCGTCCGTATGGTGCACCACCACCTTCGACCCGTCGATGGTCACCTCTGCGGAACAGTCGGCGGAACAGTCGGCGGAGCAGTCCGCGGCGGCGACGGCGACGGCGGCAGCGGCGCAAACAGTTTCGGTTCAAAACGAGCCGATTCAGATCGAGCCGTTTCACAACAAAACACGTCAGGAAGACGACTGTTCACTGTTTCAAGCCTGTGCGACGGACCACCATTTACAGCGAACACACTGTGCTAGTTTTAGTGTAGGAGACGACAGTTCAGGCCTGTGACAGGAGACCGCCTCCGATTCTTAAAGGGTGCGGCTGACCACGCCCAAAACCGTAGTCTCCTGACACGTTTTTGCTTCAAGAACAAGCGGTTCTTCAACCAAATTGTTTTTACGGGGCAGCCTAGTGATCAGAACCTACCGTGCCTTTCAACTTGTAAAACGGAGCGCGAGTGGCCAGGCATCAACTATTACGGGGGACCATAGTTAAGAGGACCTATGGTGTACATAAAAACCTACATATTTAACCATTTTATTAACAACACTTGGTCCTTTCAACTATGGCCCCCCGTAATACTGCACCGTAAGTCGAACGCACAAACAGCTTACTACTACTGTATACATTGGGTGAAGAGCAGGCGCGTCCGATGTATCTCGCGTTTTTTAAAGCTGAGCATCAACCACTCAATCGGTCGACTCACAGTTGACGACATTCGAACAATTTTATATAATCAGAACCATTTTAACCGCTTATGATGTCTATAAAAAGGGGGGTAGATGGTCTTCGGGTTCATCGCGGGTTCTGCTCACCATGTACTACTATGCCCTCCTCAAGTAAGAGACCGCGGTTTGATCCTCTCGACTATTAATAGTATGTTAAGGTGCTAGAATAGGAGACCGCCTTCTGCACCTTGACTGACCGCCCCCTACACCAAATCTAGTCTATTTTTATGCTATGAGACCGCGGTTTGATCCCTTGACTGACAAACCTAGACCAATACTACTCCGTTAAGATGCTGGGATACTGCGGTTTAACCCTGTGACTGACCGACCTAGACTAAGACTAACATATTGAGATGTTAGGAGGCCGCGGTTGAACCCTTTGACTGACCGACTCTACACTAAAACCAGCATAGTGAGGTCAACAGAGGATTTGACGCGCCCGAAAAGTCCGATTTCCTACTGTTTGAAGCATCCTTTCTGCTGACAGAGGGGTTTCGCAACAAAACGGTTTCATCTAGGACGAGGCGTTTCACAACGGACTGTTTAACAACGAACCGTTTGACGACGACCCGTTTGTCAACGAACCTTTTGACAGCAGCAACCCATTTCACAACGACCCATTTTGTTCACTACGAACCTTTCGGCAACGAACCGTTTTCTCAACGAACCGTTTCTTAACGAGCCGAATTCTCCAACGAGCCGATTTCTCAACGTAACCTTTTGTTAACGAACCGTTTCTCAACGAAACCATTTCACACAAGAAAAAAAAGCGTTTCACATCGAGAGCCGTTTGACGCTGAGCCGTTTCACAACCAGACGTTCCACGATAAACGGGACCTAAATAGGAGGGCGCGGTTCGACCCCTTGACTGACCGTCCGCCCACACTGAAACCAGTACGACAATGCCAAAAGGGGCCTTGACGCGCCCCAAAAAGACCGGCCTCCTATTATGACGGGGGGGCAAAGTAAAACATAGTAACACATATTACGGGGGGCCATAGTAAATAGGACAACATATTGTTAGTAAAAACTGGGAAATATGTAGGTTTTTGTGTGCACCGTAGGTCCTACTTACCATGGTCCCTCGTAATAGTAATACCAGGTAAGTGGTCATCAAAACCCACGAAGCACCCAAAATCACATATCCATACCAAATTTGGTTCTGATTAATATGTCCCCCCTTAACCCTCTAAGCCCCGTTTTGAGGGACAAACCACTTCGAATTTGACTGGATTGTTCCCAAAACGGGACATCAGTTCTAAAAGGGTTAAATGAATAGCATGCTCGCTGCACAAAAGTCTGCAACGAGTCTTCTCTCACAACGAGCCGATTGCCACCGAGCCGGTTCGCACAAAAGACAGCGACAAACGGCAAGCGACAAACGGCAAGCGACAAGCGGCAAGCGGCAAGCGGCAAGCGGCAAGAGGGCCTCCCCCCCCCGGCAATAGCAGCGATGCGAAGGTCCATAATCGCCAAACGGCAACCGCAAGACACGGATGATAAGGTCACACACAACCCCCCACGATTTTCCGAGCCCAGTTTCTCCAAAACATGCCTCGAGGGGAAACAAACAAAAAATGGTGGCTTTGGGAATATCTCGTCAAGATCATGTGCCCATAGACGCGTCTCTCGGCGTAAAGCACCTTCCCCATTGTCGAGAAAATCTGCTTCGAAATGGTCCAAGTGGGGATGTTATCTTATCCCATGTGTTCGCGGCCATGCATGACAATGAGTACCCCGGCCCACCCCCCCCCCCCCTCCCCCCGTTCCCTATCCCCTTGTTGGACATGCCTGGTCGTCGGAAGTGGCGGAGGGCAGCCATGGTAGCCAAGGTGCAGGCGTCTATCAGGTTTCCGCCATGATCGAGGATGTGCACATCGCAGCGGAGTTGCCACACCTCGAGAGCGTGTTCATGAGACGCACATAAGAGGGGAGGGACGACCGGTGACCTTGCGGAGGGGGGGGGGCGTGGGCGAGCGACGGGGATCACTGTGACAGAGAGGGAGGAAAGCTTTACCCGGACCGAATCGGTCGCGAGGTCGTCGCGAGAGGGGCGGGCGGCGTACGAGGCTGGGAGAGAAGCTCCGCTGTAGATTTTCTCTTTTTTTTTTTACTGGTGCGCAAGGTGTTCCAGGGGCAGACAATTGTTACATGAGAGGGGACGTTTTTTTCTTTTTTTGTTCTTTCCGAATTTTCGGTTCTCTTTTCATTGTTTTTGCGGTGCTGCTGCTTCAACGTGCTGTGTTTTCTCGTTCGTGCATACCAGGTACATACAGCATATCAAAGGAAGAAAACATGTACCCTACCTGGGGTATGCACGTACGTAAGTACGTACGGCATGTGACTCTTGGCATTATCAAGTCGCCAATTTGCAACTACATCATAAAATATACATATTCAATCATCGACCTTCTGTCCGCTTCGCGTAATTTGATGTGCTTGTCCTTCCTGATCGAGCGTAGCGGGCGGCGTAGGCCGCCCGTGGAGCGAAGCGCCTTGTAGATCCCTACAATGCCGGGACGGAGCACGTCGGGTTTTCACCGACCAGGCAGACATTGTTTTCCTTAGAACAAAAAGCGCCGTGAGGTGTTGGGTGAGTCGCATGGTTGGTGGCCTCCATCCTCCGCCGCTGGGATTTTTTCTTACCTTCTCCCCGCCAATGATGCAAAGCGCCTCCGTGTCCAGCGCCTGGGAGTCCCTCACGCCGATCTCGATAACTCGAGCTATCTCCACCGACAGCGGCGAGTTACGCAGCTAAAACGGCGAAACAACCATCGAACGCGGGGGTAAGAAAGCGCCAGGAGGCGGTAGGCGGGAGGTGGGAGGCCGTTTTTCAATAGCAAGGGGTCGCAAAGAGAGTGTTTACAGTGCGGGTCCGCCATAATCCGAAACCATCCTCGAACTGTACAGCAGCACCTTGAGCATAGGCTGGTGCATAGGCTTGAGTCTATCTCTCGCCGCTGTGCACGATCTCTTGATGCAAAGGTTCTTAATAATACTGTACCTTGAAGAGTAAGGTTACTGTTGTTATCGCTGTAGGCTTTTTTCTGATTCGTGGGCCTATAATGTACAGCAGTGGTGCATACATTGTGAGGCCATCCAGCTTAACGCCACAGCAGAGATATGACCAGGTACATCGACATGTCCAGGGAACAAGACCCTACTTCGAAATATTACGGGGCCATTTTTTCAACAGGGAAAGATAAGATCATACGTACGTAATAGATATTACGCTACGTTTTTGAGGTCGTCACAGGGTGGTCTTTAACCCTGTTAGCACCGCACTCCCGTCAGTGGGGACAAAGCACTCAAATTATGAGTAGTTTGTCCCCAAAACGGGACTGGGGTCCTAAAAGGGTTAAATGGGTACAACCGCCGCTGTATCGGCGTTGCCGCGGCAAAGGTCAGGAGGGTCTGACGGGACGGCTGTGCTTGCTCACCTGTAGATATAATGACGTAAATGTGATTACACTATCAATACGTGCTCGTGCGTGGTTAAATTTTGCGTGCGTTTGAACTTTGTAGCGTTTTCCCGGAGTTTCTTCTGCTGCCGGAGATCGGGAGGTCACATCGCACAGATAGATCGCCGTCTGCTATTGGCAGGTCATCTGGCTAGATCAAATACCTGTCGCTATGATATGATGTGCAGGATCAGGATCATACAGTTCATACAGCTCCCACCCGCAACATGATCTAGATCATGAACACCAAAACAAAGATCAGATCAAGGATCTACCTCCCCTGGAGCGGGAATCTCATCTGTGCGATGTGTGAACTGAAAACATCCAGAACAAAAAACAACGCAGAACCCCAAGAGGTAGGATCGAGTCTGGCCGGGTCGGGTCTGGTCGGGTCGGATCTTGGTGGGAACCCCCCCTCCCCACAAAAACTACGCACCTCCCCCATACTCGCAGCTGCCATCGGCCCTAGCTCAACGTTGAAGTGCAAGAAGCCCTCGGTTGGACGATCCGGAAAGGGAGGAACGACCTGTCGAGAGTGACGGTCAGGGATAGGAAAACCGCGTAGCGTTAATGAAGAGGGGGGGAGGGGGTGAGAAGTGCCCGCCTTTTGCAGGCTGTGCGTTGCGGGCGGTTGTATATAGCAGGTACACAAAAAAGTAGCCTGTGGAAGAGAGCTGTGTTGTGTTGTGCTTGTGCTTGTGTTGTGTTGGACGATTGGACGACCAAGATCAATACCACAGCAGATCAAGCTCAAGTCTACGTCTTTAACCCTTTTAGAACCGCAGTCCCGTTTTTGGGGACAAACCAGTCAAATTCCGAGTAGTTTGTCTCCAAAACGGGACTGCGGTTCTAAAGGGGTTAATTTGTCCTTCCGTCTCTCTTCAATCCCAACCATGCCATTCCGTTTTGACTTTACACTACCAGGTATTTTAGTAGTCCAGACGTTTACTACTCAAGTATTCTTGGAGCTTCGGCCGTGCGAAACTACCTGCAGTGGGTGAAAGCCTAAAGTCAGTACGTACAGTCAGTAGTACTGGCAGTACATGCTGGACCAGGGCCCACCCCAACTATCTGCCGTATAAAAGCGACATTGCACTACCCAGTATGTGATGGACCAAGGAGGGTACCAGGTATAATAGAACCGGGTACTGCAGCATCTCGAACAGACTGGGCCCCTGGTAGCTCCAGCCAGTGCATGTACTGCCTGCATCAGATGCCAGTACTCTGGGTCCGCACAGAGTACTGTTTCCGCGCGCATTTATGATGGCGTTCTGCTAGTAATCTATTATGAGGCGACATGGTGGGATGTATCGCCACGGGAAAAGTCAGATATACTGATAACCCTGGCAGCTTCCTCAGCCAGTGCAATAGTACACTGCCAGTACCTACTGGGCCAGGGCCCAGCCCTACGAAATACTGAATTGCCTGCACGAGCGATCATGCTACTCCTACTGCCTCGAGAAGAATCGCTCACCAGGATGGACACAAGAGCATGCCTAACACTCGTGCGAGTTGCAAACCCTTTCATTCAGTCTCATGTCAATCCCTGGATTCTACCTTTGGGGGAGTTAGCTGCATATAATCTGGCCGTGCTCATTGCGGGCGAGCGGGTTAACCCTCTCGAGGGAAGAAAATTGACGTTAACCCTTTTAGGACTGCAGTCTCCTTTTGGGGACAATTGGGGGCAAACTACTTATAATTAGACTGCTTTGTCCCCACATATGGAAGTGCGGTGCTAAAGGGGTTAAAGGAGTGACGATCACAGCAACGGCACCTGCGGTGATGATTACAAGTAGATACCTGGTACACATTATTGGTGCCCGAGTTACAACGGTTGAAAGCAGTCGTGCGGCACCGGCGCAGCTTCATCCTACCCATACTGCTGGGCATTGACGCCGCTCGTACACAAATATGTCCGGGAAACATGTCAAGCAAGGCAAAAAAAAACATGCGCTGTCGAGGGTGTAGGGCCGAGTGATCCACACCGAAGCTTAGTAGTATCGCGTCAGTGAAAGGCATGTCAAAGGCAAAGTTGACGTCTGTCGAGAGGGGTGAAACTGCTGAACTCCTGACATCTTTGCTCGTACAGTACATGCCCAGGCTACCGTTGTTTTATTAATAGTCGCTGTATCGGAGTGCCACCGGGGCTCATGGTACCCTTGCTGCTTGAGCATACAGTAGTTACAGCACATGGCTTTACGGCGGCTGCTGATACCACATGATGCATTTAGTTCTTTCCTGCAAGACGGATTTACAGCACCCCTGATTTGTAGCACCGCACCAGGTACGAGTATATACCCCTGCCCTGAGGTGCCGACAAGCAGTGACCCAGGATAAGGGAGACCGCCAGCAAGGCGAGAACGCAACCAATGAAGCTCGCCGCTCGCAACTCGCATCATGTTCTCAGCGCGAACCGATGCTACTGCTGTTGTTTGTTGCTGTGGCAGCTTCGCCTTCGAAAGACACGGCACGAGGATCCACTGCTGTACTGCTGCATGCCAGGGACAGCGGTACGCCACCAGGCTTTCCTGCAGCGTGTGTGCTGTGGTTTCACGTTGAGCACCATAACAATCAGTACCGCAGCAGTAGCGGCACACAGGACCAGGCTCGTACCAGGTTTTGCAGTTCACCAACGGTGCAATCGAAGCGAGCAAACACCACCACTGCTGTACCTCTCCCTTCTGTTTCCTAGTCCGCAAACCACGACGTAACCGACAGCAAGCAAGCAACATCACAGCACGCAACCTCATCAAGGCTTCCTTCTGCTTGTTTCGACGTTGCACCCACCTCGCCCGTAACCACCCCTAGCACCCGTGTCCGACCCAGCTGTATCTCGGCGCTCGCCTGCCCCTCCGAGCGACCGAGTACCATCCGTAAGAGTCGCATGTCTCCAAGCTGTCTTCCGTCGATGCGCTGTCCATTTCGCAGGGACCGAAGGATGAAGTCATGGTCGTTTTTGCTCTGCCATAAACCTTCTCGTATAGCCATGGTGCAGCGTAAGGTCTAGTCTGCTGCTCACGACTCTGGCGCGCTGCGCGCGCAAAAGCTCGGATCTGGCTGGTGCTGGCGCTTTTATGGCCCTTGCTACATACCGCCTTTCCAAGGTCTTGAAACCTTGCCTCGGCCCAGGCGACCCCGAGCGACTCGCTCTCTTTTCGACGAGGAGTACGAGAGCGGTGCACTTACCACGAATGTGGTAGAGCGATCGTTCAGACGGCACGAAGTAGAGCTGGGGCAGTAAAGCTCTGCGTAGGGAGGTAGCTGGCCACAGACGCTGTTCTGCTGTCTTTGATTTGTGCATACCTTCGGATTCTGTCGACTGCTTCTGTGCATGTTCGTTGTTGTGTTGGGATTTAAAGAAACTGCCCTCACCAGCAGTGAGATACTGCTACTGTCCAGCCCTATCTTCAAGCCAGGCAGCTGCGAAGCCCTCGCGGCCGAGGTAGTCAAGGGTCTTGATGGCGGCTGCAGGCGTCGTCAAAAAGGAGAAGAGGAGGAAGAGGAGCAGAGATGACCGAGGCTGTCAAGATGTTGTTGGTATCGAATCTCCTGCGAGCGACGTTGCATCAGCGGCAGCAGCAGCAGCAGCAGCTGCAGCAGCAGCAGCACCACCACAACCACCACCACCACCACCACCACCACCACCAACTGAAGGTACCGGAGAAACGACTGCAACAAAGCAAACGAAGCAGAAGCAGAAGAAGAAGAAGGAGAAGAAGAGGAAGCGGAAGACGGCACAGACTCATGAAGGAGAAGCAGATGACGGTGCAGAGGTCCAATCATCCCGCGTTTCTGCAGCTCCTGCTCTTCTTGCTGGTGGCAGAGGGGATAGTACAATGAATACCACCAGCACATGCACTGGCAGACGGATTCTTGTCGACGGCCTCGACAGCAGTGAGGGCGACACTCTCCCAGCTGGCGAGGCAAAGCAAGGAGAGAAACCGGCAAAGAGACGCAAGAAAGGGAGACGGGCTCCTTCGGCAGCACCTCCTCCATCGCCGTCGGCAGCATCATCGCCGTTGACAGCATCGCCCCTGTCGGCAAAGCCTTTGGCAGAGCCTACACCGGCTGCCCCCCCCAGTGTTGGCACTGCTGCATCGCTCCCCGCCCTGCCCTGCACGGGAAAGGTCGAGGAGTACCTACCAATCGGCATAGAGAAATCGGCGGGCAAGTCAATCAGCATAGAGCAATCGGCGCGCGAGCCAATCAGCATCGACCAATCGACGCGCAAACCAACCAGAATAGAGCAATCGGCGCGAAACGGAACAGGCGACCGCCACGGCCGCAGTAGCGCAAAGAAAAGGAAGGGTCGCCGATCACCATCACGTCGCGGGGGAGACGAGCTAGACGGTTCCGACCTCCCACCCGGTGGAGAGAAAGCCGGCAGTGAAAACGCAGACGAACGCAATCACAACAACAGCAACAACGGGGACAACAACGTTAGCCACTACGACGAGGTTGAGGTTGAAGATGTCCCGCTGGAGGGTGTCGTGCACAATGGGGCGATGCTCCTCGTCGACGCAAGGAGGAGGGTCTTCTCCGCCCAGCGAGACGAGCGAGGAGGCCTCGTGAAGGTGGGGCGTTTCGACGACAACCGCGGAGAGGTAATCCTTGAGACACGCCTCCAACTAACCGACGGGAATACGCCAGAGGTGTTGCCGGAGGCGGGGATGAGGGTGGGAGCGCTCGGTGCAGCGGCGGAGGCGTTATCCAAGTCATCAGCCAGTGCCGGTCTCGACAGGGGTATTGCCTCGGGAGTTCTCCAAGCAGGCGGCGGCCTCGCAGGAGGTGGTGGTGTTGCCGCCGAAACGGAAGGAGCTGGTGACGGCAGAAAGAAGAAGAAGAAAAAGAAAAAGAAAAAGAAGAAAACGGGGACAGAGGTCGCGGGGGGGGACGGCGTGAAGACGGGCGGCAGCAAGGGGAACGCGAGCGGGGGGGCACTGCCGGGGGCGGGACCGAAAGGCGTCGTAGAATATCCCTTCGAGGTGGAGGTGCGTTGAATTGTTGGTTGCGAGGGATATCCTACTCTACTATGATGGGGGGCCATATTATATAGGACGTACGGTACTCACAAAAAACTAAAGATTTCGCTATTTCACTAACAATATTCAGTCCTATGGTCCGAGCCGTTCGCCCCGGTGGTTCAAGTGGTTAACCTCGAATTCTACTTGTTTGAGTCCTGGGTTCGAGCCCTAGGAGGGTCGGACTTTGACTTTATTTGCAAAAAAAAAAAAAAGAAAAAGGGATTCAATTGTTGAGAGCGCCTTGCAGCGTGGGTAGGCACAATTCGATGCGAGTCGACGAGGGAAGAAAAGGCTGAAATCTTCTCGCGATAAAAAATGAAGGCACGTACCGTAGCGGGAAGGGGGGAGAAGAGCCTGCTATGTGACCCCGGATCTGAGTTACGAGTTGGAAGGAGAGAGAGAAGAAGATGTGCGAAGATAATGAATGGGATGGAAAAAAAAAAAAAAAAAAAAAAAAAAAAAAAAAAAAAAAAAAAAATGTACTATGGTCACCCGTCATACTTGCTCAGCGCTGAGTAAGGAGCACAGTAGGTTTGTCCCTTCTAACCAAAATATGTACCTGGTATACTTAGGCCGACTGTGTAGCGCAGTAGGTTGGACAACCTACTATTTTATTGTGATGGAAGAACTGTGGGTTGAAGCGATGACCTGCTGTGCTACTCAGTCAGCGCTGATTAAGCTACATAGTAGGTTGTCTCTTCTAACCAAGTGTATTTGCATATGTATATATATACCTGGAACCTGGTGTACATTGACCGAATAGCCGGAAGTAGGTAATCCCTTCTGAAGAGCAAAATGCATACTTTGTGAGTTCGACTCAAGTCTCGGGCTGACTTACTGTAGTACTGCAGTGTACCACCCTGGGCCGAAATATAAGAACCGCTTGGTCTTGATATTAAGGCATAAACGCTCCTTATGTATTCGCCTGGAGTGGTAGTCCAGCAGTAGCGGTTGTCCCTTCTAGCCAACCTTTTTTTTGTGAGTTGGGCTCAGCCTGGGCGTTGATTCCCGGGGCTCGAGATTGGAAACCCCCCGCTACACTCTTCTAGTCAGTATAGAACGGTGGGACCCTTGCCCTTCATTGCCACCGCACAGGATGAAAGGTCAAGGTTCGGAGCACATGCGTTTTGTTTCGAGAAACATACAGCCCGGGAATTTATCGGGTATTACCTGCCGCTGTTGCATCGCCCAACTACCCCCCCCTCCCTAATGTCTGCCTGGTCGGTGAAATCCCGACAGGCTCCGTCCCGGCGTGTTAGGGATACGAGGGTCTATGGCCATACAACTACGGCCAAACATGAGATCGAATACATATGTCCTATCGGGACACCCTCCCCCCCCGCTCGCTCCTTCCGCTCCCGCTTGAGAACCCCCCCCCCACCCCCGGCGCTGCCTTCGCTCCCAATCCCAATTTGGACCCCCCCCCAACGCGCTCCTTTCCCTCCCCTTGCGGGGAAACTCCTCGTCCCTCCCGCGCTGCTTTCTCTCCCCGTCCCCCCCCTTTCAATGGTCGAATGACTAAGGCAAGCACTAAATGAGTACCCCCCCCCCCCCCCCTCCCCACTCCCACGCTGCTTTCTTCCCCCTTTTGGGGGGAAACCCTCTCGCCCTCCTTACCACCTACTCCAACGGCAACGAACCGGTCGGAATTCCGCCGCACGGTGGTGTCGGGGTGCTGTTGGCAGGAGTGCGATCACTGTGAGACAAGCGAGATCGCATACGCGCACATCGCACCGCTCCTGTTGGCGTTGGCGGCGGAGCTGGGGAAAACGCCAGAGGAGTTAATCATCTACGACCCTTACTTCTGCCAGGGGTCTACGGTCCGAAGGCTGGCATCGCTAGGCTTTCCCGGGGTGTACAACAGGAACGAAGACTTTTACGAGGTGGGGGAAGACCGGAAAGGGTTTCGTAGTGAGGTGGTTGCGGCTGCGAGAGGGTGGAACTTGTTCCTTCAGGAGAGGCTGCTACCTGTCGCGCTACTTCTGTCACCTGTTGAGGTTGTATCGATAGGTCGGGGTACGTGATGGATGCGTATGTACGTTCCCAAGAGATAATTCTCCAGCCAGTGAGCTAGGCACTGCAACACACAGTGTAGGCAAGGTAGGTTTACGGATGGCGCATGGCAAGGGGCTCGCCCCCGAAATGTTCGGACCCAGTAGTACCCGCCATCACCGCGGGGTGATGTCGTTCAGTCCACGATGATTGGCGCAGTGATGATTGCACCATCATTATTAACGTCGCTTCTCTATTTCTTCATTTTTTGCGCGGTCTGCTTCGTTGCTGCTGCTTCCAGGCGGTGAGGAGCGGCACAGTCCCGGAGCACGACGTGCTGGTCACCAATCCCCCCTTTAGCGGCGAGCACGTGCCCAAGATCCTCAGCTTTTGCGCTCGCCAGGGGGCGAAGCCCTGGCTGCTCCTCATGCCCAACTACGTCTACCTCAAGGTGCATACCATGAATTTTGTGTTGGGTACCGTGTTGAATGTTTCGCACGTACGAAAAAATCGAAGTTTCGATGTGTGCTATGATATCGAATGCGTCTTGCCCTCAGCACGGGCGCGGCATGACCCTACTCGTACCGCTGCCGCGCTCACACCACAGTACTCGTTCTTGACGGGTTTTGCAGGCTAAGAGGCGTTCGTGCTACGTTAGGGGTTGCGCACTTTTGGGCTCAAACCTTCCACACCTCGGAAATATCAGATGAATCATCTACAGATAGATCATGATCTAGATCTTTCGAGGTAGGTCTATCCCCGATATTGTATGATCTACAGTAGCTCATGTTGCCGGGTGGGACCCCGTATACCAGGTAGTGTGTTTGCCTTTTAGGGGTATCACCTTACAGGTTCTTCTCACTTGATTTTAGTATAGGAGATATATACCTCACCCTAAAACCGATTCTGAGCAAAAGGTAAAAGCGCAACCCGATGAACAGTCCAAAATCACATCGGTCTGATCGTAAATACAAGGTACGTTAGTACCTACTGTGAACATTGAAGTGTGTCTTATATTATCGATCAGACCGGTACAGTATTATGCCTGGTAGTTAGTATCACGGGTAATATTGTATATACCCTAATGGCATGCCCACGATGGTTGTTGGGTTGTAACCTCTTGGGGGGCCCGAGATAACGACCAAAACAATGGTTGATTAGTCTACAGTAGTGCTATCAGCTGTCTAGGCGCAAAGCAGCACGAGGGGACCCAGAGTACCCCCCCCCCCCCCCCCCCCCCCCCCCGCCCTCCTGTATTAAACGGTTGGCAAAACCACGCCTGGCATATATCGTCGCTTTGTTTGCTGCCTGGGTCCCAAGAGGGGTTGAACCCCTTTTTTAGGACCGCAGTCCCGTGTTGAGGACAAACTACTTGGAATTTATGTGGTTTGTCCCGAAAACGGGACTGCAGTACTATCAGTACTAAAAAGGGTTGAGTCGATATTTTCGGTACGCCGCTCTGTCAAAGCTAGTCTCCTGGGCGCTCTCGGCTCTCCAGATTTTGTCGCGTCCGCCTTTTCTTTCCCCTCCGCCGAAAACCTGTCGTGCCTCAGGACTACTACGAGCCGTCTCTGAGGAGCGGGCCTCCTAGCCGGGGTGCAACGCTTCCGTTTTATCTAACTCCTCCCAAGAGGTGAGGGGAGCACAAGATGTTTGTTATCGAGCCATGCCACCGGAGTAAGAGGGAGGGTACTCTTCAGGTACTTTTTTGTTTGCCGACGAGTTTTCTGACTGTCGGGACTCCCTCCCACTCAAAAACGAACGCCCCGAAAAACTCTGTGACCCCATTAGAACGGTTTCTTTCCCCTTTTTACAACTGCAGTCCCGTTTCGGGGACAAACCACTCAGATTGTCAGTAGTTTGTCCCAGAACGGGACTGCGGTCCTAAAAGGGTTAAGAGAAGATTTCACACGCCGGACAGACTTATCACAATCTATCTGATCTGTCTACAGATAGATAATCTAGACCCTAGCCTTTTGTTATGAGAGGTTGTGTGCAGAAGCTGTGCAGTACAGGTCCAACCCAGGAAACACGTTCTGCAGTAGATCCTGCAGGTTGTACGGCTCCCATCCAGCAACATGAGCTATAAATCATACTGATCATACAGATCATACAGATCATACAGATCCGGAATCTATCTACCATGCAATATTTAGAATATGAAGTGGGAATCGATGATCTGTCCGTGTTGCGGAAGATTTTTCGTTCACTCTCCAACTGCCTATTAATAGCCCAGTGGATTAACACATCAAAATGTCGGGTTGCGCATACAAGCTACCAGGTATCTCTCCGAAGACGATTTTTTGGGTGAGTTACTCACACGCAGTTTGTTTTTCCCCTTCCTTTCCTTTTTTCCTCTTTTTTTTTTTTTTCCTTTTTTATCCCTCCGGCGGATTGGTAGAACTCAGGCGGATTGGCGAAAAATAAGCTCTACCCCTTTCAGGGCGAACCACTCTAAATTCAAGTAGTTTTGTCCCCAAAACGGGACTACGGTCCTAGAAAGGGTCAATCTCACCACACCTCCAGTGAATGAAAACTGGTACCAGGTACGCTCGTAGTCGTTTTTTATCCAAACTTCGCCGCAAGCTGTAAGAAAGGGGGTCACACGCCCCCCCTCGCCCCCCCGCCCCCCCGCCCCCCTCCCCCCCCCCTCCCACCGCTCTCTTTCCTCCTCTAAGGTACATGTACTACAGCCCTCAGGGGTCCAGGGTAAACGTGAAGAGCTCGGAGCGGAAGACGTCTCCGTTCAACACGTTCTGGTACATCCGTTTGGGTGACGGAGGCGTCACGTCCAAGGTATTCAAGCGACCCGGGTCGGGCGACTCGCGAGCTAACGGAAACTGGCGGTCTTGTCACCTGTCTAGGAAATGGGCGTTCTGCCCGTCTAGGAAACGAGCGGTACAAGTTATGTGTCGCCATGCTGCTCCGCCTGGTTTGTACTTGAGACACCCCCCCCCTTTTGCCCGCTGTGATATGATATGATATGATATGATATGATATGATATGATATGATAGGATAGGATAGCTCCGGTTTCTTCGCGCGGCGGTCGATGCTGCAATGCCACTTTATTTTCGACGGTTTTTCACTCTCAAAAGTCCCGAAGTGGGGCTGCTTCGTGCGGTCGAGATGTTGTATGTTGAAACACAATACCTGGTACCTGGTAGGTGATTTATTTATCTGTTCATTTAGGTTACCAGCGGGTATTTCGTTACTTGGTTATCTTGATAACTTTTGTTTTTTTTGTTATGTATTTTGTTGTTTTGCTATTCTGTTCTTTGTTAATACAGTTGTTCAGTTGTATCCTCCGATGGGTGGACAAGGTAAAAGCTTATTGGTGAGCTGTAATCGCCACCTGCCATATACCCTGGTACCCTGGCATCTAATTTCGACGTTTTTTTTTTTTCTCAAGTGTCCAAAGGAGCCCCCTCAGTGTGGTCGGTGCTGTAGTCGTCGGTTACTATCCA
This sequence comes from Nereocystis luetkeana, assembly GCA_031213475.1. NCBI lineage: Eukaryota > Phaeophyceae > Laminariales > Laminariaceae > Nereocystis > Nereocystis luetkeana. The sequence goes on from JARUPZ010000020.1 coordinate 2,131,953, forward strand.
CCATCAACCTACTCTCAACATTTTGTTTCCCTTTCTCAAGTCCCGAAGATGGCTTGGTTCGTGCGGTCGAGATGCTGCAATCGTGGACCGGTAGGTAACCATCATCCCAGAACCCACCCCAATGCTTGCATTTTTCGACTACAGTACGTTCTCCCTCTTAGCCCTTCAAGAACTGCAGCACCGTTTCGGGGACAAACCCCTCAAAGAACGCGTCTACGATAGAGGTTCACCCCAATTTTTCTGAGGCTCCTCACTTGAGGAGCTCCATACCTCACCCGAAAACTGACTTCAGCAAAAATCAAATTGCATCGCGGCGAATAATTCCATTGCCCGAGTCTGCAAAACGTTGTTTTCGAAATCAAGATTGGTATTCCGACGATTTCGGGTCAAGGAACCCCGTCTTTCAGAAACAAAGAAAGCGGAAATGTGCTACCTCTACCGTAGAACGGGTCTCAAACTTCAAGGAGTTCGTCCCCCAAAACGGGACTGCGGTGCAAAAAGTTAACTTGTAATCCCCTTTCGGAGCCCGAGGTATATATAGCGACCCAAAATAAACAAAGGTTGACAACGCTATTAACAGTATTATCAACCATTGAATCGCGAGGGGACCCCCCCAGGTGGTATGAGTAGGTTGGATAAGGTCGTGCCCGTGCCGTCCGACCACTTCTTGCATCGTACCAGGTAACTCATACACACATAAAACTTGTACCGGTGTACCTCGAAGTATACTGCTGCATCATTTCCCGGTAAAACCCAGTGGTCGTCGCTGTGATGGTTACTTTTTTTCAAGGATCGATTTATCCCCTCTGAAGTCGGCCAGTCCCAAAAGGGGTATAAGTCGTAACCCTTTTAGGGCAAACTTGCAGTCAGTCCCGTTCTGGGGAGACAAGCCACTCAAATTCTAAGTATTTCGGGGGACTTTATTAAGTAGGACCTAAGGTGCACACAAAAAACTATATATTTCGCTCATTTTACTTACAGTATTTGGTCCTATTTAAATGGTCCCCCGTAAATAGTTTGTCCCCGAAACGGGTCTGCAGTCCCGGCCAAAGGGGTCAAGGGACTTGGATTCACACTAACACTGCCAGATTATCGTTGATCGCCGTCTACGTCCACGAATCACTGCCCTCATCTGTCCCCCTCCCCGCCCGCGAAACGCCTGCCCTTGAACGCGGTGCCCCCACCTGCTCCGATCTGAACGCGCCCAACCAGATACTTCAAGCGTACGACGCTCGATCGAGGAAGCCCGGGGACGAAGCCAAGTGTTGCGTCGCCAGGACGACCCAGCAGGTACGGCAGATAAATATCGTGGGATTTTATTTCTTGGAGACGGAGATTTACGCCCTTTATTTTCGTGCGAATAACTGCTGGGAAGGCTTTGAAAAAGGGCGTCGGGGGTGTGGTGTTCAAAGTACGAGGAGTGCGCTGTTGCTGTTTGGGGGGATGTACTCGATAGATGAGTGTCCCCGCGTCGAGGTCGGGAAATTATCGGATTGTCCGCAGCTCGGGGAGTAATCGTTCGGCGGTCATCGTGCCGCTCAATGTACCGTCCGGTTTGCGTAAATGTTTCAACACCCCAGACAGATCATGATTTAAATCATCTGCTGCTGTAGAGCAACTAGTTCCTCACCCGCCTTTGTGAGAGGTTGCGCATGATCTGCATCGTACATATCTACACCCAGGAAACATGTGCTATATACCTACAGATCATGCGGATTGTGCGGGTCCCACTCGACAAACATGAGCAAAATCATACAAGACCGGGAACAGATCTGCGTTGGAATATCTAGATCATGAAGTGCGAATGATCTGTAGATGATCTGTAGATAATATGCGGATGATGTGTAGATGATCTGTAGATGGTTTGAAGATGATCTGTAGATGATTTGAAGACGATCTGTAGATAATTTGTAGACGACATGTAGATGATCTGCAGATGATACGTGTATGATCTGTAGATTATTTGTAGATGGTCTGTAGATGATTTGTAGATTATCTGTAGACGCTCTGTAAATGATTTATACATGATATATACATGATCTGCAGATGATCTGTCGATGATCTGTCGGGCCTGTAACTTGTTTCACACACTTCGGACGGGTTCAGTGGCTACACAGATCGCACAGATCACGCGCACGGGTCTGCGTCATCTATACCGCTCTGATCCGAAACGAAGGAACGTGTAGTCATTAATACGAAGACCAAGCGGTCCTTATATTTACGCGCAGAGATAGGTCCAAGTTACCTCGGGGTTGGCCTGTAGGATATGCATGGTCTGTTACACGTGTCCCACCCCAGCGACCTGTACGATCTAGGTCAGGCAGATCATGAGCTGTCCGACGAGTGAAATCTGTGATTGTATTCTTTTTTCCGCCCTGACGTACTGGCAGAAGACATGAGCTTAACCCTGCCAGCCGGTATTTTCTGCCTGGTACATACCAGGTACCACCCTGTCCGAAAATGTAAGGATCATTTGGGTATTTATATATTTATATACACAGCCAAACGCTTCTTACATTTCCGGGCTGAGCGGTAGTATGGAGCGCTCCCACTGCCGTACCAACGAAGACAGCCCGCCGCAACGCACGTCCCTCGAGATTCCGCCCGCTCTGTGGTTCCCCAAGGTCATGATTTTTATGCAGCTACATTGTTTTTTTCCACCGAGCTTCGTCCCCCCCCCCCCCCACTTCTCTGTCCTCTGGTTTGCACGTTCCTCGAGATTCCGCCCTCTCTTTCGATCCCCACGGCCATGATTTTCATGCATGTACAAATCATTAATCGCAAAGTTTCGCCCCCCCCCCCCGCCCCCCCCCCCGCCGCGCCCCCGCCGCGTTCACGTTCCCTCTGGATTTCTCTTTTCTCCTGCCTGGTGGCCTTATCTGGCTCTCGGCTCTTGCCCGCGGCCTTCGGTATTGTGCAGATCCCGTACAAAATGATGGACTCCAATGACCCTCGCAGGAAACGAGCGAGGGATCGACAGCGGAGCATTGATCGCATACGGAAGAAAAAGAGCGAAGAGCTCGTTAGTAGCTGACGCGCCTCCTCTGAGTGTGCGCGTGGTTTGCCTTGCGGCAGTTTTTTTTTGTCTCGCTCTTCCGTGATGGCAGTGGGTGGCAAGAGGCAGGTACTGCTGTGAGCAGGTACTGTAGGTCTCCTGCGGGTACACACCCGGGCCCGCCGATTTCGGATATATATATATATATATATATATATATTATACGTCGTGGTGTGTCCTCTGTTTGGTCTTCGGATCTTGACGTCTACGAGAGTAAACGGCGGAGGCACCCGTAAATTTAGGGTCTACCACTCTGACCCATAATATAAGCACCGTTTCTACTCTAATTTTTGAACAAAAATATGCTTATATTTCGGGATAGAGGGGAGTGAACAGTTGTGTGCTGTGGCTCCAGGCACGTGTTGGTGGTTAGCCCCCTTAAGGAGCTGTACCCACGTTTTTGGGGAACGAGCTACTTGGAATCAGTGTGGGATAATACAGAAAAGGTCAAGTTTCCGCCCCATGAATTCGGCGCGAGTCGACGAGGGAAGAAAGGGCCTAAAGTCTTCTCTCTCGCGATTAAGTGCAGGGCGCGGAGAGGGGGGATAAGGGCCCGCTATATGTGCGACCACAGATCTTCGTTACGGCTATCACTACCAATGCGAGAGAGAAAAAAAGGGCGGATGTATTTATTTGATGGGATGCATTTGTTTTTTGTTGTTGTCATACGGTGACGTCATGTTTTCTCGTGGCAAGTGTCAGCCGCATAGCCGACGCTTCAGAGTGAGCTAGCTCTGCCGACAGCTATATAGATAAGATATTACGGGGGACCATATTAAATACCAGGGTAGGACCTACGGTAGACACAGAAACCTATCTATTTCGCTATTTTTACTAACAGTATTTGGTCCTATCTACTATGGTCCCCCACAATAGTACAACTGTCGTAGGAAACCGCGCAGCCGTATGTTTGCCATTATATCTACCGTCAACTTGTGTGCGTTGCTCGCTGTGAAGATATTGGAGGTTCGTGTACAGCACATCTCGATCGGCGATTCGTCGATTCGGTTTCAGCCAGCTGGAAAGGGTATGCCTTCCGCGTGGCGGTGATTCCATAAATTACTTGCATTCGCTCCTTACCTACTGTAGCACCTACCTGGCAGGTCCGAGGGTCTTACCGTGGACACCCCCTTAATTTTTTGTTTTGGCCCTCAATCATTTGTCTCGCCGCACAGCGTACTGCTTGTTATTTGCTGTGGTCGTCCTCGCCTCCTTGACGGACGCGCGCTGTTGCGGTTTTGCTCTCACCTCGGCCTCACTCAGAAGGCGGCGCAAGAGTGCGCTAGCGAGGCGTTAGAGAGGTTCACCCTGAATTTTCTGAGGCTCTTTTTACCGAAGGAGCTCCATACCTCCCTCATCCGAAAAATGACTTCAGCAGAAGTCAAATGGCTTCCGATGGAGAATCCCGTGGCCCACGGATATGAAAACGCCATTTTCCATATCAATTATTGGCCTTCCGACGATTTTGGGTTAAGGAACCCCGTCATTCAGAAAAGATTGTATTACGGGGGACCATAGTTAACAGGACCTATGGTACACATAAAAACCTATATGTTTAACCATTTTTACCAACAATATTTGGTCCTGTTAACTATGGTCCCCCGTAATAGCAGAATTGTGCTATTACGGGGGACCCTAGTTAGCAGGACCTATGGTGCACATAAAACCCTTTATATTTAACCATTTTTGCTAACAATATTTGGTCCTGTTAACTATGGCCCCCCGTAATACCTCTATCGTAGAACGCGTCGAGCCTTGATCGAAGAAGCGTGCAATATAATACTTCGAAGTGTGTCTTTTGCCGATTCGAGATCTGGCGGTAGTTCTATGCCGGGCCGTCGCGGAAAGCCTTGTCTTCGCTAGTAGCTGTGGGCTAGTGGTAACCTCGAATGCTGCCAAGCGTTGATGCTGGAGGTGGAAGCCCACGTGGGTCGAACTTTTGAGTCTATGTGCAAAAATAGGTAAAAAAAAACGAAACAACTGCCGTGAGCGCCCATTAATATTAGTAGCGTGGGTAGGCGCCATTCGATGCTATTTTGATAGCCGACGATGGAAGAAAAGGTATGAAGTCTTCTCGCGATAAAAATGCCTCCCAAGGCGAGAATCGTAGTGTGCAGGAGAAAGAAAGAGCCTGCTTTAAGAGCCCGGATCTGAGTTACGGCTCCTGTACGAGAGAGAAAATTAAGGCGCAAAAAATCAATGGGATGGGAAAAATAAATGAATAGGAACAGTGGCACTGCCTTTCACCCTGGTAGCTGAAGAGGATGTTGCGCGTTCTTTTATACTCTTAATAGAACACGTTGTTTTTGGTTCCGGGGGAATGGGGAAAAAAGAATAGAACGGTTGCCAGATGAAAAATATGCCCAAAGAGTCGAAACACTTTTTGTTTTGGACCTAACCTTAGGCAGCCCAGGCGCTGCTCGAGGTTGAACTCGCGCTTCAGCCCTCTGGTGGACTGAAACGGCCCAGTGACTGCCGTATTGGAGAAATACCGTTCAAGCAAAGAGCTACCCACATTGTAAAGCGTCGCGGCAGGCAGCCTAATATTCGCAGCGCTGGGGTGCCCACGCACCTTTTCGGCTCGAATGTGCCGTAACCTCATGATGAAAACAAGCTGCTGAGCCCCCCCACACGCATACACTCTTCAACAAGATACACTGATACGCGGTATGGCACCGTATTTTTCGTTTTAATTTTTGAGGCAATTTTCGCCTCCTTCGATGAAAATCTGGCGGCGCGGCGACTTGCTTGTCGTGGTTGGCCGCTCTAAAGCTGGACCAACTACACTGCGGCGGTTAGCCACATCACCCTGACACACGAAAACAAAAGTGAAAAGAAAATTGTAAAGAAAAAAACAACTGCACTACTTGTTACAACCAGGAACAAACTCCGACAAAAGCAGAAACGCAAGGAGGTGCACATCTAAATTCAGAAACTAACAGCACTAACAACTTCAAAAATAGGTCGCCCCTACCGCGTACAGGTGAGCGGTAAATCTCCTCTACTGATAGCTGAAACAACTCGACTCTACGCCGAAAATTGAAACAACTTCACACCTCGGACAGATCATTGACGAAACAATCAGTAGTAGACCTTTCAAGACAGATTTTTGTTCCCGACCTCGTTTGGTCTGGCTCATGTTGCCAGGTGGGACCCGTGTAGTCTGCATGATCTTGCGCATGTTTCCCGCGTTGGATCTGTATTATTACGGGGAACTATAGTCAATAGGGCCTATGGTACACACAAACACCTACATATTTCCGTATTTTTACTATTAATATTTGGTCCTATTTACTATGGTCCCCCGCAATACTAATATGTAGATCCTGCACAATCCCTCATAACGGCAGGCGAGGAGAACTAGTAGATAATCTACTGTACACAGATAGATCACGACCTGTCCTTGCGGGCACGGCTTGCGGGGCAGCAAGCTGGGAGCCTCGAGGTGCCCGTATCACGTCCAAACGTGCGACATCGCGTCTAACCGCGCACAAACCAATGCTTTACGACTGACTAACCACTGTATCTCGAATGTCGCCAGGAAACTCACGCCAACAGTAGCCGATACCACTGTAACAGCTTCTGGCCGGCAAAGGCCCGCATCTTTCCAGAATGCCGCGACGCCCACACACCTTCACAAAATGCTACACTGGTGCCGGCACACTTGAAGCGCCTTCGTGACAAAATGTGAGCAACAGCGCCCACGGCCGATCGATGAACCTGGCCTGAGGCGTCTTCGTGGAGAAGAGTCTGAGCAACAGTTGACGCAAATCGAGGAACCTCACTTCAAGCATCTCTAGGAAGAAGAATCTGAGCAACGACCGATGCGAATCGGCTACCATGTAACCTTCGGAGAAACCACTAAACCCGACCGCGCGGAAAAATTGAACGCTAGCCGGTAATCAGATGGGCGAGGACAAGGAGTGCTTGACCTTCTCTCGAACGCCGAGTCTGGCTAAGCTACTGCACGTGGGGTGACAAAAAAAGAACCCTCACCACGATAAATCGGATACATAATGACCGCTTGGCTATCAATCTGGTGTTAACAACAGTCCAAATATTTTGGGTATAGAGTAATACGTAACTCTAAGCCGACAGCGACTCTGCGGCTCCTCGACAAAAACGGACACACACCTGGTATACCGCAAAACACACAACCTAAAGAAAACATCCCGTAATCGATCAGCGTCTAAAACCTATCATAAAACAACAAACATTAACTCAACTGTCCCTGCAAGAGGGTACTGCATTGCGTTACTCTGTAAACGGTGACCCTCTTCCGTCAATACAACTGAGCGTATCGTGCTCACGTTGCTCTCGAGATTTGTTAATATGAGCCAAGCGCATCTACAGCAGCCACGTATTTGTCACAATCATCACTACAGGCACCTTCCGCGATCAGGCGATGTGTAAATCGTCAGCGGGGGGACGGGTGGTGGCGAAACATCCCCTCCTAAGACGTGAAATCTGAGCATGGCACCAAAAACAGCAGTTCTCAGACGGAATCACCGAAAAAAACCCCATCAACTCTACGTCATAGCGCAGCAATCCCCCGAGGAACGTTTTCGATGCCGATCGGATACGCCGTAGACACGATACGTGAAGGTTACCTTATCCTTCTTGCTGGGCAATCACTACTTTCAAAAAAACATTCAGGGTTTGTTTCGCTCGTAACTCCCGTACCACGACTCCCACACTCCACCCAAAAAATCATTCCCAGCCTCACTTGCAGGATATTCCTACGAAGACCCCCAAGATAACCCTCTGATCTCGACTTCACGCTCACTTGATGGATACACACAAAACTGTCATGGCTACTGTTGCGCCCCCCTGTATACAGACTAGCGGCGGGTCACGTCCCGCGCGCATGTTTTTTGCTTCGCCCAGCCTACATAACGCTACACGTGGCCTAACTTTCACCTTCAGAAGGCAGGTAGCTACTGTACCTGCCAACCGCGATGTCAGCAGGACCAGTAGAGAGAAAGCGAGGGCCGTCATCACGGGTAAGCGAAGCCTCTTGTGGCGCAAAATTCCGCGCGCATTACAGGCACAACACAGTATATTTTTCCGGGTGACGGTCGTCGGGGGAGGCACCATCAGCGACATCACCTCGCCTGACCTCCCTGTAAACGTACGAGGAGAAGAAAACGCTTTGTGCACTACGCCGGCTCTGCCGAGCTTACATGCACTGTTGGACTTGACCTAGCCTTCACACACGACGTGACATCCGAGCCGCTCGTGATGCCCAACAAGACCATTGGACAACAACAGCCTTGTCTGAGTCGCACAGGTTTCATCCCACAAGGGCCTGAACTCGGTAGGAAGCTCTTTCTAGGAAACGGTTTGGAGTCGGGGAGGCACCATCAGCGACATCACCACGCCCGGCGCCCGCCCAACGCTTAACGAGAACCAACGAGCCTCTACACGACCCCCCTCCTCCCTCCTAGCGACAAAAATTGTCAATATGCGGCAGTTTCGGGCGGCGTCCATGTCGCCTTTACAACCCTCCACACTACACAAACCGGAGAACACCCACCCTTACACGGCTGCGAAACAAACAAAATCCCACACTATTTCCAAGTATTTTTTCCCCCAAAACCTCCGGTGCAGTCAGTTCTATAGGGGCAAAATCTAAGACGGTCGTCCGTCACTAGCCTCAACCGTGCGTCTCCTGACATCATTGCTTCAGGAAACGGTGTCGCAAAGCGCTTGCCCCCGCTTCCACCTTCCGAACAGCCGGCAACGACACCACCCATCGCCCAACCTCCGCTGCCGGTGCCCGACGCCGTGCCTCCTGCTTCTTGCTCTCGGCTAGGCGCGCCTTCACGGCGTTGACCTTGGCCTCTGTTGCAGCTACGGCAGCCGCCACTTCGGCTCTGATCTCGTTGGCCTTGTCCCGTCCCCCAAGCCACCGGTGCTCTGCGGCCTCGGGCGCTGACAGCCGCGTGTCCACGTCTCGTTCCAGAAGCTACCAGGAGGAGGAGGAGGTTGGGTTGGAGCAACGAATCGGGCTTTGTTGGTCGAGAATTGAGCGTGATGGTCGTGTTTGTTTTTGTTTTCACGTTGCCTGCACGGTATCGGACACGCGAGATCCGAACGTGTTCGGTTTTTGGCTTGTGTGCCGACAGCAAGGGCAGTACGAAGGTGCAAACTCATCGCGTTTCATCGTGCCGTAACACAGTCCCGTTTGGCGAGCGCACCGGATTTCACTAGATTATCTAACCACCGAAGCAACAGCCATCGCTGACTGTTAGCTGGTGTTTATGACAGAAACTCAACCACGAGCGCAGTCTGGGACCCGAATCCTCCCAATGGCCCTTCCTTGATCGTATTCCTTGTATGATACAAATTACTGAAGCACGGACCTAAAAACTTCTGGTATAATGTAAACGTTCTCGGCAAGAACAAACGTCATCACCACACCTGTTTGGGGCAGTGCCGACTATTTACATGATAGAGGGGTTTCCACTCTCGGGAGGGCCGTATAGACAAACCTTAGCCCAGCTTTGAAATAAGCTTGACCTTAAACCCCAACCCTAACCACGACCGTCGGGAAAATTCTCGGAACGAAAATGCGACGAGGGATTACAGTAGTGCGGACTATCAACCATTGAGAACCCGTGTTACAATAAGGGTAGCATTTTTTGGCCTTTTTTTCTGGATGACGGGGCTCCTTAACCCAAAGTCGTCGGAATGACACTCTTTTTGACGAACAATTTTACACCTAGGACATGGGATTTTTCATCAACCATAGCACCTTCAACTTTTTCTAAACCAGCCATGACAGGAACATCAGAAACAAAATGGTGCGCCTCTACTTCGGCATGCGTAGGATCGAACCCGGGCCAAGTCGTACACTCTGCTGACCCAAGGGGTGAATGGCATCCGGGGGTGTTGTGCAACACGCGGCACAGCATTCCCACCTTAGAGATGAAGTCTTGCGCGTCCGGAGACACGAGCTGGTCGTCGAAGATAACGGGGGCGGAGCGAATGTTGTGGAGCTCTTGCACGTCCGAGCGGTCGAAGCACGGAACCTCAATCCCGTGCGCCTGCGCGCGACCCCCATTCGCGCTTGCCTTGGCCTCCTCTTCTGGCACACCGTTGGCGCCGCCGATAGGCCTTCAGAGCGGAAAGGGGCGCGACGAAGCAAGGGATGGATTGAGGATGCTGAGCGCGCCTACCCCACGGCAACAGAGGGCTCGATGTGGCCTGCCATGTATCTGTACTTCACCAGTGTTGGCTAACATCGACGGCAGCAGAGGGTTCGATCCAGCTTGATAAAACCGTCAATCCTGGAGAAAACACCCCAACCATCCACGCCCGTAAGAGGGTAGGCGCGCTGTACTGAAAGAGCAGTCTGGGGAAACATGGCGACGTCCTCGCTTCGTGCAAGAACGGGGTCTAGGTTAAAATAATTTTCATCCTGTGCCTCATGCTGCTATCCGAAAGAGTGGCGCTGCTACTGACAATTCAGTGGGTTTTTTTTTCATCAAGGTGGAACTTTTCCTACAGCAAGAAAAAATACATGCAGCGTTCTTGCTACCAACCCAGCCGCGCAGTCGTACAGGCCGCCACCACCTCAAACGTTCGAGCTCCCTCTACTGTACCGTGCAAATCAATTCATCAAAACGCTGTACAAAACCGTGTTGCTCGGAGCGTTGGGCTTGGCTTCCGCTGCAAAGCGCATGCAGGGTAAAAGCTCTGAGCCGCTCTTCAGGATAAAAATGTTCGCGACGCAGCGATTTTCAAGGGTGACTCACTGGAAGGGCGTCCTCCCGTGCATGAGCTCGTAGGCCACGATGCCCAGTCCCCAAGTGTCAATCTTGAGGCTGAAGTCCACCTCTCTCTCCCCCGTGACCACCTCAGGTGCCATGTAAGGCTGCCGGTAGGAGGCAAGCACAGCGGTCGTCGGGGGGCAATCGGATAAGTGGTCCCTTTAGGTCGATGGTTGGTGGCTGATTGGCCGAACAGCAACGACAACGAACACAGAAAAAGCATAACACTCCGGAAGGTTCGACGGTCGAACCGCGATTTCATCCATCTTGAACAACCATTGCGTTCATTTCCCTTTGGGTTCGTTGGTTGGTGTGTGATTGGTCGAACGGTAACGACACCGAAGAACAGAAAAATAATATCAATCCTGAAGGTTCGAAGCTCAAACAGCAATATCAACCATCGTGAGCAACAGGGTTCACTTGAACCACGCGGTGGCATGGAAGACAAGTGAAGATACTGTTAATGGCGGTATGAATATAGTCTAATACCGGCGCCCCATGCGGCTTGTTAGGTGGTCCGCGTGCCTCCTGAGATCAATTTCGTGGGTTCGAGTCTCACCGAGTGCATACTCGCAGGGACTTTCTTTTGCTTCAAAATTGATTAGCGGAAAGCGCCAGAGCGTGCGGTAGCAAATTTCGAAGACAATAGACGAGCAGTGGAAATGCTGATCCCTATGCGCGACAAAACTGAATGCACGTACCGGAGGGGAGAAGGGACAACATCTGTGACCACGACTTGTCCAGAAGGTCGTTGAGGGTGAAACCTCCTACGAGTTAAGGCTGGAAAGTAAAAAGTGACGATGAAAAAAACACAAAATGCTCGCGGGGATTGAAACGCCCGTGCTATCCAAATGAAAACGTGCAGCATGCGGCCGCTCCGGTGTGTAGAACGCACGCCGTTGCTTCATGGAGGACACCACAAAAGTTGAAAGCGAAACCAACCAACTTTCTCTTGCTGTATGAATCATTGGTGTTTTCGGAGTCAACGAATAACAGCTAGCGCCTTTTGCCTGGCTCTACAGCTGCTTGTACGATATGTTGGTAGCTTGGCCAATAAACTTCCAAGCATAGAGCTATCACTTATCTAAGGTGTGGTGGAAGAATAAATTAATACCGGTGCCTCGCCGCACGGGAATACTGTACCCGCCTGATATTCATACCAGAATGCAAACATGGATTGTATTTGCGGCCAAGTTATTATTACCGGGGGCCAATATTAAATAGGACCTACGGTACACTAAAAAAACTGTATATTGACCTATTTTTAGTAACAATATTTGGTCCTATTTACTATGGTCCTCCGTAATAAGTGTATTTACTACAGCAGTAGACGGTACGTTTGTGAAGTGAGCGCATCAACAGGGTATACCCCCGCATTGGTCTTCTCCACCGGCGCCTGCTGAAAGTGGCCGCGGCAGATGCGACAGCGATACACAAATAGCAACCAAGATGGATCGCCACGTTAGCCTTACCGGCCACATCCAAAACGCCTCCTCAAGCGCAGAAACAAACCTCTATATACCACGAACGTGTACTACTATAAGTTATGTTGCTTCAACTTACAATAACTTGTCGTCGTCTGCACCAAGACACGGGACAGCAAAGCGGTCGGCCAAGGTCCAGACGGCGACGGCAACCATCTGACTACGACATACAGTACAGACTTTAACGCACACTTCTCTTAACTAATTCAACCCCAAGAAACGTCGGTGGAGTTGTCGAGGGGTTTACCCTGCGGCCGTGACGCTTGCAACGCTCGACCGAGAGAGAAACAGAGAGGGAAAAAAATGCCTCCACATTATGTACATACCCTGGTGCCGCAAACGAAGTCGCTGAAAAAGGTCTCCCCCGGCGGCATGATGGTAGAGATGCCGAAGTCGGCCAGCTGCACCTTCCCTCCTGGGATGATCAGTAACCCACACAAGCAGTGTCGACAGAGGCCACGGTTGGGCGGGGCCAAGGATAGGCGGTGGTTGGAGGGGGCGCGGGGGGGGGGTGCTCAAGGAAGTTGGTTGCCACGTAAAAACAGCGGTGTCGTTTGACACACAGCACGCACGCGAAATACATAAACGAAATGGGAGACAGACAACTATTTGGCTCGACGACTTGCGCTCGAAATGCAAGAGGACCATTGCTATTTCAAGAGTCAGAAGTTAAAACGGTGTGAGACACACTCTACCTCGCATCAAAAAGTCGAGCCTGGCACCCAAAAGAATGCTGTAGGTTGTTGACTCCTTCAGAACTACACGTACGTATTTAGGAACAAGTGACTTGGAATTAGTGGGGGACATTTTGTGCAGTATTAAATAGCATAAGGCGTCAAGTAGTGTCTGCAGCAGCAGAGTCTGAGTAAAAACAGGGCGTGCCGTACATAAGAAGCAGCAGAGTCCGGGCAAAACGTTTGGTGACGAATATTTAACCGTCCAGACGATTGTGACGACAGCAGTTACCTTCTGTCAGCAGCATGTTGGCCGGCTTAAGGTCCCGGTGCAGAATCCCCTTTCCGTGGATGTACTCGACGGCAGACACCACTTGCTGCATGCACGTCTTGGCCATGGCCTCGTTCAGCGACCCAGCCTGACCGTACCAATAGGCAACGGCAATCAAAAGGAGATGGGGGTCAGTACGAACACAACGTTTCCACACGCAACATCCTGTTACGGGGAACCATATTAAACAGGACCTACGGTACACACATACACCTACATATTTATCTATTTCGCCTAACAATGTTTAGTCCTGTTTACTATGATCCCCCGTAAATAGTAAATGCTTCGAAGTATTATCATTTCACCTCTTCATAGCCTACACGAGCATAAAGCTTATCGCTTCCTACCGTGGAAAAAACAATTAAATTACGATTTCACCCCTATAAATTATAGCTGTGGCTCGACTGACCCTTCTTTTGCCGAAATTCAGTGGGAGCCACCAACAAATCCAGCATCTAGTGTAAACGCGCGAGTTAGGTTTTTAGCGCGCTACCTCGACTTAAAATCAACTCTCTATCTAGAGTAGTGTTGGAGGGGAAATATCTGCCTTCTGTGGTAAATCACATGGGATGGCTCACCTTCGACAGCACTTCCCCGAGGTCTGTCGCGGCCATACGCATCATCACGTAGACGCTGGAAGGACCAGATCGCCATCAGCAGCGGGCACAAAGACGACAATGGAACGGTGGAACATGTAGAACGAGACGCGAGCGACAGAAAAGACGAAACGACAGAGCGAAGGATGGCACAGTAAAGGTGAAGCATACGTATGGGAGGTGGAAAGGGTGCATCCCTTTTGCTGCTCGCGAAAGGGTTTCAATATTTCTTGCGTGTGTTTGTGTATCTGAGCTAACCTGCTCGCGAGGCGCAGGTGCTGGCCTTTTCGGGTGAGGTAAGCCGCGGGCGTCTGTACCGCAGTGTGGAATGCTTTCCGGAATATATGTCGGTATCGATAGCGAGAAAAAACTAGTGCGCGAGGTAGCGAAAGCCGTGCCCACGAAATTGGCGATGCAGTCGTAGCTCCGAACAGAAACGTTTGAGCACGACTTTCACCACACCACCTCAGATTAGGTCGCCTTCAAATGTACTACGTAAAGAACGCCAAACAGTGGGGTGAAAACCAGCAAGAAAGGGCAAAAAGGAAAGAAGCCAACCCTATAGTGCGAACCAGGTGTGAGGTAAGGGTTTACGCCACTACTCTGACCGGCAGACGTTTCAAGGGCTGAGGAGGCTATTGCGGGGGGCCATAGTAAAACAGGACCAAACATTGTTAGTAAAAATAGGTAAATATATAGGTTTTTGTGTGTACAGTGGGTCCTATTTACTATGATCCCCCGCAATATTAAAACCGGTAGAAGCAGCATTACCACCTTTAAGCCTAAACTCCTTTCGAACTGCATCCACATCTTCAGAGACAAACTACCTTGGAAATGGCATAGGGCTATATTACGCAGTTGCCCTAAACCCGAATATACGAGCACGTTACTGCTGAGGACGGCGATAGCAGACCCGTTACATCCTATTTGCGTGACTCTTCTGGCACAAGAATCGTGTGTACTACTAGACGGCGACTACACCCACGATCTCCCTGCCCCCCGGTAGCTTAGGCGCAAGGGTGAGCGGTAGCGACAAATCTGTACTTTGCGGCGCGGTGATCACTTGTCCGTCGGACAATACGAGGCTGGATGCACCCTGCGGAACTCCCGTTGTCGAGCTTAACGACCACTATCAATAGTCCTAACGACCTTCAACTAGACGTACGACCAAAACTCCAACTCATGCGGCGGTGTTCGACTCACCTGTAAGTTGTCCTGATGAACCCCAAGATAACCACGACGTTGGGGTGTGCTCCTGCTGCCATCAAAATATCGATTTCCGCATCGATAAATTCGTCCTGGTGCAGTGCGCGACGATGGATTGTCCGAAAACACCACGAAACAGACGGTGGACTATCACGTCGTTAAGTGCCTGGTTGAGTGTTGTCTCGCGGCTTGCCCAAACAGCGCCATCGTTGCACGACGTTGCGATGTCACGCGTTGAGATTAGTGCTCTCAACCAGCATCAATGGCCTCGTCCTACACATCCCGAGGCTTTCACGAAGAGGCGTATTTGTCGCTGTTGCTACACATCTTGAAGTTGTTGTCATAAGAGATGGATGCGTTCTCATTGCATTCGACGCAAACATGCAGCACACAGCTATCCCCAGAGACGGAGGGAAATTGCCCAGAAAGGTATGCATATCATTGAATTTCCTCACCTGGGAGTCGTTGGACGCCGTGTATCTAGACATCGCCTTGACGGCTACCCTAGCCCCGCCGTCCTTCAGCGTCACAACGGACACCTTACCTGTTCTCGATCGGCAACATCAAGAGGCAAGAGCGAACAAAGGGCGTGATTACACTAGTCACGGGGGACCATAGTAAATAGGACCTACGGTAAATACAAAAACCTATATATTTACCTATTTTTACTGACAATATTTGGTCCTATTTTACTATGGTCCTCCATAATAATGACGGCCAGGTTTGCTGTCGTCCTTTCTGTGGCGTACCCACGCCTGCCCCCAAGGGGTGGAGAGACGACAAGCTAGTCTACTACGGGGGACCATAGTAAATACAGTAGGACCTACGGTACACACAACAACCTATAAATTTACCTATTTTTGCTATTAATAACAATTTATCTATAGGTTTCCTTCGTACACGGAGATATTTTTTTTCAAGAATGTTTTGATTGATCAACGTGAAACCTCATGCTGCACTTTGTCGAATGGCAAGCCTAATAATAAGAATAACAACAATATTTGGTCCTATTTACTATGGTCCCCTGTAATAGGAACAGATCTACTGTAGATCAGCTGAGAGGCTGGTACACGAAACGACGCCGCGTGCGGGCTGTCACCAACACATGTACAATACTATATACACGTAACTCCTTCGGAACTGCATCCTCTATTGCGGTAAAAATCTCTTGAAATTAGAGTGGAAAACGTTTTGCAGCATTAATAGTAAAAGGAGTAACTCAAAACATGCTATTACGGGGGGCCATAGTTAACAAGACCAAATATTGTTAGTAAAAATGGTTAAACATATAGGTTTTCATGTCAACCATAGGTCCTGTTAACTATGTTCCCCCGTAATACGTACCCTATTTTCTGCAGGGCAGTGCTTCGCCGTATCATATCGTCATCGCGCTAGAGACAAAAGAAAAATCACACACAACGACCTTCCCGTATTGCGTTTGTCTCACCGAACCCCCCCCCTCCCACGATGACGCCGCCCTCTTTCCCGGTGTTCTCTCTGAGGTACGCCAGAGACCACCTGATAGGCCCCCCTGCCCCGCTGCGGGCGTTCGGCAGCGGCACGAAGGACGAGGCCTCTTCTTCCTCCCCCTGGTTGAGCTCAAACAGCATTCGCTCTTGGTTGGTCCTTCTGACGTAGCAGGTGTCTTCTTCAACCGCACTGCTTGCCGGGTGCCTGGAAACGCGTTGCACCAAGGAATTATGCACTATCTCGCCGGCCGTACTCGTAGTTTTAGGGGCTGCCATCCTCTGTACCTGCTCCTGCACGACGCGCGCAAAGCGGGGGGGGGGGGGGGGGGGGGGGTGTCGTTCACGAAATTATCCTGGGAATGGAGCAAAAGCAGCAGCAGCAACAGTAGAGCTTTGCATTACGGGCTTGCAAGTCGACGGCCAGTTTGATCGGAATCGTGCTTTGTACGTTGAGAGCGTTTTGCGATCTAGCACTGCACTACAGTGCTTGCAGCTTGCAGCAGCATCACTTATACGATCAGTCACTCTCTTCATAGCAATGGCCCGCGCTGTGGGGTTTCGATGTGCGAACCGCGTTGTCGTAGACAGTGTTGCCCGGATCCGCCCATTTTATAGTACACGATCCGGCTCGCAGACAGACCCTCCATAAACAAACTTGGGCTCTCTGCTATTACTTACACGCGGAGGTATGGAAGGCGCTTTGGCAGACGTCCTTAAAAAAGTGTCTGTACAGCGGAGAAAATATTGCAGCCCTGCGTTTTCGAAAGATTTCCGCTACTAAGAATTCGTTGAACACCTGGCTGCACCCTGTACTACTACTGTGGTTTATTAATAGTAGACCTTGGTACGACGATCCTGCTGGTGTAACTGCCATATTCTACCGCAGGAAAAACCCGCGTGGTACATTCGTTAGGGAAGATTCCTTCTATTTAGCTTGTCTGATCGCTTGGCTGCATCTTATACTCCAGTAGAGCAGAATATACCCGGTACAATCTTACCAGGTGCTGTTGTAAGCGCTATACCACAGGTACTAAACAGCAGGAAAGTTCCACGTGCGTTTCCGATTCCCAAGTATCCATGTATCCATAATCGTCGATTCACTCTCCATGTATTACAGGGGGATGTATAAATCAAAAAGTCACAATGTGCCTAAAAAACGAGTATTCCCGTGTGTTTACGAGCCAATATTTGCTTCTGAGTTTCGCGTACACCTCGCGTACGCACTGTACGAACGACCAGTTATTGTGCATTTGAGGTATTATATCAGCACCACCGTAAATAGCACCCGAACAAGGTTTAGGAAACCCGGTCCTCGCTGAGAGAAGCGGCCCTCCGCCTCTGCTATCCCGTACAACATGCTTCGCCGGAGCAGCTGAGGCCCGGGCCGCGAAGTATGTTCTGTAAAACGGCTTGCTTCAGCTATACCGGTACTTACCATCTAAAAATGGTTAGACTAGACTGCTGTACTCGCCCGAGTATAATAGTAGAATCTGATCGAGTGAGAGCTGTCGACCACCCATGTACTGTTGTATGACCGAGATACTGCTGTAGTAATCGGATCTCACACAACAGTAACGTTTGTTTCTCCGGCGTGGCATCGTGCTCTTGCCCTGTCTGTGCTACACGCAAGCACCGCTCAAACCCGCACTGCAGTATGTCGTACTCGTACTGGACGGTATGCCCGTTTCTGCATGCCTTTTGCGCCGTACGGCAGTTTCACCAAAGATCTTCGGTGGACGGACGGACTCTGGCTGACGAACTAAGATATCCAATTGTTTGGCCAGAAATGTAAAATACGTTATATCTTCAAATGAATATAGTAAGGTTCTTACTTTTCCGGACATATTTGGTATATTTCTGTTGCCTTTTTTTTTCTGCGTTCGACGGAAAATTTGAAATTTGGCGCTCGCTCGATAATACATACCTCTTGGCCTGCTGATGTGACACGGGTGACGGCGCCGCCGGCGCTGCTCTCAGAAAGTCTGCTGCACTGCTGCTGCTGCTGCTGCTGCTGCTGCTGCTGCCTCTTCTTGCACGAGGGTGATGGCGATGCCGCCTGTGGGGAAGGCTCCGCCTTGGCCGCGGCATGGAGCCCTCCGTCCAGAGGGGACATGTTCTCGTCTTGGGCAGACCGGGAATTGGCGTGATTGTCCCCGAACAGGAGATTCTCCGCTCCGTCGAAACAGCAGTCGCCCGCATGCCGGACGACCCAATCGAACGCGTGGCCCCACCAGTGGTCGAGCCACTCTAAGGGTACCTTCGCGAGATCGTACGTGAACAGCACGGCTCGCGTCGCCGCACAGCAGACGATCAGCGACATGCCCTTGAGAAAGGCAACAACCTTCTGCCCGGTTTGCAGGTACTCCTTGAGAAGTGCCCGCACAACGGGATTGTCGGTCACGTCCATGTTGTTTGTGATCAGAAAAAGCGAAGATCGACCCCCTGTGCTGTCGCCGGTGAGGAGGCCGCGCTCGTTGTTCTTGCTGAGGTCACACTCCCCTCTGCTTGGTTACGCTGTCTCCGTGCCAGAGCTTCAAGAGCGGCGGGAGGCAGAGGCGCAGTCTGCGTTGTTTGCCGAGGATCCGGTTGGACACACCCACGGGAGTTCAACGAGGTAGTGCGGCTTTTTGTTTGTTCTTGGTTCCTTTCGAGAACCCTATTTCAACGAAGCAAGGCATGACCACAGCCAGGCGGACAGGCCGGAGTTGACTCTGCACGCCGCACGCCGCACGCTGCCCTCGTTGTCGGCCGATTCTCAGTGGATGGAGACCCAAAAACACGTCGAGACGGGCCCACGAGGTATGCTACTGTTGCTCAGGTGGTGTCCTTGCTAAATTTGGTGACCTACCCTCTGTTGTAAAATTACTTCTTCTGTTGTAAAACGCGCAAGGTTTTTATCTACTCTACGAATACAACAGGATGCCCACGCTCGGACGACTGCTGGACATACACTGCAGAGCACTATTAATACAAGTAGTGCTCGTTAGCGTAATCATGCGCGGGTGGCATGTTGGCGACCACGGGCTAGGTTTTAGCAATGCAATGATATACGCGTAATATAACGTGAGATCACCAGATTGGCTCATGTTGACCTCGTCTCTTTTCAGTCCAGTGACCAGTGGACAAGTCAGTGACCAGTGACCATACCGTTAGCAGGTACCAGGTACCAGGTACCAGGTACCAGGTACCTGGTAACATGTTCCAGAGGTAACATGTTGCAGGTTCCGGGCATATCTCTACGTACACACCGGTACCAAGTACATACAGTACCTGGTAGAACGAAGAACCGTTACGGACACTGGCTTGCGTTGTCGCCACGTAGAAATTAGAAAGGGCCGTTTAATCTGAAGACAGCAACAACTTCAGCAGCAGCAACAACAAATAAACAAGCAGCAGCAGTCTGGACGGAAATGTAAGGGTCGTTGTATATTCGTATTAATAGTTAAACTGTCCTTACATTTCCGTCCAAAGTGGTCGCACCTGGTACGTTCGCATCATGCAGCCCGTACATCAGTACTGCTGCTGTCTCTCGTACAGCATGTACTCGTGATGTACAACACAGCAATATACGAATACCCCAGATATTTCGTGTCTGCTTCGGATTTCGTGGCGTGAAGAACGTTTTTACCTTGACCCAACCTGGTCACAACAGTACAAGTATAGTCTTGAGCGCCATCCCCTTTCGAATGTTCTTCTGAGAGCTGAAGCTTGAGCAAAAGCCGGTCGGTTCGTCCCCGGCTGATGTGCTCACCTCTGCGGCGCGGGCTGCCTGATCTAACTCAGGAGTCGCGCACACACACGGGGTTCCGTCAAGAGAGCGCTCTACGAAAGTACTGATGCACGATAAAAAGAAGTGATACTGAAACCCAGGCAATTGAAGTGACTATTAATAACACGAGGAAAACGCAACACTCGAACCCATGCAATTTCTCACCTCCACCCTCCCAGAAAAGGCGAAGAAGCTCAGAGCAGTTAGAATTCGAACGTCTGCCTCCCGGAATCGAGTGCCGTACCGCGGAGCCAAACGAAAGCACAGCAGTGATTCCGGAAATTTGATCTTCTTTTTGTTGCTAACTGCAGTGCGTAAGGTGGAGCCTCACAGTTGCTGACTGTAGTGCGTACTGGTAAGGTAGAACAGCACGTGCAGCAGTACACGTGGTAGGCTCGAGTCCACTGGAAATCTCATTTTCGTTTTATGCTCCTTTGTTTATCGTTTTTATAGTTCTATACAGTACTAATATAGATGTGTGAATCGGCACAAGCTAATGCGTGGGGGCGTTGGTGGACCACTAAAATTACCCCTCGTCAGCTAAGTGACTAAGAGTGGGTGAACTCCAACCTCATTCCGAATTCCGTGTCGATGGGTGCCCCATGCTCGTCCTCCCCTGTCAACCCTTTTAGGACCGCGGTCCCGTTTTGGGGACTAAGCACTTGGAATAAGAGTGGTTTGCCCCCAATACGGGACTGCAGTCCTAAAAGGGTTAATAAACATTAATTGCAAGCACGTATCAGCAGTACACGCGCTGGCAGCAGAACACAAGGAGCCGTAGGAGGTGTGAGGCAACCGGCCATTGCGCGCTGTACACGATACGCAGCGGTACACAGCTGCAGTACACAGGCGGACGACAGGATGTTAAAAAGGCTGCAGGACCTCGGGTACGGACAGAAGGTTGCTTGCGATTATACGTGTAGACTTACCGGGTACCTCTAACAGTAGGCATTCAGTGCGGCTATCTTACCCTGATGTAGGTATTATTCACCAGTATACCTCAGCTCTCACAATAAACTCAGTGTTATCGGGGGAATACAACATTCTGGAGCGGATAGACTACTCGCAGTGTTAGTGTGGGTTACACCCTTTTTTATGCAGGAAATATAGGCTAAGCCAGCATCCCGGTTTCTCATGCTTCATAGAGGGCCCGTACTGCTGCACCACAGCAGGTGGGGGCTGGCGCAGCCAAGATGCTTCTTGCGCGTGTGGCTATAAAAAAACGTGCTTGTGCATATTATATTATTTATACGAGTAAGCATGCTTCTCTGGTCTCGGCGGGTCTTCGCAATTCGGATCGAAGCTTGAGTGTTCTGGACTATATGATAGGACTACTGCTGTGGTTACGTATGCTGGGACCGTATACTACTGCATATATGTATGCACGCAGGTCGGTCAACCGATACACCCCAAAGACCCTGCCTTTCCGAGGGGGTGGGTTACTCGAGACCAGGTAGCAGGTATCATGCATGGCCGTAGTCGTTTGACCATAAACCCTCGCATCCCTACGATGCCGGGACGGAGGGGCAGTGATGCCGTACGGCTTATCCCGGCTCTTCTATTTCCGATCACAGAATTGCGCTAAAGATTGGGTCATCTTTTCTGGACTAGGTACTGTACCCGGTATCGTAAACTGGTATCAGGTATAGCTCATTGGGCACCTTCACAAATTTGTGCGGGCTGGAGGCTTCGGGAGAAAACCACTGCACACTCGTTTTACTTTTGTCCCGTTTTTTTGCAGGGGACGGGTGGTATCTGACTCTGACCCGAACCATTAGCCGATAACCTATCCTGAATCCCAAAACAATCCCCATAAAAAAAAAACAACGGTAGGATACGGTTTAAGCTGTGGTTTTCTCCCACAGCCTCGGGCCTACAGTTTGGTTTTCTTGCTCACAAAAGTAGCAGTATACGCAGAGTACATGGTACGCGTGTGTATACGAACGTCGTTTCTTGGTCAGATGTGTAGTGCGGATTGTCTTCTGTACCTTGGCTCAACCTGGCAATGGTTTTTTGCATCGGCCGCGGTGCATACGTACTGCAGAATGTAATACCCTGGCAGCTAACGTGTCGGGGGTACCAAAACCACCCCCTCGTCGTCTGATCTCGATCGCAGTGCAACCCAATTCCCCTGTTGAACGAAAACGTGAAGAATAACAAGATCAGTACCAGTACTCTTCAAGACCACAAGGCTACCTACTAGGGCTATAGGTATTGTCGGGCGCAACCAGTACAGCATATACAGTGGCTTCGACAGCATCCAGCATACTGGTTTCTCTCAGGTAGCACGAGAGCACGGGTTCGAATCTCGCATTCGAGCGTTTCTTTTGTGGAAACGCTTGCGCGTGTGTCCAAATAAAACGTTTCTCCGTGGGTCCCCAGAAACTGTGGAAGGAAGTTTGGGTAGGCACGTACGACCGTGTGCGATCATCCGTCAACCGATACTCCGCAAACGCTCCGCCGTTCCGAGGGGGGGAGGGTGTTGTTTGCGGCTTACTCTGGGTTGGGTATGTCCAGAGCACTAACTGGTGTGATGGGTCGGGCCGGAATGGGTTCACGGGTGGGCTCTCATAGTAGCGAGACGCACGGGGTACAATGATGACATGGAGTAAAATATGGAAGGATCAAACGTGAACAAATGATTTTTGTGGCGCCTTCCTGGTACGTATGAAATATACCCGAGAGAAGCATCCCAGTCGTCTGTACGTACACCTGACGGTTACGCTTTACCATCACGAACATCTCGTACCCCTCAACAGCCTCCCTGTTAGATGAACGAGATACTTCAACAATGCTCATATTATCTGTTGTTGGTGAAACTGCATGGTCGAGCCATTGCTGCTGCTGTTGGTGCTGCTGTTGCTGCCGCTGGTGCTGCTGGTGCTGACGCTGCTTGAGTATCCAATTTCGCGGTGGGAAGGATGCAATCTCGCCGGTGGTTTGGATGCGACTGTAGTCATGGTAGTGGTAGCCGGGCGGCAGTAGTCCAGCATCAAAGTAGGCATGGAGCTCTGGGTTCTGAGCGTCCACGAGTTTCACCACCGCCCTACACTACGATTGACGGTGACCGGTCCGCTCGCACCGCGTTTATCGGATCTCGCCCGTGCCGCATGTGGCCATCTCGGGTTCCACTCATAGCCGAACCAAATATATCTCCCAGCGAGCCCCAACCAGCGAGTACTTTCAACTGGAACTTTGTTAGCTTGCCAGAGCACTCACTTGCGTGATGGGCCGGGCCGGGATTGGGTTAACGGGTGGGCTCTCATGGTGGCAAGACACACGGGGTAAGACACGGGGTAGACTATAGGAGGATCAAACGTGAAGAAGTGATTGTTGTGGCACCTCCCTGGTACATTCGAAGTATGAAGGTACCCGGGAGAAACATGCCAGTTGTCTCTACGTACACCAGACGTTTACGCAGAACCATCGCGTAAATCTCGTACTGTCAACATGGGAATTCACCGATATTGTACCCCGATAGCCCAATGGGTAACAACTTCACAGCAGTAGCATTTTCGTTTCATTCCCCATAATAGTACTGGGTCCATCCTTTATGGAGCTACCGAGTAAACGTGCATGCAATACGTATTTACATCACGCAATACCAGTTGTAATAGGTACGGGAACCCTATAGCTTTGACGGAGCCCGCACCGCTCGTGGTATTAGCCGGGGAAAATTACTCGCCCACCGTCTTCATGGCCTCCGTCCGTCCCTCCATCCCCCCTCCCTCTATATGATACTTCTCACTTGTTTTTCATTGCCGGACAACCGTTATGTGGGATGGCATTTTGGACACATGCATGCGTAAAGCTTCAATGTACTGCTTTATATGTGCGAACTACTGGTGCTTTCAGCCAGTACAAAATTTACTGCAGTACATTTCCACTGGTGCGAACCTGGAAGTCGCGGTATACACGTTCCGGGCAAACGTGAGACCCATGCGAACCCCGCCTATTTGGGGCAGTGCTACGTAACGAGTTTTATTATATTATTACTAGAGAGGTTATAACCCCTAGGGTAAAACTGAGGTCCAGACTTAATAGGCTAAAGGCCCCCAGAATGTGTGTTTGTCAAACGTGTAACACAACCACTGGGTTAAGAGTAAGCTAAACACAGAGGTAACAGTCAGCGCTGACTGGTTTGAGTATATATCTTGGTGGTTATGCTCGTAGTGTATATGTAAACGGTACTACTGCTCCAGTACCCATCCCCACGACTATTTATCGGTTATCACGGACATTTTCCCTGTTTTTTTCTCTCGGCCCCCGGGTTACTTGCCGGTAGGGGGGCTACTTTACGGCATCCCCTCTGCGGCGATGGCGGTGGCGGCGGAGACGTTTTTCTTGCATGCGAACTGAAGGAGAAGCTCCAAACCGGAAGTTGGCTCCGTACTTCAGTCGACTGCGAGTGGACCGCTTCGGGGATGGTGCTGCAGAAGAAATGCGGAGGCTAGGTGTATTACTGCTGCGCACCTTAGTTCTGGATGCGCCAGGTACGAGTTGTTTGGACATTTTCATTTACTGTACGTACGTGCCTCGACAAACCGGAACATCGCGTGGGCCTGCTTGAGTGTAGGGTCATAAGCGGCATGCTTGCGTACTACAATAGACAGACGTTTGGGAACCATAAATATTTTTGGCTAAGGGTTTCCACTAGTAGGGTAGCTTTTCGTTCCCGCTCCGTTGCTGAAGACGCGGACACGCTGCAGAAATGAAATACCCTGATTAGCACCGCTCTTCCCGAACCATGCCCGCGCACGCTTATTTTTTGTCAATCGAGAACAGCCCAGGTGGCAGTTGCCACAAACCAGACACTAGGGGTTCAAGGCTATTTCCTGAACCATGCCCCTGCACCCTCCCATTGTATTATTCTTGTCGATCGAGAGCGGACAAGGAGGTGGTTACCACAACCAGGACTAGCGATGTGAAGATGGCCGTCAAGTCCGTTCCTCGTTACGAAATCGCCTTGACGGCCATCCTCACACCGCTTCTCTTGTCTGTCACAATCGCCACCTTGACTGTTCTCGATCGATTAAAGTAAGACATAGGAGTGCAGGGGCATAGGTCAGCGAGAGCGGTGCTCCCAAGCGTGTTTCTGCAACTTATGCGCGTCTTGCGCGGTGGAGCGGCAGCGAAATTCCACCCTAGGAGAAGCGCCTAGCCATGAACCCTGATGCACGATTGCCTGTCGATCATAGGCCGCATCATGCCGTGTATAACTGCAGTAAACCACAATGCACCGGTGTTTGATGAAAATGTAAGGAAACGTGTCAAGCTGCTTGTTCCAGCACCATGCACCAGCAAAGCGTGAAACGCAGCAACGAAGGCGCGCAAAAGGCGTCTGATCGCCCTGTATTTACCGCCATATCAAGTGCGCCAAAAACCGAGCGAGGTTCCGTCTATAATGTAACATACTCCGGGGGCGGGAGCAAGGGTGGTCTTGTGTCGTGAGGTTCGATCCATCAGGCCGATGCTAATTACGGATGGACATCTACTGGTAGGGAGTGTGCGCTCCCAAACTGCCTTATGCGTGTGCGGCAGAATCGTACTGAGCATTGAAGCTCCCTTCCGCACACCGCGCACACAAAAAAGCAAGTATGTACGAGTACAACAGGTCTGTGGTGAAAGACAACTGCTTCAAAAACCGAAAACGCTCTTTGGTAGAACTGGCAACTGCAGAATCTGATGGCTCTCCGACGAAATGCACAGAAACGTTCATGCGTCATATGCTGCATCGCTACTTCGAGGTACAGCACCGTACTCTTTGTGATTTGGCAGGCGCCCTCGTGTACGTACAGGCAGAAAGTGACTTGCCCCTTCTACAGGTTGGGAACCATATGGTTGAAACGCCAGTGTGGTTATATATCATAAGCTACGTACGATACTCCGGGTCCCAGCCACAGGGCCCCAAGGCACCGGTCTAATGAAATTATCGAATACAGTAGTTTTTCCCAAAGGCCCGGCGTCAGCTCCCAAGGTGTGCGTGTATATACAAAGTTTTGTGCCCTTTTTTGAAGACTTGATTAAGTAGGATCAATATCGAGCAAGATGTAATGCCCAACGTCGATCCTAAGCGTCTCGAGGCAAGAGACATCAACAACAGCAACAGCGAAAGAACTACCCAGTATCGTACCAGCCCACAAGTCCACCTCGGCAACCAACGCAGTCGAGGCTGCTGGCAATAGCGCAGCCACCGCTCTTGCCGAGCGCATCCAGTGTCGTGGTAGGAACGGTGCTGGGATCCCTGCTGTATACTGCTGGAATCGTTTACGTACTCAAGGCCCATGCCGCGACGTCTACCCACGAAGGCTACACAGTAGCAGCAGCAGTAGCAGCAGCGTTGCCGCAGCTGTAGTGCAGCAGGCTGCATCCAGTACTGTATACCCCGGGTTCTCGAGCAGGATCTTGATGTTTCATTATTTGTCTCACCTACCGCACCGAACTGCCCACACCCGGCAAGATAGCGAAAGGCCAAGGCGACTCTAACTCGGAGGCTCGTGTTACGGCGCCACATGGTCACGGCCACAAGAGATGCACGAACGCGCCGTTCGTCACCCGATGCTGGCCGATGCCCGTGCCACATATATTGCAGCATTAATGCTTTTGTTGCTGTGTGGTGCTACAAGTAAGTCTTTGAGCCTGATGCCTGATCCGGCTGTCTTCTGTCTTGTGTGCGGTGCTACCATAACATCAGTGCCTGGTACAGTAGCAGTAGTAGCGTACTGGAGCCTGATCCGATGCCTTCTGTCCTGTGACCGAACAACAACAACAACTGCTATTACAGCAAAATAATTTTAGCCAAGTCGATGAGACAACAACGACGACTACTGCCACCGTCTACCATCTAGCAGCGCACACAATCTGACGACAGTTAAAAAAAATACCCTGCCGCGCGAGTTCCAATCAGCGACAGCTGTACTATAGAACTACATACTTAGATCACAACCCCTGAGCGTGGTCGGTTGGTGCATCCCTGGCCTCTCAGAGCTCCCACTTCCAAACCGCCTCCTTTCATTACTGGCCGGACCTTTCCAGCAGTTCTTTGTTTTCTCGGTCCTTTCTTCCTTTTTTCTTCTTTCGTTTTGTGTGCATGCGTGTTCTCCGAGCACGGCATCGCGGGAGGACCCGGCACCGTCGCGGGTGTCAGCGGGTGCTGGCGGGTAGAGGGGGGTTGCAAGGAGCGCGGTCGCCGCTTTCGTGCCTAGGCGTCGCGTGTGCCTCGAGACACGAGGGATGCATGAACGGGCTTTGTCTGGCTTCGATTTATGATTGTTGATAGAGTTTGTACGAGTTTATAAAGGTCGTTCGGGAGGGCAAGATAATATTCAAGCGGTGCTTATTTTTGCGACCACGCTGAAGTTGAAAGAGGGAGGTGTGCAGTCTGAACACCAACGTTATCGAGCTGGCGAACGACGGCCACGGTGAGCACCGGGCTTCACGCGGGGCCGGCGACGGGGCTGATTGTGGCAGAGAGTGATAAAAGCCTTACCCGGACCGAATCGGTAGCGAGGTGGTCGCGAGAGGAGCGGGCGGCGTACGAAGCTGAGAGAGAAGCTCTTCTGTGCGATTTTTTCTTTTCTTCTTTTCGACCGGGTGTAAGGTGTTCCAATCAGGCAGAAAAATATTACACGAGAGGGACGGGGATTTTTTTTCCTTTCCGAGTTTTCGGTATCATTTTCATGGTTTTCGCTGCTGTGCCGTGCTGTGCTTTCGCTTTCTTCGTACATACAGTACAGACATACCTGGTACCAGGTAGAGCATATCGAAAGAAGAAAAGAAGTACAGACAGCAGTAGTACCCTACCTGGGGTGTATGTACGTACGTACGACATCCGCGACGCGAAGCGTATATGTGGCATCCAAGCTGACGTCGGAGCTGTTTTTTCCTGAAGCATGGCGGCGGGACTCTTGGCATTATCAAGTCGCCGGTTTGCGGTTACGATCCTTGAAAACACTAAACTCAATCGTGGACCTCTGTTCGCTTCGCATGATAATTTGATGTACTTTTTTCCTTCCTGAGCGAGCGTAGCGGGCGGCGCAGGCCGCCCGCGGAGCGAAGCGCCTTGTATATATATAAGGAAATGCCGTAAATTGGATATACCGGTACGCTTTGAAGCAAAAAAGTGAAAGTTTCCACCCGGGTTTTTCGAGATAGACCCTGAAAATGGCGCACGCGCCCCGTGAACCCTTGTCCAAGTTTTGGATGAATGTTTTTTTTTTTTTTTTTTTAAATTGTTTCGACGTGTAGTTGGGGTTCCAGGAAACCCTACTATCCCAAATGACCCCGGCATCCCAAATGTCAGATGGGGCAAAAAGAAGAAACTATTCAGATTTCGGCAAGGGCTCCTATAGCACGTGCGCAACAAATGAAAGCCTAACTTGGAAACCCGCGTGGACCTTCGATGCGGAGCCACGATGGGGTATTGGACTTTTGAACCAGCTCGCAGCCTCTGACCTCAGGAGGTATAATCCAAGAGCGTACAAGTCTCAATTGAAAGCGTGCAAATCCCCTCTTACGGGGAACCATAGTTAATAGGACCAAATATTGTTAGTAAAAATTGTTAAATATATAGTTTTTCATCTATGCCATAGGTCCTGTTAACTATGGTCCCCCGTAATAGGAGTATGGGGATCTGGTGGCATTTTGCTTTGCTGGCGAGCGGCTGTTGAAGCTTCAGTTGGTAGTAGTGTCACTGAGTTCATTCCGGCGGGTGATCCGATGCCTCCTTTATCCTTCTGAGACTTGAGCGGGCAACAGTGATGACGAAAAGTGTGACCATGATATGATAGCATCGGTACACTGCTTGCTTGGGAGACGGTAATTTTGGTATCCGGAGTACAACGCAAGGACTCGAACGACAAGGGCGCAGACAGCACGGCCCGTCTTGCACTGCCGCATGCTCACTCTGTACGACTCGTCTACAGGGCACGACGCCAGACTTACCCTTATCTTGGCCGCCATCTCTGGCTCCCAAACGGCAAATCGGAAGTAGAAATAACAACAATAGGAAGATGCGTTGCAGTGGGTTCCGAGGGGGGGTGGAAAACGTTGTCTAACAGGTGTCAAGGTGAGGAATTTGCTTATGAAGAGTGGAGCAACACTCTTTTTTTGTTTTGCCTGACCTCAGGGCGCAAGCCCCGGAACCGAGGTCGAACTCGTCCAACGCAGCCCTGTGGCGAGCTGAAGCATGCGACAAATGCTGTGTTTGAGAAAAATGGTCGAAGCAAGAAAGGGTTTCACACGCTGTATGTAGAACGTCCCGGCGGACTGTTCAAAAGCGGTTGTGGTGGCAGACTCACTCACCTTTTTCGCGCGTATATTTCTTGATTCCATGATAAATGATGTGCTGCTGACGCCATACACACAGTTTTTCAGCAAAAGTACACTCTCGTACATGGTATGTACGGGAATGTGTTTTCGTATTTCTTTCGTAGACAACCTTCACCGCCTTTGGTCCCGAACCTGGCGGAACGGTGGCTTGATTGTCAAACTTTGAATCTTGGCCGCTCTGAACCTGCACCACTAGCAGACCCATCACGCTGGCAGAAAACACAGCACATAAATCCAGAAACGAGCCGCATATTTTGTCAATCTAGAAACGAACGGCATACACTCACAAACAAACTGTGCAACCGAATAAAATTTAGTAACAAATGGCACTTGTAAATTTAGAATCAAGCCACAATTACCGCTATAGTCTAGTGAGAAGTACCCCCTTTTTCTCAACCTGACTCTACGCCCAAGATCGAAAGCTGGCGGGGCAGTGAGCTACGACACACAAAGTGCCGAGTCCCATTCAAAAGTGCAGCATCGTGTCAAACCGCGCACAAAGTAATATTTCGACTGACTACTCAAACTGCATCTCGAATGTTACCACGAAACTCGAACTGCAATAGTAGTTTCTGTAGGGAACATGCCCGCGTCTTTCGAAAGACGCGCCAAGAACATGCTACTATACTGGAATACTGGTACACTGATACACTTGAAGCGTCTTCGAGGCGTTCTACGGTAGAGGTTCACCCTAAATTTTCCGAGGCTCCCCCTCACTTAAGGAGCTCCATGCCTCACCCAACTACTGACCTCAGCAAAAATCAAATTGCTTCTCAAAGAAAAACCCTATACTCCAAGTATACGAAAACGTCATTAAAAAAAAAAAGATTGACGTTCCGAACATTTTGGGTTAAGGAGGCCCGTCATTTAGAAAGAAAAAAGCGGAAATGTGCTACCTCTATCGTCGAACGCGTCCTTCGTGAAGAGCAATCTGAGCAACAGTCGACAAAAATCGACAAAAATCAACTGAACCGTCATCGCGAAGAAGATTATGAGCAACAGCCGACGCAAATTGGTGAACTCAATTGAAGCGACTTCACGAAGCAGAATATGAACAGCAGTCGACGCGAATCAATGGGGCTCACTTTAAGCATATTTACGAAGACTAACATGAGCAACAGCCAATCCGAATCACCGAGCCTTCGGAGAAAGCGTAAATGAGATCATACTCGACGGCGCGAGAAAAAAACGCAAGCCGGGAATCACATCGGCGGGGAAAATAAGGTATGCTGTCTAACGTCTAGCCTGACGATAACGCGCGTGGGGCGGTAAGAGTATCATCAAACATTCCTACGTACTTGAAAGCTGACAGCGACTCTGGAGCTACCACAGATTTGCGGATAGATACCCCGAGCCGTCTTCAAAACGACTTTGGCAGTGGTTCCGCTCGTGCCTTGTGTGCCCGCGGAGTCCACATTCAACCTAACACTCCCGATTCCCAACCTGACTTATGGGAATATCGTCGTCCGATATGGCAGCATTCACCATGGCACGCGCTTAACGGATGTGAGTACACACAAATAATACTGCCAAGACCGTCCTACCTCCCTTTGAACGCACGAGGAGCAGGAAGCTCTTTGTACACTATGCTGGCTCCGCCGAGCTCGAATGTAACGTTAATATGGACTTGGCCTGGCCTTCACACACGACTCGACGACCCCAGCCGTTCTCACAGGGCGCGACTACCCCAGCCACTCGCCCGTGGTGTCAACGAAATCAGTGGACAACCAGAACCACGTCCTAAACTCGAAACTTTTATTACGCGAAAGCCTGAATTCCGGAGCCCATCGCATAAAACAGTTGGGAGTCGGGATAGAGCCATACGCGACAACATCATGCCCTCCGCCTACCCGACGTCAACGTAAACAACGCGATTCGGGACCCACCCTCCCTCTAGTAAAACACGACTCACGCGTGGCGCTTGGCCTCCTCTCCATCCCCCGTTACACCGGACACGACATCCTTCTCCTGCTCGTTTCTCACTACCGGCGCCGTTACGCGACGTCGTACCCCACGCCTCCTGCCCTGAGCCAGGCGCGCTTTCTCGGCACTCATCTCGAACTCTCTCGCTGACACGGCCTCCGCGGCCATTGCCCTGGTTTCGATAGCCTTCTCCGGTCCACCAAGCCATGGGTGCTCGGCGGCGTCGTGTGCAGAAAGCCGTTTCTCCACATCTGGTTCCAGGAGCTGCCAGAAGGAAATTGAGGTAAGAAGCCGGGCTTGGGCTTGAGCACTACAGTAGGTCATGTAAATTGCGTAAGAGGATCTCGCACGTGCAGAAAATGAGATCCGACCGTGTCACATCGCGTGCAGACCCGTGGCCCGATCACCCGTGCAAAAATACATCAGGTGGAGCGAAACAGAACCCCTGTATGACCTCAGCGTGCCGTGTGTTGTCCTTCAGAAGACACACGACTCACCTTCGAAATGAAGCTCTTGCCGTCCGTGGAAACGAGCTGGTCGTCGAAAGAAAAGGTGCCAGAGACGATATTGGCCCGCTCCTGAATGTCCGCGCTTAGGATATACTTCAGCTCAAGGCCTTCCTCTTGCGCCGGAACCTCAGCCGCGCTTTCCTTGGCCTCGTCCTGTCCGATGTCGTTTCCATCCTCTTCGCTGAAGACGGGCCTTCAGAGCGAATAGAACAAAGCGAGAAACCAAAACGTTAATTAAGGGGCGAGCAACGAATGTCTGACAGTATTACAGCACTCGATGTTTCGCCTGCTGTCACGATGTGGCTGTTAAATGAGGGCAAGCACCGGACGATGCACTCTTCTTGGGGGGGGAGGGGGGGGTGTGTGTGTGTGAAAGAGTAGAAACACGGCCACGCTGTCGCCTCGTGTCAAGAGAGGGGTAGCAGGCGTCGCATGTATTCATGTTGCGCCTCCTACCGCAATTTGATATAAACGAGACAATCCATGCAGCGGAGAGCGGGAAGAGTGGAAATCTCCCTGCTGACCAAATTTGCAGCGTTTGCACCAACCCAAAATCTCGGTGGTACATCTCGCTACCAGCTCGAAGTTTTAAACGTTTGCGCTCTCCTTTAATGAGCATGGAATGTTCTGTTAACCCTCCGCAAAAACCGTGTTGCTCGGAGCTTTGGACTTTCACAATCTCTGCGAGGAGACTGCAAGGTTCTGAAACAGTTTACCCGTACGAAAAATCGTTGTGACAGCAAGAAATTGAATCATCCCAACCTGAAGGGCGTCTTGTCGTGGATCAATTCGTAGGTGATCACGCCTAGTCCCCATGTGTCCACCTTGAAGCTGTAATCCAACCTCCCCTCACCCTGCACCTGTTCTGGCGACATGTACGCCTACCGAAACGAAACGGGTACGGCGAGTAGGGAATAAGGGAGCGTTTGGAGTTGCTGGTCGAAGTCTGACTGACCGAATAAGGAAGACTCGAAATCATTATCCCGGACGCGTACACATACTACGATAAGGGTAGCATGTCTTTCCCACAGCGCCTACGACGGACGGCGCTCCTCAACATAGCTAATTGAAGCTCCGTTTACTTTTTACAACTCTGTTATTTTCGTGCCTAGGTGATGAGGTTTCTCGTCGGGTCGCACGCTCCCTTTTTTTTTTTTTTTCTCAGGACCAGGGTTCGGGTGAGGTAACAGAGCCCGTCAAGTGAGAAATCGTCAGAATCCCCTTCCGTAACATGCGCCTGTGCGGTAGGTTCAAAACGTCGCGCGTTTTGCAATCAAAAATATTTATACCCATTTCTGCGCGCTTCTGAGTGGCGCTTTGATCCTTCCGGGATGATATTTCGGGGTCGTCGTTGTGCTACCTGAAGCAGCCGCCGATCAACAAACTCCAAGGGCCCACCAATTCCTCAACCTGCTTAGTCGGCATCCTTTTCGGTAGGCGAACATGTCGCCTGAGCAGGTCAACGGTAAGGCTGTACTTCGAGTTACACCCGCGCCGTTGACCTGCTCCGGCGCCATGTACTCCTACCGAAACGATGCACATACAGCAGGTTGAGGAATTGGTGGGCCCTTGGAGTTTGTTGCTCGGCGGCTGATTGGCCGAGCACCTACGACCCTGAGGCAGCATTCTCGGAGTGTGAAACAGTCACGCAGGTTGAGGTGGTAAAAACGAGTACCAACCTGCGTGTTTAGAACTCACGTATGACGTACGTGTACCGCACTGCATCGAAAACTAATCGTGTACCGCGACTTGACCGTCTTAAAAAGCTAAAGGTTTTGAACCGTGCCGCTGCAGTAGAAGAAAAATATGCAGTAGGTGACATCTTCTCACGGGGGGTTAGTTGGATCTCCAGCGCGATCGAACAACAGCCGCGCATCACGCCACCGTCCGGGTTGGTCAAACGAACGCCATGAGACAGTAGCTGTTACTCCACGGGCAATAAGAAGGGGCCGTAAAGCGCAAGAGGAATGCATCGGTAGCGAGCCTACCGTCTTGGTCATGTTCAATAGTGCTTCCTGAGCTGTGTTGAAACAATCGCAATATTGGCCAACAAGTACGTAACAAGTGCAGCATGATCCGGTGTGTCTCTTTACCTGGATTACCATCCACACCTCTAGCTTCGTCTCAGGAGCACGATGGAAATGCTACTGTTGTCGCCGACGTCTGTTCCCACACACGGTTACTTTTTCGCCTGCACCGAGAGGCAGAAAATCAGGCGGTCGTGCTCTGGACGACGATAATAACCCCGCCCTCATGATGCTGAAACGCTCGACTGTTACAGTGAAAAATACTCCCTGCCACCACATACCTTGGTGCCGCATGGAACGCCGGAGACAACCGCCTCCCCCGGTGGGATGATGGTGGCGATGCCGAAGTCTGCCAGTAACAGCGTCTCGTCTGGGATAACCACAGACAGGGGAGACACGCCGACAGAAACCGCCGTTTCACAAACCGAAAAGAGGGGCGGAGCAGGAGGGTTGAGGGGGGGGGGGGGGGGGGTACTCGATAGGAGAGATGTACTCGATCTCATGCATGGCCGTAGTCGTATGACCATAGACCCTCGCATCCCTACAATGCCGGGACGGAGCATGTCGGGTTTTCACCGACCAGGCAGACATTGCTTGCACCAAGCGCGAAGCGCCGTGAGGTGTCTGGCGAGTCGCATGAAGGGTGAGCTGCATCCTACTAAGAACCGCTTTTGAGGCGGACTTGCATATGGACGACAGCTTCAATGAGTTGATTTAATTTCCGGTGTAGGCATTTCCAGAGACAGCAATGGGAGTACTATGTAACTGCCTCTTGGGTGCCTTACCTTGAACACTACGTGATACGATCAATTCCCTTGTGCGGAGTAGAGGTTCTTTACCTCGCACAAATGATCTAACTCGACAGCCAGCTGTGGGCGACCGCCAAAAAAAAACAAAAAAAAAAACGGTACCGTGATTGTCTAGCTCACGTAGTGAGCGGCATGTTTTACAGTGTCGTTGCCAATCGACGCCAACCCAGGGTTGAGGGGGGCCATAAAACGGCGGTGTCGTCCTGCGGCCCACGGCAGCAGAGCATTGTGCAGCATTTGGTGGCAAACGCTTGACCGTCCATGCGATTATGACCAAACTTCACCTTCCGTGAGGAGCATGTTTGCCGGCTTGAGGTCCCTATGCAAGATGTTCTTGGTGTGCAAGAACTCGACGGCGGAGATGACTTGACGCATGAAGTACTGCGCTTTTTCTTCGGTGAGCGGCCCGACCTGATCGAGCCACAGGGCAATGGCTTCAGCCAGGTACGGAGTGACTTTCGAGTTCAATGTTGACGTACGACAAAGTATGCAGGTCGTCGATATCGTCCGTCGAGGCGGATGGTCGACCGACCGTTTCCGTACTCTATAACTTTGTCCTAGCCGCTGTAACTTCGTGGACCAAGTTGCGCGTGAATCAGCACTCTACAAACAAGCTGGAGAATAGTGCTGTTAATTAGCAGGGAGGAGTATGTTTCGTGCGGCGCAAGGGGGAACCTACCTTGGCGATGAGCTTCGCGAGGTCGCTTTCGATCATGGGCATCATGATAAGCACGCTGGCAGGAGTAGATCGCCGCCAGGGGAGGCCATGAAGATCGAAATTGAGCAAAACGGCCGTGCACGACGCGACGCGAGCGGCAGACCGAAGGAATAAACAGCAAACAAGAACCATGTACCGGGTACACGAGGTTAGAAAGGAGCATGCTGTTTCGCGAAAGGATATACAGTAGTCAAGTCCTGCCTTCAAGCTACGCATTGTATATAGCACACGGTGTGTCAACATTGTTCTCGTTCGTACCTTCATGTTGTCGCCACATGTTTGCGGTGCCTCAGCAACCGAGGTTTGAGTTCTGAGTAGCTACGCGATTTTTTTGTGGTGATACAGTTTGGTTTCTGTCGGGTGTAGGACGCGAAGACCCCGGGTATTTCAGGGACGAAGGAAGGATGCACGACAAACCTAAAGGGGGGGCTGTGATTGCACTATTGTTAGACTAGATCATATTCTACTCCGTCTGTTAGGTTCCTCAGGACAAACCACTTCTTCCAACCCGCACTCATACGTGAGACAATACATTATTCGTCAAACCTGATGCTGGTCTTCATGTACCCGAAGCAATCCACTACATTCGGGTGTACCCCAGCCGCCTGGAGTGTCTTCAGCTCGTTGTCGATTATCTCGTCCTGATTTAAAAGCGCGACGGATGATAAAACAAAACGACTAAAAAAAAAACCGGGAACGCCTCACGTCGCTCATTGCATGACTGACTACAACTCGTATGCTGCCTCGTTCGAAGACACTCCAGGCCACTGGAGTACACCCGAACGTAGTAAATTGCTTCGGGCGTATCAAGACAAGCATCAGGTAAAGATAATACTGCTCTATTGTCATACCTGGTACGATTTAGGACATCGTGTGAGACTACAGTATCCGTAATACCCGACGCTCGTCGTGATGTACCGGCAGCAATTCACGACGTTTTGGTGTACCCCAGCGGCCTGTTTCAAAAGCTCGACGGAAGATTAAAACACATCACGAAAAAACGGCAAAACCTCGCGTCGCTCATTGCATGATTGATCATGCTTTGTGTAATACGATGTCTTGCTTGAATAGATTCGTCATGGCGATTAAACCTCGACACAGGTTACCTTACCTACACATCCTAACATTTCGACAGACGTTTTATTTTTCAGCTGCGGCTAAGGGTCCTTTTGCTTGCCCCACGCATTCGACGGAAGCACGCAGCATTCTCTTATCGTGGGACTCGAAACTGCAACAATGCTTGCCAAAATAGCGTTAAGCATGCTCACCATCGAACCCAAGTCAGCCGTGTACGTCGATATCGACTTGACTGCCATCCTAAGGCCGCTTGTCTTGTTGGTGGTCACGGCCACCTTGGCTGTTCTCGATCGACAAAAGCAAGAAGTTGGAGAGTGCATGGGGCATGGTTCGGTAAGAACGTTGCTAAGAAGCGCATTTTTGCAACGCACCCGCATCTTCGGCGTAGAAGCACCAATGAAACGCTACCTTAGTTTTGTAGAACTGCAGTTCTGTTTTGAGGGACATTACTCTCATTCCAAGTGTTTTGTCCCCAAAACGAGACTGCAGTCCTAAAAAGGTTAGGGTAATCCCCTGGCCAAGAGCCCCGATACACGATTTTCTGACCATCATGGTGCGCCCCATGCCTCTTTTACAGTGATACAATGCACCGGTAGATGGTAACTAAATAAACCTGCGGCATGTATTTATTCGTGCGAAGCTATTTTCTTTTCCGTGGTTGCACCACGCACCACCAAGGTGTGAAGGTAAACGCAAACGCGCCAAACACGACCGACTGCCCTGTCTCACCGAAGTTACCCTTGCCCATGATCCTGCCGAACCCGTCCTCGACGTTTTCCCTGAGATATTCCATGGACCACCGGACGGGCCTTCCAGCCCGGCTGCCAGCGATCGCAGGTGGCACGAACGACGCGGCCTCCTCCTCTTCTCCCTCCCCGAGCTGAAACGGCATGATGCACTCTGGTTCGTTGCTGTTTTCGGAGCAGGCGCTTCCCTCGACAGCGCTGCTGTCTGCGGGGTGCTTTGAAGCCTGGGGCCCCAACGAACACGGCACCATCTCGCTGGCCGTTGTACTAGGGGTTGTCTCTTTCTGTGGCTGATTTAGAACGACGCCCGCCAAAGGGGGGTGAAGGGTGCCGTTTGCGATGTTGTGAGGGGACTGGAGCAACAACAGCAGTGATTTGCAGTGCAGTTTTTGTTGGCGGTCAGGTTGACCGAGAGCGCGCGTGTCGGTGCCTAGAGAGAAAGGTGCGATTCAATATTGCATTGCAATGCCTGAAGCTTGCAGCTTGTAGCTGCGTCTAAGCCTGCGCCAGTCCCGGTAAAACGACACACGCAGTATGTGTTTGATTGAAGGCTGCGTTGGCGATACAGTTAATGTGCAGAACCCGACCGGTTCGCAGCCGGATGACATAAAAAAAATCGTGGATACGCTTATGCGCGGGGGTGTAAATGGTGCTTTGGAGGCGCCCCAATACATGTATCTGTACGGCGGAGCGAATGTCGGTTCTTTGCGTCGGGGTAGAGGTGCTCAATTTATCGTTGAAGCTTTTTTCTTCGCCCTGTATTAGTGTAGTGCGCCTGGTGTACTCCTACAACTGCAACTGCCTTAAGTTACGGCGGAAGAACTGCACGTACATACGTGGGGTAAGATTTCCGCAAAAAAAACGTTGAATTGCTTGAAATGCGGCCCGCGAGCGTGAAGCATGAGCCGCGTTATTTCTTGTATTTTTTCTATGGTGTAGCATATCTGCGACCAACTTGCTGTAAATATCCTATTTTAGAGCAGAAAAAGTCCACGGACATCATCAAACATACCCATGTATCCATCACTACACTCTCCAGCCCAGCTCGCCGGAGAATGTGATAGCCTTGTACACCCTGCGCACTGCTCAAGATCAATATCGTATGTCTTACGCATTTTAGCCTGTGCCTGGTACTACGTAGCACTACTGCTCAATATTAATATCAGAGGTCTGACGCATTTTAGCCTGTGCCTGGTACTACATAGCACCCGCGTAGACTGCAGCTGGGTGTGGTTTTGGGAACCTAGTCATCGCCGAGAGAAGCACTCCTCCAACTTCGCTATTTGTCTATAAATATAACATGCAAGTATGTCTCGTCGATGCAGCCGAGACCCAGGGTGGCACGACGGGTATGTTCTGTAGAACGGCTCGCTCTGCGCTGTACTACAACAGAGTGCCCCGAACATCATCTAAAACCGTTATGAGAGCTATCCGTACAACCGAGAAAATATTCGAAGCCCCGCCGAGGCCGTAAGGCTTCTCCTGTACGGCATCGTGCCCTTGCCCTGTCTGTGCGACGCTTACACAGCAGCCGAGACCCATGGCGGCACGACTGGCATGCCCTGTAAAACGTGGTGCCCCGAACATCATCTAATATAATAGAGCCAACAGTCACCATGAGAGCTGTCCGTACAGCAGCAGACGAAATAGTCGAAGCCCCGCCGAGCCTGTAAGGCTTCTCCAGCACGGCATCGCGCCTTTGCCCTGCCTGTGCGACGCAAGCACGCCTCGAGTCCGTGATAATTATGTACGTACTCGTACTCACAACAGGAATTTCGTTTCCGCATGTATATCCTTAAGTATCATGCCCCCATATCATACGTATAATACCTGATACGGTACGTTTTTTCAAAGAAATTCAAAGAAATATTGCTGTACATAAGGGCTCTGATGTAAGAAAAAGATCCAACACGACCGGTAGTCGCCAACGCGTCAGATGTGAGGGGGACCAGTTGATTGGTTCATACGTAACTTGGACAGCTGACCAGCCGTCGTTTTGCATACGAGGGGCAATTTGAATGTTTGGCGTTCGCTCACCTCGTGGCGTGCTGCTGTAACACGGGAGATTATGCCGCGAGCACTGCTCTCGAACAGGCTGCTGCACTGTTGCTGCTGCTGCTTCTCGAGCGAGGGTGATGCTGATGCCACTTGTGGGAACGTCCGCGCCTCGGCCGCGGCATGGAGCCCTCCCTCCAGAGCCCGCATGTTCTTGTCGCGCGCAGGCCGGGTTTTGGTTTCCCCAAACAAGAGATTCTCCGCTCCATCGAAACAGCAGTCGCCCGCATGCCGGACGACCCAATCGAACGCGTGGCCCCACCAGTGGTCGAGCCACGCCAAGGGCACCTTCGCGAGGTCGTACGTGAACAGCACAGCTCGCGTCGCTGCACAGCAGATAGTCAGCGACATTCCCTTGAGAAAGACCACAACCTTCTGCCCGGTTTGGAGGACCTCCTTGAGAAGGGCCCGCACAACGGGATTGTCCGTCACGTCCATGTTGCTTGTGACCAGACTGAGGGGAGATCGACCCCTTGTGGTGTCGCGGGTGAGGGGCGCGCGCCCGTTTTTTTTGCCAAAGCCGCACTGTCTTCTGCTTGGCTACTCTGCCCCCGTACCACAGCTTCAAAAGCGGCGGGAGGCGGAGGCGCAGTCTGTGTTGTTTGCCGAGGATCCTGCATCATGCGGTTGCAGTTACACACCCGTTGGAGTTCAACGAGGTAGTGCGGCTTTTGTTCTTGGTTCCTTTCGAGAACCCGTTTTTGACGAAACATGGCCACGGGCGGCAAGGCCGCGAGTTGACTGCACTTTGCAATTTGTCTTCATTGGCGGCAGGTTCTCCTTGGTTGGAGAACCGAAAGCGCGTCGGATCGGGCCCACGAGGTATGCTACTTTTGCTTAGGTGGTGTTTTCGCTGAATTTGGTGGCCAATGTACTGCCCACTGCCTGCTGCTGTACGACAGCGTTTATTTTCTCTGCGCAAGGGCTGTTTTGCCCGAATGACGAAAAGGTTGTCATGCGAGTACGAATACGCGGCACTACAGCAGTAGTGTCCGTACTCATACGCCAATACTCACTTGTTGTCTACGCTCGGACGGTTGTTGTGCGTACAGCAATGCATCAGGGCAGTGCTCGTCAGCGTACTTCACGCGCAGGTGACATGCATGTGTATCTGTTCTCGACGATTCTGGCAATAATAATAGTACCTGGTACTCGGGATCGGGATGCAAGGTGAAATAAACAACAAGCGCTGAACCCGGACCAGGCACCACTACGTTGCTCGGAAATTTCAGGACCGTTTGTCATTCATATTATTGTACTATTAATATTAATATTATAAATAGGAAGCGATCCTTGCATCTCCGGGCAAGATTGGCGCTTTGCAGCTCGATTATTTGACGGTGCTGTTTTTTTTTCATGTCTCGCACAACAGCAGTCTCATCTTCGTCTGTGGCCACAGCAGTGCAAGTTCCAGGTATGTCTCTCGCTCCCTCGTTGCACGAAAACACAGGATCCTTGCATCTCCGGGCAAGATTTTTTTTTTTTTTTTTTTTTGCTCATCCCATTTGTTATCTTCGCCCATCTTCTTCTCTCTCCTTCCAACTCGTAACTCAGATCCGGGGTCACATAGCAGGCTCTTCTACCCCCTTCCCGCTACGGTACGTGCCTTCATTTTTATCGCGAGAAGATTTCAGCCTTTTTCTTCCCTCGTCGACTCGCATCGAATTGTGCCTACCCACGCTGCAAGGCGCTCTCAACAATTGAATCCTTTTTTATTTTTATTTTTGCGAATAAAGTCAAAAGGTCGACCCACCTGGGGCTCGAATCCAGGACTCAAACACAAGTAGAATTCGAGGTTAACCACTTGGACCACCGGGGCGACATCTGTTTCATTCGAGCCAGGAAGATTTAATACTGAAACCAAGTAAAAGCGCAAGCCACGAGCTGTGTTTTCGGCCATGAGGAATCACAAACATTTGTTTTTTGCGCCTTAGGCCAAGTATTATGGGAAATTTTTGAGACGTTATTTCTGGCTTTTTCAGCGATCTCCGAAGCCCAAAAATCAGAACCATCTATTATGGGACAGGAAATCATCGATATTTTTGATCTCAGTTCCTGGAGGGGGCAAAAATCAGCAAAACCTCTCAGAACTGAGCTCAGTTCTGAGAGGTTTTGCTGATTTCTGAGAACTGAGATTTGCCAGCCCACCTATCTACCTGCGCACCTGCCACCCGTCACCCACCACGCGAAAGCATCAAGCCGACGGCGGGCGGTAACTACGGCGCTTGTGTAAAGAGAGATGGCTTCTCCTTCACATGGAAGCAATATTAGCGGTGGCAGCAGCAGCTGCAACAGCGGCACCAGCAGTAGCAGAAGCAGCAGCAGCACCGCCAGCAGCAGCAGCAGCAACAGCAGCACCAGCAGCAGCAGCAGCAGCAACAGCAGCAGCAGCAGCAGCAGCAGCAGCGATGGCGACTCGATGTCGCCGGCGCTAATCCTCCCGTGTTTGGATGCTGAAACCACGCTCGCGGCCGCCGCTGCCTTCGCAACGTTTGAAGACGACGAGGAGGACCGAAAGACCAACCAATACTATACAAAACCACTTTTAAAAATCAGAACCCATAATACACGTTATATATTTTCACCCACACTTTTCTGTAGCCCGAAAACTCACAAAATAAAAAGACAGAAATAACGTCTCAAAAATTTCCCATAATACTTGGCCTTAGCATTGAGCGTGTGGCCTCCAAAATCTGAACTGTTTTGTTTTCTTTAAGGTATATATAGGTACCACGGGCTCCACTTGGACCTGCAGAGAGTAATCAGGCTTCATTCGTTTGGCCACGGCGGGCGCGCAAAGAGTATGTATTTTGGCGCGCGCCCCCAATTGGCAGCTTTGTCGCCTCTCGACCATCCTCGAGCGGAACCGCCCGCTCCGCACGATTTTTCTTTTGCCGTACCAAACCTGAGGCCACCTAGATAGAGCGTCAAGTGCACAAGAGTATATGCCTTCAGGGCGACAGAGCAGGAACGAGTATAGATACCATACTGCTGTTCCATCACGACAAGTACACAAGAGCATGCGAGCGCGCGACGAGCAACACCACAAGTACCCAAGAGCATCCCTTGAGGGGTGTGCAATATTTCGCGGTACTGAGATCTCGTGTCAATCTGTCGTCTGCCTTGTACAATAATAGTAAACCACCGACATGTTTTTCGTTAGCCAACAGAGCGTCGTATGCTCTCTGACCGCTTGTTGGGGATCTCCTATCCCCGTTCATGTTTGTGTGCCTCTTCTCTGTGTCATGTTTTATTCATTTTGCGATCCCCGTCGCACACTTCGGTACTCTAATAACCCCGCTGATAAAAATAGATCTGAAAATGCTGTTTGTTGCGGAAACTGCTTGTTGGGGACCTCTAATATTTCGCGGTACAGAAATCTCTTGTCAATCCGTCGTTTACCTTGTAGTAAACAACCGACATCTTTTTCATTGGCCAACAGAGCGTCGTCAGCTATGTGATCGCTCGTTGGGGATCTCTTACCCCCGTTTATCTTTGTGTGCCACCGAGAGGCGGGTTGTACTTGGGTCGAACGTTCGGATTGCATGGCGGCGCTATATATGCGATGTTGCTGCAGAGCTGAGTGGCTGCTCCTGCTGCATGCTGCTGCAGAGCTGTGCCGTGTGCTGTGCGTTTTTGTTGGGCCAGGATGTGCCAGAGTATGAAAATGAAATGCCCAGAAGCGTGCTGCCAAACAATATTAGGAGTATAATGAGGTGGGCGAGCGCAAAACGCGAGCTTTTTTTATTGGTTAAAAAAAAGCCTCTTCGTTGTACGAGAGCAGGGTGCCTCGCTCGTAGTTTTTTTGTGTGTGACACTCCTGTGTCACCGTGTCGTCGTCTGTGATTCAACATTGTTTTCGGCTACGTTTGTCCATCGCGCTCAACGCACACGGCACCAATGCCAGTCCCGGCGGGCTCTGTGCACGCACACACACACACAAACGAAACCTTCTCGTGCGGGTGCGGTTGGAGTTCGTCCAGAGTTGGTCGAACTACAACAATAGATGCGGCAACGTGTGTAGGCACACATGGTCGGGCCAAACAGAACCGGAAAACATCAAACGGTTTTGTTTTTTTAGTTCTACCTATTAATGAGTACTCGTAGGCAGGCTGTGCCTGTCCACAGTAGCAACGTGCGGGCCGTGTCCTAAGACATGTTGCAGGCGGTGCTGTCAGGCCGAACCTCCTATTACTGATGAGGGGACGGAGAATCGGCAGAAGATCTGCTGTAGATGTCGGTACAGCAGTAGCAGTAGTGGTGGCGGTACCTGTCGTAACGGTTTCGTTTTTTTAGTTCTACCTACTGTAGCCAAACCCAACGTCACGAATACTGGTAGGCAGAATGTGCCTGTCCACAAAATACGTCGGAAAGAAATCCTGTAGTTGCGGAACTGCATGTTGGGAATCACGGTGCCAACTGGTCTCTCTCGTCACTCCAGCTGCGACTTCACATATAAAAAGACAAGAAAATTGAGAACAGCGCTCGAATGCGTTACTTCGAGGGCAATAATATTACGGGGGGCCATAGTTAATAGGACCTATGGTATACATAAAAACCTACCAGGTATATATTTAAATATTTTTACTTACAATATTTGGTCCTACTAACTATGGTCCCCCGTAGTAGCTGATTTATTTTGAGTAGACGGCTTGTCGATCGATGCTGGACTTTTTCCCCAGGGCAGTAGCCACTGGGGTTAGCCATCTACTATGCATACCCTTGGCAACGTTTCCCGGTATCGATAGACGAGCCGCCGACACACGAACACGTTGAAAGAACATGTAAAATCCACCTAATCATCAGCATACAGGAATGCTTATCCGTGGTTGCGTCGAGGGTGGCTGGCGTCACCTCCGATGCTACGAGTATTGAGGTATAGGACGTGTGTTGTGCACGCCAGACTACAGCAGGTAAGACACCTTGATTTCACATTCCGTGAAATCTCC
Source organism: Nereocystis luetkeana (assembly GCA_031213475.1). Taxonomy (NCBI): domain Eukaryota; class Phaeophyceae; order Laminariales; family Laminariaceae; genus Nereocystis; species Nereocystis luetkeana. Next base: position 2,176,455 of record JARUPZ010000020.1, read on the forward strand.
CTCTTTGGCGAAGCCAACACAACCACGACAGTTACGCGTCTTTTCTCATGGTGTGTAGGAGGCCGACAGCCTTGTCTATGCCAACATGACACGCCTCGTGTACCTGACACAGGGGAGCTGAGGAAAGAACGACCTCACCACGCCCGGGCAGGGCACTCCCCTCTATCTCGGATGTTGGCACCGGTCGGCGGGATACGGCTAGAGGGACGCAGGGCCCGACCAGCCCTATTATGGGGGGCCATGGTTAACAGGACCAAATATTGTTAATTAAAATGGTTAAACATACCAGGTATAGGTTTTTATGTGTACCATAGGTCCAGTTAACTATGATCCCCCGCAATAGGTCGTTACAATCGCTTGGACCCATTGGCCCTGCCGGCAGCATGACCCGCTCGGGGTTCACTTCCGCCAAGGCACCCGGCATCAGCGCATACAATACCGATGATTCACAGTCGCTCGGGGGGAGCTGTTCTCCTGGGGCAGGACAAGTTTCGTTGACCAACCCGTGCGCCGATGGGATCGACACTGGGTGTAGCACCGTTAAGGTGACGTTGTTGGCAGCGGGGGTTTGTTTGCGAAAAGTATCGCCCTTAGTCGTTGCTGCACGCACTGTCGACACCCCCGGCGTCGCAATTCGTCGGCGAAACTTGTTCCAGCACAGGGGAGGTGTCCACCCCCAGAAACTGTGAACCATGGGTATCGTATTTGCTGACCCCGACTGCCCTAGCAGAAGTGCAACCCGAGCGGGCCATGCTGTCGGCAGCGCCGATATGTGCAGGCGATTTGGAACGAGTTAGGGGTGATCGGGCCCTGCGTCATGTTGCCTGTATCCCGCCGCCAAGCTCCCACATGTGAGATAGAAAAGGACGCCCCCTCCGCGAGTTGTGGAGTCGTTCTTTCCTCAGCTCCTCCCTGTCGGGTAAACAAGGAGTGTTTGGTTGGCACATACCAGGGTTGTCGGCTTACTATATAAGCCATGTGAACAGACGCGTAGATGCCGCCGTTGTGCCGGCTCCGCCAAACTGCACGGGACTTGATATCACGAAGTGTGCTGTCAGGGTGTTTTAATCAGTTCGTCGTTCACAGCACATATCGTGCACACCATTGGCATCGGAGGGGACGCCGGGTACCCTCGACGCAACCGTGGATGATTGGGCGTGACCAGAATTTTCTTCCAACGAACCGTGTAGGCGATTCGCCTACGAGTATCGATATTGGAAAGGTTGCCCCCAAGTGTAATAGACGCAGAGGTTTGGTAACTGGAAGCGTCATCTTTGTCGTTGCCGCACTCTATCCCCGCACCAACGCGAGCTGGCGAGCTGGTCGAACCAGTATCTCCTGACGCACGGGAACTGCCCCCCACCAATTCTCGTGAAGCATCGGCATCGCATGTGCTGTCACCGGCTGCGCCGGCGCCACTGCACCCCAACCCTGCCCTGCCGTCGGTAGCACCGGCGAGTGTCGACGATGACAACGAATCTTTGGCAGTACCCGTTCCCATGCCAACATCCGAGATAGAAGGCAGGCCCATGTTGGCACGGAAACGAGTACTCCCAAAACCTTCCAAGAACCGGCAAGACCTGGGCCGTTGTCATCGGCAACACGTACAGGTGCTACCGACGGCACTGCAACAGTCGGGGTGGAGTGGCGCCGGCGCAGCCGGTGACAACATCCAATGCCGATGGCTCACGAGATGGGAGGAGACAGTTCCCGTGCGTTAGGAGATATTGCTTCGACCCACTCGGGGCGATGTTCATGCGGAAACAGAGTGCAGCATCAACAAGGTCACGTTTCTTTGTTGGCGAACCGCTGCGGCTGTTACAGTTGGCGATCCTTCCAATACCGATAGACGAGTCGTCTACACAGGACGTTGGAAGAGAATGTCTTTCATGGCTAATACCCCACTTGTAGGCGGCGCGATTGTTCGTGGTTGAGATTGGGTGTGGCCCGCGATGGCAGTGGTACGTACGATTTTTGTGATATGAACGTCAAACTGAGTAAAACCTTGGTATCACGTTTGGTGAAAACTTCCGTTTGGCGAGGCCAACACAGCGACGACATCAGGCGTGTGTACTCATACGCTATAGTAAGCCGACAACCCCGGCATGTGCCAGCATATCACTCCTCGTGTACCCAACAGGGAGGAGCTGAGGACAACACGATTCGACCACGCCCGGACGGGTACCCGCTTCTCCCTCGCATGTCGGTCCAGAACGGCGGAATACGGCCAGCATGCAAGGTAGACGAGGGTGCCCCGTCCGGACTTGGCCGAGTTTGTTCTGTTCTGAGCTTCTTCCTGTCGGGTGAACGAGGAATATTTGGTCGGCACATTCCAGGGCTGTTGTTGTGTTTGCTCCGCCAAACGAGAGCTTTCACGAACTGTGATATAAAGGCTTTACTCAGTATGGCGCCCACGTACACACCAATACTGTAGCATCGGAGGTGACGCCTGTCACCCTCGATGCAGCCACGGACTATCACTACAAGTGGGTGGTCAGGTGTGAATGAATTCTGTATTCTTCTAACGTACTGCGTACACGGCTCGCAGACCTTCGCTGTGCGCCAGCCGTTAGCTGTCGCTGTGCTCTAGGAGGGTTGGAGCTGCGATCAGGGTTCCCCTCGACCAATGAACCGGTCTGTCAAGCCGCAACCAACCGGTAACGAAAGACGGATACACTGTGGACGATATTGACAAGAGCACACATCTCCGACAACTACATGTCGGAACATTACCACGCGCACCGTCCCACACATGAGTTTCTCGGTATTTTACCATTCTGCACAGCAATGAGCAAGGATCTATTGGGGTATGCACACAGCGACGTGTTTGCTGCATGATCTGCAAAAGGCATGTTTATGAGGAGCAACGTGGCTAAGCTTTGTTGTCGAAGCGGGAGTCAGAGCGTCCGCGTTTCCCTTACCATCACACTGCACGTGGGGTTGTAACGATCATCATCGATCCACTCTAACTATTCGCGCACCAGCACCCAAAGTCTGTGAAGATGAAGTTTATCCTGGTTCTTACCCGGATACAGGTAGAACTATGCTCCTTACCTCTTGAAAGTCTGCCAACTCCTTCGCGGATGTTCTGTTGCCCGCCCCCAGCTCCTTGATTACCTGAAGAGCAGCAGGACAATATCCGAACATGGTGCAATTACAGGTGAACCAAAACCAAATAGCACCCGCAGGGCTGCCACTGCTTATTGTGGATGCGCTTATGAGAAGAGTCCGCACCGACATGCGCATCGCGCTAATGACAACCTGTTTGTAGGTTGGTGTAGTTGTATGCGACGTTCGCTTGCTTATCAAACAGCACGCACAAAAATATAGGGTTGACAACATACCCCAACCGTACACGAGCTCAGGTAATTGTGTCGATTATACACTGTGACATAGTTCGAAAGTTTCACATGCCTGTTTGCCCTTGTCAGGCAGCTCCGATTACACCCCAAGCGACCACGACGCATGCCATGCCCAACGTTGCCCCAGCAATCAACGCCCACGTGACCACCGCAACCACGGAAGATGATTCCAACCCTAGGGGCTCTCGCCACGCCTTGTCCTGCTGCAGTGGGCTCCCGGTCAAGTGCTGACTGCGTCTTGTCCTTGTCTGAAGTTAAATATGTTGACCCTGTTCCGGCGTGGCGTGAGCCAGGTGTTCCTAGCTGCTGGTTGTTACCCTTTTCCGTACCAAGGGGCGGGGGGTATTTTCTCGAGCCACCCCTTGGTACGGAAAAGGGTAACAACCAGCAGCTAGGAACACCTGGCTCACGCCACGCCGGAACAGGGTCAACGTATTTAACTTGAGACAATGACAAGACGCAGTCAGCACTTAACCGGGGGCCCACTGCAGCAGGACAAGGCGTGGCGAGAGCCCCTAGGGTTGGAATCATCTTCCGTGGTTGCGGTGGTCACGTGGACGTTGATTAGGGCAATAGGCGCGGTCAAGACGGCGGGGGGTCTCTCCTTGAGCCGCCTTGTGCTACGGAAAAGGGCGACGACCTGGTGCTAGGAACACCTGGGTCGTACCCAGGCGGCGCAGGGTCTACATGCTCAACCTCAGAGAATGACAGGACGAAGCTAGCACTTCACCGGGAGTCCACGGCAGCAGAGCAAGGCGTGGCGAGAGCGACGGGGAGCTTAGGGTCGGAATATCCATCGTGTTCTGTTGAAGCCTCTACCTCCGACGTCGGCAAACCTGTTCAGCTCGAGAACGCGATGGACGTCCCTTATTATGTCGTGACCTCTGCTACCTCGTGGGAGGACTAAACTGCTTCGGTAGAGCAGGCAACGACAGGAACGGCACACCGGCAAGCCGTCTCTCGTAGGCGCGGTCAAAAATACCGGTCAAGTGCTGTTTTGGCCCTGTCATTGTTTGAGTTCAAGCATGTAGACGCTGTGCCGGCTAGGTACGAGCCAGGTGGTCCTAGCTCCAGGTCGTCGCCTTTTTCCGTAGCACAAGGTGGCTCAAGGAGAGCCCCCCCCTCGTCTTGGCCGCGCCTATGGGGGACTACTTGCTGGTTTGCCATCCTTGTCGTTGCCGGCTCTACCGAAGCAGTATAGTCCTCCCACGAGGTAGCGGAGGTCACGACATAATAAGGGGCGTCCGTCGCGCTCCCGAGCTGAATAGGGTGGCCGACGTTGGAGGTAGAGGCTGCAACAGAACACGATGGGGATTTCAGCTCTAGGTTCCCTGTCGCTCTCGCCACGCCTTGCTCTGCTGCCGTGGACTCCGGGTCAAGTGCTAGCTTCGTCCTGCCATTGTCTGAGGTTAAACATGTAGACGCTGTGCCGGCTTGGTACGAGCCAGGTGGTCCTAGCTGCAGCCCGTTGCCCTTTTCCTCAGCACAAGGTGGCTCGAGGAGAGACACCCATAGGCGCGGGTGGGCGTCTCTCCTTGAGCCACCCTGTGCTGCGGAAAAGGGCGACGGTCTAGAGCTAGGAACACCTGGCTCGTACCCAGACGGCGCAGGGTCTGCATGCTTAAACTCAGACAATGACAGGACGAAGCTAGCACTTGACCGGGAGTCCACGGCAGCAGAGCCAGGCGTGGCGAGAGCGACAGGGAGCCTAGAGTTGGAATCCCCATCGTTTCTGGTGTCGCTTCTACCTCCGACGTCGGCCACCTATTCATCTCGGGAACGCGACGGACGCCCCTTATTATGTCGTGACCTCTGCTACCTCGTGGGAGGACTATACGTCTTCGGCAAAGCCGTCAACCACAAGGACAGCACACCAGCAAGTAGTCCCCCATAGGCGCGGTCAAGACGGGGGCACCTCTCCTTGAACCACCTTGTGCTACGGAAAAGGGCGACGACCTGGAGCTAGAACCACCTGGCCGGTACCAAGCCGGCACAGCGTCTACATGCGTAAGCTCGGACAATGACAGGACCAAAACAGCACATGATCGGGATTCTTGACCTCGCCTATTGGGGGACTACTTGCTGGTGTGCTGCCCCTGTCATTGACGGCTCTACCAGAGCAGTATGATCCTCCCACGAGGTCGCAAAGGTTAAGGCATAATAAGGGACGTCCGTCGCGGTCCCGAGCTGAGTAGGGTTGCCGACATCGGAGGTAGATGCAACACCAGAAACGACATTGTGGCTGTACCATGAAGCTCCTGGACAAAAGATGAGTCCACCTTGCCGGCAGACGGGAGGGGTGCACGTAAGGGGACAATATGTTTGTATTCAATAACCAATAGTTTGCTGTATTTGTGGTTTTGCATGTCTGGTGGAAGCACCAAGCATTGAAGATATCACAGCGGAGTTCGGGCGGGAACACGATTTTTTGGCGTATCCTGTTTTTTTTTGTCATCAAACTTCCCAGGTACACTCTAGGGATGTTTTACCCTCAGTTCCATTCTGGGTAAGGCGTGCAGGGGTTTTGCAATGACGGGCCAAAGAAGTAGACTTTGTTTGTCTACATTATGCGGCACGCTCAGGTTTCGCCGGGGGGGACATTTTCTGGCCCGTCGTTCTCGGGGTCATCCGCCCATCTATCGTTGACGCACCGCACTTCGAACTGGCAACCATTCCTGACATTGGCAAGTGTCCGAGGGTCAAACCATCCCGACTCGGCCACCTTCCGATGAATACCAGCAGTAGTAGCAGGCAGTTACGACCAAGGTGTAATAGGTGCTTCAAGCCACAGTCGGTAAACATGGACACAGGTTAGATCACTATGATTACGACGTCACGTTCTACCATTGTGATGCCGTTAAAAATCAACAATCCGTGTACTCTCTTCCCACCACTTCATGAAGCATGTGCGCATCGGACGGGTCGTGCAGCGCCGACTTGGTGAGCTGATGCTCAAACTAAAAGGCAACCAAGGCTTCGCATCGAAACCCAAGTAGCTGTTCTTTGGAAGCAAGACACCAACACCGCAGACGTTGATGCTGCAGTGGCTGGCAAACGATCCTGCTGCAGACCATGAATTCTTGCTAAATAAGCGCGAACGCAAATGTGAGCCTGCATATGGCACCATTACCCGATTCTAGTGGATGTCGGAGGATTCTACAGGGTTGGGTGTTTTTGCAGAATGCGCTCAAGCCATGCACCCTCTGACTCGAGCATTTTTCACCAAAGCGCTCGCTGTGTGTCCGTCTTACTCCAACTTGTTGAGAGGGTTTGGGTTCTCGTTGGAAATGCACCCAGCATACACATCGTGCCACCTGAACGCGTACTTGATGAAAATCCTTTGACATTTTAGTAACGACCTATCTACCTGGTACGCCGTGTCGTTCACGAAGCTTCGCGTCCACGAACGGCGCCAACGGTCCCGCTTATCACTCACCCCCTGGTTTTATTCACATGCCTACATACTGCAGCGCTACATAGCATTAAGTAGGCTCGGTTAACGCAGAAATGCTCACCGCCGAGTAAGGAACGACCGACGTCGAGTGCTCGGTCCCGTCTTCGAGGGCGGGGAAGCCAGTAGCCTCAAGCATCCAAGGAAGACCGACCGCACAGACGATCCAACGTAGATAGCGTGTACTCGGTATGTGGGCAAGGACGTGCCTGCGGCAGCTCTCGCTAAAAGGGCAAGCACCGCGTATTCGAGGACCAATAAATCAGATATCCATGCCTACAATACATCGTCTCGTCAAAATAACCGTTAAATTTGTAACCATATCCACATCATGGACTCTGACAGTTTGGTGTATGTCCCGTTTGTATATGCATCCTCTCGCTGATAGCGGGCGCTTGTTGTTATGGGTTGCTAGCTTCACCGTGTTAGAAAACGAAGAGAGGCGATCGATTAGTTCATTTTTAGCATCCCGTGTCGCCCGTCCGCATGCGTATACACAACAACGACGAAAACTATCCCTCGTAGTTATCGCACAAGAAACGTGAAGATACGCATGAACGGTACGTAAGCGCCATCAATTAATTGGTGAAAGGGAGTGTACACGTCGATGACGTTATCGGCAAACGGGAAGGCCAAGAAGTAACCGCACGAGCCGCGAAAGCAGCATCGACAGCTTGCAGGTGCCATACATAATCCCGCAAGGTACACGTTGCTGGAAACGTTTTACTTGTACGTACAGCACGGTACTGGCAGGACAACTTTGGTTGGGGTGGGCAGACGGATCATTTCGTTTGTTGAAACACGCCCTCCCCCGGCAAAATACAAGATGCACGTTACAGTAACAGCTTACGAGATAGGTCGTGCCAAGATCGACTGGAGCTGCAGTTCCGTGCAGCGGGGAGGGGGCTATATATATATATGTATAATATACTTCGTATATAATATATATATATATATATATATATATTATATGCCACATACCAGTATATGTATTTGGTGTAAAGCGTATAGGCTGGCGAGTACAGGCCCGATCCTCGCGTTTGTCAAGCAGAGTGAGCGATGACGTTGAACACTCCGGACCAAGGAACCCAGCGATACAGGAGGTCTTCAAATATCAGCAATATTGATAAAAATTCCCATAAAATCGTGACCACCGTGCCTTTGTTGCATTTTTTCTCTGTGTTGCCAGGGATGCCCGTAAAAAGAATAAAACAACACACCACACCCCCACAGGTCAGAATAGAAAACCGTTGTAACCGTTGTAATCACACGATGATCTAAGAAAATACTTTTTTTTGGATGTTGGTTTTCGTTTACTTTTGCTTGGAATTAGTACCACCCCCCTGAAAACTTATTCTGCGGCGGGGCATTTTTGTTTTTCGGGCGCCCCTCCTGTTCCGGCAGAGCGTCCTTACCTGTGGACATACCACCCGCCCTAAGGGTGCTCTTGGGGAAGATGCCTTTCAATACGGCAGCACTTCTTTGAAATTATGGCAACTACTAAAACAATACCCAACGTAGGGTGGGCGGGGTGGTCTAAACGTTTCAACTGCTTGCTCGTCTTTCTTCTAAATTTGCGGGAACAGCCGCACTTAGTTACCTCGTTTTGAACGCGTGTCTACGTAGAAAAAAACAGCGCGTGTACATGCCGTTGGCATTGCCGTCAAGCGGGAAGACCGCGAGATTGCCGCACGGGCCACGGGAGCAGCGTCGACAGGAAGCCGGTGCCATCCAAACTCCCCCCAGGTGCACGCTACTAGAAACACTGTGCTGGTAGAGCACGACACTGGCAGGACAAGATTAGTTTGGGTGGGCGGAGGGGTCGGCTTCGTGCCGAACACGCCTGCACCCAGCAGCAACGTACAAGCAGCACCTTCAAGTGGCAGCTTACGATACAGAGTTCGCGAACATTAGGATTGACTGGAACAATATTTGCCCTGCAGCGGGTGGAAGGAGGACACACCATATTTGGCAATTTCTATGTAAGCTGGAGGGTCAGGAAGGTTTTCGAAGATTATGCGTTAATAGTGAGAAACTCCTTGTGAAATCGTGACAACCAGCTTCCCGGTAGAACTCACATCTCAATCTCGACCGCACCAAACCACATGCTAGTTTACGTAGTTGGTCGAGATACTGGGCCTTTTTCTCCGCGACGATTCCGGCGACCCGGTCTACCCCCTGCGGACGAACCGTATCGCGAGGTCTATCCCTCAGCAAGTGTCATACCTGTCTCCAGATTGTACAGCAGACACTTGCTCCGCCCAGCCGTGGCTTAGAGGTGCAGTCCAAACGACCAGTGGCATGCCTGATGTAACCACAGGGAGTACGGTTGTCCTTGTACGCGGAGAGGAGGCCGTGAGGTTGTGTGAGCCCGGTATCACGGTGACACCGCAGGAGAGTTCGGGGCCGCAACAAACGCACGATCGGACGATATGTTGCTGACGTTTAGGCAACGGTTCTCTTTCTTTTACGACGAATGGGCATCAGCACGAGAGTGGACATTTACAACGACCCCTTTTAGCCGCAAATTTATCGGTAGCTCCGTATGTCCTTGGCCGGCCCGCCACATGTCCTACGTATACATACCAAACTGTTGTTAGAACGTCGACCTCTAGAGCTTGAGCGTTAGACCTGATTAGGTACCTCGTCGTTTTCTTTCGAGGAAACGATATGTGATGGACCAAACAAACCCGGGGAAACGTCTTTGTACCAAGAAACGCCTGCCATATCTCGGAGTTTTGTGGATATTTTGATATCCACTCATTACTTATTACAGCTATCATTAATACGAGTAGGTAGCAGCGCCGGTGGTGTGTACCTGGCCCGAGGAGAGACGAGTAATGTATTGAGTCCGCACATAGTATCAGTCTCGACAGGTGCTGCGCTAGGGGGGCTACCTATCTTTTCATTTTCGCGTTTAAGCCGCTCGGGCAGTGGCTTTTTGCCATTTTCGAGCAGACTTGAGTTTTTTTTTTTTCGGCCCAGTGAAACAAACAATTCCGTGGTAGTGCATAACGCCAAACGTTTTAGGCGTGAAACTATACCTGGTATACGGTACGAGTCACTTGGCCGAGTGCTCTGCGCGGCTGAACAAGAACGACGTAAAAGTGGCCCCCCCTAGCTTTGGTCCCGCACTTCGAGGTTAGACGAAAGCTGAAGTCGCCAGACCAACCTCCCAGATCTGTCTCTTGAGAGTGGTACGGTTGAAGGACCCGCTCTACGACCTATCGAGTGACGCCATCGCGTGTACGCACCCAGTACGACTTCATGCCTAAGAGGTTTCAGCCTAGAGAGCGCAAAACCCCGAAGAGGAAAGCTGCCAATTTTTTACGCTTGTTTCGGGGGGTCTCTGTAGGCTTCAAAGTTTCAACGGCTGGTGTGGGTCTTTTTTCTTCGTTTTTTTTCAGCTGCACAAAACGTCATCGAACTTTCCCTTGGGTCACCCCGTCACCCCACGTCCGAACGACTCCCAAGGGGAACCTTGCATACACGACGATACCATGTGCGAGCAGAAGATGGTTGTTCGGTGTGCGTCCTGCAGTTTGCACAGACTTGCACTGGTGTGAAATGGTGTGTATGCCCCGTACGCCTATTTCTCGTAGGAGGAAGGAAGGCAGTCACGAGACAGTTCAGCCAAGACAAAGACAACATCGCCGATGAGCGCTGCCTGTCTTTGCTCTCTGTCTGGCCCATGCCTCCTTTCCTCCTGTCGGAGACGGGAATACGGGGCATTTATCGCAGGCAATGAGCGTACATAAATAGTACAATGCACGCAATCAAAGTACATACCTGGCACAGTCTACGAAAATTGCACGGCGCACACAGAACAACCAACATCTGCCGGGCACGTACTTTCGGGGTTCGGCAGCTGCTCTCTCTGGCGCTTTACGCCCTCTATGATGGGGAATGATATCGGTCTGCCAAGCTTTGAGCGCGGTTCATAGCGGTTCACACCCCGGACAGATGTATGCCCACAGTTCATGATCCATATATTTCAAGGCAGAAAGATTCCCGATTTTGTACGATCTGTATGATCTAACTCATGTTGCAGGATGGGACCCGTGAAATGTGCATGATCTATAGCAGCAGGACATGGTGCCTGGGTTGGATCTGTAGTATGCAGATCCTATTCTGTGCAACCTCTCACAACTTCGGGTGGGGAGCTAGATGATCTACAGTACAGTAGATCGAGATATGCTCGGGGTGTGCACCAGTTCGAGACAGATATCTGATATATATACGTCACACCAGTCTTTCTGATAACCTAAGGGTCGCTTTGGAATCAATAGGTGTATCTAAAACGTTCCTTGCGTTTCCGCACAGAGTTGTACCTTCTGGAGACAGACAGCCTGGACGCCACGCTCTATGCTTTACTCCCTGGCGTGCTTGGCATGGTGCTGATCACTCGGGGGTGGGTGGGGGCGTTGGCGATATCTCAAAGGGCCGCAAGGCTGACACCGCCCGTCTTAAACGCATGGTTGTTGCAACGTTGTCCGCTGAAGACGGTGGTATCAATTGGCATACCCGCGCATTTTCGATGATTTATTTCGGCTTTGCCTCTGAGCTGCAGTTTCCACATACCAGATATTTTCTATTACGGGGGACCCTAGTTAACAGGACCTATGGTGTACATAAAAACCCATATATTTAACCATTTTTACTAACAATATTTGGTCCTGTTAACTATGGCCCCCCGTAATAGTCTGATCGTAGATATATAGGGGGGGTTGGGACTCTGAGCGGCGAAAAACAAAAAACATTTTATTTATGATCCGAGTGGTGCAGCATGTCGCCCCGGTTTTTGTGAACGTATTATACGTCGATCCATTTTCGGTTCTGGTGTTCCTCAGGAGGATGTTTTACATACCAGGTATATGTTTAGTAACGCCCCAACCGCGACCGTTTGATCGCACTGAACATGTGCGTGTTGCTGGAGATTACGAGTCCACTACGGACAAACGAAACACAACTACATATAATGACATATATCGAGGGTCTAGATCACGCCAAAACTTACCTCCTGCTGGCCATCGACGTCGGCGGTACCGCTGTGCAGACCAACCCCGGAAGCGGCGGTCATTGACGGACTAGCTGATTTCCCGCTCCGCCTGCTTGGCGCAGGAATGTCTCGCCCGATGGTGCTCGGGGGCAACACTTACTGGAAACGGAAGCGCAGTGGCCGCATGTTTATACCAGACTTCGCTTTGCTTGCGGTGATTTCTGAAAAGAGCTACCTGGTACATGTTAGAGATACTCAAATAAAACAAAGCACCATATCGAATTACCACTGCATCAGAGGCGTTCTACGATAGAGGTTCACCCTCGTTTTTCTCAGGCTCCTCACCTGACCTTAAGGGGCTCCATACCTCACCCGAAAACTGACGTCAGCAAAAATCAAGTTGTGTGCCGATGAGTAATCCCATGGCCCGAGTATACGAAAACGTCAGTTTTTCGAAACAGGGTTGCTATTCCGACCATTTTGGGTTAAGGAACCCCGTCATTCAGAAAAAAAATTTAGTGGAAAAGTGCTACCTCTATCGTAGAACGCGTCATCATATATACAGGTGCACTTTCTTCGACGTATAAGCGAACCAATATAAGCTCCAGAGTGCAAGCAGGATGGGATGGCCCCAGCTCTGCATACAGGTACACCCAGTACAGAAGAGCTGTACGAAATAATGGCGAGCCGCATGAGAGCGAGCAATATCGCTGGTGCGCAAGGTATCGGCCGGGGCCCTCTTCTTGTGCCGAGCAGCACCAGGAACAGCACAAGCTTGGCGCTAGCTCAAAGCCGATACAGCAGACAGCGTGATTCGTCAAAGCCACCTGGTACCTACAAATACTAAGCAGCATACCAGTTGACAACCACTGCTGACCTGGGTGATCCGCGGACCAGACCGGGCGCTCGTGTAGTCTTCACAAAGGCGTTTTTAGGGACGCCGTTAGAGGTGGCTTGGGCGCTTGAGGGTCGGAACGTGCTCTGGTACTGAGTGCTGGTAGGGTTGACAGTATTGACGTCTGCATACATAGAAGGAACGCAGGCCAATAACAGCGGGGGAGCAGAGGGGGGGGGGGGGGGTCTGATTGATCGCCGTGCATTGAAGCCGTCGAAATCTCGACCAGTACAGTAGAGCGCAATGATTTTCCAAGAAACTTGAAACTTTTTTGTTTGCGCTCGACGGAGCACGCCAGGTGTCTACGGCAGTGATAGAGAAGCAGGTCGGAAGTAGCGGCTGTACAAAGGGCACCGGCCGTTGTCGTTCATTATTGCACTGCCGTTCGCTAGCGACGTATACCTAAAACGACGACAGCATCGACGACCATGATACCGCTCGAGGGATCCGAATATACAGGCATGATAATTTACTGCTGTAGTCACTGACTGCAGCATTGGGTACTCACGCATAATATTCAGGGCGTTTCGCGGGTCAGGTCAAACCTCACGGGTCGGGTCGGGTCGGGTCAGCTGACCCGACCCGACCCGCGAAAATTTTGAGGTGTGTTGACCTGACCCGACCCGACCCGACCCGCGAGATTTTGAAATCCTCTTGACCCGACCTGACCCGACCCGACCCGCGAGGTTTTCAACACTTCCTGACCCGACCCGACCCGACCCGCCACCTTCCGATTGACCCGTGAGACACGGGTTTCATGCGGGTCGGGTCAACTGGACCCATGACATATCTCACGGGTCAACGACGAAAGCTCACGGGTCCAAAGACATAAACGTTGGTACGTTGGTCGGTTGGATGGTCCTTGGTCCCTTGATTTTTCCGAGAATGCCTTACGTTTGTGTTCGGTTTTTTCATTTTTTGTATTTTTTTTATGCATTATCGTGTGGTGTGCGCTTCAAAAAAGACCACGATGATCAGAAATATGATGACATGGAGAAAAGCACACCCCCGCACTCTGCCGGGCGGATAACTCCCGGCCCCTGGGTCGACTCTATAGCTCTGACCCGATGGCTTCTGCTGGCGCCCCGGCGAGCGACCTAGCTCTGCAGGCTCCAGCAGCAAGCACTGAAGCGGAGGTTCTGACAGCGGGGGCGACGATCCGCGAGGATCCGGGGCCTGCTGCTGCTGCTGCTGCTGCTGCTGCTGCTGCCGCGACGAGCGCGGGCTTCCTACACTGCTGTTATGTCTTGTCTTTATTATTGCACCCTGCATGAGAGTGTGTGGCCGTTTATTTTTGTGTAAATGGAAGGAGGTGAACATGAACACAATAATATACTACTGCTGTATGCGGCGTCATCCGACCCGGGATTCGCGTGTGATTATTCTACACGCTCTACTATGCTCTCGGGGGTCTTCGTATCGGTACGAGAGGAGCCTTTGGGCGGGAAACGGCGAGTATTTTTTTGTTGTGCAATGTCGGACCCGCGGGTCACACAGGCGGCCTTCCGGCAGGTAGCTGCACACGTCAGCAAAAATACTGATCCGTGGGCCAGACCCGCGGGTCGGACGTGCGGGTCAGCCGGAAAAAAATCGAGGGTTATGATGACCTGACCCGCGAATGACCCGTATCTCACGGGTCATGACCCGACCCGACCCGTGACATTTTGAACACCTCCTGACCTGACCCGACCCGACCCGCGAGATTTCAAAACCTCCTGGCCCGACCCGACCCGACCCGTGAGATTTCCAAACCCTTTGACCCGACCCGACCCGACCCGTGAGATTTTTTTAAAACTTGACCCGACCCGACCCGACCCGCGAGATTTTGAAAAACATTGACCCGACCCGACCCGGCCCGCGACATTTTGAAACCCCCATGACCCGCGAAAAGCCCTGATAATATTGGTCCCGCATGGAGGGGCGAGTGGAGAGACAAGAATGAGGGGCAGAGGTACTATTAATAGTGCAGGCATCCGTACGCTTCCGGTATGCCAACCACAACACGTCCTCGATAGGCCGGTCAGATTATCTCCCGGTCGCAGACCGCGCGGCTAATTCGCCTCATTTACCGGGTGATGAATTCAAACACCGACAGCAAGTGACTACAAGCGCGATCGGCCACACGAAAACACCCTTTCCTGTTGTGTCCCGAAAATCACAAATGTAGCACCGTGTGAGAGCCTGTACATAGACCACGTTGTTCGAAGGAACCACGACCGCGATACACCCATTTGTTCTCGTGGTACACGTACAAACGTGTTGTTATACTAGGTACATACAAGGTGTCGTGACACAATCCTAAAACAGGGTGGAAATGGGGGAGCAGAAACACTTTCCAAGTTTGCTCCGAAGAGTTGCAAAAAAAAAATGTAGCATCGCCGTTTAAACGAACCAGATCCGGGGTTCATGCCGTGATTCTCGCGACATACGCACACGCCGAAGCGGGCTCCGTGGGCCGACGTGCAGCAGTATGTTGCACTCGTACTTGTAAGGCGCCTTCGTAAATAGCTGATGTGATGTTTCTCTGTAGCCAGCCTCGGGGTCTTGGGCAGGGTAGTAGCCCACAACAGACCGACCGTCACTCGTGGAAGTCGCCGCGGTTTCATCTCCGCCTCGAACGGTATGACGGCTCTGCTGTGCACTATCAATACTACTGTATAATGCCAAGCGGTTATCATAAGCAACCGGATCACACGAATCAAGCCGTAGCGTACCCTCACTCCCCTACGAGATACCTCACCCGAATCCGCCGGAGGGATGCGTGGGAAGTGCCGGACGCCAACACCCCCCCCCCCCCCCCCGCTGCTGCTATTAATAGGTAGCTGTCATGACGCCAATTCACGCGATGAAGAATCAGATGTTTAGACTGTTGGTCAAGTGATCCCAACGACCCAGGGCTCAAGTTGACAAGCATCCTAGAGATGTGCTGGTGTGTAGATACGAAGGTTCTTGTTTTTCTGCGGGACAAGCTGGAAGACGATGCGTGTCGTTTTCAGTTTTCAGCGATGACAGGGGGGGGGCACTTGGGGAACTTATGGGTCATTCTTATCGGAGAGTTTTTTTTCCAATTTTTCGACATTTTTTTCGCGCAATTTTTCAATCTTCCTTATTTTCTTGTTTTGTTTTCCAAATATTGGAATGTTAACGAACTTGATATTTTTGGTTCTGGACAATTGAATAGTGACAGAACGCCTCCGTGTATTGATACATATCTCCAATTATTTCCAAACTTCGGAAATTATGGGAAAAATGCTCTATTAAGCATGAACCTTACAGTATTAATAGTATTCAGAACCAATATGGAGTGTAAACATACTACAGTAGAGGGATACCTGCTTTTTACAGGCCCCTCGTAATACTGCTGTACTACCGCACCGCTACTGCTACACCAGGTATGTACGATGACGAGGTGTTCCGAAGCTTTCGTGCGAGTAATTGGGCAAGAGGGGATTGTAGCTCGGCGCATCGGCGGCTGGCCTTTTCTAGCGACCGACGCAGAGGGAGGCCTCCCAAGGTGCCTGCATAACGAGCCCTGTTAATACTGCCTACTGCTACGGAGCAACCGGGTACATTTCCAGCATCGTTGACCTCGCGGCATTGTCAAATGCCGATGATGGTGATTCACGCGACCATATCATTTTGCCGCAGAAAGAGCCGAAACAGCAAAATACAACGGCACTCACCATGGGTAGCACCACGCGGGCCCCGACGAACCCGATGCCTTGCACCCCGGCATGAATGACCCCATCGGCGATAAGATCATGACCGACTTATTCCCCCAGCTGGAACAGCACCCTCACGGCGGCGGCGATGAGCATCATAACATATTCCTCGACACCGGCCATCGCTACAACGGAATTTCACTTGCAGTCGGGAGCTTTGCCCAAAACTGTTCGTATGATACGTGCGTGCTTGAAAGCGGGCGGACGACGGTGGGCCCTCGTGTGAACAGGATGGCCAACACGAGGCAGGCCCTCCCCGAATAGCCGCTTCGCTTTTGTTGGGGCACTAAGCAGGCCCGGTGTCGTGCAGACTGCTTGTTGCTCGTTTGGAGAGCATTCCACAGAAAGGCTCTAGAACAGCAACAACACTGGCGACTGGCGTCGACAACGACTACCTACGCAATACTCGTGCGATGCGTTGACGGTTTCACGTGGGTTTTCCGGTTTTGAATCCCCGGATGGTAATTCGGAACATCCCGTTTCTTAGTGTGGAACCCCGTGCCAAGCCCAAATATGATCCGACATCCGACGGCCAAGAAGGAGTAGAAAGAGCGCAGAACAGAAAGGAGGGGGGGGGGGGGCTTCTCTCCAGCCTTCATGGTAGACGACAGCAGTGTATCCCTCACGCAGGCATTGGTTATTTATCGTGCTGCACTTTGGATATCGCTGGATCCGCCGCTGAAGGGATTGCAGTCCCCTGCTCTTCTTGCTCTTACCGTTGCAGTTGCATCTCGGCATCAACTGCTGCTGTGCCTGCTGCTGTTACGTACAGCAGCAGTTCGCAGCTGCATTAAAAAACCCAGCACACTCTGAGATACTGCGGCAGGGCGCGTGGCGAGCATGACTGGGGGTACGACGCAGCATTGTCGTGCAGATGATTGATGTGCGTTCGGGTGCAGGGAGAATGATAGATAAATGCATACGATATAATAATACCTCGTTCGTAGAGAGGGAGTGCCAGAGGCTGATACGTACGTACTTTATTTTTGTACCCAATACCAGGTATGATACAACAGCAGGATGCACCTGGTATCAGCAGCACTCAGCAGTCGATATTTTCGTAGGGCAGAGGTTTGAACTTGGCCCCTTGGGTACCCGGCAGACGCTTCCCGGATATCCTGCCCGCGGGTAACCGCAGGTATTTCCAGCTTGAGTGCAGGGTACCCCCGGGTACACCGTTATCGGGGCGGGTACAGGCGGCACCGTGGACGATATCGAGCCTTGTGCGCGCATGACACAAGGGGCAAACATCGAGCAGAAAGACCGTACGACTACGTACGTACAACAGGATGATACCCAAACGAAAACCACATTCTACGGGACAAACACGACAGCAGTGGCCTCGTGTGGGTGTGCTGTACGAGTGCAAGGTAGAGCTACGAGCATCAACAGAGCTGTACTCCGCCGGGGAATAGAAGACCGCATGATATCATACTGCAGGTTGATGCTGAAACAAGAACCACATTCTACGTACGGACACAAGGCGACAAGCGATCCTGCGAGTGTGCTGCGTAGGCCTGTGACCTGTCGGGTACCCTAGGCAAACGGATATCCGGACTTTTTTCGGAGCAGGTGCTTCCCGTGCGTGCCCGTGGCCGGGTACCCGCGTTTTCAGGCAGACGTACCCGAGTTTCGCAGGTACCCGGATACCCGCACAACATATGTACAACGGAACATGGCTCACAAGCCAAGGGGTGCCCAGAAGAAGAACAACGGCGCTCGGGGATCCCGCAAATGAAGCGAATGGAGAGCCCTCCTGACGTTCCGAATCGGCGGAGGGACGCGGACTTTTGGAAAATCTCGGCACGATCTCCGCACGAGTCCAAAACGAAGTCGTTGTACTGGTGTGAGGGTAGTCCTATAGTTGACACCGCTCCCTCGCCTCACCCTTCCCTCCCCCCGCCCCCTTCCCCTATTTCCGACTCGCCTGTGTTGCACTGCCCACAAAACACGAAAAAAAGTCCCGACGTCGAAGCCAATGGAAGCACGTCTGCCGCCTTTTTTTTCCTGAGGACATTTCGTTTTTCTGTCTAGCTCCGAATGTTTCCATCGAGCCAAAATTTGGCAGACCGGGTATGAGCTCCTTGGTGCACTCCCGTGAGTGTGCCAAAGCGACAGCACTTTTCGGTTCCTCCTTCGGGGCGGACCTTGTCGCTGAAGGTTAAAAATGTGGTTCCAGACGCTTGAATTTTCAGTTTCTTGTGCTGTCGCCAAATATTTTTTTCTGCTGTAGAACGAGAGCTGGAGGAACCCAGAAGTCCTAACGAGTACTTTCTCCTTCTCGTTCTACAGCAGAAAAAAATACTTGACTACAGTACAAGAAACCGAAAATTCAAGCATCTGGAACCACATTTTTAACCTTCAGCGACAAGGTCCGCCCCGAAGGAGGACACGAAAAAAGCTGTCGCTCTGGCACACTCACGGGAGTGCACCAAGGAGCTCATATCCGGTCTGCCAAATTTTGGCTCGGTGGAAACGTTTGGAGCTAGACAGAAAAACGAAATGTCCTCGGGAAAAAAGAGGCGGCAGACGTGCTTCCATTTGTTTTGTTGTCGGGACTTTTGGCAATATCAGTTTTTTTTTGTGGGCAGTGCAACACAGGTGGACTACCCTCCCACCCCCTTCCCTTCGCCCCCGTCCCCTCTCCCCCCTCTTCCCCTTCGCCCTCTTCCCTTTCTCTTCTTCCCTATCCCCTGTCCCTTCCATCACCCCCAAAAAGAGGCGGCAGACGTGCTTCCATTTGTTTTGTTGTCGGGACTTTTGGCAATATCAGTTTTTTTTTGTGGGCAGTGCAACACAGGTGGACTACCCTCCCACCCCCTTCCCTTCGCCCCCGTCCCCTCTCCCCCCTCTTCCCTTCGCCCTCTTCCCTTTCTCTTCTTCCCTATCCCCTGTCCCTTCCATCACCCCCCCCCCCCCTCGGTACTTCCTGTTGTTTTGTGTATCGTATCGCGACTGCCGTGCTTGCTCGCTTCGATTCTAGAGCAAGCTGCGCAACGCTGGTCGGCAGGAGGGCGTGAACCTCAAGCGGGAAAACGACATCGAGACTAAGCGGTCGCACCCCAACATCGTGCGCACGGTCTCGTGGTTCCAGGACCTGAAACGGTTTTACGTGGTGCTCAACGTTGCACCTGGGGGAGGCGTGTTCAAGGTGAGCCATCCGCGAGAGAGATTAGGAGGATGTTTTGCGTTATTATTCTGACAGTACGCGAGGCAGTGTTCGTCCTTCCGTTTGCTCTGCTTGCAGGTTTCCACAGTGTGAGGCCTTCACCCTCTAGTTTATGCGTACATTTTTGTGTTTGTTTTTTGCTTGGATAATCGCTCGCTTGAGCCTTTAGCTCCTGCCCGTTTTTGGTCTAGTACTACCACTAACTTAGATCCGGAGTCTCTAAAGCAGGGACCCCACCCCTCCAAGCTACGGTGCTCGCCTAGGCTTTTATAGCGCAAGGGGGTCAACACCCCCCTCGCATACCTTCACATAGATGGTATACCGGGTGTATCGCAACTGCAACACTTTTAGGTGGGGCGACAGTATACTCTACCTCGAATCAGATTTTACCAGTTTCTGCTGCTGTATCTACGGCTTTCAGTAGATACGTATTAATAGTATGATACCGGAGTACAGCCCAAAGAAAAGAAGCATCGTCTCATACAAGTTACCAAATTATCTCAAACACGATTTTCGTCGTGGTGTAGTTCGAACTGTGTGCTTTGTACGACTGAGAGTTGACCGACTAGTTATTTCAGTAGCATCTTGGCATACCATTATACTGGTATAAACCTATTATAGCATACCAGGTACACGATACAGGCGTATATAAACGTAACAGCGAAATATGAGTGATATTTTTAGGGATAATCTGTACCTCAGTAGGCAACCAACACCTTCAGGACGGACTCGAGGCTGGGGGAGCGGAAAACAGTGTTTGCTATTTCGTGTAGGGGAGGAGTACTCATATTACGCATGGGCGTAGTCGTATGACCATAGACCCTCGCATCCCTACAATGCCGGGACGGAGCATATCGGGTTTTCATCGACCAGTCTGACATTGCTTGCACCAAGCGCGGAACGCCCAGAGGTTTAAGGCGAGTCGCATGAAAAGCGAGCTGCATCCTACTGGGAACCGCTTTTGGGGCTGGTTTTCTTGCATATGGCTGACAGCGTCAATTAATTGATATATTTTCTGGTGTGGCCGCTCCCAGTGACAGCAATGGGAGTACTATGTAACTGCCTCGTGGGTGCCTTACCATAAACACACTACGTGATGCGATCATCCCCCTCGTGCGGAGTTGAGGTTTTCCCCGCACAAAGATGATCTAGCTCGACCGCCAGCAGTGGTAACCGCCAAGACACAAGAACGAAAAAAGACGGTACCCTGGCAGTCTAGCTCACGCAGTGAGAGGCGTGTTTTACAGCGTCGTCGCCAATCGACGCCGAGCCGGCGTCCCCGGTGGTTTGGTAGGTGGTCCGCGTGCCTGTAAAGATCATTCTCGTGGGTTCAAGTCTCACCGAGTGCATATTCGTACGGACTTTTTCTTGCATAAAAAAATATTAGCGGAAAGCGCGAGAGTGGGAGTTAGCAACGTTTGATGAGAATCGACGAGCAGTGGGAATGCTGAACTCTATGCGCGATAGAAATGAAGGCACGTCCTGGGGGCGGGAGAAGGGACGACACATGTGACCACGGCGTGTCCAGAATCGCTGAGGGTAAAACCTCCTACGAGTTAGACTCGAAAGTAAAAGGGAGGACAAATGAAAATATAAAACTATGTACGAGGTGTATAGGCGTTGGGGGGAGGGGGGGAGGGGCGCACTCACCTTGCCTTATCCATTTTCGACCGTGCATCCCTTTCGAGAAGGCGATGGGGGGGTGGAATGGGGGGGGTAAAAACGTGTCAAGCGTAAAACCCTAACGTTAGCCCTAAACCCCCGCAACAACAGCATCAATACTGTTCAGGCTGTACTTTAACTCCACAGTCTCGAGCCTGCTACTGCTTTTGCTTTTTCTCCTTCAAAACGGCGAGCAGTGTATTATTGGCACGAAATAAAGTTCCTTTTTTCATTCGTCAGATTTGTGGCGCATGTCGTTTGCCGCCTTTGACCCAACCCGTCCATAAAATAATGTATAGTGTGGAGACCCTTTAAAGCTACCCTCCGCCGTCTGGGATTGATCGCACTTCAACCTCGGTCCGAGTGCCCCTCCTGTCAGAGAGAGAAATTAAAAAAGAAGCAGAGAGGACAAGATATATTGAGGGGGCCTCGCAGGCCATATCATACGTACACTCCTGTACCTCGATCATTTATTTTTGTGAAAACAACTCTCTTTTCCGCAGCAGCGCTATACAATAGTTCTAGAATTGTAGTGGCGTGTAAAACACGCCTCTCGCAAGACGGCATCCCTGTCGGATCAAGCGTTTGTTATTACTCCGCAGTCCTTCTTCGAAGATGGCTTGCATTCACTCCCACTTTGTTCGTGCTGCCAGTACATCACTACGAGGTACGCCTTGTCGTGTTTTTATCCCGCCAAGCTATTCCTGCGTTTTGGTAATTCTGCAGCCCCTACTCGGTAATATTACGTTGCCCCACTCGTACCTTGCAGAGCGCGAGGCTTCGTTAGGCACTTTAATCGGTGGGGATATGAGTGCTTGGCATTGCCGCCGAGGTTCAATGCTATTTACGTTGATAACGTTTGTTTCTGAGTTTTTATGTTTCGGGTTGAAGGATGCGTCGAAGTCATCTGGCAGTCGGCTCGAAAATAATGTCGTGAATATGAGCTTCCTTCTAAGATAGACTGCAATCGTATCCGCTGCTCGGTTCGGTAAGTATGCCGTTTTCCGTGAGGCATGTTTCCTGCCGCTAGATTATACCGGTATGTATACCATTAATAGAAATAGTATATTGCTTCCGCTGAAAAATTGTTTCGCTGGAACATTCAACAAAACGAAACTAAACAAAAATGCCCGGCGTGGCTACTTGAGATACTACCGTCGGCTATGTTTCCGACGTTTTGATGGGGCTAATGTTGCTATGAAGTCTCTGATTCTGCGGGATTGATCTTCTTGTGACAGGGATACGGGGATATTCTGGCATGACAATTCATTTTTCTCGGTTATCGCTATTTTCCCTTGTTTTC
Source organism: Nereocystis luetkeana (assembly GCA_031213475.1). Lineage (NCBI taxonomy): Eukaryota > Phaeophyceae > Laminariales > Laminariaceae > Nereocystis > Nereocystis luetkeana. Next base: position 2,199,018 of record JARUPZ010000020.1, read on the forward strand.
CCTCTCGCTTCCTCCTCCCCCCCGTTAGGATCACATTCGGGGGGGGGGGGGGGGGGGGGCTACGTTACGGCACCCCCTCTTTGGCAATGGCGGTGGCTGCGGAGGCGTTGATCTTGCATGCGAACAGAAGGAGAAACTCCAGACAGTGCTTTTGGCTCCGTGGCCCAGCTGACTGCAGATGAACCGCTTCAGGGATGGTATTGCAGGAGGGAGATGTAGATAAGCTGTTGCTCTGCCGCACATCCTAGGTCTGGATGCACCAGGTACAATGGTCTTGAGCGCTAAAATTTATTTGTTTGTACGTTTTTGTGAAACGAAACAGAAACACCGTGTGTGGGTGAATTGGTCTATTTGAGCGTAGCTCTGTCACATGCTGGTTGTGTCTTCTGATAGCCACGTTCAATGCTCCGTTGATTGCTGCCTTAATGATTACGTCAGTGGTTACGTTGACTGTCACGTTGGCTGTTGCCGTCGTTACAATCCCGTCACGAACCGGTGCAAGGAAAGTTCTAAGAATGGTTCGGTAATTTGTTAGTACTACTTCGAGTACTGCGTGTATCTCCTTTGCCCATATGCGAGGTCACGATCATCCAACGCCCTCAGCTGCTACAATGTGCTGATACTTTGTGTTCGATTTTTTCTCCAGTGTTTTACATTACCGGTTCTCTATCTCGGGGATCGCGCTGAGAAAGGGCGCGGCAGATCGTGGGAAAAGGACACTTTGATGAAACACGGCGGTCGGTCTTGTTTGGCGCGTTTTCCTTGTGCCTCAGGCGTTGATGCTGCACGAGGCTGCAGCACACGGCTCTGCATATTTCTGGTATCTGTTCCACTGGTGGGTTGCACCGGTTGTAAGCGGCATACGGCCTATCAGACAGCAATTTCGTGTCCGCGCTTCTTGGCTAAGGGCTCGTATCAGAAGGGTAGCTTTTCGTTCTCGCCCCTCTGCCGAACACGCGGGTACTTTTCAGAAATTCGCTTGGTAGCACCGTTTTCGTTGAAACATGCCCCTGCACTCTCCTTCGTGTTTTTGGTGTCGATCGAGCACAGCCAACGTGGCGGTGACCTCAGACGAGACGAGCGGTCTGAACATGCCTCTTGCCTCTTCAGTCATTTTCCCTTCACCATGCCCCTGCACTCTCCTACTTGTTGTTTGTGTCGAGCGAGCACAGCAAAGGCGGCGGTGACGACACACGAGACTAGCGGTCTCAAGGCTTGACGGCCGTCTTAAGGCCGCTAGTCTTAAGGGTGGTCACAGCCACCTTGCCCGCTCTCTGTCGACTATAACAAACAAGCAAGAGGAGAGTGCAGGAGGCGTGATTGGGTGAGAGTGGTGCCGCCTAGCGTGTCTGTGCAAAATATCCGTGTCTTCGGCCGAGAAGTGGGAACGAAAATTCTGTCCAGTACGCCGCATGCCGTTCACGAGCAAAAAATTGCCAGGTAGCCGGAATTCCGCTGCAGAATCCGCACTAAAATGCATCCAAAGCTTTCCAAAGGCACGACATCGCCATATTTACGTTGCTGCTGCTCGATAGCGATATTGGCTGGGACGTTGCGTTGCTGAAGTGGTAAAACCTAGTACGGGCGAGATCAAGAAGTTGAGTGAATTATCTATTACGGGGGACCATAGTTAATAGGACCTATGATATACGTGAAAACCTATCTATTTGACCATTTTTACTAACAGTATTTGGTCCTATTAACTATGGTCCCCCCGTAATAGGTTGATCTTTTCGATATAATTTGTTGGCACTTTTCGTTTTAACCTCAGGGAAGGAGTCGCGTAGGTGCTGCTTCGAGCTGGATGGGATCAAATTGTGAGGTTGATGGCATCTTGAAGCGGCAGTGGAAAAATAATGCAGAGCGACTGGCTGCTCTCCGGTCCATCAGCTTCCTGCGCTCATAATTTGTTTTTAGATTTGGTGTGATATTCATAGGGCCGGTCCGAAAAAACAAAATATATCAGTGCAAATTCCAACTTTTCTCGTAGAGATGATCGTTACACTTCTGTAATTGTTGAGAGAAACGAACCCCTAGAGGCGCACAAAGTACGGCCTCCGGCGGCGCCTCCGGCGGTCCCCCCTCACTTGCCGGGGGGGGAGGAAGCCCCGGGTGATGGGGGCGAACGTTTCTCGCTCGAATCTGCCCAATGAAACCTCTCGCTTATGCGTGTCGAACGACACAACGATAAATCGACTGCGCCCGCTTCGTCTCGGTTGTATCCCCGCTCTACTCCGACTGACTGGCATGGTATTGTGCCTGCTTCCCCTGCACGTGTACGGGCCTGTCAACAAAAGCACCTCCATTCGGAAAACCTGCGATTCGGTGATTCAGTTAAAATAAAACAATTGACTTTTCTTGTTTGGAAACACGCCGATGTTTTACGAAGCTCGCCTTTTGTCGACCCTCGGCCTGAACGTATCATGGCTGTGGTTGTTTGAGAGGGAAAAACAGGCATCTATGGGGGTGTAACTAAAAGTACCGTCGTACATCGGCTGTACTAGCGGTGGGACTAGCGGTATTCGTGCACCCGTACTGCTACCCCCCCCCAAAGTTGTGCACCCAAACTTGTGTAGACAGCAGCAGCAGCTGCAGCTGCCAATGAAGGACGTGTACGTGGAGCATGGTCTGTATACTGCTGCATGCTTTATGCGTGTACGGTACGAGTAGTAAGGATTTCTGTTCGGGCGGGATGCTGCCGCATGCGCATAGGACAGGTCTGGAGCACTCAAGCCTTCCTAGATTCCCAAACTCTGAGCACAACTACCGGCCGAAGTGATGTATGTTCGGATATTGATGCTGCCGCACGTGCGTAAGACACGTCTGGAGCACTCAAGCTTTCCTAGATTCCCAAACTCTAAGCACAACTATCGATTGAAGTATTGGTCGATTCAAGCCCCACGGCCCAACGCTCCGCTACTCCCCACACCTGGAGTACTTTGTAAACATAATCTCGCCCGTTCTTTGGCGCTCTCGATGTGACGGCTACATACTGTACGACACTATCACACTGGGGTGATAATATTGCACACCCCCTCGGACGAACTTGCAAGCTTGTTTTCTCGACAACGGAGAGAATGCAAACGCCGAGTGATGCGTCTATGGAACAGTCTCGACGAGACCTTTCCAAAGCCACCATCTTTATCTTTTGTGTCCCTTACTTCTCTTGGAGAATGTCGGCTCGGAAATGCAGTCCAGGTGGGTGCGTCACCTTGTGTGATGTGCGGTTTTGCAGGCGGTAACAGCCCCAAGCATCGTGACGAGCGGGGTGCCGCCGTATTCGTTGGCGTCCCGCTTACCCACGCTTTACGCTTTCGTTGGTGTCCCAGCTATTAAGCTACCAAGCTATTAGGCTATTATTAATAGTAGACGCGTGGCATAGTACGGATGGCCCCTACTTTTCTCGGGCTCCTCGCTCTGTAAATCACCCAATAACCGGCCTACTTTTAGAGACGATGTATCATCAGGTACCAGGTATAAGCTACTAAGCCTGATACACAATTCCATGGGTAAGGTATACATCGAGCTATATTCAACCATGGTAGTTAAGTATAGGTCGGGTCCAAATGTGTTGGGAATATACTATAGCTCCTCAGTTCAGGACCCTCCGTCGGTAATAAATAGATGGTGTCAAAAGTGTAACGCCTCCCTTAAACCGTAGCGCGATTCCCCTTCCTCGCATTCGTCGGTGCCTCGCCTGCCCGTGTGTTTGTCGATGTCCCACCTTACCCACGCATTCGATGGGCGGCGGCACAGTCGAGGAAAACGCCGACTGCGGCTCCGGCTGTGGCGCAAGCAACGACTCAGGGGGTTACATGGTTACATTCCGTTTCAGCCCGATGAGGGAGACACAGAGGAGGCGTTGTCGTCTGAGCCGCTGTCGATCGCGAGTAGCTGAGCGGGAAGGCCTATTCTGAGGAGGTCGATGTAACATCTTGAAGAGACGACTGAGGAGGGGTGCGGCGAGATCGTGGGGAGATGAAACTTTGGTGAGACAGGACGGGGCGGTGAAGACGCGTTCTGCGTGTTTTCCTTGTGCTTCACGCGCGAATGCTGGACGGCGCTCCAACCCGTAGCTTCGCACATTTTTTCGTGTATACCGGTACACTGTGTCGGTCGTGTACGGCATGCGGCGTCTCAAAACATAAATATTGCGCATCAGAGCTTCTCGACTATGTCGGGACTGCTGCTACTATTAATAGGGTACGTTTTCGTTCCCACTTTTTTTGCCTATGTCGCGGGTACGTTTCAGGAATCGCTTGTTAGCATCACTTTAGTTGAACCCTGACCCTTACAGTTCTTGTTTTTTGTCGATCGAGAACAGCCAAGTTGGCAGTTGTCACCAACGAAAGCACTGGGTAGGGCTCTCAAGGCGACGGTCAAGTCGACTTCCTGAAGCATGCGCCTACACCCTCCTCTTCATTGTTTCTTGTTTGATCGAGAACAGCCAACGTGGAAGTAGCCACACCCTAAATCGGCGGCATGACGATGGCCGTCAAGTCGATCTCAAGATTCACGGCTGACTTCGGTTCGATGGTTGGATGTTCACCATCGAATCGAATCCAGCCGTGAATGTCGCGATCGACTTGACCGCCATCCTCAGGCCGCTAGTCCTGTTTGTGGTTGCCAGCCACCTTGGCTGTTCTCCATTGACAAACGCAACTCACGAGGAGAGCGCAGGGGCATGGTCAAGCGAGAGTGGAGCCGGACAAGGGTGTTCCTGCAACGTACCCGCGTCTTCGACAAATAAGCAGACAGACACGAGGATCTGCCTTAAGACCCCTTAGCCGAGAAGCTCTGTTACGCTGTGGTCTGTCGACAGTAGTGCGCCGCATGTCTTTCACGATCAACGCAACGTGCCGGTGTTACCGGGTACCTGGTACACCGCTATTCTCAAAGTATACTGAAGAACTTGCGAATCTAGTGTAGGTGGTGCGGCACCACGCAGCATCAACTCGTGAAGCACAACGAAAACACGCGAAAGCCATCTGACTGCCCATGCCCAGCTCTGTCTGAGCAAGGTTTGGTTTTCGCAAGCCCTTGCCGCACCCCTCTCCCCACTATACTCCATTCTTACCCTGTTCTATAAGCAAATGGGCAATGCGGTCGACCGAAACGCCGGCTGCGGCTCCGGCTGCGGCTACGGCTCCGGCTCCGGCTGCGGTTACGGTGGAAGCGACGACCCATAGGTTGTACCGGTTTGACTCGGTAAGGGGTTGACAGAGGAGGCCTCGTCGTCTGTGCCGCTCTCGATCTTGAGCAGCCGACCCGCAAGGCCTATCATGAGGAGGTCGACGTGGTAGCTTGGAGAGACGACTGTGGAGGGGTGCGGCGAGATCGTGGGAAATAAAACTTGCGCGAGACAGGACCTGGCGGTCAAGGACCTTTTGCGTGTTTTCGCTGTGGTTCACGCGCTAATGCTGCATGGTGCTGCAACACGTAGCTTCGCAAAAAATAAGTATCGGCGGTACATTGCAATGATTGTTGGCGGCATGCGGCCTAGTAGTCAGAAATTTCGTATCAGCGCTCGTATCAGTACTGTAGGTTTTGCTCCCGCTCCTCTTTCGAAGATGCGGGTACGTTTCAGAATTGCGCTTGTCAGCATCGCTCTTATAGAACCACCCCCCTTACATTTCTTGTTCATGTTGATCGAGGACAACCAAGGTGACAATTGTCACAAACACGACTAACGATCTCTGAAGATGGCCGCCAAGTCCGTTGCCTGAACCATGCCCCAGCACTCTACTTTATTTTTGTTAACGTCGATCGAGAGCAGACACGGTGTTGGTCACCACACCCAGGACTAGCGGTGTGAAGATGGCCGTCAAGTCCATTTCTTGTTTCGAAATCGCCCTGACGGCCGTCCTCTCGCCGCTGCTCCTGTCTGTCACGACCGCCACCTTGGCTGTTCTCGATCGACAAAAGGAAAACATATGGAAGGAGCGCGGGGGTATAGTTTAGCGAGAGTGGTGACAGCAGCAAGCGTATTTATACAGCCTACCCGCGTTATCCGCAGACAAGCGGCAGCGAAATTCTACCTCACGAGCAGCCCTCAGCCTAAAACCCCTGGTACACTCTTGTCTGTCAGTTTCAGTACGCATCATGACGCATTTACTGCAGTGATACAATGCACCGGTATTTGATCTAAAAGATCAAGGCTTATCACGGTATTTTGGCGGGAAGGGAATGGCTGTATCGGCCGGGCGGGACGGCGAAACCGCCGCCAAAAGGGTCCCGCCGTCCCGTACCGCCGACAAATTCCCCGACCGTCGTCACTTACCGTCCCGTCCCGCCCATAAAATATCTCTCGTTGGAAATTACCATACCGTCCCGTCGTGACACCGTAAACTTACCGTCCCGTCCCCCCGATAAAATCTCTTCCGTTGGGAATTACCGTCCCGTCCCGTCGTGACACCGTAAAAATATCGTCCCGTCCCGTCATCAAAAACTGACTGCACCGTTGTCACATGCAGTTCCCCTCTCGCCTCTTCCCGTGCAAGATGCACTCGTGGTAGTCTGTCCCCGTCCATTCCCACCGCGCATTACAAACTTGATTACGAATTTCGAGTTATACAATAATTCAGTATGAATTCGTATCTAAATGCATGCCACAACAAATTGTGCACAGCCCCCACGCTATAAATGAAATGTAGAACAAGCGTATTACGCAGCTTGCAAAGTTGAGCATCAACTATTTAATCAGTCGAACTCACAGCTGACGTATTTCATAATCTGTATACGAAACTGGACTCTCCTTCTTTTGTTTATAGCAGAAGGTGTGCTGGTGTTAACGTATGTACCAGGTATGTATTACCGGGTATATAATTAACTGAAAAGTTCAAATAATTACGACGCGCGAGTACAAAAAAAAAACACTTCCAAGTCAGACCAAGTAGTAAAAAAGTGGTACATGGCGTTGTTTTTTTTTATAATTTCCTTTTTTTCAAGAATCTTCTTGCTTCGTTTTTCCACGCGTAACGCCTGCAACAACCACAAAGCTCGGAACCACAGACAACTAACGGCTACACCAGTATACGCGGCCATGCTGGTGTGGCCGGCACGGACGCCATGGATCGACCAGTAGCGGCACTAGCATCACCACCGCCGCCGTCACCAGCTCCACCCCCACAACCACCAGCAACACCGCGCAGGCACAACAAATCCGAACTGCAACCAGCTGGCACGGCAACAACAGTGCTTGGGGCAGGGGTGGGAAGAAATCAGAAGAAAATGTCACCCGTGTTCTCGGAGTTTGAGTCGGGAAAAAAAAACGTCATGTGCACGGTGGTGAAAAAGTTGTCTGCCTCGGGACGACTCCCTGCGTGCAACCAGTAGTACGGGAAATTCTTGACGTACAACCGCGCCGACCTTGCAGCGGGAAAGAGGGAAAAAACCGTCCCGTCCCGCCGATTTTTTTTTCGTTTTTGCCGTCAAGCCCCGCCGAGAAAAACAATATTGACCGTCCCACCCCGCCGAGGAAAACAAAACTACCGTCCCGTCCCGCCGAGTGAGAAAGTAGTTGCCGTCCCGTCGTGAAAATATTCCCCCTTGACTTTTACCGTCCCGTCCCGTCGAGAAATTGTGCACCCGCCGTCCCGCCGCGCCAACTTTTTATGTCCTCATTTTAACTTTCCTTCTTTTTTTTTTTGTTTCCCGCCAAAGTCAATGCTGTCGCGTCCCGTCCGGTCACGATTCTCAGTCACTGTGATAAAATAAGCCTTGAAAAAAATCTATTAAGAAAATGTGCCAAGCTACCTGGTATTGGCTCCAGCACTATGCCCCAGCAACGCGTGAAACACAACATGAACGCGTAAAAGGCGTTATACCACCAGGTCCCACGAAAGTTTTGATTCCTCACGGTCTCGTCGAACCCGTCCTCGACGTTCCCCCCCCCCGGATAACCCTTTAACTACCGTGATTCGGAGGTTCAGCCCGGCTGCTTGCGACCGAATGCAAATCGAACAACCACGGCGTCTCCTGTGTCTCTCCCTCGAATGGCTTTATCGGCATCACCTCTGGCTCGTCGCTTCTGCCCCAGCCGAAGCCGGAAGCACAGTCGCCGTCTTCCTCGACCCCACCGCCCATCGAAGGCGTGGGTATGTGGGACACCGACGGAATGCAACGACACCCACCCGGCTTGCCGCAATGGCCGGGGCTGTCCTCACCTGCAATAGCCGCCACATCAAGCGCGCCAAAAGCCGAGCGGCTTTTCGTTTTCAAAGTATCGTGCTCGGGGGGCCGGGAGCAAGGGTGGTCTGTGTCACGAAGTTTGATCAATCTGGCCGGCCGGATGTTCACGAGAAAAAGGCGTCTACTGGTAGGGAACGTGCTTTCCTAAACTGCCCTGTGCGTAGGTGGCAGCATGGTATCCAACAAGCATTATCACTGCTGCATATCGCGCACACAAACAAGCGGTCTGTACGAGTACAATAGGTCTTCGGTGATAGAGACTGCATTAAAAAATAAACACCTCTCCGGTGGAACCGGCCTCTGCAGAGTATGATAGCTCTCGGACGTATTACACACGAACGTTCAGGCGTCACATGCTGCGCCGCTGCTTACAAGTACAGCACCACACTCTTTGTTAGTCGGCAGGCGCCCTCGTGTATCTGTACAGGCAGAGACCAAAATGTCCCTTCTGCACGCGGGGAAACGTATGGTTGAAAATGTTTGTTTCGCCAGTGTCATTATATATCATAAGCTACGTATGATACTCAGGGTCCCAGCCACAGGGCCTCAAGACACCGGTCCCTTGAATATGACACCGTATTCTTTCCTCAACAGGCAGACGCCAACTCCCAAGGTATGCTTGTAAACACAAGGTTTCGTTCAGGTTTTCGAAGACGTGATTGAGTAGGGTCAATATCAGGCAAGATGAAATGCCCAAAGTTGATCCTATACTGGAACAAATGATAAAAGACAATACCGTAAATTGTATTAACCTGTACGCGTTACCGCACAAAAGTGGAAGTGTCCACGCGGACTTTTCGAGATAGAACCTGAAAACTGCGCACATGTCCCGTGAGCCCTTGACGAAGCTTTGGATAAATGCTTTGTTTTATTTTGTTTTGTTGCTCGCCGTGTGTAGTTGCGGTTCCAGGAGACCCTACGGTCCCAAAATGACCGCGGCACTCCAAGCATAGATGGGGCAAGAAGAAGAAAAACTATTCAAAGTCCGGGAAGGGCTCAAAGTCCACGTGTGCAAAAAATGAAGGTCTAACCCGAAAATCCGCGAGGGCATTCGATGCGGAGCCACGATGGGTTATTCTGTTCTTGAGCCAACTCGTAGCCTCTGACCTCAGGAGGTAATTTAAGGGTATGCAAGCCTCCATTAAAGGCGTGCAAGTTGTCTTTGGAGTGGGGGGATCTGATCTGGTGGTATTCTATTTGCTGGCGAGCGGCTGAAAAAACTTCAGCTGGTAGTACTGTAGCGTCACTAACCTTGTCTCTGTGGGGGGGCGATGTGATGCTTCTCTTATCATTTTTTAGATTTGGGCGGGAACAGTGATGACATCGGTCCACAGCTCGGTTGGGAGACATGACGCATTAGGTGCCCGAACTATAGTACGATGCAAGGGCTCATATGGCAAGGGCACAGGTAGCATGGTCCGTCTTGTACTGCTGCACGCTCACTCTGGACGATACGTAGACATGTCACAACGCCAGACTTATCCTTGTCTTGGTCGCCACCTCTGACTCCAGAAAAACAAATTGAAAATTTTAATAACAACTATAGTAAGTTGCGTTGCATTGGGTTCCGAAGGGATGGGGAGGGGGGGGGGATATGTAACAGTTGCCAGAGAAGAGATTGCACCTAAAACGTGGAGCAACGGTGTTTTTGTTTTGCCTGACCTCAGGCAGCCCCGGAACCGAGTCCGAACTCGTGCAACGCACCCATCTGGCGAACTGAAAGCAGTCCAAAAGTGCCGTGTTCGAGAAAATTGGTTGAAGCAAGCAAGGGTTCACGCTGTGTGAATCATAGAGCGTCGCTGCAGGCATCTCGCAAGCGATTGTGGCGGCAGACCGCTCACCCTTTTATGCGTGAATGTGTCTTGACCTCATGATAGTGATGTGCTGTTGATGCCACACACACACGATTTCAGCAAAATTGCACTCTTGTACATGGTATACACGGACGTGTGCTTTCGTATTTCCTTTGTAGACAGTATTAGTTACCGCCTTTGGTCCAAACTCTGGCGGGGCGGCGCCGTGCTCGTCAAATTCTGACCGCTCTAAAGCTGCACCACCAGCAGACACATCACGCTGGCAGAAAACACGGCATAGACATCCAGAAACCAGCCGAACTCATCCATCTGCTGCAGAAACGGAACACGGCACTCTGATAAACTCAAAAACAAATTGTGCAACCTGATAAAATTCAGCAACAAAGGTGCACTTGTGAATTCAGAAAAAAAAGTCCGCACTTACCGCTATGGTCTACAGTAGTGGGTGAGAAGTACCCTCTATATATTAATAGTTGTAACAATCTGACTATACGCCAAAAATCGAAAACTGGCAGGGCTGTGAGCTAGGAAACACACACGTTCAAAAGTGCGACCTCGTGTCAAACGGCGCACAAGGCAACATTATTTCGACTGACTACTCGAGCTGCATCTCTAACGTTGACAGGAAACTCATACTGTAATAATACTAGTTTCTGAACGGAGAATGCCCGCGTCTCTCGAAATACACGACACATACACGTCAACCGATTGCTATTGTACTGGGGCACTGATACAATGGAAGTATCTGCGTGAAGGATAATCTGAGCAACAGTCGACGAAAGTTGACAAACATCACTTGAACCGTCATCGCGAAGACAGGTATGAACAGCGGCCAACGCAAATCGACGAACTCACTTGAAGCGTCTTGACGAAGGATAATCTGAGCAGCAGTCGACTCAAATCGATGAAGCTCACTTTAGGCATATTTACGAAGACAAATCTGAGCAACAGCCGATGAAAGTCGATGAGCCTTCGGAGAAACCACTAAAATCATACCCGGCCACGCGGGAAGTAAACGAAAGCCGGGAATCACGTCGGCCGGGAAATAAGTCCCGCTCTCTACTGTAGCGTCAAGTCTGGTTATGATAACGCGCGTGGGGCGGTAAAAATATCATGGAAACATTCCTACGTGCCTGTAGGCGGACAGCGACTCTGAAGCTACTACATATTTGCAGATAGATACCGCGAGCGGTTTCCAAGCGACTTTGGCCGTGGTTCCGCTAGTGCCCCGTGTGCCCACGAGGTCCACATTAAGCCTACAACCCCCGTTCCCAGTCTGGCTGGTGGGACTCCTTGCAGATCCCGATATCGTCGGCCGATATGGCAGCACTCACTATCGCACGCGCTTAACGGATCTGAGTACACACAAACAGAAAACTGCCATGACTGTCCTACCTCCCTTTGACCGCACGAGGAGCAGGAAACTCTTTGTACACTACGTATGTTGGCTCCGCCGAGCTCGAATGTATCGTTACTGTGGACTCGGTCTGGCCTTCACACACGATTCGACTACCCCAGCCGTTCGCCCGTGGTGTCAACGAGATCAGTGGACAACAAGAGCCACGTCCTAAACTCGAAGCTTTTATTACGCGAAGGCCTGAATTCCGGAGTCCGTCGCAGGTAACAGTTGGGAGTGGGGGTAAACCCATACGCGACAACATCATGCCCTCCGTCTACCCGGCGCAACGTAAACAACGCAATTCGGAACCCACCCCCCTTCTAGTAAAAAAGGACCCTCACGCGTGGCGCTTGGCCTCCTCTCCACCCCCCGTTACACCGGACACGACATCCTTCTCCTGCTCGTTTCTCACTACCGGCGCCGTTACGCGACGTCGTACCCCACGCCTCCTGCCCTGAGCCAGACGCGCTTTCGCGGCGCTCATCTCGCGTTCCTTCGCTGACACTGCCTCCGCAGCCATTGTCCTGGTTTCGATAGCCTTGTCAACTCCACCGAGCCACGGGTGCTCGGCAGCGGCGCTTGCGGATAGCCGCTTCTCCACATCTCGTTCCAGGAGCTGCCAGAAAGCGATTCGGGTAAAAAGCCAGGCTTGCACTTGAGCATTACAGCAGCTCCGGTAAATCGCGTATTACGGAGGACCATTGGAAATAGGACCAAACATTGTTGGTAAAAATAGGTAAATATATATGTAGGTCCTATTTACGATGGCCCCCCGTAATAAGAGTATCCCGCACGTCACAGAAAATGCAATTCGATCGTGTCTCATCATGCAAAGCGACCCGTGCCCTAGGAATGGGCGGCAGAAAAATCACGTTTCACAACACAGGTGTCTTGGTTGAGAGTAGGGTGGCGTGTTGGCCTGTCACATATCTCACCTTCGCGATTAAGTCCTTCGATTCCGCGGAGGTGAGCTGTTCGTCGAAAGCAAAGGTGCCAGAGATGATATTTGCGCGTTCTTTGTTGTCCGCGCTGTCAATTTCGCTCAGGGTAAGCCCTTCCACCTGCGCGGGGGCCTCAGCCGCGCTTCCCTGTACCTTGCCTTGGACCTTGTCGCTTACGTCCTCTGCGCCCAGTACAGGCCTTCAGAGCGGATAGAAGCATGCAAAAAAGCATAAGCGCCGGTGAAGGGACGGGCAACGACTGTCCAACAGGCATACGGCATTCGTTTTTATTCTGCGGCAGCCGTTCGCGAGAGAAAACACCGAACGGTGCGCGCTTGAGGGGGGTGAGCGCTGTACCAGCGGAGTAGGAAACGTAGGGAAAACACGGCTTCGTGTCAAGAGAGGCGCCACATACGTCACGTACGCACCCATGGTGTTCAAAAACCATGGTGCTCGGAGCTTTGGTCTTGCACGCTCTCTGTGATATTACTGCGGGGTTCTGAAATAGTTTGCCCGTAAGGAAAATCGTTGTGACAGCAAGAACTTGACAAATCCCAACCTGAAAGGCATCTTGTCGTGGAGCAGCTCGTATGCGATGACGCCTAGTCCCCAGGTGTCTACTTTGAGGCTGTAGTCTAACCCCCCCTCGCTCGCCACCTGCTCGGGCGCCATGTACGCCTGCCGGAAAGATGCAGATACAGCGGGAGGGGAAAATACTTGGTGGGCCCTTGGAGTTGGTAGTCGATTGGTGATTGGTCGAACATCAACAACTCCGAAAAATCATCCCGGAAAGTTCGCAATGTCATGCAGCTGGCAAAAGTGAGTATCGACATGCTGGGCGAGAACTCACGGCTGACGTATTATAGCGTGGGTAGGCACAATTCGATGCGAGTCGACGAGGGAAGAAAAGGCTGAAATCTTCTCGCGATAAAAATGAAGGCACGTACCGTAGCGGGAAGGGGGGAGAAGAGCCTGCTATGTGACCCCGGATCCGAGTTACGAGTTGGAAGGAGAGAGAAGAAGATGGACGAAGATAATAAATGGGATGAGAAAAAAAAAAAAGTAAAAGGAAGGAGGGATGTATCGATAGCGAACCTGCCCCTTGGTCCCGTGTAAAAAAATGCCTGATGAGCTGCTGAGGCAATCGCGATATCGGTAGGCAAGTAATCTTCGCGGTATGTTTCGATGCGTGGATTATAGTCCAGATTCCAAGTGTCGAGAGTCAAGAGCCCAATCGAAATGATACCTCCGTCACCAACGTGCCAAGTATGTTGCTAAAACACGGTTGTTTTTTTTTGCCTGCACCGCGATGCCTTCAATTACGAGGAGGCCGTGTTAGGGAAGACGGCGTCAACGCTGACTACGTGAGGCTGAAACGCTCCACCGTTCCAGGAGAGATAAGCTGCCACCACGCACCTTTGTGCCGCATCGAGAGCCGAAGATTACCGTCTCCCCCTCTGGGATGATGGTGGCGAGGCCGAAGTCGGCCAGCAGCAGCGTCTCGTCTGGGATGGCCACAGGCAGTATTGCCATAGAGTTTACGCCGATGAAAACCGTCGTTTCGCCGGTCGAAAAGAGAGGCGGGGCAGCGGAATGGGGAGGAGTGCACTCATTATCATACATGGCCGTAGTCGTATGACCATAGACCCTCGCATCTACTATGCCGGGACGGAGCACGTCGGGTTTTCACCGACCAGGCAGAAATTGCTTACACGAAGCGCGAAACGCCGTGAGGTGTTGGGCGAGTTGCATGAAGAGTGAGCTGCATCCTACTAATAACCGCTTTCGAGGCGGATTTTCTTGCATATTGATGATAGCATCAAGTAATTGATCTAGTTTTTGGTGTGGCCACTTGCGGGGGGGGGGGTCAGGGAGGCCAGAAAACGGCGGTGTAGTCCTATGGACCGTAGCAGCAGAGTCAAATCCAATATTTGTTGGCTCAAAAACGTAACGTTCCATATGATGTTTTTTTCAAGGTGTACCTTCGGTTAAGAGCATGTTTGCCGGCTTCAGGTCCCTGTGCAAGATGTTCTTGGTGTGCAAGAACTCGACGGCGGAAATGACTTGGCGCATGAAGTTCTGAGCCTTTTCTTCGCCGAGAGGCCCGACCTGATTGTACGAGAGGGCGGTGGATTTGGCGAAGAAGGGAGTTACTTGAGGGTGCATTGTTGACCTGCTGAACAAAGTTTGTAGTTCGTCGATATAGTCCGTCGATGCGGATTGATTGACCAGCCGTAGCCACACTCCAATGGCGGTCGCAATAACTTCGTGGACCGAAGCCGCGCGTTAATCAACGCTCTACTGTAGTCCCAAATCAGCTGGAGAATAGGAGTGTTGGCAGGGAAAACTCTGACTCGAGCAGCGCAAGGGTTGGCCTACCTTGGCCATGAGCTCCGCGAGGTCGGTGTTGATCATGGGCATCATTATAAGCACGCTGGTAGGAGTAGGTCGCCACCAGCGGAGGCCATTAAGGTCGAAGTTGCGAAATTGAAGAAAGGGGGCGCGCATATCGTGAAGCGAGCGACAGACAGAAGGGATATGCAGTCAATACACCAGGTATACGAGGAAAGAAGGGATGGTCTGCGTACGCCGTTAGGGGTATTGTAATGTAATCAACTCTTTTCTTCAAGCCAAGTGTCGTGTATAGCACACAGTGTATCACCACGTTTTCGTCCGTACCCTCATGTGGTCGCTATTAATAATAATATTGGTTTTCGGTAACGTCGCAGCCAAGGCGTGATTTTTGTGTATCGACGCGATTTTTGGTATTTTTTCAGTCGGGTGTAGGACGCGAACACCATAAGTGTTTCAGGCACGAAGGGAGGAAAAAGGACACCTCTCGACCGCACCTTCGTTCGACAAATTCAGACCCTTCCCCGTCAGCTATTCATAGAGTCAGTCCCCATTACGAATCGTTCGTTCCAAAGCGCACTCAGCAATTCCGAAGCCCTAAATCGTGTGACTAGCTGTACGGTATTCGTCTCACCTCATGCTGGTCTTCATGTGACCAAAGTAGTCCACCACGTTCGGGTGTACCGCAGCTGCCTCGAGTGTCTTGATCTCGGCGTCGATTATCTCGTGCTGGTATAAGTAAGTGCACGCCCGAATTTTCAAAAACACCACAAACAAAAATGGCAAGATATCACGTTAGTCAGTGCGTGGCTGACTGTGCTTCGTACGGTGCTAGGCTCGAATTTTTGGGTGAAAGTGCGGTGAGCTTAACCTTTATTTTCACCATCCCGCCGGAAGATAAACCAAACGAAACGTAAAAATCTCCAAAAGAATGGTCATCGCGCAATGAATAACAAGACAATTTTCGATACCTACACATCCTGAGCTTGCATCAGACGGGTTGTCTTTCATCAGTGTCTGAAGGCCATTAATATTGTTGTAGAACCTTTTCCCTGGTTTTTCTCGTTTTTTTGGGAAAAAATCGAGAAAAACAGAAGAAATAGTCAAACCAGTAAAAAAATATCAGACAAAATCCCCTTTCAGAATTATAGGCATACCTGGTACAACGCCCGGTCTTGTTCAGATTGAAGAGCCTTCGTCCGGATTTTCTATTTCGGTTATTAACAGTGGGGGGGGAGAAAAAACGAAAAGAGAAGGGGAAATTTTTTGAATCAGACAATTGCACTGAGGGCAAAAAACCTGTAACGCTTTCCGGTAGCCTCTTTTACAGGAGTTTTCGGCATAATTGATGCAACAGCGCTGCTGTACACGTGGTACGTTGTATCTGGAACATTAATTAAACAAATGTATTGCAGAATGTTCAGGACACAGCTATGTAGTTTGTCCTAGACGTAAACGGCCCTAAATAAATGACAACTTTGTTTGCCCCGCGCATTCGACGTAAACACGCAGCAGACTGCTATCATGGGATCGGGAACTACATGAGCGCCTGGCAAGGTATTGCTTAAACATGCTCACCATCGGACCGCAGTCAACTTTCTGTAGGGCGATGGACTTGACGGCCACCTTAAGGCCGCTAGTCTTAAGGGTGGCCACGGCCACCTTGCCTGTTCTCGGTCGACAAAAACAAGCAAGAGGAGCATGCAGGGGGCATGGTTCGGTGGGAGTGGTGCCGACAAGCGTGTTTTGTTTCTGAAACACACCCGCGTCTTCGGCGGGGGAGGGTGGACGAAAACGTGCCCTGGGGGCAGCCCTTACGTAGTCACGAAGGCCTGCTACAAAACGAGGAGGAGAGAGGGAGGCCTGCTCTGTGACCCCAGATAAAAACCCAAAGTGAATTTGATGACCCACACAATGCAACCATAGGCCGGTACTGTATGTTTGAAAATAAATACCGGGAGCAAATATGTTGAAGCAAAAACATACATGCTCCAACACCATACACCACCAACGTGCAGAAGCACAACGAAAACGCGCCAAACACAACCGACGGCCCTGTCTCACCGAAGTTACCCGTGGCCAAGATCTTGCCGCATCCGCCCTCGACGTTATCCCTCAGATATTCCATGGACCACCGTACAGGCCTTCCGACTCTGCTGCCGGCGATGGAAGACGGCACGAACGACGAGGCCTCCTCCTCCTCCCCGTCTCCAAGCTGAAACGTCATGATGCGCTCTGGTTCGTCGTTGTTTTCGGAGCAGACACCTTCCTTGGCCGCGCTGCAGTCTACCGACCGTTTTGAAACGTGGGACACCAACGAACTCGGCACCATCTCGCTGGCCGTTGTACTAGGGCTTGTCACTTTCTGTGTCTGATTTCGAACGGCACACGCCAAATGGGGGTGGGGGTGCCGTTCACGATACTGTCGGGGGACTGGAGCAAGGGCAGCAGTGGTTTTTTCACTACAGGTTTGGTGGACGGTCAGGTTAACCGAGAGCGCGCGTGTCGGTGCCTAGAGAGTAGAGTGCGATCCAGCGGTGCATTTCGATGCTCGCAGATTGCAGCAGCGTATTTACCAGCGCCAGTGCCCCTGTAGTACGGCACACGCCGTATGGGTTCGATTGAAGGCTGCGTTGACGATATACTTAAATTGCAGAACCCGATCGGCTCGCAGCTGTTTGGCAAAGAAACAATCGTGGGTACGCCGAGAAAATAGTCGAAGCCATGAGCCTTTAAGGCCTCTCTCTTCAGCACGGCATCGCGCCCTCTGTGTGCCCTGTCTGTGCGACGCAAACACCGCTCGAGCCCGTGATATATACCCTGGTACCAGATACGTACGGGTGTTCGTGTACGAGTGCTCAAAACATGAAGATCGTTTCTCGTTTCCGCATACCAGGTACCAGGTACCTGGTGTATATCTTCTCGCGTATCGTTCCCCCATATCATACGTATAATACCTGGTATACGGTACGTTTGTTCAAAGATCTACTGATCCACGTACGAGTGGGGTCTCTACTTTAACTGATGAAACAAAGATCCAATACGATACGACCGGTAGTCGCCGCCGCGTCAGGTGTGAGACCGGTTCATTGGTGAATACTCAACTTTGTTACGTAGCTGGACAGCCATTGTTTTGCATGCGAGAAGAAATTGGAATGCTTTGGCGCTCGCTCACCTCGTGGCCTGCTGCTGTAACACGGGAGACGATGCCGCGAGCACTGCTCTCGAACAGGCTGCTGCGCCGCTGCTGCTGTTTCTCGAGCGAGGGTGATGCTGGTGCCGCTTGTGGGGGCGGGGGCGCCTCGGTCGCGATATGGGGCCCTTCCTCCAGAGCTCGCGAGCTCTTGCGCTGCACAGGCCGGGCTTTGGTTTCCCCAAACAAGAGATTCTCCGCTCCGTCGAAACAGCAGTCGCCCGCGTGCCCGACGACCCAATCGAACGCGTGGCCCCACCAGTGGTCGAGCCACTCGAAGGGCACCCTCGTGAGATCGTAAAGGAAAAGCAGGGCTCGGGTCGCGGCACAGCGGACTGTCAGCAGCGTGCCCTTGAGAAAGGCGACAACCTTCTGCCCGGTCTGGAGGACCTGCTTGAGAAGGGCCCGCACAACGGGATTGTCGGTCACGTCCATGTTGCTTGTGATCAGACAAAGGGGAGATCAACCCCTTGCGATGTCGAGCGTGTGGGGGCCACGCCTGCTGTTCTTACCGAGGCCACACTCCCCTCTGTTTGGTCGCTCTGTCTCCGTCCCAGAGCTTCGAGAGCGGCGGGAGGCGGAGGCACAGTCTGCGTTGTTTGCCGAGGATCCTGCATCATGCGGTTTGCGGTTGCACACCCGTCGGAGTTTCACGAGGTAGTTCGGCTTTCGTTTGGTTCTTGGTTCCTTTCGAGAACCCGTTTTTGAACGGACCACGGGCGACGCTGCACGGGCGGCACAGGCCGCGAGAGTCGACTGCACTCTGCACGCTGCCCTCGTTGGCGGCTGATTCTCGGTGGATGGAGACCCGAAAACTCGTCGGATCGGGCCCATGAGGTATGCTACTTTTGCCCAGGCGGTGTCGTTTCTGAATAATTTTTTGGTGGCCTGCTGCCTACTGCTGTTGTACGTATGAATACTGGCACACTCACCCTAAACTCGTACGCCAATATGTGCATCCACGTATACGTTGTCTGCGCTCGGACGGCTGATGTGTATACGTACAGCAGTCACAGGGCGGTGCTCGTTAGCGTACTTCATGCCCAGATGACGTGTGTCTCTGTTTGCGACCGCGGGCTAGAATATGGCTATGGGCTATAAATAATCGTGATGCAGCGTGACGTGAGATCAACAATACCAGTACATGAAACATGGCGACAAGAACAACATACATAACAGGTGCTGTACCCGGATCATGTATCACTCACTATTTTCAGGTGTAAATAAGGACCGTTTGGTCATTCATATTACTAAAAAGTGACCCTTACATTTCCGGACAGATTGACACAAACATTGCATTGCAGCTCGATTATTTAGCGTTTTTTTTCTGTCTCGTACAGCAATCTCGCCGTGAAGAGTCTATGACAATAGAACATGTTCCAGGTATCTCTCTACTCTCAACATCAGTAGGACGGAGAACCAGCACTCGTACGGCCACGCTGGCTGTGCTGTCGTTGGGTAGAACGTAGGAAGAGGACGGGTAGAGCCGAAAACAAGAACAACTTTGACAACAAACAGCAAGCAGCAGCAGCAGCAGCGGTGTATACCTGGTATCTGGACGTGAATATAAGGGCCATTGTGTATATCGACCTTATATTTCGGTCCAGTACATGGCACATACAACAGGGCCACGAGCAGTATTGCTATACGAGTAGGTACATTATGGAAGTCGCGTCCTCTGATGATATTTGGCCTAGGCCTTCACGCGCACGTTTTCTTTCCTGCCCTGGTACCTGGTACCTGGTATATATTTGTGGCAAGGAGGCGTCTCCACATGACCTCCCTCGTCTCTCGCAAGAAGAGGTCTTACCTGGTACAGGATAGAGTGAGCGGGGGCGTAAATTCTCATGTTCTCATGTTCTCATAGAGGGTCCTCTGCTTCTACGTTCGTTCGGATTTGTGTTCCCGAAAGTCAACCATGGATGGAGACCACCCATGAAGGCAGGAGGTCCCGTAGACCGAATGTTCGTTAACGTATGTATGTATGTACAAGGCGCTTCGCTCCGCGGGCGGCCTACGCCGCCCACTACGCTCGCTCAGGAACGAAAAGTACATCATGCCTATAGGTTTTTTTTTAATTATGATCGTAGTTGCAAACTGGCGACTTGATAATGCCAAGAGTCCCGCCGCCATGCTTCAGGAGAAAACAGCTCAGACGCCATATAAGCTTCGCATCGCGGGCGGTTGCCGCACGTGCGTACATACCCCAGGTAGGGTACTTAATGTATTATTTTGATATGCTGTATGTACGAAATAAGAGAAAGCACAGCACGGCACAGCGGCACAGCAGCACCGCAAAAACAATGTAAAATTAAACCAAAAAAATCGGGAAGAAAAAGAATTCCCGCCCCTCTCCCTGAAATAGTTTTCTGCCTGATTGGAATACCTTGTACCGGCCAAAAAATGAAAATAAAAACAGCATAGCTTCTCTCGCAGCCTCGTACGCCGCCCGCCCCTCCCGCGACCATTTCGCCACCGATTCGGTCCGGGTAAAGCTTTCCTCATTCTCTGCCACAGTCAGCCCCGTCGCCCGCTTCGCGTGAAGCCCGGTGCTTACCGTGGCCGTCGTTCGCCAGCTCGACAATATTGGTACTCAGACTGGGAGCTCCCTCTTTCAACTTCAGCGCGGGTGCTAAAATAAGCACCGCGTGAATGGTATCTTGCAATTTCGAACGGCCCTTATATCTCGTACAAATACTATATCCAAAATCACAAATTGGGGCTAGACAGAGCCCGTTCATGCATCCCTCGTGTCTCGATGCACACGCGACGCCTAGGCACCAAAGCGGCGACCGCGCTCCTTGCACCCCCCCCTCTACCCGCCAGCACCCGCTGACACCCGCGACGGCGCCGGGCTCTCCCGCCGTGCCGTGCTCGGAGTACACGCACACACACGAAAGAAGAAGAAAGGGAGAAAGGACCGAGAGTGCCAAGAGAAATGGAGAAAACAAAGAACCGCTGGAAAGGTCCGGCAAGTAATAAAAGGAGGCGGTTTCGAAGTGGGAGCTCTGAGAGGCCAGGGATGTACCAACCGAGCACGCTCAGGGATTAGATCTAAGTAAGTGGTTCTATAATATCTTCATGGCGGGCATTCGTGTTCGGAAATTGGCGGTATCTACGCACGTACGTACTACCCTGTCCTCCATCCACAACACGGTATTTTTTTTTCTACCCACAGGTACGTCATGCACTCTTGACTCTTATTAATAGCATACAGCAACAGCAGTGCAGTGCTGTGCAGCCAGCGTGTTCTTATTTTCGCCAGATGCGAGGCGTGAATCTTTTTCAATCCTTGACCCAACCTGGCAATAAATAGCTCACACCTCGAACAGATCATCGATTCACACGTCATGCTCTACCGCCGAAGATGTTTCAGGCCCTGTGTGGAGATTCCTGGACTGTACGTACTGTAGTAGATCTAGCTTATGTTTTCCCGGTGCCAGCAGCAAAAATTCTGCATGATCACTATTATTCCTGGTTTGGATCTGCCCTATAAGGCATATCCTTGGCACAACCTCTCACAACGGCAGGCGAGGAAGTACAGTAGGTGATCTGCTGTACATACGTAGATAGATCAGATAGATAGATCATGATCTGTCCGAGGGGAGTGCACTAATCTGTGATTGGCGGCGGCAAGCTATATTTGTGGGGACAACTAAAACTACTTCTGCAGCTCCTCGTGTGCTTGATGACTGGCGGGGATTGCATCCCAACCTCAAACCGAATTCCGTATATTATAGAGGGGAGGCCCGGCGATACTCTCCTGCCAGGAAACACGAAAATTAGAAGTACAGCGGCAGGTAGACCCTTGTGGCATGGGACACTTCAGTGTAGTATGGTGCGCTCGGGATTGGAGGTCCGTTATATAGGAACCAAGGTCCCTTATCAGAGTTACCAGTACCTACCCCCTTAAAGTACAGTCACTCACTAGTGGATCAAAATGGAGGGCAAACAATTGAGGTCCCTTGCATACCGGTTTTCCTTAAAAAGGGTCTTTTAAAAGGGGACCACCTACTACCAGGTATTATAATGTATGGGACTGTCGATGCGGCTGCGGTTTTTCCGTGGGGCTCCCATGGGAATTTCGTTGTACTCCTGTGAGAGTTCCATTTTCTTTTGTGGGACTCTCATGCGACTTCCTCGAGACCACCATGGGACTTCCGTGGTGCTTGCACGGAATTCCATGCGACTTCCATGAGATTTCCATTGCGCCGCCAAAGTACCGATGTAGTGACTACTGCAGATATTGTGTGTATTCGCACCATGCTACTGTTGTCGCTTGCCGCACACAGGTCCATGCACTGCTGTACATATCACTGCTGTGCTGCGATCTCTTGTAAGTATATTCGCTAAGTGTGCGGACGAGGGTTTACATACAGGCTACAACTGCAGATACTCCGGCAGAAATGGGCAGAGGGTAGAAGGAAAAGGAAGGGGGGGAGGGGGGGGGGGGTGGGGTGTTCTCATAGACGAGCAAGAACCAACTCGGGCAGCCACTCGTAGAGCGGCACTCTTGTACAAACTGCTGCTGTGTTGGTGTTTTAATCAGATATGTTTTTCACTTTCGTGCCTGTTTCTCTCGCAAATTTACTTCCGCTGCCAAGGAAAATCGGGGAGTTTTATCTGATCAAGTCAAATTATGAACCAGTGCATATATGAGCAATCCACCTAAAATAAGCTTGATGGTACGATAAGGGTGCCACGTATAATTGCCTTCTGAGGCTCCTGACTTGCGGAGCTCTGCGTACACCATTAGCACCTCACCCCACGACCGACTTGGAGGGAAAAAATGTGTCATGAGCTAAGCCCGGCACATTATTCCATGGGTTAGGTATCTAGGGAGTTATATTTGTAATCAATAAAAACTGTCTTGGGTATATGCCTCCTGAGTTCAGGAGTCCCATCGGTGATAAATAGATAGGCTATTAATGTGCAACCGCCCTCTCTTAAACCGTAGCGTGATTCATAGTCAGATCATCGATATAAAAATTATACCAGGTACTCTATTTGATAGTAATTCTATTTGGTCAGAATCAACTCGCGATTGAGACTCGTAGGAGAGGTTGGTACGCAATACTGTCGTAGATGATGCGTTACACGAGGGTAGGGTTTGTGTTGACCCTCCTGCCGCGCAAGGGGCGTTTTCGAAACGACGTTGGAAGCGGTTCCGCTCGTGCCAAACCTTTGCTCACGATGTCCACACCTAAGCTAAGAAGCCCGTAATCGCAGCCTGATTTGTGGGGCACCCCTAATATCCCAAGGTGATACTCCGACATGGAAACACTCGCCTCCACACCCACTTGATGGATACACGAGTACACACAAACAAGTACAAGGTACATCGTGACCGTCCCATCTTCCTGTAAACGTAAGCGGACCAGGAAACACTTTGTGCGTTACACTTTGAAGCTCCGCCGAGCTCAGGCATAACGCTACAGGAAGTCTAGCCGTCACACACGACGCTACCACTCTGGCCGCCCGCGATGCCCAACTACAGTAGATCAGAAAACGCGAAGCTTTCGTCACGCGAAAGCCTGAAATCGGCTCAGTAGTCCATTACATAGAACATCAACTGAGAGTTGGGGGTAAAACCATCGGCGACAGCACCATGCCTCGCGCCTACTCCACGCAAACGCAAGCAGCGCAGTTCGGGACCTGCATTCCCTCTGATGAACCCTCACGCCTGGCGCATGGCCTCCTCTCAAGCTCCCGTAACACCGGACATCACACCCTCCCCTTGCTCGGTTTTTACTACCGCTGCCGTCACGCGACGTCGTACCACACGCCTCCTGCCCTGAGCCAGGCGCGCTTTCTCGGCGCTCATCTCGCGTTCCTTCGCCGACACTGCCTCCGCAGCCATTGCCCTGGTTTCGATAGCCTTGTTCAGTCCACCAAGCCACGGGTGCTCGGCGGCGTCGTATGCGGACATTCTCTGGTCCACGTCTCGTTCCAGAAGCTGCCAGAAAACGATAAGGGCAAGAAGCCGGGATTTGGTGTTTGAGCAGTACAGTAGCTTCGGGAAATCGCGTAATGGTATCTCGCGCGTCGCAGGAAATGCGGTTCGATCGTGTCTTATGATACATAGCGACCTGTGCCCTGCGAATGGATGAAAAAAAAAACGCGTTTCACAGCAAATATGTCCTGGTAGAGTTTAGCGTCGCGCGTTGTCCTGTAGAGGGCAGGTAGACCTCACCTTGGCTATGAAATCCTTCGCTTCCGCGGGAACAAGCTGGTCGTCGAACACATACGTGCCGGAGATAATGTTGGCACGCTCTGCACTGTCCGCGCTGTCAATGTATCTCCGCCCGAGCCCTTCCCCCTGCGCGGGGACCTCAGCCACGCTTCCCTTGGCCTTGTCGTGAGCATTGTCGCTTCTGCCCTCTGCGTCGAAGGTTGGCCTTTTAGAGCGGATACGAACATGCGAACAATGAAAGCGTGACTAAGGGACTGGAACCCACTACGTATCCGATAGGAGAACATCACTCGTTGTTATCCCCTGCTGCCGCCGTTATGGAGAGGAAACGCCGAACGGTACGTGCTTGGGGGGGGTAAGCGCTGTACTGACGGAGCAGGAAACCTTGGGGAAAGCATGGCCTCGTGCAAGGATAGAGGTCGCGTTTGTCACGTGAGCACCCATCTTGCGCAAAGGCCATGGCCCTCGAAGCTTTCTTTGGACTTGCGCGCTCCCTACAATGTGACTGAAGGGTTCTGAAGTAGTCTACCCGCACGGAAAATCGTTGTGACCGCAAGATATTTCTGTACCCCCAACCTGAAAGGCATCTTGTCGTGGAGCAACTCGTACGCCACCACCCCCAGTCCCCATGTGTCCACTTTCGGGCTGTAGTCCAACCCCTCCTCACTCTCCACCTGCTCTGGCGACATGTACGCCTGCAGGAACGATGCAGATACAGCGGGTCAGGGAATTAACTACTATGGTGAGCCCTTGGAGTCGGTAGTCGATGGCTGATGGGCCGAACATCGACGACCCCAAAAAAGCACCATGGAAGGTTCGAACCGTGACGCAGCTTGCAAAAGTGAGTATCACGCTGCTTGGTGTAAATTCACAGCTGACGTAGTTTCAGTACCATGCGGGGGGAATGTATCGATGTCATAGCGAACGTGCCGCCTTGGTCGTTATCAAAAGTTCCTGCTCAGTCGTTGAGGTAATCGCGATATCGGTAACCAAGCAACCTTTGCGGTATTGTTCGATGCGTGGATTTCCGTCTACATCTCAAGCGTCGAGTCAATATCGCGATGGAAATAATACCTTCGTTGCCGACGCCGCGTCTGTTGCTACACACGGTTATTTTGTCTCCTGCACCAAGACGCATATTATGAGGAGGTCGTGCTCCGGAAGACGACGTCAACCCTGCCTATGTGACGCAATGCTCGACCTGTTCTGGGAGGATAAGCTGCCACCACGCACCTTTGTGCCGCATCGAGAGCCGAAGACCACCGTCTCCCCCTCTGGGATGATAGCGGCGAGGCCGAAGTCGGCCAGCAGCAGCGTTTCTTGTGGGATGGTTGCCGACACTGAATCCATGAAGTTTACGCCGAAAGAAACCGCCGTTTCACGGATCGGAAAGAGAGGTGGGGCAAGAGGGATAAGGGAAGGCTAAAAGCGGCGGTGGAGGCCCATGGACAGTAGCAGCAGAGTGTAATGCACCATTAATTGGGGGGGGGAAAAATGAACTGACCGTGTTATGTGTTTTCAAGGTTCACCTTCGGTTAATAGCATGTTTGCCGGCTTGAGGTCCCTGTGCAATATGTTTTTGCTGTGCAAGAACTCGACGGCGGAGACGACCTGGCGCATGAAGCACTGCGCCTTTTCTTCGCTGAGCGGCCCGACCTGATCGAACCAGAGAGCAATGGCTTTAGCAGGGGGCGGAGTTGCTTACGAGTGCAATGTTGACGTACAAAATAGGTAGTCCAGCGACATCACCTGTCGATCCGGATTAATCAATCAACCACTACCGCACTCCAGTTGCGGTCGCAGTAACTTCGTGGACCAAAGTCGCGCGTTAATCGGCACTCCACCGTACCCCCAAGCAAGTTGGATTGTAGGAGTGTTGGCAGGGAAAACTCTGACCCGTGCGGCGCAAGGGATGGCCTACCTTGGCCATGAGCTCCGCGAGGTCGGTGTTGATCATGGGCATCATTATAAGCACGCTGGTAGGAGTATATCGCCACCAGCGGAAGCCATTAAGGTCGAAGTTGCGGAATTAAACAAAGGGGGCGCGCAGAACGTGAAGCGAGCGACAGACCGAAGGATGATACGGTCAATACACCAGGTACACGAGGAAAGAAGGGATGGCCCACGCCGTTCCCGAAAGGGTATACTTTACCGTAGTGAACTCTCATCTTCGAGCCACGTATCGTGTATAGCACCCACTGTATCACCACGTTCTCGTCCATACCCTCATGTTGTCGTTTTTAGTTGAGGTTTTCGGTGCCGTAGCAACCAAGGTGTGAGTTTTGTGTATATACTTGATTTTTCGCGTGGAAGTATATACCTTTTTTCGGTTGGGCACGGGTGTAGCACGCAAACAGCCCAACATTTCAGGACAAATAAGTTATAAAATTGTGATTAACGACAAATCCCTGCGGGGGGTCGTGGCCGCAACTTCGTCTCACCAATTCAGACCTTACCCTAACCTGTAGGTTGTATTTTCACGGTGTTAAGCCATTTGCTTCAACAAGCACATTAAACGAATTCCATAACCCTAAATCTTGCGACTAGCTGTACGGTATTCGTCTTACCTCATGCTCGTCTTCATGTAGCCGTAAAACTCCACCACGTTCGGGTGTACTGCAGCTGCTTGAAGCGTCTTGAGCTCGGTGTCGATTATCTCGTCCTGGTTTAAAATCGCCACCGATAATCGAACAACAGCACAACCAAAAACGGTGGAGCCTCACGTTGCTCAATGCATTGCCGCCTGTGCTTCACACGGTGCCTGAAGCTTTATCTGGAAGTGTGGTGAGCTCAAGGTATATTTTTACCAATCCGCCGGAAGACAAAAAATAGCAGCAAAAAAAAGAAGTCAAATAGACTCCTCATTGCGCTATGAAACACGACACACATTTCCATGCCTACACATGCTGAGTTTTCAACAGACGGGTTGTGTCTCGGCTGTGGCTCTGGGCCATGTGTATTGTTGAAGAGCCTTTTCCCTGATTTTTCTTGTTCATCGGGGAAGAAAAACAGGGAAATCCAGGAAAAATGTAATTTTTCAGAAAATTGTACAGAGCGTAAAAAAGCAGGAACTCTTTGCGAGAACCTCTTGCGATTTTTTCGGCATACCTGGTACAACATCCGCTCTTGTTCAGACTGAAGCGAGTTTGTCCTGGTATTGCCCTTTTTATAGGGGCGAGGGGCAAGCAAAAAAAAACGAGGAAAGCAGGGGGGGCAAATTAGACCAGAAAAACGAACGGAGAGCAAAAACAGAGGAACGCTACGCGATAGACCCTTTCAGGACTGATTTTTTGGCATATAACTGGTACCAGGTATACAATAGTACTTCTGTATACCTCGTACGTCGTACCTGGAACAACGTAAAAAAACAGTGTATGAGGATACACCTTGTTTTTCTCCGACACAAACGGCCCTACGAAAGTAAGTGGGAACTTTGTTTGCCCCGCGCATTCGACGGAAACATGCAGCAGACTGCTATTATGGAATCGGGGAAAAAAATAGTGCCTGGGAAGTATTAGCTTGAATACGCTCACCATCGAACCGAGGTCAGCCTTGTATAGGGTGATGGACTTGACCGCCATCCTACGGCCGCTAGTCTTGTTGGTGGTCACGGCCACCTTGCCTGTTCTCGATCGACAAACACACGAAAGAGGAGAGTGCAGGGGGCATGGTTCGTTTGGGATTGATTGGTGCTGGCAAGCGTGTTTCTCCTACGTACTCGCGACTTCGGCGCAGGAGGATCGCCGAAAATATACCCTCTGGGGACAGCCCTTAGTCGCAAAGATCTGATACATAGTGGGAGGGGGGGGGCGAAGGGGTGTGTCTGCTATGTGGCCCCGGATTAAAAAGTAAGATGTATTTCATGACCAACACAACGCAACGGTATACGGTCAAAACAAAGAACAGATAGATGTGCGAAGCAGAAAAAGAGCATGTTCCGGCACCATGCACCACAAACGCGCGGAAGCACAATGAAAACGTGCAAAACACGACCGACGGCCCTGTCTTACCGAAGTTACCCGTGGCCATGATCCTGCCGCATCCGTCCTCGGCGTTTTCCCTCAGATACTCCATGGACCACCGCACAGGTCTTCCCACTCTGATGCCGGCGATGGAAGACGGCACGAACGACGAGGCCTCCTCCACCTCTCCGTCTCCGAGCTGAAACGGCATGATGACCTCTGGCGTATCGTTCCAGGCGGAACCGCCGGCATTTTGTTCGGCCGCACCGCCAGACGAAGGCGCGGATGGTTGTTTCACCGACGAAGGCGGCAGCTCCTCGCTTGTCATGATGCGCGAGGCTGTCATTATCAACTGTCATAGACGCCACACAAAGGGCGTCAAAAGGCGGGCCGGGATCCGATTTCAAAGTCTCATACCCCGGGGGTGGGAGCAGCGGCGTATTTGTATCGCGGGGTTTGGATCGATGATCGGTCTGGCCGATAATTGCGTGTACGAGTAGGCGTCTAGGGAATACTGTGTGATCCAAAACTGTTTTGTGCGGTGGGCGATAGTTGTCTGTATCATACGAAATGGAATGTCATATTGTGCGATCCAAAACTGACCTGTGCGTGCGTGCGTGCGAGTGCGGCTGCATCACGTCCAAGCATGTTGAGCCCTCACTATTCGTGCAGCTATGCACGTAAGACATACAGCTGTCAGTACGTACGAATAGTAGGAGTTATGTTGTGATTGTCGCTGACTTTAAAAGTGTCGCTATCCGGAACCGGCGGCCACTTTTTACACTCAGACGAAGCCCACCTGGACCTGCGCATCTCGTCCTGATTATAAAAGATACCAGTTTGCGCAAGGCGTTCTTTCTGTGTGTATGTGTTTCGACCATCACCCCTAGACCATAGAGCATAGACCATAGAGCATAGAGCTGGGTATTAATACTCGTATGTATAACTTACTCGTACGAAGACCCGGTACGAAATACTCGGTAGCCCGAGGTAAAAATGGTGCATAAACTACATGCATAGCTCACCTCGTGGCCTGATACGACCTTTACAGTGAAACTGCACGTGTTGCCTCCCGACAGGCTGCGAAGCTGTTGTTGCTGCCCTGAGGCGGGCGATGATGGTGCTGTGCGCTGGGTTTGTTCCCGTTTCAAATTCGTTCCCTCCTCGAGAGCTCGCAAGTCCGAGCCCTTCGCAACAGACCGGTCATCGTTGACATAAAGGCTTTGCTTCCCAGTCTCAACGTCGCCACCTCCCCCGTTCCCCACTGCCCAATGAAACGCGAAGCCCCAGCAGTGGCCGAGCCACCGAAAGGGCAGACATGCGACGTCGCGGGCTAGAAGCACAACGCGGGTCACCGCGCAGCACACTGTCACGAATGTACCTTCGACATAGGCTATAACTGCCTGCCCATGCCTCACGACCTCCTTAATGAGTGACCTCACTAAGGGATCGTCGATGGGGATTTCTCTCATTGTTTCCGTCGGGCGCAGGCGGTCGACGCCTTGTCTTGACGCTTCGGGCGTGACGTCGCAGTTCTCGCTTAGGGCGCACACCTCTTCTTGTGCGGTCCGGGCTTGGTTTTCTTTCTCTGAGACCCAAGCGCTTGTGCTGTGAGGGGCCTGCTGCCTGTCTGTGCTGTGCTGTGCTGTGCTGTGCTGTGCTGTGCTGTGTTTGGAACGATATCTTCTTCGGAGCGCAACGCTTGTTCCCGTTGGAGTATTTTTCGATTTCGTTTTTTGTTCCTCCTCGAGAACGCGAAACGCCACTTCGACATGTTTCGACCCGTACCCCGAAAGTCGTCGTGGGGTAAGGTTTATTTACCTTGCATGCTCAACGGTTTACCTTGCGTAGTATCTATCCTTATTTCACCCAGGTACAACATGTTACAGTGGCTGCGGATCATGATGTGTTTTCCTCGTCTCAAGCTTTTGAGTTTTTTTTTCTTCGTCTGATTTTACTAATTTCTTGTTTGATTTATGAACCTGATATGATGCTACGACAGCAGTATTTATAGTACGAGTTGTAAAGTAGTACCATGTATTAAATAGTTCAGACGTGCAGACAGGTTACATACAAGTATTCGGATCAAGCGAGAGGAGAAGCGACACAACTTTGCATTCGAAGTGTTGTGGTTTACAACTCGCAGCAGCAGTGGGACCCTCTACGAGTACCAGCCGGCAACGTGGCATGAAGACGGACGCCAGCAAAAAAGGCGCGTGTTGTACGTACGACACCTGGTATGTATGATAGCTGCCCGTTATATTGACGTTGGACGATGATATTCTTCGTATCATGTGCCATAAAGGTGTGTCATTTGTACTATTAATAGTACTATTAATAATACTACTACTGTTAATAATAATGGTTGCTTTACCCTATCAGAACTACGACACGCTACTACAGTACACTCTACACTCTGCGATAATGACACATACATGGTGCGAGATACGAGTATATATATTTTGTGTCGCAGAGCTTGTATCTCTCTGTGTGGGTAAGATGAAGAATCAACAGAAAAAGCACAGACAGCAAGCTTCGTAAAAGATCGAAAGAAGGTGCCGATGTGCGACCGATCTTTTTGGGCGCGTCACGCGTCAAGGGTCAAGGCCTCCAACGCGTACCAGGTACCTCTTGTTTTTCTGCCTTGTAAACAATACTGCTGTAGTGTACGGGAGCGGTCTGTCAAGGAATCGGTCAAGGGGTTAAACTGCGGTCTCCTACGTACGTACCGTCGAGTGACCAAAAGAAATATGCTGGAGACCGGCCTTGGCGGCCACATCAAGACCTTTGTTGACTGTCCTTCTTTATTTTCAAGATACGAGTCGGTCAGTCAAGGGGTCTCATCGTTTTATTACGGGGGACCATAGTTAATAGGACCTGTGGTATCGATAAAACCTATATATTTAACAATTTCTACTAACAATATTTGGTCCTATTAACTATGGTCCCCCGTAATAGTACGGGGGACCATAGTTAATAGGACCAAATATTGTTAGTAAAAATTATCAAATATATAGGTTTTTATCTACACCATAGATCCTGTTAACTATGGTTCCCCGTAATTGTCTAATCGCGGTCTTCTGGCTTCTACAAGCACGATTTATGCGGCCTAACCTTTGGCCAATGGGAGCACGTATGCAGGCAGATTTCTGGCTGCTGCTTGCGTTGCGTTGCGGCGCTGCTGGCGGCGTTGTCATATGTTTACCCTGCCCTCTTGGTCAGCCAACGACGCACAGCGACAGAAGCAGCAGCGTTGTACGTTTGCGCCCTAGGGTCCCGATCGAAAGTTGCGAGCTTTGCACCGCCGGCCGCCTGCTGTCTCCACAAAGGTCACGTCCTGCTCTGGAGAAAAACTTGTACCCGGGTAAAAAAACAGAGGCGCTTGCCTGGCAGGGTACGTTCTTTGGTGTCATCACGTGCGCACGGGTACTGCTGTGACTTCTGTGACACATCTGATCTCTGACTCCCTCGGGGCGTCCAATCCCTGAGAGGGTGACCATGCTGGCAGCGTTTCTTCTTGTTCTGTCGGTGCTGTTGCCGGCACGAGCTGCAGCAGCAGCTTCAGCTTCGACGCTGTCGTCGTCAGAACGAGCGTTCCTGCCGGCGCCGTCAGCAGCAGCAGCGTCTTTTATTTTCCCAGCGACTGCAACACGATGGCAGCACCAGCATCGACGACAACAACAACTACTCCAACAACAAGTGCCTCATACGAATAGTGGTCCCCCTACGGCAGCAAATATCAGGGCAAGGGAGAGGCGACGCATTGTTGCCATGTCGGCCTTGGCTTCGGAGTCGGAGCTCGCGGGCGCTACGGGCGGGGTGGAGGATCGAACGTGGAAATGGCGAGGATACGACATTCGGTACAAGGTCGCTGGCGAGGTGGGGTGGTGATACGAGTATCGTGTGTCGGTTCTGTCGTCCTTGACCCACGTATGATAGGACTGCTCGTTTTTAGTTTGTTGTTACGAGTACCAGAGTACTCGTCATAGCTCTTTGTCTGTACCCTCTTATGTACTGTTTGTCTTCTTGTCTTCCGTCTGGTCTTCTTGTGGCTTCCTCAGTTCATGTTGGTCCATCAGTTGGACATATCATACGGCTGATCGCACCTGGTCCAGCTAACAGCAACCTTGTCCTCGGGACCCGACCTGCTGCCTCGAGCGCATGTTTGCTAATTTTTTATTTCTTTTACTTTTTTCTTCCTTTCTTCGTTCTCTTCTCTTTTTTTCGTGTTTTTATTTTTGTTTTCCTCTTCTTTTTTTCAAATGTACTACGAGTATTATACTGTATACAAGGCGCTTCGCTCCGCGGGCGGCCTGCGCCGCCCGCTACGCTCGCTCAGGAAGGAAAAAAGTACATCAAATTATGCGAAGCGAACAGAGGCCCACGATTGAGTTTAGTGTTTTCAAGGATCGTAAACGATGAGTACCCCGAAAAGGTTGTTCACATAGCCTTTGAACTTGGAAGCCTAACGCCGATCGCCTGGGTACTTTCGCGCAATAAAGGTGTACTGAGGAGTTATGTACCTGGTAGTGTGGAATATCACGAAAACTATTTTGAAGTCTGGGTCAAGGCGTAAACACTACTGCCGCGCGCTGTTGTAGGCGTTGTCGCGGCTCGAAGTGCGCAGCAATTGTATTTCGACGTTTCTCTATCTACCGCGGCTTTTTCACGGTGAGTTGAAACCAGAAAGGGTTCAAAACGTCAGCACAACGTTCGGTTCTGAACCCCGGACTGGTATTTCGTAGGAAACCCGAAGCGATTTGATCGTTGTTTTTGCTCGCCGTTTAAGCGTTAGCTCTGCTCGAACATGTGTCGCCTTCTTCCCGTGTTCTTGTTTGGTACTCGCAACCATAGCTCCAGCTGATCAAATACGGACAGGTATTTCCACAGGCAAGACCGATACTATGCGTCTGCACAAGATACGATCCTAATCCTGCTGCAGACATAACGTCCGTTTCGACGTTGTGCGGCTTCTAGCCGGCGGACAAGGATATGATTCGTTTGACAATGCGAAGGATACAATTCGTTGGACAATTCTGTATGTTCGAAACGCACGACAATAGTGTACCGCGATCGGTAGCTACCTTCCCACGGCGCGCATGAAGCACTGCAAATAAAATATGAACCCCGCCGAAAGAAAAACGCCCCCATCAACTGTGTCGGAAACCTGACAGCCACGCGCTCGTGATCGCCATCGAAGGACTACCGGACCGCGCCAAGGAGGGCACCGGAAGCAATCGCTCACCTACATACCCCACCCCCCCAACTGCCCTCACCAACCTCTACAAATCGAGCTCAGGGAACCGACGGCCCCCCGATGGTGCTGATACACGGCTTCGGCGGTAACGCGGATCACTGGCGGAAGAACTTGCCGAACCTGGGCAAGACCGGACCCACCTACGCCATCGACCTTCTGGGTGAGACCAGAGTCTCAGCGCGCGTTAACCGTTCTGCAGAACAGGAGGCCTACTAAGAAAACGAGCAGCAACAGAGACAGGCTGGGATTTACGGCGGGGGGAAATAAATTGGGCTGTCGTTATACTGAAGTTATGGCGTAGAACCCACCCACTCTCAAAATATGAAATCCGGTCTGGTCCAGCTGTTCTCTTTTCTTGTTACGAGGCGTCCTGTATTGCAGCCCATTTGGCGCTTGAGAGGTTCACCTTCAATTTTCTGAGGCTCGGCGCTTGAGAAGCTTCAAATATGTCGCCCAAAATACTTGTTTTTTATTTCAAGAAACAAAAGCACCGCTCGACCCGATAAGCAACCCCATGGCCCAGGTGTGTAACGAAAGTGCATTTTCAAAACACACGATATTCCCAGTGGCGTTGGGGCACTGGGTAGTTCCTCAGTTGAGAAGCCCCGTCGATCAGAAATTTCGCCTCCTAAGGCAAAAAAAAAGTGCTGCCCTTGTCGTAAAAGGCGCCCGTTGTGTATACCGGTAGAACCCGTTTGTTACTTGATGAGACGAGATCATAGAGCGTCGGGAAAAATAACGTGACTCCTACAGCGTCGGTCGTGCGAGGCAAGCAATCACAGACGTCTGGGGTAGACAGGACACGGGTCATAATAGATGGAGGAGTTGTGCCCGAAAGCATCGAGTTCCAACGACAAGCGCACCGCATATATAGGCGTATATAATATTTACCGGTATGTAAACATGGGACGCGTGCGGCAGTCGAGGTGAGGGGTATACCAGGTAGCACGTTTCGGCGGAAGTATCTCTGACTGACCGACGGCGCTCCTCAATCTAGATGATGCCGTCCTCAGCACTTTGTTTGCTGTGCGCAGGCGTCTTGCTGTTCCTCGACTTTTGGAGGTCGGCTGTTTCTTTGTGAGAGTCCCCTGCTGAGGACGGCGTGGCGGACGCCAGCGCCAGGCGTTGCTCACATGGCCACCTGTCTCAAGAGAGCGTATTCTTAATGTTGGACGGTAGCGGGGCGGCGGCGTACCGGCAGAGACGTGCTGGAAATGGCATCGGATAAGTCCGTAGGAGAAATTACTCGACTCTAGACCCCAACCGTAACCTTCAGCTCGTTATGAATGACTCTCCTGACTCCTATACATGCTAACGACTTGCGAATTCCTTTCTTCGTAGGTACCTGCTGGGAGCCTCAGCCTAGGATATGAAACACTAATGATTCTGTGAGGGTGTTAGTTGCCTACTGAGCTATGGGGGTAAAATATCGATAAATTACCCAGCCCAGGGTAACCCTTATAACACTCTCCCCCCCTCTCTGAAGTGGTCAGCTTCACCACTCCTACACGTACCTGGTGCCGCTCTGACCCCAAATATAGGGACAGCTTTGCATGTAACTATTCAATCTAAACCGTCCTTATATTTTGGGTCAGCGTGGTATGAAATTTGCGCCGTGTGTGGCTATTCAACTATGTTGTACCCCGAGTAACGCACAGCGACTGTCGTAGTACGCACACGAAACGGTGTGTTGCCGCGGCGTCGGCTTTCTACCACTCGTCTCTCACAGAAGCAGCCTTGATAGTGCCCGGAATTGATCACCAGGAGGGAGGGACCAGACTGAAATTTATTCAGAGCGTCGCGCCACTCTCGTTCGCGAAACCAGATCTTCGACGGCTGTGTAGGGCTGTGAGTAAGGCATGCCTTGCCTGGGCTTCACGCATTGTGGGGGAGAACATGGTAACCATGACCAAACATCGTCTATGGACATTGGGGAGGCTGTGTGGGTTTTGGGTCCATCGTAGGTTCTGATTACAACATGGGCCCCCCCGCAATAGTCGTTAGTTGGTAATAGCCATTTAGTTGGTATTAGTAATTAGTTGGTAATAGTCATTCGTTGGGTGGCGTGGTTTAGTCAACGATCTGATTTCGTCCGTGTCATTGTTAGTCCAAACATACAAGTCGAGGCACGTACTCGGCAATCAGATACAAATACGCAGAATCCCGCGAATTACCGCGCGCAATTAATTGTCAATAGACGCCCAACTCCTAACTAGTCGGCGGCCTTCAGCCAGCCAGCACACACAGCCCTACCGACAGTGGACTTTGGCCCCGTAGTTTGAGTTTGTGCTCTCGACAAGAAATGTGCACCGCTGACCAGGCGATATAGAGCACTCATCTCACCTACTGTCTGCACGCTTCCCCGCGCACCTTAACCTCCCGTCGGTTGTTCCCGAAACCCCGGGAAAATATATATATATTTTACGCCCACGACATGCACTACTTCCTACTCATGTTCTTCGTACTGGTACGAAACAGGTTACGGGTTTTCGTCCAAGCCTGACCCCGGGTCGTGGGAAGAGAGGAACAGCATCTACAACTTTGAAACTTGGTCTCAGCAGGTGCAGAACGGCGTGTGTCGCGAATCGCGATCGTAGTTGTGGCGTTTTCGATGGTCTGCTGTCGGAGGAGCCTTGGCCGCGCAGTGTTGTTAGCGTGAGACTTTCCCTGTCACGTGGGCATAGGATGGTAGTAGTGCTGTGGGTGCTGTCATCGTGTGTATGTGGTGTGTTGTTATATTAGGTGCTCTCGCGTACTGTATTGTAGTACGTTGTGGGGGCTGTTACGTGCTGTGGGTGCTATTACTACTACAGTGTGTCTGTTCGCTTTTCTGCCGCGGTTGAAACGGTTGCTTGCTCGGGGAAGTGGGAAGGGGTAGGGAGGGGAGGCGGGGAGGGGGGGGGGGGGGCGGGGGATACTCATTCGTTGCTCGCCTTAGTCCTTTGACCATTGACCACGCATCCCTTTCGAGACGGAGCACCGTTCCTACTCCTGATAGAGACACCTCCAACAATTGGGCGCTCATTACGTTGTTTCCACATATTACATAGAATTTTTTTGCTAATATTGTCCCCTTCCTGTTTGGCCGCCTGTGGCCACCATCTATCTCCTAGGATAGCGATCGTTTTCTCGCTGCTATCTAGTGTATCAAACTCCCCCATGTCACATCCGTCTATTTCCGTCATCTCCTCTTCCAACACATCCCGTTCCTCCGTGTATATTTCACATTCTCCTACTATGTGAGTTCTACTCTCAATCGCTTTGCCACACGGGCACATCTGTGCATCTATTTCCTCCTCCTCCCGGCTACTGGTATACCTCTTTCTTCTTTCTGGCAAGTCCAGGTCACCTACACGAAAGCGCAGCAGCAGATACGTTTTCAGTCCTATTCCTTCCCTCAATCTCCCGTATATCTCTAGGTGTTTTTCCGATTCCACCTTGTTTCGTAGCGCTAGCCTTTCCCTTCTTTCTATCCTTTCTTCTACTTCTGCCTTGTACTTCCCAAACATCCCGGCGAACACCACCTCTTCTTGGTTTCCCCCTATATCCTTCCATACTTTCTCAACTACGCTATTCCACCTTATTCCAGCTCGCCCTTTTGCTACTTTCTACAGCTCTATCAACTACCAGGTATGGCCGGCAACCTCTTTTTTGGCATGTTCCTTACTTTATATTGCCATTTCAACTTTCTCGTATCTCTGTTTGTCTTGAGTGGGTGCATTCCCAGTTCTGCTCTTAATACTGTATTACTAGTCGTACTTGAGCATCTTAGGATTTTTTTAGTTGCTGTCATCTGTACTGTTTCCAACTGTTTTACGAGTTTCGTATTCCCTTCCCATACTTCTCCTGCATATTCTAGATTTGGTACTATCACATTCATCAGGATACATCTCTTAATCCTGGTGTCAAGGTGCGAGTCTGTTAGGATCGCATCCATCTTGCCTATGTGTGCTTTACCCTTTCCTATTACTTTTGCTATATGTGTATTTCAAGAGCAGTCTTTTGATATCTCTACGCCAAGGTACGTATTCTGGTCTACGATCGGCAATTCATCTTCTCCCCACTTCCAACTGAAATTTATCGTGTTCATCTTATCTTCGTTACAAACAACTACTACGCACTTCTTGACGTTCGCCGTCACCCTTCGTTTCCTAGTGTACTCTAGCGCGTTCTCTATCTGTTTCTGCAATCTTTCAGGTGTTTCTGATATCCCCACGAAGTCATCAGCAAACATCAATGCCGACACTCTATCTTCCCCTACCGTGACTCCCTGCCTTGCTGCTTCAACTGCTACTATCAGGTCGTTAATATATATCTTGAATAGGTTGGGTGACAGCGTACATCCCAG
The DNA here is from genome assembly GCA_031213475.1 of Nereocystis luetkeana. NCBI lineage: Eukaryota > Phaeophyceae > Laminariales > Laminariaceae > Nereocystis > Nereocystis luetkeana. The sequence goes on from JARUPZ010000020.1 coordinate 2,236,667, forward strand.
TGCAACTCCTTGTAAAATACCAACGTACTTCAATATTTCCCCGTCCAGCATCACCTTACTTCTCGCACATTCCGTCATCTTTTTCATCGTTCTCCACATCTTTCCTGTGGTTCCTATTTCCCACAGTTTTTTTCCAACAATCCATTTCTCCATACTGTGTCGTAGGCCTTCTGTACATCTAGAAAGAAACAGTATGTTGGTAGTCCCGCGTCTTTCCTACATTGGATTATCTTACCTAGAGTGTACACACGGTCTACGCAGCTACGCTTTGGCCTACACCCTGCTTGCCCTTTTCCATCATCGCTCCCATTCTATCGTTCATAAGCTTACAAAATGTTTTGCCTACTGTGCTTAGTAGCGTTATCCCTCTATAGTTCCCCGGGTCAGCCTTATCTCCTTTCTTGAAGAAGTTTACCACTACGCCTTCTCTCCACCTCCTGGGTGCGTACTCGTTTTTCCATATCCAGTTATACAACATAACCAGCATGGCAACCATTCCTTCCCCCCCGTACGCGGGGGGGGGGGGGGGGGGGGGGGGGGGTGAAGGGATAGGGAGGCGGTATGGGGTCGAGATGGGCGCGAGCGGGGGTGGATCTGCCACTCGCGGGGAGTGTAGACAACCTGCTGGGCGTTGGAGTTTTGCCTGGAGGCACTGCCATGTGTCGCCTTTTCGCACGTTTGGTGTGCGAGGGTCTATCGTCATACGACTACGGCCATGCATGATAATAATGAGTGCACCCCCCACCCTCCCACCCCGACATATACGCCGCGCTCAACAATACAAGGTGCTTGACTTCGCGAACGAGGAAACTGCGCGCTTCTAACTACCCCCCCCCCCCCGCTTGGTGCAAGCAATGCCTGCCTGGTCGGTGAAAACCCGACATGCTGCTCCGTCCCGGCATTGTAGGGATGCGAGGGTCTATGGTCATACGACTACGGCCATGCATGAGATCGAGTACATCTCTCCTATCGAGTACCCCCCCCCCCCCCCCCACCCCCGCACAATCGCGCGCTGAATAACTTGAGGTGCGGGACTTCGCAAATGAGGTGGTCGGCAAGCCTGTCTTCATGGTGTGCAACAGCGTTGGCGGCGTGGCTGGCTTGCAAGCCGGGGTGGACGCCCCCGCAGAGGTGACTACGATTAGGGAAGATATTTTCCACTGGCCGAGAATTATGCGTAAGCGCTCACGTACTTCACGGTAGAGCGATAGCGTCCGGGGGCTCACGTCTCGTCCCGGGTCTCGTCCCAGCAACCGTGATCAGGCTTTCTGACCCCCCTTGGTGGCTATCTCCACGGCACCTGGTCCTCTCGGAGGTCAGGTAGGGGGGGGCGTACTCACGCGCCCGTGGCACTAGCAGCAGCCCGATCTGCTGCTGAAACGGGCGCGACGGGTCGAATTGACACGCGACACGTACTTTGTATGTGTAAGCGGGGTGAGATTAATCCTGTTAGGACTGCAGTCCCGTTTTGGGGGCACATTACTTGTGTTTTGAGTGCTTTGTCCCCAAAACGGGAGTGCGGTCCTAAAAGCTTTGGTTTCGAGAGAAAAGAGTTACACGCCGTGCTTGCTACCCGTGTTCAGCTCCACGTTGTCGACGACGATGTTGGCAGAGGTTATCCCCCCCCCCCGCCGCCCGCTTGTCCGTGTCTGAACCACTGCCTTACCCACCCCACCGTTTCTGAAGTTGGATTAAGAAAACGCCTTTTCGACGAAACGGGCACCCACAAGCACACGTGGGTGCGTTTTATCTTTTGGTTCGTGCTCGCGTGCTGCTGCTGCTGCTGCTGTGGGTGTGTGGTAGACTTATTTGGGTTCGGGTTTTCTGTTTTTTCAAGTTGGGCCTCGCTTGCTGTTGTTGCTGCTGTTGCTGCTGCTGCTGCCGCTGCCGCTTTTGCTGCTGTTGTTGTTGCTGCTGCTGGTGCTTGTTTTGTAGGTGTTGGGGGTGGTCCTGTTTAACATTTCGCTGCGGATGCTGCACACCGAAAAGCAACCGGCGGCGGCGCGGCCCTTCGTGACGGCCCTGCAGTACGTTCTGCGAGAAACGCCGCTGGGGGGGCTTTTCTTCGGCTCCGTGGCTAAGGTGTGTATTTATGTATGTATGTACGTACGTACGCATTTGACTTTTTTATTCGTTTAATTGTTTCTTGATTTCTTGATTATTTTTTTTCTTTCTTTACTGATTTATTTACTCGTTGATGGATCGATTCATTGATGTATTGATTGATAGATTGGTTGGTTGATTTATTTATATAGCACTCACCCTGGCAGTTATTTAGTTATTTTATAACAGGTATTTGCAGACAGAGTGGTATCAGGTAGACACCTAGGGCATGGGATTGTCCCATCAGAATTAGGTAGACACCTAGGGCATGGGATTGCCCCATCAGATTTTCGCATTCAACCATTCTAAAAGTATGGTTTCAGGTGAGGAGGTATAGCTCTATACCTGCTGCTCGTGCGAGCAACCCCAAAAACGCATCCGAATGGGGCGGCGGTGACTCGCACGGCCCCCGGACAAACGTATGAGTTCAGGCGCGGCTTTGGTCCGTGTGCGGTGGGCAAGGCAAGCAGGCACCGCCTGCGAAATACGTCTTCTACCGTCGAGGGGCGCCCCCTCCCTTAGTATTTGTGAGGCTCCTTACTCGTTTGAGGAGTTCTATACTATGATCAAGTAAGGCTCCCAGAAACTGACTTCGAATCACTCCTCGGATAGATGATGATCCATCTGATCTGTGTACAGATAGATCATGATCTAGTTCCTCACCTGCCGTTGCGAGAGGGTGTGCCTTCTAGGACAGATCCACCCCTGGACACAGATCACACTCTCGGCAACATAGGCTGGATCCTATGCGCGTGCGTCTCAGAAATACAGCTGCCCTTGTGTTGCAGATCGTGACGTAGGAATCGATTGTCCGTCTGGATGTGTGGAAACGTTCTGCGCTCGAGTTTGCCATCTCGTGGTCAAGGCATATATCGGCGCTCTACGTAGCTCGCGCACGACGTGAGCTATTCCATACTTGATTGGTAGGTAAATCAATTTCAAGAATCGGTCGACATTCCAGCTATAATAATTTAGTCCTTTGTAACGAATCGTAAGGCGTGCCTTATTGGGTGCTTCCTTAGGGGGCAGCCCTGCCTGTCTGAAAAAATGTGGACTTAATGTCAGTACCTCCATGGTGGCAGGCTTCAAACGATACGCGGACCTAGAGCAAGAGGTTGTGGACACCGACAGCCGGCGTCTGCTAAATCTTCCCCTGCTCGTCGGTTCTATGCGCCCCCGCCGCGGTGTCCTCCTCGTCTTCGCTATCGCTGCTGCCGTTGTCGTCGTGGCTTGGGCCCTGGCTGGCTGTCAGTGGCTTGCTGTGCGCGCTGTTTCGATACCCGCCCCCCCCTGTTGGTTTCAAGTAATTCGACGCTGCCTTTCGCATGCACGAAAGTCAAGCGGTTCGTGTTAGTAGTAGGATGAAGCTCACCCTTCGTGCGACTCGCCGAGCACCTCTCGGCTCTTCGAGTTTGGTGCAAGCAGTGTCTGCTTGGTCGGTGTAAACCCGGCGTGCAATCCGTCCCGGCATTGTAGGGGTGCGAGAGGATATGGTCATACGACTACGGCCATGCATGAGCTCGAGTACACCCCCACCACCACCACCACCACCGCACTGTAGAGGCATGGTTTTCTCACCTACCGCACTGTAGAGGCTTGAATCTTTGTCCGACCGCACTGTAAGGGTATGACAGCGAGTGCACCCCCCCCCCCCCCCCCCCCCTTCCCCGCGTGATCATTCCGCTGTGTGCCTATTCTATTGTTTCTCCTGTAACAGCCAGAGGCCGTTTCGAATATCCTTAAGCAATGTTATGGGGACCCGGAGCAGGTCACTGATGAGCTGGTGCAGTGCATCCTTCTGCCGGGGCTAGAGACGGGGGCGGTCAAGGTGAGCGAGGGGCGGGGGAGCGGTCGACGCCGTCCCTGGGTTACGTTTCCTTCAGTCGTAGGATGCCTTGCCAACTCTCGCAGAGGTTATACCTCCCCTGCGAGTGGTCACACCATCAAAAATAAAATAGCATCGACGCTGTCATCCATATGCAAGAAAGTCCGACTCACAATCGGTTCTTTAGCACGTACAGTAGTGAAAAAGTCAAGAAGGACGCATAGTTCGACTCTTGGCACTCTGATCGATACTGAAAAATTTAGTATTCGCTGAATCGTGGTGATAGTATAAAACTGAACATGCGAAAAGAAACTTCACATGCACCTGGAACACAAAACTCGGGTCCGCAAGGTCTCGAGAGTTTTTTGTCGAAAGTTCCGTTGCCCTAGAATTCTGGCACCAGCTGCTGGAGGAGGCGACACACACACGGCTAGCTAGCCTCGGAGAACAGAAGGCTATCCTTTACTTGAAAAAAAAAACCCGCTCGTGTCGTGGTTTGGGGTATAGCCTGGGGTTGGGGCGTAAGGTTGTCGCGGTGAGGGTTTGGGTTGAATAGGTGTGGTCGGCTCGTGATTTACGGAAACCCAACAACGGTCCACCAACAAAAAAAGAAGTAAAAAAAAAAACCACCAATTACCACCGATAAAATCGTACAGGAAGAGGAGCAACTTACCGTCCATCGGCTTTGTGCCCTCCCAACCGTGCTGTGCAAGGGCGGCAGTCTGCTATACGTGGCTAACGGAATAGCCTTGGCCACTCTGTCCACACATGGTTCTGAGTTGGCGGCAATATGTTTTGTGTGCCCTGTAGTGTGGCTGGCTGCTGTGCTGGGTCTATCTCCTGTGCGCCCGCAGTATACCGTCTAGGTTATTCTATCCATGACCGGAACACAAAAAAATATATATAGATCGACTTGGTTGGGAAATCCCACCGAGTCGATATTTGACGCGCGCGTACCTACCACGTATGGCGAAAAATATCGCCTCATCTGACGGCGGTATTGAAACTCGATAGGAACATATTTCGGGCAAATAATGCTGAATATCGAGGATTTTTTTTTTTGTTCTTTATGTATGTATTGGTAGCGCGACTCGCCGAACACTCCGCGACGCTTCGTAAAGCTTGGTGCAAGCAATGCCTTCCTGGTCGGTGAAAACCCGACATGCTCCGTCCCGGCATTGTAGGGATGCGAGGGTCTATGGTCATACGACTACGGCCATGCATGAGATCGAGCACATCTCTCCTATCGAGTACCCCCCCCCCCCCCCCCCTCCTCGAAACTAGTAATACATTTTTAAGGTTGGCGCAATTCTAGAGGGGTAAGCACCCCCCCCCTCCCCCCCCCCCCCATCTCACTACTAGCGATACAACGACTTCTAGCGCTGCCCCGGTCACCCGTCATCGATTGCGCCTCGCCGAAACAAAATACAACGCCAAAAAAAAAACGAAGGTGTTTCTCGACTTCATCTCCTACTCGGGCGGACCATTGCCAGAGGATCTCCTGAAAGTGATCAAAGTTCCCGTGGTGATCGGCTGGGGCGTCCAGGACCCGTGGGAGCCGATAGAGCAGGGCAGGGCTTACGCCGACTACGATGCGGTCGAGGTGAGGAGCTGCCGCGGTGTTGGAGGTATTTATTAATCTTATGCTGGGCTACCGGTAAAGGTTCAAGGTATTATTACGGGGGACCATAGTTAACAGGACCTATGGTATACATGAAAACCTATATATGTAACAATTTTTACTCACAATATTTGGTCCTATTAACTATGGTCCCCCGTAATAGTAGTCTGTTGAGCTCCTGGTAAAAATTCAATGTACGATCAATAGTCTGTGTGGCTGCTGGCAAAAGGCCACGGTATCGGTCATGGTCTACTGGGCTACTGGTGAAGAGTTGCTGTCGTTATTGTCAGTCTGTTGGGATTACTGGTAACAGGGGACTGCTCATACTTTGGTTTCGGTGGATACGTTTGCTGAGGACAGGCAGCAGAGCCGCTCTTCGCAAAGTCCTGTAGGAATTTTCACGCCGCTGTTCATCAACTACCTGTAGCCAGTATCGCTCAGCTATCATGGCGCGGCGCCGCCTGGCGCCAAGCGGGTATATCGACGCGTATACCATCGTCAATGCAGCTGCACGCGTTTATCCGCCAAGGCGGCCGCACGTAGCGCGGCTGGAGAAGACGTTCGCAGATATCGCCCACTTCTTCAACATGCCCACGAGCGCTCCGTTGATGCCTTCCGAGTTTTTTGTTCTTGTTTTTGCCTGCAGATTCCACGCATAGGTTGGAAGCGCGATCGAAATATAATACACAGCTCGCAAGAGATGAATCTCGACGAAACCTCTCTCTCAAAAGCAGGCGTTTGAAAAATATAATAAAAAATACCTGGTAAAACACTGAGCACGCTCAATCGGCTCCGTTTGTGTTCCGTTCGACACGCCTACCGTTTTTTGTTTTTTTTTTTGTGTCTTTCGTTTGCGCAGGGTTTCATCGACATGCCTGGAGCTGGGCACTGCCCGCAAGACGAGGCCCCTCAGTTGACAGACCCCATCGTGGTCGATTTCGTTAAAAAGCACTACAGGAGTAGCTCATGAACGAGAGACACCGAGAAGGGGGGGGTCTGTACGAACGTGGCAGCGGCACTGGCGCATGCACGATCAATTTCGTTCTCATTGTGTGTGTGTGTGTGTGTTTTTTTTTTTTTGCGTTTTTCCTGATTCCGTCGAGACGTCCGCAGTGCGCATACATGCCCCCCCTCCCCCCCCCCCCCCCCCCCCCCCCCTCCTCCGCGCGTTGTGCTCGATTCCGCCAACAAGCACGACAAGAGTAACGCACGAACGTTTTTGCCGAGTACGGGGATGTAAAAAAATAGAATGGCGGAAATCGTGTTCACTGCATGCACAATCAGCTTCGTTTTCCCGTGTTTTCGCCGAGACCTGTACCCCCTGCTGCAAGATTGTGGAAGCGATACTGCTGCGTGCGCGATCATTTTATTTTTCTAATTCCCCCCCCCCCCCCCCCCCCCCCCCCCCCCAATTCTCGTCGAGACGCCGTCCTCGGTGTGTATGCCGTCAAAACATCCCACCACTGCTGTTGTTGCTCGCGGGATTAGAGTATTTGCATACCCGCGTCGCTCTACGCTGCTGCTGCTGGTGGCTGCCTAACTCTGGAGATCGCTTGTCCACCACTTTGACTATGCCCAGGAGCTGCAGATGACCGGGGTGGGAGATAGACTTTTGAGAAGGCTTGGCATGTTGATGCGGGGGGGAAAAAAATATATGGTGAAAACGGAGGAGAAGCGGATAGCTCTTTGCCGGATTTTTTTTTTGTGGCTAATGTTTTTGTACCGTTTTGGAGTCTACCGTGTGTGTGTGTGTTTTTTTTTTTTTTTTTTTTTTGTAATCCCGTTTTGGGAAACGAGTGAAGTATGTGGGAGGAAGTGGCTGTGCCGTATCTGTGCCTGTCCATGGTATCCACGAGCAATTTTCAGCGATCATTTATCCTTGGCACCTCGCTCGTGGACACATTCCGCGCTTGGAAAATCAGAGGTCGTAGACTTTGTGTGGTTTTTCCGAAAGTTTCCTGTATCTGGTTGGATGGTATTGTACATACAGATGGGGGAAAGGCCAGGGGGGGGTAGGTGTGTGGATGGGTGAGTGGATGGGGCATTGGGGGCTTTCACCCCGACTAGCAGATTGCTTTTCGGGCACCGTTCGTTGTGTGCAGACCGACAAGATGCTGGGCAAAGCGGCGAGCCCGATCGTGTTCGGGCCTAGCGCCTGATACCGGACGTGACCTTGAACCGTTTTTGTTTTTGTGTGTTTTGGTTGTTTTTTTAAAGAGAGAAAGAAGCGTGTGGGGAATCGGGAGCTCTTACAGCGGCGGGCAGATTGAGCGACGGGCGCCATTGATCGTATGCAGACCGTCGAGATGTGGACAAAAAGCGGCGGGCCCGATCGATTTTGAGTCTAACACTTGATACCGGATTTTACCTTCAATCGGTGTCGCGCCCTATCGGTCGCTCTTTCACGGAGAAAGAAAGATCTGCGCGAGTGCATTCGGTATGCAGACTACTGCATGGTTGTCGACGGAGCAAGGAATTTTGCAACTGAACGGAGCAGCCTCAAGTTGTTCACGTGTATATTTTCTTTCGTGCTTTGTTTTAGTCGTCCACCCCGTAGTTGTTGGAGCCCGTCTCGTGACAACGGACTAGATTCTGGCGGTGGCTTGATGCGAGGGAAGCAACAACGTCATCTCAACATGGGCTGGTATTGGGCGGGCGCTCCGTCGTCATGCTGGGTCTTGAAAACATATTTTGCCGTTCGACTGGCGACGGCCGGTTGGCTGTCACGAGGAAGTAGTGCGACGTTGCGGGGTGCCAAGCCTGCTCTACTCGTCCGCTGGCCGCAGCCGTTTTAAATTCACCCCGGAGAGAAACGCCTCATTGTTTTCCCTCTAGTAATAGGCGTCTGTGAGGTTCAGATCATGACCAGCATGGCGACATGGTGGAGATTTCTATTTTTCGAGAGGCGGGACGTATATAATGGACGTGTCTACAGTAGTAGTACCTCCTTGCCCGAAAATGTAAGGAACCGTTTGAGTGTTACTATTAATACCGCCCTTAATCCCTGTTCACAGTTTTATTTTACAAATTTGCAAATTCCGCGCTAAACTTGTATTAAAAAAACAAGTTTACCGCTGAGGGCTGCTAGCAAAATGGAAAAAAATGGTCTTGAGAGAAAATTCAGAAATGTGGACAATTTAGACAATTTGGACAATTTGGAGAAGAAAAAAAACAGTGAACAAGGCTCAGAGTGTTATGATGCAATTTTCTCCTACTGTAGATAACCTCGTCGTAGCTGCTCATTGCTCGTCAACCCAGCTCAATGCCCGGGGGCCGCATACGGGCGCAACGATTGGTAGAGTAACGAGGCGCACCAGATCAAGCACTGGATAGATGCAACCTCTCTCCTGTGGATGGTGGAGAGGGGAGGGGGGGGGGGGGGGGGGTCGATGGTAAGCTCGAGGCGTGCACTCGTACAAGTGCCATTCTCTATTTTTCTATCCCTGCGTATTACCCTGGACAGAAATATAAAGAAAATTTGGTCCCAATATTAATATCCAAATGGTCCTTATATTTCAGGCCACAGGGGTAGGTGTTTACGCGCTTAGAACTGGTCCCCTCCCCCCGTCTATGAACGGACCCCTCCCCCCGTCTATGAGGAACCCCTCCCGGGGGAAACCACTTAGGGACAGCGTGGGTTGCGTTTTCAGTGTTGGACTATATCATAGTTTAGAATTTGTCAAAACGACTTCGCGCATCGTACAGATCACGACCTACTTGATTGAGTTAATCTACAGTAGGCCCCAAAACCTGCAGCTACGAGGTGTTGTACAGGATCCGCACTCTGTTGTAGTACCTGGTATTATGGGGGACGATAGTTAACAGGACCTATGGTATACATAAAAACCTATATATTTCGCTATTTTTACTAACAATATTTGGTCCTGTTAACTATGGCCCCCCGTAATAGGTGCTACAGTAGATGATGCAGAGTATGTATTGCTCTCACCGGAAAGATGAGCTAGCTCATACAGAGACCACGAACAAGAAAGTATCTGCCCTGACAGATAGATCTATCTGCTCGCTATAAACATCATCGAGTGGGAATCGACGATGATCTGTCCGATGTGTGATTCATTAAGCAAGCCCGTTTGGGACACCCCACGATAACGACCACATGGATGGTTGATGATAATGGTTGATAACGTTGGTGATATCAACCATTGAACCGTCTGCTGGATGGAGCAGAGTGAGCGGCGAGCGGTACGGGTAGCATGGTAGGATCGATCGTGCTGCGCCTGTGCCGGGTACGACGATCGACTGTGCTTGCATTTTTGCAACGCAGGCACCACAGCAGTGCACTTTGTATCATCTCCCAACCACGCAGTGGCCGTTGTGCCGTAACGTTGCTGTTGCTGCTGCATAAGGTTCATTGTTATCGCGGAGAGCGTTTTTTCCATAATTTCCAAAGTTTGGAGATAATTGGAGATATGTATCAATATACGGAGGCGTTCTGTCACTATTCGTGAAATTCTCCAGAACCAAAAATATCAAGTTCGTTAACATTCCAATATTTGGAAAAAAAAACAGAAAAATATGGAAGATTGAAAAATTGCGCGAAAAAAATGTCGAAAATTTGGGGGAAAAGCTCTCCGATAATAGTCGTCACTTTTTCGCGTCAATTTTCCCCTCTGAAGTTCCAAGAGCGTTCGGTTTCTATAATATCAGGGTCGTTCTTCTTGTCGCACAACTTTTTACCTGATTTTCCTCATATTTTTCCCCACGAAAAACAGAAAAAACAGAAAATGTTTCCAGGTTTGTTTCCAGAAGTTGAAATTTTAACAGGTTCAGAGGGAAAAACTTCAGGAAAGCTTCGCATAATATATCCAGAGAGAAAACAAAAAACAAAAAAACTGGGAAAAAAATGTTGAAAATTGCGTGAAAAACAAATAAACCTACTGCTAATATTAATATTAATAATGTGTAGAAAATCTGGAAGTTTAGGACAAACAAAAACTTCGATAGATCAAGGACAAAAAGATCCTTCGATCAAAAAACGCCCCTACGAGAAGGAAACTATTTTCCTCTCACCCATCATCTGTCCGAACAAGAATACTTTACACGTACCTCAAACCAAGCAGCTGGCGTTCGAAAAATATGTGGATTGAAAAACTGGATACGCGTACTTGTATACTGGTATGTATGATATGTATTTTTTGTCCGAAAAATGAGCACGTTAACGTGCAATAAATACTACCCTGGTACTGTAGAAACGAATCAAGACGAACGTCAAGTTTCGACAATTATTCGGGATACACGCCAAAAAGATCCGTGCTGACGGGGTCTAATTAATTATTGATAGAGTAGGTTTACATTAATATGTAGATGATATGTACGTATATCGTATGCCGTGGGTTGATGTTCGCTAGGCCTCTGAACTCGTGAATGTATGACCTGTGGGTTCAACCTTCCTACAGCCAGCCGCAGGTACGCATCATCAGGTCAGGTAGGTATGGTACAATATATATGCGATACGCGCAATTGTTTATGCGTTTATATATATACATATATATATATATTATACCAGGTAGGTACGAAGTATAAATATACGTGCAGTAGTTCGTATGTACCACACCGGGTACCTGGTACGAAACCTGAATTCACATGCAGCAGTTAGTTCGGATGTAGCACAGCAGTATAGTTGGGGTGGGATCAATCACAATATATTATATGATGAGTCGAAAATTAAATGCGGAAAAGGCGTTTTCTTTCGTATTCGCAAAGAGGAACAAAAAAAAACGAAACGAAAAAAAATAACGTTCGAAGAGGGGCAAAAAAACGAAATCGAAGATTAACTCGTACCATCGGTCAACTCCAACGGGAACAAACGTTGCGCTCCGAAGAAGATATCGTTCCAAACACAGCACAGCACAGCACAGACAGACAGGCAGCAGGCCCCTCACAGCACAAGCGCTTGGGTCTCAGAGAAAGAAAACCAAGCCCGGACCGCACAAGAAGAGGTGTGCGCCCTAAGCGAGAACTGCGACGTCACGCCCGAAGCGTCAAGACAAGGCGTCGACCGCCTGCGCCCGACGGAAACAATGAGAGAAATCCCCATCGACGATCCCTTAGTGAGGTCACTCATTAAGGAGGTCGTGAGGCATGGGCAGGCAGTTATAGCCTATGTCGAAGGTACATTCGTGACAGTGTGCTGCGCGGTGACCCGCGTTGTGCTTCTAGCCCGCGACGTCGCATGTCTGCCCTTTCGGTGGCTCGGCCACTGCTGGGGCTTCGCGTTTCATTGGGCAGTGGGGAACGGGGGAGGTGGCGACGTTGAGACTGGGAAGCAAAGCCTTTTGGTCAACGATGACCGGTCTGTTGCGAAGGGCTCGGACTTGCGAGCTCTCGAGGAGGGAACGAATTTGAAACGGGAACAAACCCAGCGCACAGCACCATCATCGCCCGCCTCAGGGCAGCAACAACAGCTTCGCAGCCTGTCGGGAGGCAACACGTGCAGTTTCACTGTAAAGGTCGTATCAGGCCACGAGGTGAGCTATGCATGTAGTTTATGCACCATTTTTACCTCGGGCTACCGAGTATTTCGTACCGGGTCCTCGTACGAGTAAGCTATACATACGAGTATTAATACCCAGCTCTATGCTCTATGGTCTATGCTCTATGGTCTAGGGGTGATGGTCGAAACACATACACACAGAAAAAACGCCTTGCGCAAACTTGTATCTTTTATAATCAGGACGAGATGCGCAGGTCCAGGTGGGCTTCGTCTGAGTGTAAAAAGTGGCCGCCGGTTCCGGATAGCGACACTTTTAAAGTCAGCGACAATCACAACATAACTCCTACTATTCGTACGTACTGACAGCTGTATGTCTTACGTGCATAGCTGCACGAATAGTGAGGGCTCAACATGCTTGGACGTGATGCAGCCGCACTCGCACGCACGCACGCACAGGTCAGTTTTGGATCGCACAATATGACATTCCATTTCGTATGATACAGACAACTATCGCCCACCGCACAAAACAGTTTTGGATCACACAGTATTCCCTAGACGCCTACTCGTACACGCAATTATCGGCCAGACCGATCATCGATCCAAACCCCGCGATACAAATACGCCGCTGCTCCCACCCCCGGGGTATGAGACTTTGAAATCGGATCCCGGCCCGCCTTTTGACGCCCTTTGTGTGGCGTCTATGACAGTTGATAATGACAGCCTCGCGCATCATGACAAGCGAGGAGCTGCCGCCTTCGTCGGTGAAACAACCATCCGCGCCTTCGTCTGGCGGTGCGGCCGAACAAAATGCCGGCGGTTCCGCCTGGAACGATACGCCAGAGGTCATCATGCCGTTTCAGCTCGGAGACGGAGAGGTGGAGGAGGCCTCGTCGTTCGTGCCGTCTTCCATCGCCGGCATCAGAGTGGGAAGACCTGTGCGGTGGTCCATGGAGTATCTGAGGGAAAACGCCGAGGACGGATGCGGCAGGATCATGGCCACGGGTAACTTCGGTAAGACAGGGCCGTCGGTCGTGTTTTGCACGTTTTCATTGTGCTTCCGCGCGTTTGTGGTGCATGGTGCCGGAACATGCTCTTTTTCTGCTTCGCACATCTATCTGTTCTTTGTTTTGACCGTATACCGTTGCGTTGTGTTGGTCATGAAATACATCTTACTTTTTAATCCGGGGCCACATAGCAGACACACCCCTTCGCCCCCCCCCTCCCACTATGTATCAGATCTTTGCGACTAAGGGCTGTCCCCAGAGGGTATATTTTCGGCGATCCTCCTGCGCCGAAGTCGCGAGTACGTAGGAGAAACACGCTTGCCAGCACCAATCAATCCCAAACGAACCATGCCCCCTGCACTCTCCTCTTTCGTGTGTTTGTCGATCGAGAACAGGCAAGGTGGCCGTGACCACCAACAAGACTAGCGGCCGTAGGATGGCGGTCAAGTCCATCACCCTATACAAGGCTGACCTCGGTTCGATGGTGAGCGTATTCAAGCAAATACTTCCCAGGCACTATTTTTTTCCCCGATTCCATAATAGCAGTCTGCTGCATGTTTCCGTCGAATGCGCGGGGCAAACAAAGTTCCCACTTACTTTCGTAGGGCCGTTTGTGTCGGAGAAAAACAAGGTGTATCCTCATACACTGTTTTTTTACGTTGTTCCAGGTACGACGTACGAGGTATACAGAAGTACTATTGTATACCTGGTACCAGTTATATGCCAAAAAATCAGTCCTGAAAGGGTCTATCGCGTAGCGTTCCTCTGTTTTTGCTCTCCGTTCGTTTTTCTGGTCTAATTTGCCCCCCCTGCTTTCCTCGTTTTTTTTTGCTTGCCCCTCGCCCCTATAAAAAGGGCAATACCAGGACAAACTCGCTTCAGTCTGAACAAGAGCGGATGTTGTACCAGGTATGCCGAAAAAATCGCAAGAGGTTCTCGCAAAGAGTTCCTGCTTTTTTACGCTCTGTACAATTTTCTGAAAAATTGCATTTTTCCTGGATTTCCCTGTTTTTCTTCCCCGATAAACAAGAAAAATCAGGGAAAAGGCTCTTCAACAATACACATTGCCCAGAGCCACAGCCGAAACACAACCCGTCTGTTGAAAACTCAGCATGTGCAGGTATGGAAATGTGTGTCGTGTTTCATAGCGCAATGAGGAGTCTATTTGACTTTTTTTTTTTGCTGCTATTTTTTGTCTTCCGGCGGATTGGTAAAAATATCCCTTGAGCTCACCACACTTCCAGATAAAACTTCAGGCACCGTGTGAAGCACAGGCGGCAATGCATTGAGCAACGTGAGGCTCCACCGTTTTTGGTTGTGCTGTTGTTCGATTATCGGTGGCGATTTTAAACCAGGACGAGATAATCGACACCGAGCTCAAGACGCTTCAAGCAGCTGCAGTACACCCGAACGTGGTGGAGTTTTACGGCTACATGAAGACGAGCATGAGGTAAGACGAATACCGTACAGCTAGTCGCAAGATTTAGGGTTATGGAATTTGTTTAATGTGCGTGTTGAAGCAAATGGCTTGTAACCGTGAAAATATAACCTACAGGTTAGGGTAAGGTCTGAATTGGTGAGGCGAAGTTGCGGCCACGACCCCCCGCAGAGATTTGTCGTTAATCACAATTTTATAACTTATTTGTCCCGATATGTTGGGCTGTTTGCGTGCTACACCCGTGCCCAACCGAAAAAAGGTATATACCTCCACGCGAAAAATCAAGTAGATACACAAAACTCACACCTTGGTTGCTACGGCACCGAAAACCTCAACTAAAAACGACAACATGAGGGTACGAACGAGAACGTGGTGATACACTGGGTGCTATACACGATACGTCGCTCGAATATGAGAGTTCACTACAGTAAAGTATACCCTTCCGGGAACGGCGTGGACCATCCCTTCTTTCCTCGTGTACCTGGTGTATTGACTGTATCATCCTTCGGTCTGTCGCTCGCTTCACGTTCTGCGCGCCCCCTTTGTTTAATTCCGCAACTTCGACCTTAATGGCTTCCGCTGGTGGCGATATACTCCTACCAGCGTGCTTATAATGATGCCCATGATCAACACCGACCTCGCGGAGCTCATGGCCAAGGTAGGCCATCCCTTGCGCCGCACGGGTCAGAGTTTTCCCTGTCAACACTCCTACAATCCAACTTGCTTGGGGGTACGGTGGAGTGCCGATTAACGCGCGACTTTGGTCCACGAAGTTACTGCGACCGCAACTGGAGTGCGGTAGTGGTTGATTGATTAATCCGGATCGACAGGTGATGTCGATGGACTACCTATTTTGTACGTCAACATTGCACTCGCAAGCAACTCCGCCCCCTGCTAAAGTCATTGCTCTCTGGTTCGATCAGGTCGGGCCGCTCAGCGAAGAAAAGGCGCAGTACTTCATGCGCCAGGTCGTCTCCGCCGTCGAGTTCCTGCACAGCAAAAACATATTGCACAGGGACCTCAAGCCGGCAAACATGCTATTAACCGAAGGTGGACCTTGAAAACACATAACACGATCAGTTCATTTTTTCCCCCCCATTAATGGTGCATTACACTCTGCTGCTACTGTCCATGGGCCTCCACCGCCGCTTTTAGCCTTCCCTGATCCCTCTTGCCCCACCTCTCTTTCCGATCCGTGAAACGGCGGTTTCTTTCGGCGTAAACTTCATGGATTCAGTGTCTGCAACCATCCCACAAGAAACGCTGCTGCTGGCCGACTTCGGCCTCGCCACTATCATCCCAGAGGGGGAGACGGTGGTCTTCGGCTCGCGATGCGGCACAAAGGTGCGTGGTGGCAGCTTATCCTCCCAGAACAGGTCGAGCATTGCGTCACATAGGCAGGGTTGACGTCGTCTTCCGGAGCACGACCTCCTCATAATATGCGTCTTTTGGTGCAGGAGACAAAATAACCGTGTGTAGCAACAGACGCGGCGTCGGCGACGAAGGTATTATTTCCATCGCGATATTGACTCGACGCTTGAGATGTAGACGGAAATCCACGCATCGAACAATACCGCAAAGGTTGCTTGGTTACCGATATCGCGATTACCTCAACGACTGAGCAGGAACTTTTGACAACGTCCAAGGCGGCACGTTCGCTATGACATCGATACATTCCCCCCGCATGGTACTGAAACTACGTCAGCTGTGAATTTACACCAAGCAGCTTGATACTCACTTTTGCAAGCTGCGTCACGGTTCGAACCTTCCATGGTGTTTTTTTGGGGTCGTCGATGCTCGGCCCATCAGCCATCGACTACCGACTCCAAGGGCTCACCATAGTAGTTGATTCCCTGACCCGCTGTATCTGCATCGTTCCTGCAGGCGTACATGTCGCCAGAGCAGGTGGAGAGTGAGGAGGGGTTGGACTACAGCCCGAAAGTGGACACATGGGGACTGGGGGTGGTGGCGTACGAGTTGCTCCACGACAAGATGCCTTTCAGGTTGGGAATACAGAAATATCTTGCGGTCACAACGATTTTCCGTGCGGGTAGACTACTTCAGAACCCTTCAGTCACATTGTAGGGAGCGCGCAAGTCCAAAGAAAGCTTCGAGGGCCATGGCCTTTGCGCAAGATGGGTGCTCACGTGACAAACGCGACCTCTATCCTTACACGAGGTCATGCTTTCCCCCAAGGTTTCCTGCTCCGTCAGTACAGCGCTTACCCCCCCCAAGCACGTACCGTTCGGCGTTTCCTCTCCATAACGGCGGCAGCAGGGGATAACAACGAGTGATGTTCTCCTATCGGATACGTAGTGGGTTCCAGTCCCTTAGTCACGCTTTCATTGTTCGCATGTTCGTATCCGCTCTAAAAGGCCCATCTTCGACGCAGAGGGCAGAAGCGACAATGCTCACGACAAGGCCAAGGGAAGCGTGGCTGAGGTCCCCGCGCAGGGGGAAGGGCTCGGGCGGAGATACATTGGCAGCGCGGACAGTGCAGAGCGTGCCAACATTATCTCCGGCACGTATGTGTTCGACGACCAGCTTGTTCCCGCGGAAGCGAAGGATTTCATAGCCAAGGTGAGGTCTACCTGCCCTCTACAGGACAACGCGCGACGCTAAACTCAACCAGGACATATTTGCTGTGAAACGCGTTTTTTTTCCATCCATTCGCAGGGCACAGGTCGCTATGTATCATAAGACACGATCGAACCGCATTTCCTGCGACGCGCGAGATACCATTACGCGATTTCCCGAAGCTACTGTACTGCTCAAACACCAAATCCCGGCTTCTTGCCCTCATCGTTTTCTGGCAGCTTCTGGAACGAGACGTGGACCAGAGAATGTCCGCATACGACGCCGCCGAGCACCCGTGGCTTGGTGGACTGAACAAGGCTATCGAAACCAGGGCAATGGCTGCGGAGGCAGTGTCGGCGAAGGAACGCGAGATGAGCGCCGAGAAAGCGCGCCTGGCTCAGGGCAGGAGGCGTGTGGTACGACGTCGCGTGACGGCAGCGGTAGTAAAAACCGAGCAAGGGGAGGGTGTCATGTCCGGTGTTACGGGAGCTTGAGAGGAGGCCATGCGCCAGGCGTGAGGGTTCATCAGAGGGAATGCAGGTCCCGAACTGCGCTGCTTGCGTTTGCGTGGAGTAGGCGCGAGGCATGGTGCTGTCGCCGATGGTTTTACCCCCAACTCTCAGTTGATGTTCTATGTAATGGACTACTGAGCCGATTTCAGGCTTTCGCGTGACGAAAGCTTCGCGTTTTCTGATCTACTGTAGTTGGGCATCGCGGGCGGCCAGAGTAGTAGCGTCGTGTGTGACGGCTAGACTTCCTGTAGCGTTATGCCTGAGCTCGGCGGAGCTTCAAAGTGTAACGCACAAAGTGTTTCCTGGTCCGCTTACGTTTACAGGAAGATGGGACGGTCACGATGTACCTTGTACTTGTTTGTGTGTACTCGTGTATCCATCAAGTGGGTGTGGAGGCGAGTGTTTCCATGTCGGAGTATCACCTTGGGATATTAGGGGTGCCCCACAAATCAGGCTGAGATTAATGCCTTTTTAGCTTAGGTGTGGACATCGTGAGCAAAGCTTTGGCACGAGCGGAACCGCTTCCAGCGTCGTTTCGAAAACGCCCCTTGCGCGGCAGGAAGGTCAACACAAACCCTACCCTCGTGTAACGCATCATCTACGACAGTGTTGCGTACCAACCTCTCCTACGAGTCTCAATCGCGAGTTGATTCTGACCAAATAGAATTACTATCAAATAGAGTACCTGGTATAATTTTTATATCGATGATCTGACTATGAATCACGCTACGGTTTAAGAGAGGGCGGTTGCACATTAATAGCCTATCTATTTATCACCGATGGGACTCCTGAACTCAGGAGGCATATACCCAAGACATTTTTTATTGACTACAAATATAACTCCCTAGATACCTAACCCATGGAATAATGTGCCGGGCTTAGCTCATAACACATTTTTTCCCTCCAAGTCGGTCGTGGGGTGAGGTGCTAATGGTGTACGCAGAGCTCCTCAAGTCAGGAGCCTCAGAAGGCAATTATACGTGGCACCCTTATCGTACCATCAAGCTTATTTTAGGTGGATTGCTCATATATGCACTGGTTCATAATTTGACTTGATCAGATAGAACTCCCCGATTTTTCTTGGCAGCGGAAGTAAATTTGCGAGAGAAACAGGCACGAAAGTGAAAAACATATCTGATTAAAACACCAACACAGCAGCAGTTTGTACAAGAGTGCCGCTCTACGAGTGGCTGCCCGAGTTGGTTCTTGCTCGTCTATGAGAACACCCCACCCCCCCCCCCCGTCTCCCCCCTTCCTTTTCCTTCTACCCTCTGCCCATTTCTGCCGGAATATCTGCAGTTGTAGCCTGTATGTAAACCCTCGTCCGCACACTTAGCGAATATACTTACAAGAGATCGCAGCACAGCAGTGATATGTACAGCAGTGCATGGACCTGTGTGCGGCAAGCGACAACAGTAGCATGGTGCGAATACACACAATATCTGCAGTAGTCATTACATCGGTACTTTGGCGGCGCAATGGAAATCTCATGGAAGTCGCATGGAATTCCGTGCAAGCACCACGGAAGCCCCATGGTGGTCTCGAGGAAGTCGCATGAGAGTCCCACAAAAGAAAATGGAACTCTCATAGGAGTACAAGGAAAGTCCCATGGGAGCCCCACGGAAAAACCGCAGCCGCATCGAAAGTCCCATGGGAGTCCCATGGAAGTCGCATGAGCTCACCGTTAACGAACCACTAACACCATGAAGTCCCATGGAAGCACCATGCCATCACCGTCAAAGTCCCACGGAAGTTCCGTGGAAGTCCTATGGAGGTCTCACGGAAGCACTACGTATACTCCCATGGAAACCTCAAAGGAGTCTCATGGACTAAAAGGTGGGTCTCCCATAGAAGCACAAGACCGGCTCCTTGCAGTAGTCTAGTCGCTTTTTGGCAGATTCTGACAGGAGACGTGGACATGCGGCGGCCTACTTCGAACGCCGCCGAGCACCCCTGGCTTGGTGGACTGGACACGGTCCTCGAGGAAGAAGGCTGCGGACGCCGAGGAAGATCAGGAAGTAGGGGTTAACGCCGAAAAGGCATATTTAACTATGGGCAGAGGGCGTGGACCACGATATCTCGTAACAGCATTGGTAGTGAATAGAAAAGGGGAAGGGTGTCGTGTCCGGTGTCGAGGGAGCTTTAGAGGAAGCCAAGGTCCAAGCGGGGAGACCATTTTCAATACAGGGGGGTGTAGCGTGGGACTGCGTTGCTTGGCTTGCGCCGGGTAAGCATGGGGCATAGTGCTGTCGCGGATGCCGCTTCCCTGGCCCCCTACTGCTGCTCTACGATATAAGCTATGCAATGAGTCACCGATTTCAGGTTTTCGAGTAATGAAAGCTTCGCGTTGTTTTTCGAACATGGCTGTTGCTATCCACTGATCTCGTTAGGTATCACGGGCTCTGGTGCGGTAGTCTATGTAGTTGTTTTCTCCCAAAGCCTCAAGCCCACACAAAGCTGAAGTTGTGAAGGTGCTTGTTGCCTACCAGGTATGTGCTGAGCTGCTTCTCTGGACGGAAGTATAACGACCGTTTCTATACAAATGTGAATAGCCGACGGTCCTTGCATTTCCGTCGAGAGCCGTGTATGTGTATATGATGCCATCAGGTAAAGAAGACCCTACAAAATACCAACCAATCTGTATCCCGTACGTATGCACTATATTCGGCAATCGAAGAGCCAGGGTAAGACGGACAGCATTATAACCCCTCCCCCCTCGGAAAGGAAGGTGTATCGGTCGACGGATCTGCGTACATATCATGTGGTATACGGTCCCATAATAAAATATGTGCCTATAGCAGCACTATTAATAGTCTGACTACTTAACACTCAATATTGTGTTTCGATTCGTGGGGACCCCACAGGGAAACATGCTCGCACCCGGCGTTGCAAATCGCGTCATGCGATCTTGAAATTATCGCTTGATCGATACCAGGGATATATGAATCGAGATAGATCGCGAAAATATCTCCAGCGAACACGATAAATTTCGAAGGCAAAAACGCTTTTGAGCCCTCTTTATTTCACAACAGGAGTAACGCTACCAACATTTCGTTCCCTGTTTTGTCTTCCCTTCGACGTTGTCGAGCCCATCTTTCAAGCCAGTGTTCACCAAAATCCTCGCCTCTCCTGTGCTTTCTTACTTCAGACCCAGGTAGTGAAACTTTCGAGGCTTGACATTTGCTCATTGTGACGGCTCCCTAGCTAAAGGGGCTCCTTTTGTATGCAATGTCGCGATCTGTACGTAGGTCGCGATTGATCGCGACATGCGATCGCCCACTTCGTTTGCGATCGATCGCAACAAAAAAAGAAGATACATTGTACGTATTGCACTATACTCATATCGCACCTTTCTTGGCGAGAGGCCCAACACTGCTCGTACCGTACAGGTGTTTTTAGACGCATACGCGCCAGCAAGCGGTCCGGTTGTGCCAGCCCGTGTAACACCTGCTGTGCGTAGTACAGGAGTACCGGCCTTCTACTGAGACATCAAGACACCGGGTTGTGGTCGGTAGGGCATACCGGTACCCGGGTATTTTTAATGGGTGTACCGAACTTACCGCAGTGTCGGGTACTAGTATCGAGTTCGTACCGAACCATACATACCGGAGTGTTCGGTAGGGTGTTGAGGCCGTACCGAACCTCTTCGTGAGGGCAAACATCCCCGATACACTTCGGTACGCACCATACCGAACACACTCCCGGATTTTATATTTTGAGAAAAACGTCATCTTCCACACAAACACTGGTACAACCACTCCAGAATTTCGTTTTTGTCAGTAGTTTTACGGCTCAGGTTTTCGCTGGGCTCCCTATTATAAGAGGTAAGGCGGCAGTGTGCGACAGCCGTACTATTAACCTGGTGATTCCCTCAATTTTGTTTTTTTTTATCCGTACCCGAAGTCCTGCAGCGTTTTCCACACTTTGCTGCTGATGTGGACTAGTGTACCACGAGTCATGGCCGGCTGCCTCCCACCTACTCCAAATACCGCGTATGTATACGTGGATGTGTGCGTAGTGCTGTGTACACTAGTAGGTAGTTCCCTTTTAAAGAAACGCGGTATATATGGGACCTCAAGTCTCTGTCCTTCGTTTTTGCCCAATACTGACTACCAGGTATACTGCAAGGGGCAGGTACTCGTATCTCTGATAAGGGGATTTGGTACCTATGTAAGGAACTTCCAATCCCGAACGCACCGTTCTACACAGAAGGGTCACTTGTCACAAGGGTCTACCTACTGCTGGGCTTTTCACGTTCGTGTTCCCTGGCAGGAGAGTATCGCCGGGCCTCCCATCAATACGGAATTCGGTTCGAAGTTGGGGTGCAATCACTGCAAGTCACTCGGCAGACAAGGAGCTGCAGCTTGTAGTTTTAGTTGTCCCCACGTGCCCACACACAATTATGGCTTGCCGCCGCCAATCACAGATTAGTGCACTCCCCTCGGACAGATCATGATCTATCTATCTGATCTATCTACGTATGTACAGCAGATCACCTACTGTACTTCCTCGCCTGCCGTTGTGAGAGGTTGTGCCAAGGATATGCCTTATAGGGCAGATCCAAACCAGGAATAATAGTGATCATGCAGAATATGTGCTGCTGGCACCGGGAAAACATAAGCTAGATCTACTACAGTACGTACAGTCCAGGAATCTCCACACAGGGCCTGAAACATCTCCGGCGGTAGAGCATGACGTGTGAATCGATGATCTGTTCGAGGTGTGAGGTATTTATTGCCAGGTTGGGTCAAAGATTGAAAACGATTCACGCCTCGCATCTGACGAATATAAGAACACGCTGGCTGCACAGCACTGCACTGCTGTTGCTGTATGCTATTAATAAGAGTCAAGAGTGCATGATGTACCTGTGGGTAGAAAATAAAATACCGTGTTGTGGATGGAGGACAGGGTAGTACGTACGTGCGTAGATACCGCCAATTTCCGAACACGAATGCCCGCCATGAAGATATTATAGAACCACTTACTTAGATCTAATCCCTGAGCGTGCTCGGTTGGTACATCCCTGGCCTCTCAGAGCTCCCACTTCGAAACCGCCTCCTTTTATTACTTGCCGGACCTTTCCAGCGGTTCTTAGTTTTCTCCATTATTTCTCTTGGCACTCTCGGTCCTTTCTCCCTTTCTTCTTCTTTCGTTCCATGTGTGTGCGTGTACTCCGAGCACGGCACGGCGGGAGAGCCCGGCGCCGTCGCGGGTGTTAGCGGGTGCTGACAGGTAGAGGGGGGGGTGCAAGGAGCGCGGTCCCCGCTTTGGTGCCTAGGCGTCGCGTGTGCATCGAGACACGAGGGATGCATGAACGGGCTCTGTCTAGCCCCAATTTGTGATTTTGGATATAGTATTTGTACGAGATATAAGGGCCGTTCGAAATTGCAAGATACCATTCACGCGGTGCTTATTTTAGCACCCGCGCTGATTTTGAAAGAGGGAGCTCCCAGTCTGAGTACCAATATTGTCGAGCTGGCGAACGACGGCCACGGTAAGCACCGGGCTTCACGCGAAGCGGGCGACGGGGCTGACTGTGGCAGAGAATGAGGAAAGCTTTACCCGGACCGAATCGGTGGCGAGGTGGTCGCGGGAGGGGCGGGCGGCGTACGAGGCTGCGAGAGAAGCTCTGCTGTTTTTATTTTTATTTTTTGACCGGTACAAGGTATTCCAATCAGGCAGAAAATGATTTCAGGGAGAGGGGCGGGAATTCTTTTTCTTCCCGATTTTTTCGGTTTAATTTTACATTGTTTTTGCGGTGCTGCTGTGCCGCTGTGCCGTGCTGTGCTTTCTCTTTTTTCGTACATTTTTTTTTTTTTTTTTTTTTTTTCATCCCATTCATTATCTTCGCACATCTTCTTCTCTCTCTCCTTCCAACTCGTAACTCAGATCCGGGGTCACATAGCAGGCTCTTCTCCCCCCTTCCCGCTACGGTACGTGCCTTCATTTTTTTATCGCGAGAAGAGTTCAGCCTTTTCTTCCCTCGTCGACTCGCATCGAATTGTGCCTACCCACGCTGCAAGGCGCTCTCAACAATTGAATCCCTTTTTTTTTTTGAAAATAAAGTCAAAGTCCATACAGCATATCAAAATAATACATTAAGTACCCTACCTGGGGTATCTACGCACGTGCGGCAACCGCCCGCGATGCGAAGCTTATATGGCGTCTGAGCTGTTTTCTCCTGAAGCATGGCGGCGGGACTCTTGGCATTATCAAGTCGCCAGTTTGCAACTACGATCATAATTAATAAAAAACTATAGGCATGATGTACTTTTCCTTCCTGAGCGAGCGTAGTGGGCGGCGTAGGCCGCCCGCGGAGCGAAACGCCTTGTACATACATACATACGTTAACGAACATTCGGTCTACGGGACCTCCTGCCTCCATGGGTGGTCTTCATCCATGGTTGACTTTCGGGAACACAAATCCGAACGAACGTAGAAGCAGAGGATCCTCTATGAGTACATGAGAACATGAGAATTTACGCCCCCGCTCACTCTATCCTGTAAGACCTCTTCTTGCGAGAGACGAGGGAGGTCATGTGGAGACGCCTCCTTGCCACAAATATATACCAGGTACCAGGTACCAGGGCAGGAAAGAAAACGTGCGCGTGAAGGCCTCGGCCAAATATCATCAGAGGAGGCGACTTCCATAATGTACCTACTCGTATAGCAATACTGCTCGTGGCCCTGTTGTATGTGCCATGTACTGGACCGAAATATAAGGTCGATATACACAATGGCCCTTATATTCACGTCCAGATACCAGGTATACACCGCTGCTGCTGCTGCTGCTGCTGCTTGCTGTTTGTTGCCAAAGTTGTTCCTGTTTTCGGCTCTACCCGTCCTCTTCCTACGTTCTACCCAACGACAGCACAGCCAGCGTGGCCGTACGAGTGCTGGTTCTCCGTCCTACTGATGTTGAGAGTAGAGAGATACCTGGAACATGTTCTATGGTCATAGACTCTTCACGGCGAGATTGCTGTACGAGACAGAAAAAAAACGCTAAATAATCGAGCTGCAATGCAATGTTTGTGTCAATCTGTCCGGAAATGTAAGGGTCACTTTTTAGTGATATGAATGACCAAACGGTCCTTAAACTCCGAACATAGTGATACATGATCCGGGTACAGCACCTGTGATGTATGTTGCTCTTGTCGCCATGTTTCATGTACTGGTATTGTTGATCTCACGTCACGTTGCATCACGATTATTTATAGCACATTGCCATATTCTAGCCCGCGGTCGCAAACAGAGACACACGTCATCTGGGCATGAAGTACGCTAACTAGCACCGCCCTGTGACTGCTGTACGTATACACATCAGCCGTCCGAGCGCAGACAACGTATACGTGTATGCACATATTGGCGTGCGTCTTTAGGGTGAGTGTGCCAGTATTCATACGTACAACAGCAGTAGGCAGCAGGCCACCAAAAAAATATTCAGAAAGGACACCGCCTGGGCAAAAGTAGCATACCTCATGGGCCCGATCCGACGAGTTTTCGGGTCTCCCTCCACCGAGAATCAGCCGCCAACGAGGGCAGCGTGCAGAGTGCAGTCGACTCTCGCGGCCTGTGCCGCCCATGCAGCGTCGCCCGTGGTCCGTTCAAAAACGGGTTCTCGAAAGGAACCAAGAACCAAACGAAAGCCGCACTACCTCGTGGAACTCCAACGGGCGTGCAACCGCAAACCGCATGATGCAGGATCCTCGGCAAACAACGCAGACTGTGCCTCCGCCTCCCGCCGCTCTCGAAGCTCTGGGACGGAGACAGAGCGACCAAACAGAGGGGAGTGTGGCCTCGGTAAGAACAGCAGGCGTGGCCCCCACACGCTCGACATCGCAAGGGGTTGATCTCCCCTTTGTCTGATCACAAGCAACATGGACGTGACCGACAATCCCGTTGTGCGGGCCCTTCTCAAGCAGGTCCTCCAGACAGGGCAGAAGGTTGTCGCCTTTCTCAAGGGCACGCTGCTGACAGTCCGCTGTGCCGCGACCCGAGCCCTGCTTTTCCTTTACGATCTCACGAGGGTGCCCTTCGAGTGGCTCGACCACTGGTGGGGCCACGCGTTCGATTGGGTCGTCGGGCACGCGGGCGACTGCTGTTTCGACGGAGCGGAGAATTTCTTGTTTGGGGAAACCAAAGCCCGGCCTGCGCAGCGCAAGAGCTTGCGAGCTCTGGAGGAAGGGTCCCATATCGCGGCCGAGGCGCCCCCGCCCCCACAAGCGGCACCAGCATCACCCTCGCTCGAGAAACAGCAGCAGCGGCGCAGCAGCCTGTTCGAGAGCAGTGCTCGCGGCATCGTCTCCCGTGTTACAGCAGCAGGCCACGAGGTGAGCGAGCGCCAAAGCATTCCAATTTCTTCTCGCATGCAAAACAATGGCTGTCCAGCTACGTAACAAAGTTGAGTATTCACCAATGAACCGGTCTCACACCTGACGCGGCGGCGACTACCGGTCGTATCGTATTGGATCTTTGTTTCATCAGTTAAAGTAGAGACCCCACTCGTACGTGGATCAGTAGATCTTTGAACAAACGTACCGCATACCAGGTACCAGGTATTATACGTATGATATGGGGGAACGATACGCGAGAAGATATATACCAGGTACCTGGTACCTGGTATGCGGAAACGAGAAACGATCTTCATGTTTTGAGCACTCGTACACGAACACCCGTACGTATCTGGTACCAGGGTATATATCACGGGCTCGAGCGGTGTTTGCGTCGCACAGACAGGGCACACAGAGGGCGCGATGCCGTGCTGAAGAGAGAGGCCTTAAAGGCTCAGGGCTTCGACTATTTTCTCGGTGTACGGATAGCTCTCATGACGGTTATAGATGCTGTTCGGGGCACTCTGTTGTACAACGCAGAGCAAGCCGTTTTGCAGAACATATCCGTCGTGCCGCCACGGGTCTCGGCTGCTTCGGCAAAGCATATTTGCATGTATATTTCTAGACTGTTAGTAACAACGGAGTTTGAGGACCGCTTCTCTCGGCGATGACTGGGCCCCCAGAACCACGCCCTGCTGCAGTCTTCGCGCGTGCTACGTAGTACCAGGCACAGACAGACTAAAATGCATGCTACCTCTCATTTTGATATTGAGCAGTATGTAGAGTGTCGTACAATACAAGGCTATCATATGCTCCGGCGAGCTGGGCTATAGAGAGGGATGGATACGCGGATATGTGATGAAGTAGGAAGTGTCATGCCCGTGGATTTTCTCTGCAGTAATATAGGGCCTTTCTTAGCAGCAATTGGGTCCCAGGTATGCTATGTACACCATCGAAAGTACAAGAACTTACGCGGCTCGCGCTTCACGCTCGCGCGCCGCATTTCAAGCGGTTCAACGAGTTTTTGAAAAAATATCCCCCAACGAAGGTACGTGCATTTTTTTTCTGCTGGAGCACATGGCAGCTACAGCGTAAGAATGTACCACGTATACTACACAGGTACAGGGCGCAGGCAAGCGCTTGAACGAAATATTAAGCAACTCTGCCCCAACGCGGAGAACCGACCTTTTCTGCTCCGTCGTACGGATACCTCCTTTGGGGCGCCTGCCAAAGCACCATTTACACCCCCGCGCGGCAGCGTACCCACGATTGTTTCTTTGCCAAACAGCTGCGAGCCGATCGGGTTCTGCAATTTAAGTATATCGTCAACGCAGCCTTCAATCGAACCCATACGGCGTGTGCCGTACTACAGGGGCACTGGCGCTGGTAAATACGCTGCTGCAATCTGCGAGCATCGAAATGCACCGCTGGATCGCACTCTACTCTCTAGGCACCGACACGCGCGCTCTCGGTTAACCTGACCGTCCACCAAACCTGTAGTGAAAAAACCACTGCTGCCCTTGCTCCAGTCCCCCGACAGTATCGTGAACGGCACCCCCACCCCCATTTGGCGTGTGCCGTTCGAAATCAGACACAGAAAGTGACAAGCCCTAGTACAACGGCCAGCGAGATGGTGCCGAGTTCGTTGGTGTCCCACGTTTCAAAACGGTCGGTAGACTGCAGCGCGGCCAAGGAAGGTGTCTGCTCCGAAAACAACGACGAACCAGAGCGCATCATGACGTTTCAGCTTGGAGACGGGGAGGAGGAGGAGGCCTCGTCGTTCGTGCCGTCTTCCATCGCCGGCAGCAGAGTCGGAAGGCCTGTACGGTGGTCCATGGAATATCTGAGGGATAACGTCGAGGGCGGATGCGGCAAGATCTTGGCCACGGGTAACTTCGGTGAGACAGGGCCGTCGGTTGTGTTTGGCGCGTTTTCGTTGCTCTTCTGCACGTTGGTGGTGTATGGTGTTGGAGCATGTACGTTTTTGCTTCAACATATTTGCTCCCGGTATTTATTTTCAAACATACTGTACCGGCCTATGGTTGCATTGTGAGGGTCATCAAATTCACTTTGGGTTTTTATCTGGGGTCACAGAGCAGGCATCCCTCTCTCCTCCTCGTTGTGTATCAGACCTTCGTGACTACGTAAGGGCTGCCCCCAGGGCACGTTTTCGTCCACCCTCCCCCGCCGAAGACGCGGGTGTGTTTCAGAAACAAAACACGCTTGTCGGCACCACTCCCACCGAACCATGCCCCCTGCATGCTCCTCTTTCTTGTTTTTGTCGACCGAGAACAGGCAAGGTGGCCGTGGCCACCCTTAAGACTAGCGGCCTTAAGGTGGCCGTCAAGTCCATCGCCCTACAGAAAGTTGACTGCGGTCCGATGGTGAGCATGTTTAAGCAATACCTTGCCAGGCGCTCATGTAGTTCCCGATCCCATGATAGCAGTCTGCTGCGTGTTTACGTCGAATGCGCGGGGCAAACAAAGTTGTCATTTATTTAGGGCCGTTTACATCTAGGACAAACTACATAGCTGTGTCCTGAACTTTCTGCAATAAATATGTTTAATTAATGTTCCAGATACAACGTACCAGGTGTACAGCAGCGCTGTTGCATCAATTATGCCGAAAACTCCTGTAAAAGAGGCTACCGGAAAGCGTTACAGGTTTTTTGCCCTCAGTGCAATTGTCTGATTCAAAAAATTTCCCCTTCTCTTTTCGTTTTTTCTCCCCCCCCACTGTTAATAACCGAAATAGAAAATCCGGACGAAGGCTCTTCAATCTGAACAAGACCGGGCGTTGTACCAGGTATGCCTAAATTTTCTGAAAGGGGATTTTGTCTGATTTTTTTTTACTGGTTTGACTATTTCTTCTGTTTTTCTCGATTTTTTCCCAAAAAAACGAGAAAAACCAGGGAAAAGGTTCTACAACAATATTAATGGCCTTCAGACACTGATGAAAGACAACCCGTCTGATGCAAGCTCAGGATGTGTAGGTATCGAAAATTGTCTTGTTATTCATTGCGCGATGACCATTCTTTTGGAGATTTTTACGTTTCGTTTGGTTTATCTTCCGGCGGGATGGTGAAAATAAAGGTTAAGCTCACCGCACTTTCACCCAAAAATTCGAGCCTAGCACCGTACGAAGCACAGTCAGCCACGCACTGACTAACGTGATATCTTGCCATTTTTGTTTGTGGCGTTTTTGAATATTCGGGCGTGCACTTACTTATACCAGCACGAGATAATCGACGCCGAGATCAAGACACTCGAGGCAGCTGCGGTACACCCGAACGTGGTGGACTACTTTGGTCACATGAAGACCAGCATGAGGTGAGACGAATACCGTACAGCTAGTCACACGATTTAGGGCCTCGGAATTGCTGAGTGCGAATTGGAACGAACGATTCGTAATGGGGACTGACTCTATGAATAGCTGACGGGGAAGGGTCTGAATTTGTCGAACGAAGGTGCGGTCGAGAGGTGTCCTTTTTCCTCCCTTCGTGCCTGAAACACTTGTGGTGTTCGCGTCCTACACCCGACAGAAAAAATACGAAAATCGCGTCGATACACAAAAATCACGCCTTGGCTGCGACGTTACCGAAAACCAATATTATTATTAATAGCGACCACATGAGGGTACGGACGAGAACGTGGTGATACACTGTGTGCTATACACGACACTTGGCTTTGAAGAAAAGAGTTGATTACATTACAATACCCCCTTTCGCTAACGGCGTACGCAGACCATCCCTTCTTTCCTTGTGTACCTGGTGTATTGACTGCATATCCCTTCTGTCTGTCGCTCGCTTCACGATATGCGCGCCCCCTTTCTTCAATTTCGCAACTTCGACCTTAATGGCCTCCGCTGGTGGCGACCTACTCCTACCAGCGTGCTTATAATGATGCCCATGATCAACACCGACCTCGCGGAGCTCATGGCCAAGGTAGGCCAACCCTTGCGCTGCTCGAGTCAGAGTTTTCCCTGCCAACACTCCTATTCTCCAGCTGATTTGGGACTACAGTAGAGCGTTGATTAACGCGCGGCTTCTGTCCACGAATTTACTGCGACCGCAACTGGAGTGCGGCTGCGGCTGGTCAATCAATCCGCATCGACGGACTATATCGACGAACTACAAACTTAGTTCAGCAGGTCAACAATGCACCCTCAAGTAACTCCCTTCTTCGCCAAATCCACCGCCCTCTCGTACAATCAGGTCGGGCCTCTCGGCGAAGAAAAGGCTCAGAACTTCATGCGTCAAGTCATTTCCGCCGTTGAGTTCTTGCACACCAAGAACATCTTGCACAGGGACCTGAAGCCGGCAAACATGCTCTTAACCGAAGGTACACCTTGAAATAAACAGAATAAGGAACGTTACGTTTTTGCGCCAACAAATATTGGATTTGACTCTGCTGCTACGGCCCATAGGACTACACCGCCGTTTTCTGGCCTCCCTGACCCCCCCCCCCCGCAAGTGGCCACACCAAAAACTAGATCAATTACTTGATGCTATCATCAATATGCAAGAAAATCCGCCTCGAAAGCGGTTGTTAGTAGGATGCAGCTCACTCTTCATGCAACTCGCCCAACACCTCACGGCGTTTCGCGCTTGGTGCAAGCAATTTCTGCCTGGTCGGTGAAAATCCGACGTGCTCCGTCCCGGCATAGTAGATGCGAGGGTCTATGGTCATACGACTACGGCCATGCATGATAATGAGTACACCCCCTCCCCATTCCGCTGCCCCGCCTCTCTTTTCGACCGGCGAAACGACGGTTTTCATCGGCATAAACTCTATGGCAATACTGTCTGTGGCCATCCCAGACGAGACGCTGCTGCTGGCCGACTTCGGCCTCGCCACCATCATCCCAGAGGGGGAGACGGTAATCTTCGGCTCTCGATGCGGCACAAAGGTGCGTGGTGGCAGCTTGTCTCTCCTGGAACGGTGGAGCGTTTCAGCCTCACGTAGTCAGCGTTGACGCCGTCTTCCCTAACACGGCCTCCTCGTAATTGAAGGCATCGCGGTGCAGGCAAAAAAAACAACAACAGTGTTTTAGCAACAGACTTGGCACGTTGGTGACGGAGGTATCATTTCGATTGGGCTCTTGACTATCGACAATTGAATCTGGACTACAATCCACGCATCGAAACATACCGCGAAGATTACTTGCCTACCGATATCGCGATTGCCTCGGCAGCTCATCAGGCATTTTTTTACACGGGATCAAGGGGCAGGTTCGCTATCGATACATCCCTCCTTGCTTTTACTTTTTTTTTTTTTCTCATCCCATTTATTATCTTCGTCCATCTTCTTCTCTCTCCTTCCAACTCGTGACTCAGATCCGGGGTCACATAGCAGGCTCTTCTCCCCCCTTCCCGCTACGGTACGTGCCTTCATTTTTATCGCGAGAAGATTTCAGCCTTTTCTTCCCTCGTCGACTCGCATCGAATTGTGCCTACCCACGCTATAATACGTCAGCCGTGAGTTCTCGCCCAGCATGTCGATACTCACTTTTGCCAGCTGCATGACATTGCGAACTTTCCGGGATGATTTTTCGGAGTTGTTGATGTTCGACCAATCACCAATCGACTACCAACTCCAAGGGCCCACCAAGTATTTTCCCCTCCCGCTGTATCTGCATCTTTCCGGCAGGCGTACATGGCGCCCGAGCAGGTGGCGAGCGAGGGGGGGTTAGACTACAGCCTCAAAGTAGACACCTGGGGACTAGGCGTCATCGCATACGAGCTGCTCCACGACAAGATGCCTTTCAGGTTGGGATTTGTCAAGTCCTTGCTGTCACAACGATTTTCCTTACGGGCAAACTATTTCAGAACCCCGCAGTAATATCACAGAGAGCGTGCAAGACCAAAGCTCCGAGCACCATGGTTTTTGAACACCATGGGTGCGTACGTGACGTATGTGGCGCCTCTCTTTACACGAAGCCGTGCTTTCCCTACGTTTCCTACTCCGCTGGTCCAGCGCTCACCCCCCTCAAGCGCGCACCGTTCGGTGTTTTCTCTCGCGAACGGCTGCCGCAGAATAAAAACGAATGCCGTATGCCTGTTGGACAGTCGTTGCCCGTCCCTTCACCGGCGCTTATGCTTTTTTGCATGCTTCTATCCGCTCTGAAGGCCTGTACTGGGCGCAGAGGACGTAAGCGACAAGGTCCCAGGCAAGGTCCAGGGAAGCGCGGCTGAGGCCCCCGCGCAGGTGGAAGGGCTTACCCTGAGCGAAATTGACAGCGCGGACAACAAAGAACGCGCAAATATCATCTCTGGCACCTTTGCTTTCGACGAACAGCTGACCTCCGCGGAATCGAAGGACTTAATCGCGAAGGTGAGATATGTGACAGGCCAACACGCCACCCTACTCTCAACCAGGACCCCTGTGTTGTGAAACGTGATTTTTCTGCCGCCCATTCCCAGGGCACGGGTCGCTTTGCATGATGAGACACGATCGAATTGCATTTTCTGCGACGTGCGGGATACTATTATTACGGGGGACCACAGTAAATAGGGCCTACATATATATTTACCTGTTTTTACCAACAATGTTTGGTCCTATTTCCAATGGTCCTCCGAAATACGCGATTTACCGGAGCTGCTGTAATGCTCAAGTGCAAGCCTGGCTTTTTACCCGAATCGCTTTCTGGCAGCTCCTGGAACGAGATGTGGAGAAGCGGCTATCCGCAAGCGCCGCTGCCGAGCACTCGTGGCTTGGTGGAGTTGACAAGGCTATCGAAACCAGGGCAATGGCTGCGGAGGCAGTGTCAGCGAAGGAACGCGAGATGAGCGCCGCGAAAGCGCGTCTGGCTCAGGGCAGGAGGCGTGGGGTACGACGTCGCGTAACGGCGCCGGTAGTGAGAAACGAGCAGGAGATGGGCGTCGTGTCCGGTGTAACGGGGGGTGGAGAGGAGGCCAAGCGCGAGGCGTGAGTCCTTTTTTACTAGAGAAAGCGTGGGTCCCGAATCGCTGTTTACGTTGCGCCGGGTAGGCAGAGGGCATGATGTTGTCGCGTATGGTTGCACCCCCATTCCCAACTGTTACCTGCGACGGACTCCGGAATTCAGGCCTTCGCGTAATAAAAGCTTCGAGTTTAGGACGTGGCTCTTGTTGTCCACTGATCTCGTTGACACCACGGGCGAACGGTGGGGGTAGTCGCGTCCTGTGTGAACGGCTGGGGTAGTCGAATCGTGTGCGAAGGCCAGACCGAGTCCACAGTAACGATACATTCGAGCTCGGCGGAGCCAACATACATAGTGTACAAAGAGTTTCCTGCTCCTCGTGCGGTCAAAGGGAGGTAGGACAGTCATGGCAGTTTTCTATTTGTGTGTACCTAGATCCGTTAAGCGCGTGCGATAGTGAGTGCTGCCATATCGGCCGACGATATCGGGATCTGCAAGGAGTCCCACCAGCCAGACTGGGAACGGGGGTTGTAGGCTTAAGGTGGACCTCGTGGGCACACCGGGCACTAGCGGAACCACTGCGAAAGTCGCTTCGAAACCGCTCGCGGTATCTATCTGCAAATATGTAGTAGCTTCAGAGTCGCTGTCCGCCTACAGGCACGTAGGAATGTTTCCATGATATTTTTACCGCCCCACGCGCGTTATCATAACCAGACTTGACGCTACAGTAGAGAGCGGGACTTATTTCCCGGCCGACGTGATTCCCGGCTTTCGTTTACTTCCCGCGTGGCCGGGTATGATTTTAGTGCTTTCTCCGAAGGCTCATCGATTTTCATCGGCTGTTGCTCAGATTTGTCTTCGTAAATATGCCTAAAGTGAGCTTCATCGATTTGAGTCGACTGCTGCTCAGATTATCCTTCGTCAAGACGCTTCAAGTGAGTTCGTCGATTTGCGTTGGCCGCTGTTCATACCTGTCTTCGCGATGACGGTTCAAGTGATGTTTGTCAATTTTCGTCGACTGTTGCTCAGATTATCCTTCACGCAGATACTTCCATTGTATCAGTGCCCCAGTACAATAGCAATCGGTTGACGTGTATGTGTCGTGTATTTCGAGAGACGCGGGCATTCTCCGTTCAGAAACTAGTATTATTACAGTATGAGTTTCCTGTCAACGTTAGAGATGCAGCTCGAGTAGTCAGTCGAACTAATGTTAGCTTGTGCGCCGTTTGACACGAGGTCGCACTTTTGAACGTGTGTGTTTCCTAGCTCACAGCCCTGCCAGTTTTCGATTTTTGGCGTATAGTCAGATTGTTACAACTATTAATATATAGAGGGTACTTCTCACCCACTACTGTAGACCATAGCGGTAAGTGCGGACTTTTTTTTTTGAATTCACAAGTGCACCTTTGTTGCTGAATTTTATCAGGTTGCACAATTTGTTTTTGAGTTTATCAGAGTGCCGTGTTTCGTTTCTGCAGCAGATGGATGAGTTCGGCTGGTTTCTGGATGTCTATGCCGTGTTTTCTGCCAGCGTGATGTGTCTGCTGGTGGTGCAGCTTTAGAGCGGTCAGAATTTGACGAGCACGGCGCCGCCCCGCCAGAGTTTGGACCAAAGGCGGTAACTAATACTGTCTACAAAGGAAATACGAAAGCACACGTCCGTGTATACCATGTACAAGAGTGCAGTTTTGCTGAAGTCGTGTGTGTGTGTGGCATCAACAGCACATCACTATCATGAGGTCAAGACACATTCACGCATAAAAGGGTGAGCGGTCTGCCGCCACAATCGCTCGTGAGATGCCTGCAGCGACGCTCTATGATTCACACAGCGTGAACCCTTGCTTGCTTCAACCAATCTTCTCGAACACGGCACTTTTGGACTGCTTTCAGTTCGCCAGATGGGTGCGTTGCACGAGTTCGGACTCGGGTCCCGGGCTGCCTGAGATCAGGCAAAACAAAAACACCGTTGCTCCACGTTTTAGGTGCAATCTCTTCTCTGGCAACTGTTACATATCCCCCCCCCCCCCCAATCCCTTCGGAACCCAATGCAACGCAACCTACTATAGTTGTTATTACACATTTCAATTTGTTTTTCTGGAGTCAGAGGTGGCGACCAAGACAAGGATAAGTCTGGCGTTGTGACATGTCTACGTATCGTCCAGAGTGAGCGTGCAGCAGTACAAGACGGACCATGCTACCTGTGCCCTTGCCATATGAGCCCTTGCATCGTACTATACTTCGGGCACCTAATGCGTCATGTCTCCCAACCGAGCTGTGGACCGATGTCATCACTGTTCCCGCCCAAATCTAAAAATGATAAGAGAAGCATCACATCGCCCCCCCACAGAGACAAGGTTAGTGACGCTACAGTACTACCAGCTGAAGTTTTTTCAGCCGCTCGCCAGCGAATAGAATACCACCAGATCAGATCCCCCCACTCCAAAGACAACTTGCACGCCTTTAATGGAGGCTTGCATGCCCTTGAATTACCTCCTGAGGTCAGAGGCTACGAGTTGGCTCAAGAACAGAATATCCCATCGTGGCTCCGCATCGAATGCCCTCGCGGATTTTCGGGTTAGACCTTCATTTTTTGCACACGTGGACTTTGAGCCCTTCCCGGACTTTGAATAGTTTTTCTTCTTCTTGCCCCATCTATGCTTGGAGTGTCGCGGTCATTTTGGGACCGTAGGGTCTCCTGTAACCGCAACTACACACGGCGAGCAACAAAACAAAATAAAACAAAGCATTTATCCAAAGCTTCGACAAGGGCTCACGGGACATGTGCGCAGTTTTCAGGTTCTATCTCGAAAAGTCCGCGTGGACACTTCCACTTTTGTGCGGTAACGCGTACAGGTTAATACAATTTACGGTATTGTCTTTTATCATTTGTTTCAGTATAGGATCAACTTTGGGCATTTCATCTTGCCTGATATTGACCCTACTCAATCACGTCTTCGAAAATCTGAACGAAACCTTGTGTTTACAAGCATACCTTGGGAGTTGGCGTCTGCCTGTTGAGGAAAGAATACGGTGTCATATTCAAGGGACCGGTGTCTCGAGGCCCTGTGGCTGGGACCCTGAGTATCATACGTAGCTTATGATATATAATGACACTGGCGAAACAAACATTTTCAACCATACGTTTCCCCGCGAGCAGAAGGGACATTTTGCTTTCTGCCTGTACAGATACACGAGGGCGCCTGCCGACTAACAAAGAGTGTGGTGCTGTACTTGTAAGCAGCGGCGCAGCATGTGTCGCCTGAACGTTCGTGTGTAATACGTCCGAGAGCTATCATATTCTGCAGAGGCCGGTTCCACCGGAGAGGTGTTTATTTTTTCAAATGCCGTCTCTATCACCGAAGACCTATTGTACTCGTACAGACCGCTCGTTTGTGTGCGCGATATGCAGCAGTGATAATGCTTGTTGGGTACCATGCTGCCACCTACGCACAGGGCAGTTTAGGAAAGAACATTCCCTACCAGTAGACGCCTTTTTCTCGTGAACATTCGGCCAGCCAGATTGATCAAACTTCGTGACACAGACCACCCTTGCTCCCGGCCCCCCGAGCACGATACTTTGAAAACGAAAAGCCGCTCGGCCTTTGGCGCGCTTGATGTGGCGGCTATTGCAGGTGAGGACAGCCCCGGCCATTGCGGCAAGCCGGGTGGGTGTCGTTGCATTCCGTCGGTGTCCCACATACCCACGCCTTCGATGGGCGGTGCGGTCGAGGAAGACGGCGACTGTGCTTCCGGCTTCGGCTGGGGCAGAAGCGACGAGCCAGAGGTGATGCCGATAAAGCCATTCGAGGGAGAGACACAGGAGACGCCGTGGTTGTTCGATTTGCATTCGGTCGCAAGCAGCCGGGCTGAACCTCCGAATCACGGTAGTTAAAGGGTTATCCGGGGGGGGGGAACGTCGAGGACGGGTTCGGCGAGACCGTGAGGAATCAAAACTTTCGTGGGACCGGGTGGTATAACGCCTTTTACGCGTTTATGTTGTGTTTCACGCGTTGCTGGGGCATAGTGCTGGAGCGAATAGCTTGGCACATTTTCTTAATAGATTTTTTTCAAGACTTATTTTATCACAGTGACTGAGAATCGTGACCGGACGGGACGCGACAGCATTGACTTTGTCGGGAAACAAAAAAAAAAAGAAGGAAAGTTAAAATGAGGACATAAAAAGTTGGCGCGGCGGGACGGCGGGTGCACAATTTCTCGACGGGACGGGACGGTAAAAGTCAAGGGAGAATATTTTCACGACGGGACGGCAACTACTTTCTCACTCGGCGGGACGGGACGGTAGTTTTGTTTTCCTCGGCGGGGCGGGACGGAATTTTTTTTTTTCTCGGCGGGGCTTGACGGCAAAAACGAAAAAAAAATCGGCGGGACGGGACGGTTTTTTTCCTCTTTCCCGCTGCAAGGTCGGCGCGGTTGTACGTCAAGAACTTCCCGCACTACTGGTTGCACGCAGGGAGTCGTCCCGAGGCAGACAAATTTTTCACCACCGTGCACATGACGTTTTTTTTCCCCGACTCAAACTCCGAGAACACGGGTGACGTTTTCTTCTGATTTCTTCCCACCCCTGCCCCAAGCACTGTTGTTGCCGTGCCAGCTGGTTGCAGTTCGGATTTGTTGTGCCTGCGCGGTGTTGCTGGTGGTTGTGGGGGTGGAGCTGGTGACGGCGGCGGTGGTGATGCTAGTGCCGCTACTGGTCGATCCATGGCGTCCGTGCCGGCCACACCAGCATGGCCGCGTATACTGGTGTAGCCGTTAGTTGTCTGTGGTTCCGAGCTTTGTGGTTGTTGCAGGCGTTACGCGTGGAAAAACGAAGCAAGAAGATTCTTGAAAAAAAGGAAATTATAAAAAAAAACAACGCCATGTACCCCTTTTTTACTACTTGGTCTGACTTGGAAGTGTTTTTTTTTTGTACTCGCGTGTCGTAATTATTTGAACTTTTCAGTTAATTATATACCCGGAAATACATACCTGGTACATACGTTAACACCAGCACACCTTCTGCTATAAACAAAAGAAGGAGAGTCCAGTTTCGTATACAGATTATGAAATACGTCAGCTGTGAGTTCGACTGATTAAATAGTTGATGCTCAACCTTGCAAGCTGCGTAATACGCTTGTTCTACATTTCATTTATAGCGTGGGGGCTGTGCACAATTTGTTGTGGCATGCATTTAGATACGAATTCATACTGAATTATTGTATAACTCGAAATTCGTAATTAAGTTTGTAATGCGCGGTGGGAATGGACGGGGACAGACTACCACGAGTGCATCTTGAACGGGAAGAGGAGAGAGGGGAACTGCATGTGACAACGGTGCAGTCAGTTTTAGATGACGGGACGGGACGATATTTTTACGGTGTCACGACGGGACGGGACGGTAATTCCCAACGGAAGAGATTTTATCGGGGGGACGGGACGGTAAGGTTACGGTGTCACGACGGGACGGGACGGTAATTTCCAACGGGAGAGATTTTATGGGCGGGACGGGACGGTAAGTGACGACGGTCGGGGAATTTGTCGGCGGGACGGGACGGCGGGACCATTTTGGCGGCGGTTTCGCCGTCCCGCCCGGCCGATACAGCCATTACCTTCCCGCCAAAATACCGTGTTAAGCCTTGATCTTTTAGATCAAATACCCGTGCATTGTGTCACTGCAGCAAATGCGTGAGGATGCGTACTGAAACTGACAGACAAGAGTGTACCAGGGGTTTTGGCTGAGGGCTGCTCGTGAGGTAGAATTTCGCTGCCGCTTGTCTGCGGATAACGCGGGTAGGCTGTATAAATACGCTCGCTGCTGTCACCACTCTCGCTAAACTATACCTCCGCGCTCCTTCCATATGTTTTCCTTTTGTCGATCGAGAACAGCCAAGGTGGCGGTCGTGACAGACAGGAGCAGCGGCGTGAGGACGGCCGTCAGGGCGATTTCGAAACAAGAAATGGACTTGACGGCCATCTTCACACCGCTAGTCCTGGGTGTGGTGACCAACACCGTGTCTGCTCTCGATCGACGTTAACAAAAATAAAGTAGAGTGCTGGGGCATGGTTCAGGCAACGGACTTGACGGTCATCTTCAGATTTCTAGACTCGTTTGCGACAATTGCCACCATGGCTGCGCTCGATCAACATGAACAAGAAATGTAAGGGGCAAGGCACAAGAAGAGCGGTGCCAACAAGCGCAATTGTGAAACGTACCCGCATCTTCGACAGAGGAGCGGGAGCAAAACCTACAGTACTAATACGAGATTAGATACGTACGAAATTTCCGTCTACGCATGCCGCTTACGATCAGTGCCATGTGCCGGCGAGTACTAAAGCTTTTGCGAAGCTTTGTGTTGCAGCACCATACAGCATCAACGCATGAAGCACAGCGAAAACACGCAAAACGCTTCTAACTGCTATGTCCTGTCTCGCCCAAGCTTTATTTTTCTACGATCTTGCCGCACCCCTCCTCAGTCGTCTCTCCAAGCTACCACGTCGACCTCCTCATGATAGGCCTTGCGGGTCGGCTGCTCAAGATCGAGAGCGGCACAGACGACGAGGCCTCCTCTGTCAACCCCTTACCGAGTTAAACCGGTACAACCTATGGGTCGTCGCTTCCACCGCAACCGCAGCCGGAGCCGGAGCCGTAGCCGCAGCCGGAGCCGCAGCCGGCGTTTCGGTCGACCGCATTGCCCATTTATAGAACAGGGTAACAATGGAGTATAGTGGGGGGAGGGGTGCGGCAAGGGCTTGCGAAAACCAAACCTTGCTCAGACAGAGCTGGGCATGGGCAGTCAGACGGCTTTCGCGTGTTCTCGTTGGGCTTCACGAGTTGATGCTGCGAGGTGCCGCACCACCTACACTAGCTTCGCAAGTTCTTCAGTATACTTTGAGAATAGCGGTGTAACCGGTAACACCGGCACGTTGCGTTGATCGTGAAAGACATGCGGTGTACTACTGTCGACAGACCACAGCGTAACAGAGCTTCTCGGCTAAGGGGTCTTGAGGCAGATCCTCGTGTCTGTCTGCTTATTTGCCGAAGACGCGGGTACGTTGCAGAAACACCCTTGTCGGCTCCACTCTCGCTTGACCATGCCCCTGCGCTCTCCTCGTGAGTTGCGTTTGTCAATGGAGAACAGCCAAGGTGGCTGGCAACAACAAACAAGACTAGCGGCCTGAGGATGGCGGTCAAGTCGATCGCGACATTCACGGCTGGATTCGATTCGATGGTGAACATCCAACTATCGAACCGAAGTCAGCCGTGAATCTTGAGATCGACTTGACGGCCATCGTCATGCCGCCGATTTAGGGTGTGGCTACTTCCACCTTGGCTGTTCTCGATCAAACAAGAAACAATGAAGAGGAGGGTGTAGGCGCATGCTTCAGGAAGTCGACTTGACCGTCGCCTTGAGAGCCCTACCCAGTGCTTTCGTTGGTGACAACTGCCAACTTGGCTGTTCTCGATCGACAAAAAACAAGAACTGTAAGGGTCAGGGTTCAATTAAAGTGATGCTAGCAAGGGATTCCTGAAACGCACCCGCGACATCGGCAAAAAAAGTGGGAACGAAAAACGTACCCTATTAATAGTAGCAGCGGTCCCGACATAGTCGAGAAGCTCTGATGCGCAATATTTATGTTTTGAGACGCCGCATGCCGTACACGACCGACACAGTGTACCGGTATAGTGTACCGGTATACACGAAAAAATGTGCGAAGCTACGGGTTGGAGCGCCGTCCAGCATTCGCGCGTGAAGCACAAGGAAAACACGCAGAACGCGTGTTCACCGCCCCGTCCTGTCTCACCAAAGTTTCATCTCCCCACGATCTCGCCGCACCCCTCCTCAGTCGTCCCTTCAAGATGTTACATCGACCTCCTCATAATAGGCCTCACCGCTCAGCTACTCGCGATCCCAAGCGGCTCAGACGACAACGCCTCCTCTGTGTCTCCCTCATCGGGCTGAAACGGAATGTAACCATGTAACCCCCCGAGTCGTTGCTTGCGCCACAGCCGGAGCCGCAGTCGGCGTTTTCCTCGACTGTGCCGCCGCCCATCGAATGCGTGGGTAAGGTGGGACATCGACAAACACATGGGCAGGCGAGGCACCGACGAATGCGAGGAAAGGGAATCGCGCTACGGTTTAAGGGAGGCGTTACACTTTTGACACCATCTATTTATTACCGACGGAGGGTCCTGAAGTGAGGAGCTATAGTATATTCCCAACACATTTGGACCCGACCTATACTTAACTACCATGGTTGAATATAGCTCGATGTATACCTTACCCACGGAATTGTGTATCAGGCTTAGTAGCTTATACCTGGTACCTGATGATACATCGTCTCTAAAAGTAGGCCGGTTATTGGGTGATTTACAGAGCGAGGAGCCCGGGAAAAGTAGGGGCCATCCGTACTATGCCACGCGTCTACTAATAATAATAGCTTGATAGCTTGATAGCTTAATAGCTTAATAGCTGGGACACCAACGAAAGCGTAAAGCGTGGGTAAGTGGGACGCCAACGAATACGACGGCACCCCGCTCGTCACGATGCTTGGGGCTGTTACCGCCTGCAAAACCGCACATCACACAAGGTGACGCACCCACCTGGACTGCATTTCCGAGCCGACATTCTCCAAGAGAAGTAAGGGACACAAAAGACGAAAATGGTGGCTTTGGAAAGGTCTCGTCGAGACTGTTCCATAGACGCATCACTCGGCGTTTGCATTTTCTCCGTTGTCGAGAAAACAAGCTTGCAAATTCGTCCTAGGGGGTGTGTTATATTATCACCCTAGTGTGATAGTGTCGTACAGTATGTAGCCGTCACATCGAGAGCGCCAAAGAACGGGCGAGACTATGTTTACAAAGTACTCCAGGTGTGGGGAGTAGCGGAGCGTTGGGCCGTGGGGCTTGAATCGACCAATACTTCAGCCGATAGTTGTGCTTAGAGTTTGGGAATCTAGGAAAGCTTGAGTGCTCCAGACCTGTCTTATGCACGTGCGGCAGCATCAATATCCGAACATGCATCACTTCGGCCGGTAGTTGTGCCTAGAGGTTTGGCATCTAGAAAGGCTTGAGTGCTCCTGACCTGCCCTATGCACGTGCGGCAGCATCACACCCGAACAGAAATCCTTACTACTCGTACCGTACACACATAACGCATGGAGCAGTATACAGACCATGCTCCACGTACACGTCCTTCATTGGCAGCTGCAGCTGCTGCTGCTGTCTACACAAGTTTGGGGGTGCACAAGTTTGGGGGGGGGTAGCAGTACGGGTGCACGAATACCGCTAGTCCCATCGCGTACAGCCGATGTACGACGGTACTTTTAGTTACACCCCCATAGATGCCTGTTTTTCCCTCTCAAACAAACAGCCATGATACGTTAAGGCCGAGGGTCGACAAAAGGCGAGCTCCGTAAAACATCGGCGTGTTCCAAACAAGAAAAGTCAATTGTTCTATTTTAACTGAATAACCGAATCGCAGGTTTCCGAAAGGAGGTGCTTGTATTGACAGCCGCATACACGTGCAGAGGGAGCAGGCGCAATACCATGCCAGTCAATCGGAGTAGAGCGGGGATAAAACCGAGTCGAAATAAGCGCAGCCGATAAGTCGTTATGTCGCTCGACACGCATAAGCGAGAGGTTTCATGGAATAGATTCGAGCGAGAACATTTCGCCCCCATCGCTGGCTGCCCCCCCCCTCACCCCCCCGGCTGGCGAGAGGGGACCGCCGGAGGCCGTACTGTGTGGGCCTCTTGGGTTCGTTTTCCTCAACGATTGCAGTAGTGTAACAATCATCGCTACGAGAAAGGGTAGTTTTGTCCGTAGACGAAGTAACGGCCTCCGCAAACGAAGTAACGGACAAAGCAGGGTTTATTGGTAGAGAGGATATGTCATGTCTGTATCGGGAACTGGGATAGGGCAAGTTTGGTTTGGAAGGGAAGGCCTCGAACGCAGTCCTTGCAAGCAAGGCATCGAGCGTAGGTCAGCACCCCCACGCCGGGCACGAGCAAGCACGAGGTCCCGTGACGAGCACGGGCAGGCGTGAGGTAGTCGCTGGTTTGTCGATTCAGACCAGGAAGTTGTGCCTTCTTTTCTGCCGCCCCACCCCCCCCTATTTTTTCTTTCGAAGGGGTGGGGGGGGCACGAGTAGCTGGTGTTACGGAGGGAAACGTTTTCCCGCTTCCGTTCTGGTTCTACTTGAGTTAGATCGGAGGAGTCGAATGGTACCGTACCATTCGGAGTCTTGGTCATTCGAGACAACTGTAGGCCGTACTAGTTGGGAACCCGGCCGGTATCATAGTAGGGAAAGAGACGAAAAATAGGGTGGTCGAGATACTCAGGGTATTGCAGGAAGCTGCGATAGAGGTATCTAGCCGAGGGGAGGAACCTCTCTCTCTCACGACTCAGGAAACGATAATGATAACGCAATTCGAAAGATATTCAATAAAGTTGGAATTTGCACTGATAGTTTGTTTTTTTGGGCCTGCCCTATAAATACCGCACCAAATATAAAAACAAACGAGTGCAGGCAGCTGACGGACCGGAGAGCAGTCAGTCACCCTGCATTTTTCCACTGCGGCTTCAAGATGCATCAACCTCACAATTTGATCCCATCCAGTTCGAAGCAGGACCTACGCGACTCCTTCCCCGAGGTTAAGCGAAGTACCGATAAATTATATCGAAAATATCAACCTACTGTAAATAATTCACTCAACCCCTACTAGGCTTTCCCACTTCAGTAACGCAACGTCCCAGTCAATATCGCTATCGAGCAGCAGCAACGTAAATGTGGCGATGTCGTGCCTTTGGACAGCTTTGGATGCATTTTAGTGCGGACTCTGCAGC
Organism: Nereocystis luetkeana; assembly: GCA_031213475.1. Classification (NCBI taxonomy): domain Eukaryota; class Phaeophyceae; order Laminariales; family Laminariaceae; genus Nereocystis; species Nereocystis luetkeana. The sequence continues at coordinate 2,280,274 of JARUPZ010000020.1, forward strand.
GGAATACCAGCTACCTGGTATATTTCTGCTCGTGAACGGCATGCGGCGTACTGGACAGAATTTTCGTTCCCACTTCTCGGCCGAAGACACGGATACTTTGCACAGACACGCTAGGCGGCACCACTCTCACCCAATCACGCCTCCTGCACTCTCCTCTTGCTTGTTTGTTATAGTCGACAGAGAGCGGGCAAGGTGGCTGTGACCACCCTTAAGACTAGCGGCCTTAAGACGGCCGTCAAGCCTTGAGACCGCTAGTCTCGTGTGTCGTCACCGCCGCCTTTGCTGTGCTCGCTCGACACAAACAACAAATAGGAGAGTGCAGGGGCATGGTGAAGGGAAAATGACTGAAGAGGCAAGAGGCATGTTCAGACCGCTCGTCTCGTGTGAGGTCACCGCCACGTTGGCTGTGCTCGATCGACACCAAAAACACGAAGGAGAGTGCAGGGGCATGTTTCAACGAAAACGGTGCTACCAAGCGAATTTCTGAAAAGTACCCGCGTGTTCGGCAGAGGGGCGGGAACGAAAGTCTACCCTTTTGATACGAGCCCTTAGCCAAGAAGCTCGGATACGAAAATTGCTGTCTGATAGGCCGTACCTGGTATGCCGCTTATAACCAATGCAACCCACCAGTCGAACACATACCAGAAATATGCAAACCCGTATGCTGCAGCCCCATGTTGTGCGGGTATCCGGGTAACTGCAGCACTCGGGTTGGTCTGCCTGAGAACGCGGGTACCCGGCCACGGGCACGCACGGGAAGCACCTGCTCCGAAAAAAGTCCGGATATCCGTGTGCCTAGGGTACCCGACAGGTCACAGACCTACGCAGCACACTCACAGGATCGCTTGTCGTCTTGTTACTACGTAGAATGTGGTTCTTGTTTCAGCATCAACCTGCAGTATGATATCATGCGGTCTTCTATTCCCCGGCGGAGTACAGCTCTGTTGATGCTCGTAGCTCTGCCTTGTACTCGTACAGCACACCCACACCAGGTCACTGCTGTCGTCTCTTTGTCCCATAGAATGTGTTTTTTGTTCGGGTATCATCCTGTTGTACGTACGTAGTCGTACGGTCTTTCTGTTCGCTATTTGCCTCATGTGTCATGCGCGCACACAAGGCTCGATATCGTCCACGGTGCCGCCGGTACCCGCCCCGATAACGGTGTACCCGGGGGTAACCTGCACTCAAGCTGGAAATACCCGCGGTTACCCGCGGGCAGGATATCCGGGAAGCGTCTGCCGGGTACCCAAGGGGCCAAGTTCAAACCTCTGCCCTACGAAAATATCGACTGCTGAGTGCTGCTGATACCAGGTGCATCCTGCTGTTGTATCATACCAGGTACCTGGTATTGGGTACAAAAAAAAGTATCAGCCTCTGGCACTCCCTCCCTACCATATTCATTTCTCTGTTATTCTCCCTGCACCCGAACGCACCTCAATTATCTGCACGATAATGCTGCGTCGTGCCCCCAGTCAAGCTCGCCACGCGCCCTGCAGCAGTATCCCAGAGTGTGCTACTAATACAAGTAGGCTTTTCAATGCAGCTGTGAACTGCAGCAGTAGGTACAGCAGCAGTTGATGCAACTGCAAGAGCAGGGGACTGCCATCCCTTCAGCGGCGGATCCAGTGATATCCAAAGTGCAGCATGATGAAGAACCAATGCCTGCGTGAGGGATATCCTGCTGTCGTCTACCATGAAGGCTGGAGAGAAGCCCCCCCCCCTCCTCCTTTCTGTTCTGCGCTCTTTCTACTGCCCCTTCTTGGCCGTCGGATGTCGGATCATGTTTGGGTTTGGCACGGGTTTCCACACTCAAGAAACGGGATGTTCCGAATTATCATCCGGGGATTCAAAACCGGAAAACCCAAACATGAAACCGTCAACTTATCGAACGAGTATTACGTAGTCGTTGTCGTCGCCAGTCGCCACTCTGTCGCTGTTGTCGAGCCTTTCTGTGGAATGCTCTCCAAACAGGCAACAAGCAGCCTGCACGACACCGGGCCTGTTTAGTGCCCCAACAAAAGCGAAGGGACTGTTCGGGGAGGGCCTGCCTCGTGTTGGCCGTCCTGTTCACACGAGGGCCGATCGTCGTCCGCCCGCTTTCAAGCACGTATCATACGTGCAGCAGTTTTGGGCAAGGCTCCCGACTGCAAGTGAAATTCTGTTGTAGCGATGGTCTGTGTCGAGGAATACGTTATGATGCTCATCGCCGCCGCCGTGAGGGTGCTGTTCCAGCTGGGAGAATATGTCGGTCATGATCTTATCGCCTATGGGGTCATTCATGCCGGGGTGCAAGGCATTGGGTTCGTCGGGGCCCGCGTGGTGCTACCCATGGTGAGTGCCGTTGTATTTTGCTGTTTCGGCTCTGTCTGCGGCAAAATGATATGGCCGCGAGTATCACAATCATCGGCATTTGACAACACACAGATGAAAAGAGATGCCGAGAGGTCAACGACGCAGGAAATGTACCCGGTTGCTCCGTAGCAGTAGGTAGTATTAATAGGGCTCGTTATGCAGGCACCTTGGGAGGCCTCCTCATGCGTCGGTCGCTAGAAAAGGCCAGCCGCCGATGCGCCGAGCTACAATCCCCTCTTGCCCAATTACTCTCACGGAAGCTTCGAAACACCTCGTCATCGTATATATCTGGTGTGGTAGTAGTGGTGCAGTAGTACAGCAGTATTACGAGGGGTCATAGTACTCAGAACCCACGATGGACCTAAAAAGCAGGTATCCTTCCACTGTAATACCTGGTAGTATGTTTACACACCATACCAGGGTATTGGTTATGAATACTACTGCTGTATGATCCCTCTATGTTTACTACATCATACTTGGTTCTGAATACTACGACAGCTGCATGTTATGCAATTACCCCCCTGTGATATAGCTGAAAACGACACGCACCGTCTTCCAGCTTCCCCTGCAGAAAAACAAGTCCCTTGGTATCGATACACCAGCACATCTCTCGGATGTTTGTAAACTTGAGCCCTGGGTCGTTGGGATGACTTGACCAACAGCCTAAACATCTGATTCTTCATCGCGTGAATTGACGCCATGACAGCTACCTAGCAGCAGCGGGGGAGGTGTCGACGTCCGGGACTTCCCACGCCTCCCTACGGCGGACTCAGGTGAGGTATCCCGTAGGGGACTGAGTGTACGCTTCAGCTTGATCCGTGTGATCCAGTTGCTTATGATAACCGTTTGGCATTATACAGTAGTATCGATAGTGCACAGCAGAGCCGTCGTACCGTTCGAGGCGGAGATGAACCCGCGGCGACTTCCACGAACGATGATCGTTTTGTTGTGGGCTTCTATCCTGCCCAAGACCCCGAGGCTGGCTACAGAGAAATTCACAGCAGTTATCTATGGAGGCACCTTATAAGTACCGGTGCAAGATACTGCAGTACGTTGACCCACGGAGCCCCTGCCTATGTCGCGAGAAGGTCGGCGTGAATCCGGGTCTGGTTTGTTTGACAGCGATGCTACATATATTTGGCACTCGCCCGAGCAAATTTGGCAAGGATATCTGCTCCCCCATTTCCACCTTGTTTTAGGATTGTAAAACGACACCCTGTATGTACCGAGGTAAACACTACGTGTGCACGCGTACCAGGAGAACAACTGGGTGTATCGTGGTAGTGGTTCGTTCGCACAGCGTGGTTTATTTACAGGCTCTCACACGGTGCTACATTTGCGATTTTCGGGACACAACAGGTAAGGGTGTTTCCGTGTGGCCGATCGTTCTTGTAGTCACTTGCTGTCGTTGTTTTAATTATTCACCCGGTAAAAGAGGCAAAGCGGCCGCGCGGTCTGCGAGCGGGATATGAACTGACCAGCCTGTCGAGGACGTGTTGCGGTTGGCGTCCCGGAAGCGTACGGATGCCTGCACTAGTACCTCTGCCCCCCATTCTTGTCTCTCCACTCGCCCCTCCGTACGGCACCGGCATCGCGCGTTAGGGCCCAATGATGCAGTCAGTGACTACAGCAGTGAAGTATCATGCCTGTATCGTGCGATCCCTCGAGTGGTATCATGGTCGTCGATGCTATCGTTTTTAGGTATACGTCGCTAGCGAACGGCAGTGCAATAGTGAACGACAATGGTCGGTGCCCTTTGTACAGCCGCTGCTTCCGACCTGCTTCTCTATCACTGCCGTAGACACCTGGCGTGCTCCGTCGAGCACAAACAAAAAAGTTTCAAGTTTCTTGGAAAATCATTGCGCTCTACTGTACTGGTCGAGATTTCGACGGCTTCAATACACGGCGATCAATCAGACCCCCCCCCCCCCCCTCTGCTCCCCCGCTGTTATTGGCCTGCGTTCCTTCTATGTATGCAGACGTCAATACTGTCAACCCTACCAGCACTCAGCACTGGAGCACGTTCCGACCCTCGAGCGCCCAAGCCATCTCCAATTGCGTCCCTAAAAACGCCTTTGTGAAGACGAGCGCCCGGTCCGGCCCACGGATCCCCCAGGTCAGCAGTGATTGTCAACTGGTATGCGGTTTAGTATTTGCAGGTACCAGGTGGCTTTGACGAATCATGCTGCCTGCTGTATCGGCTTTGAGCTAGCGCCAAGCTTGTGCTGTTCCTCGTGCTGCTTGCCATAAGAAGAGGATCCCGACCGTACCTCGCGCGCCAGCGATATTACTCGCTCTCATGCGGCTCGCCATTGTTTCGTGCAGCTCTTCTGCATTGAGTGTACCTGTACGCAGAGCTCGGACCGTCACACCCTGCTTGCATTCTGGAACTTATATTGATTCGCTTATACGTCGAAGGAAATGCACCTGTATATACATGATAAAGCGGTATCCGATATATATGGTGGCTTATTTTTCTCGAGTGTCTAACATGTAGCTCTTTTCAGAGATCACCGCAAGAAAAGCGAACCCTGGTATAAATATGCGGCAACTGCGCTCCCGTTTCGAGTAGGTGTTGCCCCCGAGCGCCATCGGGCGAGACATTCCTGCGTCAAGCAGGCGGAGCGGGAAATCAGCTAGTCCGTCAATGACCGTCGCTTCCGGGGTTGGTCTGCACAGCGGTACCGCCGACGTCGATGGCCAGCAGGAGGTAAGTTTTGGCGTGATCTAGACCATCGATACATGTCATTATATGTAAGTTGTGTTTCGTTTGTCCGTAGTGGACTCGTAATTTTCCAGCAACCCGCACATGTTCAGTGCGATTAGACGGTCGCGGTTGGGGCGTTACTAAACATATACCTGGTATGTAAAACATCCTCCTGCGGAACACCAGAACCGAAAACGGATCGACGTATAATACGTTAACAAAAAAAGGGGCTGCGTTCTGCACCCCTCGGATCGTAAACAAAATGTTTCGTGTTTTTACGCCGCTCAGAGTCCCAACCAACCCCCCTACATATCTACGATCAGACTAAAAAATATCTGGCATGCAGAAAATGCCGCTCAGGGACAAAGGCGAAATAAATCAACGAAAATGCGCGGATGTGTCAATTGATACTACCGTCTTCAGCGGACAGCGTTGCAACAGCCATGCATTGTTCGTTCGAGTGCGGGGAGCACCGCCGTTTTCTACGCCGTTGTCGGCTCACTACTATCTGCTAAAAGGAGTTGCCATCCGCCACCAGAGGAGTACAAAACACTCTTACCCTCCTCCATCGCCCGACGCCGCGATGAAATTCACAACAATTTATCACAGGGCTGGGCCAATACCTTCCTGATACACCCTCGTACGGACGACGGAGTGCCCACCACAGAGGGTGAGCTCATGTTCAAGTTTTGCCATGTCTCGGTTTTTTTTTTTTCTTTTTCTTTTCTTTTTTCCGTCCCTTGTACCTGTTGTTGTATTTGCCCTAGTCCTTTTGCTACCTCCCAATCGTACGTCAGGGACAGGGTCGCAAAGCGGGCACTCACCCCCCTCCCCCGTCTTACGGAGCATGCCTTCATTTTTATCGCGCAAAGAGTTCAGCAGCTTTTTCCCTCGTCGACTCACACCGAGTTGCACTGCCTGACAATCAAAGTCGAAATATATTTGTTGTGTCGGCAAGAGGGTCTTCGTGCCTTGAAATAATATCTCCGACCGTTCCGGACTAACTGCTACGGCTTCGCCTCGGGATGAGTGACACAATAAACACATACCTGGTATACCCATAGCCCGTTTTTCGGCCGGGTGTATAGGTTTAACATACCGGCACCTTATCGACAAGGAGGGCGCAAGGAATGCGCACCGAATACATAAGTTAGCGATACACTCTCGGGGAGTAACTGTTGCTCCTCCGATGAGGCTAGCTGGAGTGAATTGCTGTACTAGTGTATGATGCCTGTTTTTTTTGTGCACGGGCGACGTTCCGCTCAAGCGCGCGCAAGTTCGAGGCTCCCTGTTCCTAGGAATTGACCCTACAGCCCAAGCAGCGTGCATGTTGAAGTTGACCCTGCATTTCTTGTAAGTGGTGATACGATTTTACACCTCGGTTTTTGTGCTCAGTTTGGTCTGGTGTAGATATTCGTCTCCACGATGCGCTTTGTGAGAGTCTACGATTCTTGCATGCTCTCCACGGAATGGGTTCGAACAAGGTAAAGTCCGATACGCGTCGAGTTTGCATCTATTTTCCTCGGATTTTTTTCTATATCAACGCGGCATTGTTCACCTACATCCATAAACACCGTATTTTGCGTTTCTTTGTAAACTACTGTATGTATATTAGTCACCCCGCCACCGGAATTTCTGTTTATTTCCGGGAAGTTTCGTCAGGCGGCCATGCTTTTATGACAGCCCTCCCCCCGCGACTACGTGTATATAGGCAGATCAACAGCGGAACCACAAAGCATAATTTGTGTCTTGCTGAAAATTCTTCTCGCTATCCGGACAGTTTTGTCAATCGGTGATGTTCCTATCGCAGCCCCCTCTCCGCAACTACGCGCATATAGGCAGGCAGGCAGACAGGCAGGCAGGCAGGCAGGCAGGTAGGCAGGTAGGCAGGCAGGCAGGCAGGCAGGCAGGCAGGAAGGCAGGCAGGCAGGCAGGCAGGCAGGCAGGCAGGCAGGCAGGCAGGCAGGCAGGCAGGCAGGCAGGCAGGCAGGCAGGCAGGCAGGCAGGCAGGCAGGCAGGCAGGCAGGCAGGCAGGCAGACATGCAGGCAGGCATGCAGGCAGGCAGGCAGGCAGGCAACGAAACTTCAAGACATTAGTTGTGCCTTGCTTTAACATTTTTCCCGTATTTTCTTGTCCATCATGCCCCAGGTGGGGACGTGTTCACGGTTGAGACATTCAAGGTGAGCGATGATGGCAGTGCCGAATGGGAGTCTGACGGCGGCGTCTCCTGGAACGCATCACGTGCTCAAGGCAAGGCACTGCCGTCCTCACCGCGGCGGGGCTCGTGCGGCAGGTGAACGTCGATTACTGTTGTACCACTCTGGCCGAAAGTGTAAGGAACGTTCAGATGTTAGTATTGTTACTAGTATGTCCTTATGTTTTCGCCCAGAGTATCAAAATTGAAATCGTGTCGACAACGAAATAGTTTATGTTTCCTTCACCGGTATCGTATCGACTTCGATTCTCGTGCCACATCCCACAACCCCTTGTTGCGTACGTCGCGAAACGGATGGGGTTGTAACGCTGTGTTATTGTACACCAGGCGTTTAATATCAGGTATATCAGAGGCGCCCGACAAAAAATACTAAACAACACCACACCCCTGAAAAGGTCATGCTGAAAAAGAGAACCAGTGCGGTGGGATTTCAGGACGAATCAAAGGCCATGATGGAATAGTAGACAGCCTTTCTCGAAAACCAGTGATTTTTCGCTGCAAATCACTTGATCGTGTTCGGCGGGGCTGAACCCCGTACCACTGCTCCAGTAGCTCAACCATCAACCACAATTATTCAGTATTGGCTATACGAAGCACAGTAAACACAAGGTGAATGGATACGGTGTGACGGGACATAATGAAGCACCAGCCAAGAACGGCTTTGAAGGGGGAGTTGAAATATTTTTTCCCCAGCGGGAAATCGGCAGCACCCCCGTGCACGCCTCCTTCGTTTTCCCCTGGTGTGCCCTCTTGGTTCAGGGACCTCGGTTGCTATGCGGAAGATCTGACCGAGGCGGAATGCCACAGTGATGGTACACGGGGGCTCGTTCCGGCCACCGTCGATGCCCAGCTGGACGGGTGCTACACCGGCTTCTACCAGGCATCTACTACTGGTAGATACAAGGTGGACACAAGTACGCGACGACTCCGTTACCCTGAGCCTGGAAATACTCGCGCGTACCGTATCGCCCCGGCCGGTTTCTGTTTGTGGTGCAAACCAACCATGGTATTTTTTAAGCGTGAGGTATCGGTTTTTTCGTTTCGTTTTCTGTGGTATTTGCGATTGGTGACAACTATTGTCAGAGTGCCCACTTCAGGCTTGACAAGAAAACTCCAACCTCTGCAAAATCTCTAATGATAGTGTACGTGCGTAGTAGACCGATGTTCTTGGTTCCAACGTGTGGCTGTAGGAGGCGTCTGCCTCACAAGGGCTGTGATTTATCAAGTACATTTGTTGACGCTAACTTATTTCTTCCCTCGCAGACGTCCGTAACGCAGCTACTCCCCGGTGGACTGGAGGCGAACTTCTGGGATAACGGGTATCTTCTGGGCAGACCGATCGTCCGGAGGGTGGACCCGCAGGTAAGATGCCCCCACCAATCGGCTGGCAAAGAGGGCGGTGGGCAGAACCTCAAGACAATGAGGTGTTCGGGTGCTTGGCGTTGCTTCCCACCACAGCGGTGCACCTCAACACAGCAAACGTTGTCGTAGATCCTACTAGTAGTGTCCAGCCGCTGTGTTTAGCGTCCCTGCCTATCGCGCACTCGAACACAGCAGAAATACTCGTAGTGGACCCCAGAGACCAACGTTGTTCAAATTCAACTGATATGCATCGTGAACCCCCCCCCCCCCCCCCCCCGCCCCCCCCCCCGTGGCCAGGGTACTTCAGACCACACCACCCAAATCCTAGATCCCGGCTGTTTGTTTCAGCATATCGTACGTCTGTGCTTCGTGTTTGGTGCCTTTCGTCGGAGATCACCAGGGTTACACTGCCAACGACTTCGACGCTTCGGTATCCACGGCTACAAAAAATAAAATGCACAAATATAATGAATAAAACATTTGGGCCGTAGCAGTGGGTCCCATCATGCATACCAAGTATTAAAGGGCGAAAAGGATGTCTACCTCCCTTTACCGGCAGTAGGCCCTCTCTCGGCGTGCCGAACTTTATTGAATGGAATTCGCCCGCGTCCGTCAAAACCCTCTCGTCCGAGCATTTAGAGTACACAGTCGAGCCAGCTTGTGGTCCGATGTCACTGCCTTGCGGCTTGCAGTACAATACCCCTCCCCGAAGAAGCACAAGCCCGCTAAAGCGATTGTTTCGGGTGTTTTTCTCAAGAGAGACCGGCGTTGGCCACCTACCTGATGATCTGAATGGACTCTTGTCTCCTACCTACTGTTTAGAGGAGAAAGTGTTTCGTCCTCCCCGGCTGTCGCCTGATGTGGATGAGCCTTCATCTGCTACTACTGAAGAAAAGAGTGTGGGTTGCCCTTCCATCCCCCGGCCCGTGCTCTTTGTCTCACTTGCCAGATATCGTTCAACTGGGGACTGAACGCTGGCGTCCCGTCCAGCCAATGCTCGGTATCTGCGAGATGGGAGGGGAAGCTTTTTGCCCCTCTGAGTGAGCTCTATACGATTTTGATCAGGGCGCACGGTGGCATTCGGTTCTTCCTGGACCACCGACTCGTCATTGACTGCTGGGAAGGTATTTGCGTGTTTCATGCCGTGGGCGGGGATCCTGAGGGGCCACGCTGAGCATGCACTGCTGCTGTATGTAGAAGCCCCTATCGCCATTTTTGGTGGAGAATGAAGAAAAGTGCAGTATGGCCTTCAGAGCCGCGCCGCGGTAAGGGTTTGTACTTTTCAAAGCGCCAACAATTATCACTGACGCCCGGCGTGTTCTGTACGCACGGTAGGCTCGGTTCCACCTCACCCAATGATTGTTTTTGAGACGAAAAGGAAAGTTAAGCGGATGAAGAATCCCGCACTTTTATAGCCTCGTCAACCACATGTTGTTTACTTCTTCCAAAAAGTACTATTTATACCCCGTCTATCGTAACACGCCTCTGACGGAACTCCCCCCTTTGAGGAGCTACGCCAACCCATTGGATCCGATATTGCGTCCATCCTTTGTTCCTTCTTCCCATTTATTATATTCGCCCTTCTTTTCTACAGTGGCAATGGTTGTAACTCAGATCCGGTATCAAACAGCAGGCTCCCCTCCTCCCGCCCCCCCCCCCCCTCCCCACCACGGCTCGTGCCTTGCACATTTATCGCGAGAGAAAATGTCATCCAGCTTTTTCTTCTCTCGTCGACTCCCGTCGATTTTCGCTGTATGTACCGGAACATTTCAAACTGAGTTACGTAATCGTGAGATAGCTATGAACAGCGCGCGGGGATACATGCATCGGGCTGGGCTTCCCTCTCGTGTTGGTTCAGACTCGGTTATTGGGGAATGTATACGTACGTGGTGGTAGTGGAAACATCAAGCGAGGATGCAGCACAATTATCTCAGTACGTGCTGTGATAATCTCCCACCGTAGTAGAGCAGTCGTTGGGTGATACCTGATAAGCATTAGAAGCCTTCCCATGCGAGAATCGTCAGATAGTTTACGTGCTATGAGGCCCGTACCGCAGAAGGTTTTCTGTTACATGTTATGCGTGGTCCTGACGGGGGGGGGGGGGGGGGGGGGGGGTTGTCTTAGGCGCTGCTGTAGAAACACATTTTCGTCGTTCCAGGCAGAGAGAGGAAGAGGACAGTATATATATATCCCTCACTTCTTCCGGAGTGAGAACAGCGTAAACATGATGGACGCCCATATTTCATTCATACCTATTCATTCGTGCCTGTATCAGCACGGCGCCTTTACTGGCATTGCACTCGGTATTTAATGACACATAAAACAAAAACTAATACAACTATTTCGCCCCTTCCTTAGGGCCGGTCCTAACGGGGTAGCAAAAAAAAAAACGAAAAAAAAAACGAAGAGCAGAACTAAAGAGCACGTGAGTTTTATTGGTCAAATTAAAACAAGTAGAAAGTAGAGATCCCAATACCTCCGTTTTCACGTTTCGTTCGTTAAATCCCAGAGGACTTTAAAAAAACGAAGTGTGTGCCAACTAAACGAAATATGGGATACCCAGGGTCGGAGAGGAACCTAGGAGGAGCTCGAAGCGTTGAGATGAAGTTCCGATAAAGTTTCTAGGACCGGTTGGCAAGCGCACGATTGGCCAAGGTAGTGCATGTATGTGGCTGCAACGCGGTTTCGTCTGCTGACGGCGCGAGCATACATGGGTAGGGAATCACCATGGTGGCCCCTCACGAGAACCGTGGGAGCAGGAAATGGCTGTGGCGGTAATTTTTCCGACATGAGTCCCACTCAACACTCAAACGTCTGCCATCGAGCAGCGATGGCCGATGCACAAGTTCTAGAGCACTCCGGAGGGAGCGGGTTGGACCACGAGAACCGCCTGCTGTGGAGGGTGCCTCACGTGTACGAGCTGTGTCTATCCACCGTCGCTGTTAAGCGCTATCGCCGGTAATCACGTGTTGTGGTGCTTTGAGTTTTTCTGGAAAATTGCACCGCGTAAAAAATCGACTCGGCTTCTTTTTGTTTCGTTTTTTTTTTCTCGTTAGAACTCAACCTGCTATGTTTTTTACGAAAAACGATCGTTTTTTTTCGTTTTTTCGTTTTTTTCGTTTTTTTTCCCCCTCCGTTGGGACCGGCCCTTATCGTCTCCAAATAAATGCTGTTTTGAGGCATACAATAGGATGAGTAGAGTCCAGCAACACGCCTGCCTGATAACGCCTCATTTTTCCAAAAAGCTTTCCTTTGGCGGCTGAGAACAGGCGTTATTTCTGCACTACTATCGCCACCGACCTTTTCAAGGTAGTGATACCAAAAGTAGCACCGCGTGACACCATGCAACTCTACTGCAGCATTTTGGTCGCGCCGTTGCCTCACCACGGGGTCGATAGCCGTAAATGACAACGATAACATGCTTCCAGGCGGTTTATTTACGGGATAACGCAGTAATCGGAACACTACTATATACAGGTGGCTTGTAAAAGTGTGTCCATCATGGGTCCTGGTTGGCATGATCTCCTGCGACGAGAATACCGCGAGGCAGTTCAAGCGCGCAGTTTGTGCCACGCGCCTCCTTTTTTTGCCTGCAAGGGTAGCTAACGCCTTGCGAGCGTCCACCTGCCACTGACTGCACTGCGCCTTACTTTTATTTTGGGATTGGCTCGTTTTACCTCTGCGTCAAATATGTTCGAGAGATCTACGCAGGGTTTATCCTCATCTCAGACGTTCAACCTACCTTTAACCTCCGTGTGCACGATTTCTTGATCAGCTCAGACGAGTGTTCTCCATGTCACGTCTTTTTTACGGGGGGCCGTATTAAATAAGACCTACGGTACACTCAAAAACCTATATATTTAGCTATTTTCACTAACAAAATTTGGTCCTATTTATTTGCTCTTTTCCCCCAGTTCCTCGAGAAAAGGCGCCTTCACACAGTATCACTTTGTACTTCCCGACATTTTACGCTATTACGGAGGACCATAGTTAATAGGACCTATGGTATACATAAAAACCTATATATTTAACCATTTTTACAACAAAATTTGGTCCTATTAACTATGATCCCCCCCGTAATAGTTTTGTTTTGCAATACTGGCACGTCAGTGAGTTACCCTCGCCCCAGGAAGCATTGTAGGTTAAATGTATGGGGGGCATGCTTGCCGCTCTGGTTTACCCTTCAACCATGCCCACGAGAGCGCCTCTGACACTTCAACCATGTCCCGCCTACTCCAGATGGAGCGAAACGTGTGCTATAACATACTCCCCCTTCCGTCCGGAAACACTAAACACATCTTCTTTCGGGAAATAAATACTGTGACCGCCATATGATCCTTATATTTACGGCCGGCGTGCTACGGTGTACTTTTTATTTAGGGGTAGATACGCATTTATTTTACCGTTGTCGTTTTCTTGTTCAGGAGAGGGTGTTAAAACAAACCTTATTGCACGCGCTTCGTGTGGGTGTCGCGTTTTGTTGTGCCCAGCGAACCTTCGAGCGACGAAGGAGCGGCAGGTGTCGGTTCATCTCGTCGAGGGACAATACCACGACATCGTGCTCGAGTACCGAGAGGAGAGGGGCTCCGCTAGTGTCCAGGTTCGTTCGTTTTGTTTTCGAGCGATCATCGTTTCGCCGGAAGCACCTCCCTTTGGTGTGTCGTCTCTAAATATGACCCAAGAATCGTCAGCATCCTCAAAACAGATGCCATTTTTTTTGCAAAAAGTGTCAACAAACAAACATCACTGGGGCCAGCAATCGATTTACATTTATATATATATATATATATATATATACACACACGAAGTACACCTGTATATAGCTCCTCTATAACGTTTGACCCCGACTGCGACGAGAACGAGCGAAAGCTTCGCTGTGATACATACCCCTGCGCTGCGTGGTATACGTTTTGTCGTGACCCGGTGGCACCGCAGGTTATGTGGAGCAGCAGGAGCATCCCCCCGTCCGTCATACCATCGTGGGCTCTCTTTTATGCTACACCGATCGCGGGGTCGCCATTCGACGTTACCGTTTCTCTGAGAGAGGACTCTTCTCCGCGGCACGACACGCACGAGAAGGGACTAGATGGCGAGCTTGCCGAGGAGAAGGAGCAAACCGCCGAACAGGTAAGGGTACGCGCCGCGTGTCGTTTGTATGCGACGGGCTCTCCTTGGAATCGTTCGCCGAAGGTGGGACAGGCTGCCTTTAAATGCTGGAATCTCGTTTGCACGTACTGGTGACGCGTTCTACAATAGAGGTAGCACATTTCCGCTCAACTGTTTTCTGAATGACGAGGTTCTTTGACCCAAAATTGTTGGAATGCCAATCTTCTTCCGATAAATGACGGTTCTGTATGCTTGGGACATGGGATCATTCATCGGGATGCATTTTTACTTTCACTCCAGTCAGGTTTGGGGGGAGGTATGGAGCTCCTTATGTTAGGAGCCTCAGAATTTTTAGGGTGAACCTCTACTACAGTACTGTGGAACGCCTCTGGTATATATTTTGTGTGTGGCCCACATGTCAGCACGATTGACGCGTCGGCGGGACTACTCGCTACGCTGCCTAGCCTACTAGTGCGGACAAAGGAGAACACCGCATCCTCCCCATGCCTCGCGCCCCCCAAAGAGGAAGCACGGTTGTGGGCGCGCTAGGCGTTTCGTGTGATCTCGAGAAGACCGGAAGGATTCAGCATTTGTTTTTTGAATACGCTCCCGCATACCAGGTAGTCGTTTTGATAATGCGTTTATTCGTCATTCGACGCCGTCCTCCCGAGAACCCGTGCACAAGACGGACGGTTTCTGCCCGGCGGCCCTTTGATATATCGCCAACGCCCCCACCCACCCCTATGGTCATACGACTACGGCCATGCATGAGATCGGGTACATCTCTCCTATCGAGTACACCCCCCCCCCCCCGCCCCCCCCCCCCCCCCCCACCCCCGAGTGATCAGCACCATGCCAAGCACGCCAGGGAGTAAAGTATAGAGCGTGGCGTCCAGGCTGTCTGTCTCCAGAAGGTACAACTCTGTGCGGAAATGCAAAGAAAGTTTTAGATACACCTATTGATTCCAAAGCGATCCTTACGTTTCCAGAAAGACTGGTGTGACGTATATATACCAGATATCCGTCTCGAACTGGTGCACATCCCGAGCATATCTTGATCTACAGTACTGTAGATCATCTAGCTCCCCACCCGAAGTTGTGAGGGGTTGCACAGGATAGGATCTGCATATTACAGATCCAACCCAGGCACAATGCCCTACTGTTATAGATCATGCACATTACACGGGTCCCATCCTGCAACATGAGCTAGATCATACAGATCGTACAAGATCGGGAATCTTCCTGCCTTGAAATATATGGATCATGAACTGTGGGCATACATCTGTCCGGGGTGTGAACCGCTATGAACCGCGCTCGAAGCTTGACAGACCGATTTTTTTCCCCATAATAGAGGGCGTAAAGCGCCAGAGAGAGCAGCTGCCGAACCCCGAAAGTACGTGCCCGGCAGAAGTTGGTTGTTCTGTGTGCGCCGTGCAATTTTCTTAGACTGCACAATGTATTTTGTTCTTATATTGTGTGCATTAAATACCCCGTACTTCTGTCTCAGATAGGAGGAAAGGAGGCATCGATCAGACAGAGAGCAAAGACAGGCAGCGCTCATCGGTAATATTCCCTTTTCTTTGCTGTCTGTCTCGTGATTGCCTTCCTTCCACCTACGAGAAATAGGCGTACGGGGCATCTAATGCACGCAACTACGTACACACCTTTTCACACCAGTGCAGTCTATGCAAACTGAGAAACGCACACCGAACAACCATCTTCTGCTCGGCACATGATGTCAAAATTTGGCAGCTTTCCTCTTCGGTGTGTTGCACCCTCTAGTCTGACAAAAGCTTAGGCATGAAGTCGTACTGCTCTGCTGCGTACACGCGATCGCGTCACTCGATAGGTCGTAGAGCGGGTCCTTCGACCGTACCATTTTCAAGAGACAGATCTGGGAGGTTGGCCTGGCGACTTCAGCTTTCGTCTAACCTCGAAGTGCGCGACCAAAGCTAGGGGGGTCACTTCGACGTCGTTCTTGTCCAGCCGCGCAGAGCCACTCGGCCAAGCGACTACCGTAAATACTTGTAAACCCAATAATCTGGCGATATGCGCTACCATGTGATTGTTTGTTTGCTGGGCCAACAAAACGTTTCCAAGTCCGAGCTCGAATAAGGCGAAGAGCCACTGCCAGAGCGGCTTATACGCAAAAAATGGTGGTAGGTAACCCCCCTAGTGCAGCACCTGTTGAGACTGATACGATGCGCGGACTCAATACATTTCTCGTCTATCCTTGGGCCAGGTTGACGTATCTTTGTCCATGTCTTTTCCTCCGAAGAAGACGACGAGGTACTTGATGAGGTCTAACGCTCGAGCTCTCGAGCTCGACTTGCCCAACAATAGTTTGGTGTGTATACGCTGGACATGTGGCAGGCCGGCCAAGGACATACGGTGCTACACATAAATTTGCGGCTAAGGGATCGTTGAAGATGTCCACTCTCGTTTTGATGCCCGTTCGTCGGACATGAATGAGAACCGTTGCCTAAACGTTGGTGAACTATCGTCTGATCGTGCGTTTGTTGCGGCCCCAAAATCTCCTGTGGTGTCACCGTGATACAGGTTTCACACGACTGCACGGCCTTCTCTCTGCGTACAAGAACAACCGTACTCCCTGTGGTTACATCATGCATGCCACTGGTTGTTTGGACTGCCCCTCTAAGCCACGGCTGGGCAGACCGAGCGTCTGCTGTACAATCTAGAGACAGGTATGACACTTACGGGGTAGAAATCGCGATACGGTTCGTTCGCGAGGGGTAGCCCGGGTCACCAGAGTCGTCGCGGAGAAAAAGGCCCAGTATCTCGACCAACTACGTAAACTAGCATGTGGTTTGGTGCGGTCCAGATTGAGATGTGGGTTCTGCCGGGTACCTGGTTGTCAAGATTCCATGATAAATTTCACACTGTTTGCGCTTAATCTTCGAAAAACCTCCTAACCTTTCAGCTTGTATAGAAGTTACCATATCTGCGTGTCCTCCTTCCCTCCGCTGCAGGACAAATATTGTTCCTGTCGGTCCTAATGTTGACGAAAGCTGTATCGTAAGCTGCCACTAGAAGGTGCTGCTTGTACGATGCTGCTGGGTGGAGGCATGTTCAGCCGGGAACTGAACCCTCCGCCCACCCTAACTAACCTTGTGCCCTGCCAGTGTCGTGCTTTACCAGTAGCATGTTTCCCGTAGCATGCACCTGGGGGGATTGTGGATGACACCGGCTTCCTGTCGACACTGCTTTGCTGTCGATGCTGCTTCCGTGGCCCGAGCGATAATCTCGCGGTCTTCCCCCTTGCCGGCAATACCAACGACGTGTACACACGCTGCTTTGTTCGACCTAGACACGCGTTCGAAATGAGGTCGCAAGTGCGGCTGCTCCCGCAAATTTAGAAGAAAGACGAGCAAGGAGTTGAAAACTTTAGACCACCCCGCTAACCCTACGTTGGGTATTATTTTAGTAGTTGAGATGATTCCAAGACATGCGGCCGTATTGAGAGCACCTCGACTGAGAGCACCCTTAGGGTAGGTGGTATGCCCACGGGTGAGGACGCTCTGCCGGGACAGGAGGAGCGCCTGGAAACAAAAAAAGTGCCCCGTCGTAGAACAATTTCAGGGGGGCAGGGGGGGGTTACTAAGTACTAAAACTAAACGAAAATAAGTGAAATACTACGTAAGTATTTTCTCAGCTCATCCTGTGATTGCAACGGTTACAACGGTGACAACGGTTTTCTATGCTGCCCTGTGGGGGTGTGGCGTGTCGTTATATTCTTTTCACGGGCGTCCCTGGTAACATAGAGAAAACATGCAGCAAAGGCATGGTGGTCACAATTGTATGGGAGTGTCTATCAATATTTGTTGACATTTGAAGACCTCCTGTATCGTTCGGCTCCTTGGTCCGGAGTGCTCAACGTCATCGCTCACTCTGCTTGACAAACGCGAGGATCGGGCCTGTACTCGCCAGCCTACACACTCTACACCTAATACACATACGTCGTATACATAGCCACACATGTCTCCCTCCCCGCTGCAGGGGAAATGCAGGTCCAGTCAATCTTGGCAAGAACCATGCTATCTCCTAAGCTCTTACTGTAACGTGCTTCTCGTACTTAGCTGCCGGTGGGTGGCGCGTTTAAAACACTAATGGTTCATCCGGCCACCCCAACCAAAGTGGTCCTGCCAGTACCGTGCTCTCTGTACAAGTGAAATGCTCCCAAGAAACGTGTACCTTGCGAGATTCTGTGTGACACCTGCTAGCTGTCGATGCCGCTCACGCGGCTCGTGCGGTTTACCTTTTAGTGTTCTCGTTTGCCGGTAACGCCATCGATATGTACACTCTCTTCACCAATTCATTGATGGCGCTTACGTACCGTTCATGCTTATATCCCGGTTCTTGTGCGGCAAATGCGAGGCTCACTTCTTGTCGTTGTTGTGTGTCCGCATGCGGACGGGCGGCACAGGATGCTAAAAAGCAGGGATTTTCACGGGTCATGATGAGACCCGCGGGTCGGGCCACGGGGTGTTCAAACTGTCACGGGTCGGGTAGGGTCGGGTCTGGAAGTGCTCAAAATTCACGGGTCGAGTCGGGTCGGGTCAAGAGGTTTTCAAGTCTCGCGGGTCGGGTCTGGTCGTGTCAAGAGTTCTTCAAATCTCACGGGTCGGGTCGGGTCGGGTCAATAATGTTTCAAATCTCACGGGTCGGGTCAGGTCATGACCCGCGAGAAACGGGTCGCTCGCGGGTTGGACCAGCATGACCCGCAAGTTGTTTGTTTCTGACCCGCGGGTCGGACCCGCGCATCCGGCTCGCGGATCCAACACTTGAAACACTTCTCGCTCCTTTACTCAAGGGCTTCTCTCGTGCTCATACTCAATAATACTCCTTTGCTGCAATGTTCAAACATTAAAACATCGCCAAATCAATATGCGCATGCCCGCATCCATCTATACCCACTATAGTCAGGTTGCATAACGCTGCGGGGCACAAAAATAAGTTTTATTTGTTTTTGAAGTGTCGACCCACGTGCCGGATCCGCGAGCCGAACCCGCGGGTCGAGAGGAATGAACTCGCGGGTCAAGGTGACCGACCCGCATGAAACCCGTGTCTCACGAGTAAATCGGAAGGTGGTGGGTCGGGTTCGGGTCAGGAATTTGTTATATCTCGCGGGTCGGGTCGGGTCGGGTCAGGAGAGTTTCAAATCTCACGGGTCGGGTCGGGTCGGGTCGGGTCAGCAGTTTTTTAGATCTCGCGGGTCGGATCGGATCGGGCCAATAGAAATAAAAAATCTAGTGGGTTGGATCGGGTCGGGTCAAGTCAACATACCTCAAACATTTCGCGGGTCGGGTCGGGTTAGGGGACCCGACCCGACCCGACCCGACCCGGCCCGACCCGTGAGGATTGACCTGACCCGCGAGAAGCCCTGCTAAAACGGAACTTATCGATCGCCTCTCTTGGTTTTCAGACACGGTGAAGCCACCTACCCACAAAAAACAAGCGCCCACTAACAACGAGCACGTGGAAAGCATCTGGAAATAAATGATACTGCTGTTAAAGTCTATGATATGGATATGATCACTAGTTAATGATTATTTTAACGAGACGATGTATTGTGGACATGGATATCTGATTTGTGAGCCCTCGCATACGCGGTGCTTGTCATTTCAGTGAGAGCTACCGCAGGCACGTCCTTGCCCCCATGCCGAGTACACGCTATCTACGTCGGGTCGTCGGTGCGGTTGGTCTTCCTTGGATGTTTGAGGCTACTGGCTTCCCCACCCTCACCGACGGGACCGACGATTCGACGTCGGTCGTTCCTTATTCGGCGGTGAGCATTTCTGCGGTAGCCAAGCCTACTGAATGCTATGTAACGCTACAGTATGTAGGCTTGTGAATCAAACCAGCGGATGAGTGATAAGGGGGAGTATTAGCGCCGTTCATGGGTTCGAAGCTTCGTGAACGACACGGCGTATCAGGTACATAGGTCGTTTATAAATGTCAAGGAATTTCATGAAGTAAGCGTTCAGGTGGCACGATGTGTACGCAGGGTGGATATTGTTTCCAACAAGAACCCGAACCCTCTGAACAGTTTAGAGCAAGACGGACTCACAGCGAGCGCTTTGGTGACGAATGCTCGAGTCAGGAGCGCATGGTTTGAGTTCATTCTGCAACACCCAATGGAATCCTCCGACATCCGCTAGAATCTGGAAATAGTGGCATACACATTTATTTGCGTTCGTGTATATTTAGCACGAATTCATTGTCTGCGGTAGGATTGTTTGCCAGCCTCAGCAGTGTTAACGTCTGCGGTGTTGGTGTCTTGCTTCCATAGAACAGTCAATTGGGTTTTATGCGGAGCCTTGGCTGGCTTTGAGTTGGGGCATCAGTTCACCAAGCCGGCGCTGCACGACTCCTACGATGCGCACGTGCTTCATGGAGTGGTGGGGAGAGAGTACACCGATTGTTGATTCATCACGACATCACAACGGCAGAACGCGACGCCGCGATCATTATTATATAATCTGTGTCCATGTTGACCGGCTGTGGCTTGAAGCACCTATTACACCTTGGTTGCAACGGCCTGCTGCTACTGCTGGTATTCATCGGAAGGTGGCCGAGTCGGGATGGTTTTAACCTCGGACATTGCGAATGTCAGCAATGGTCGCCCGTTCGAAGTGTAGTGCGTCAACGGTAGGTGGGCCGATGTACCCCGAGACCCACGCGCTAGAAAATGTCCCCCCCCGGCGACTTCTCAGCGTGCCACATATCGTAGACAAACAAAGCATATTTGTGTGGCCCTTTATTGTAAAACCCCTGCACGCCTTACCCATAATGAAGCTGAGCGTAAAGCATCCCTGGAGTGTGCCAATACCTAGGTTAGTTTACCTGATGACAAAAAACTAAACAGGATGTGCCAAAAATCGTGTTCCCCCTCGAACTCCGCTGTGAAACCTTCAGTACTTGATGCTTCCATCGGACATGAGAGACCACAGCACTGTAACTAATTGATTCTTGAATCCAGACATATCACCCCCTACGTCCACCTCTCCCGTCTGCTGCCAAGGTGGACTCGTCCTCTGTCCAGGAGCTTCATGGTACTGCCACAAGATCGTTTTCTGATGTCGCTTTTACCTCCGACGACAGAAATCCTGCTCAGCTCGGGAGCGCGACGGGCGTCACTCATTTTGTCGTGACCTCTGCGACCTCGTGGGAGGAGTACACTGCTCTGGTAAAGCCGCCACCAACTGGGACGGCACACCAGCAAGCTGCCCCTCATGGGCGCAGTCTCGACGAGGGGACATCTCTCTTTAAGAAACTTTGTGCAGAGGAAAAGGGCGACGGCCAGCAGTTAGTAGCACCTTCGTTGTACCAAGCCGATCAAGGGTCTACGCGTTCAACCTCAGCCAGTGGCAGGGCCAAGGCAGCACTTGACCGGGAGTCCACGGCAGTCGAGCAAGGCATGGCGGCTGCACCAGAGATCCTAGGTTTGGAGTCTTCATCGTTTTCTGATGTCGCGTCTACCTTCGAGGTCAGCGACCCTACTCAGCTCGGGAGCGCGACTGACGTCACTCATTTTTTCGTGACCTCTGCGACCTCGTCGGAGGAGTACACTGCTCTGGTAAAGCCGCCACCAACTGGGACGGCACACCAGCAAGTTGCCCCTCATGGGCGCAGTCTCGACGAGGGGACATCTCTCCTTAAGAAACTTTGTGCAGAGGAAAAGGGCGACGGCCAGCAGTTAGTAGCACCTTCGTTGTACCAAGCCGATCAAGGGTCTACGCGTTCAATCTCAGCCAGTGGCAGGGCCAAGGCAGCACTTGACCGGGAGTCCACGGCAGTCGAGCAAGGCATGGCGGCTGCACCAGAGAGCCTAGGTTTGGAGTCTTCATCGTTTTCTGATGTCGCGTCTTCCTTCGAGGTCAGCAACCCTACTCAGCTTAGTAGGGCGATGGACGTCCCTGATAATGTCGTGGATTCTGCTACCTCGTTGGAGGAGTACATTGCTCCGGTAGATCCGTCACCGACCGGGACGGTACACCAGCAAGTAGCGCTCCAAAGACTCGGTCAAGACGGAGGGCCGTTTCCCCTTGAGCTGCCCCTTGCTACGGAAAAAGGCGGCAGCCATGAGCTAGGACCACCTGGCTCATACCACGTCGGTACAGGGTCGACATCTTTACCTTCAGACACAGGCAGAACCAAGCCAGCACTTGACCCGGAGTCCACTGTAGCAGGACGAGGCGTGGCGAGAGTGTCAGCGACCCGAGGGTTGGAATCACGTTCCGTGGTGGCGGGGGTCACGTGGACGTTGATTTCTTGGGCAACCGTGGGCATGGCGTTCGTCGTGGTCGCTTGGTGTGTGATCAGAGCTGCTCGGCGTCATATGGTTGGGCTCGAGCAGCCTGACAAGGGCGAACAGGCACGTGAAACCTTCTAACTATGTCATAGTGTATAATCGACACATTCGCTTGAACTTGAGTACGGTTGGGGTACGTTGCCAACCCTATCGTTTCGTGCGCAATGTTCGATAAGCATGCAGACGTCGCGTAGACAACTACACCAACCTACAAACACGGTTTGCCATTAGCGCGATATACATGTCCGTGTGGGCTCTCCTCATAAGCGCATACCTGGTACACAACAATCAGTGGTAGCCCTGCGGGCGCTATTAGGCTTTGGTTCGCGCGCAATTCCATTATGCTCCGATACGGCCCTGCTGCTCTTCAGGTAACCGCGGAGCTGGGGGCGGGCAACAGAAAATCCACGACGGAGTTGGCAGACGTTCAAGAGGTAAGGAGCACAATTTTACATGTAATCGGATTGAGACCAAGGATTAGCTTCATTTTCACAGACTTTGGGTGCTATTGCGGGAATAATTAGAGTGTATCGATGATAATCGTTACAATTTGAGGGCAAGGGAAAACCTAACGCTTTGACTCCCGTTTCGACGACAAAGCCAAGCTGCGTTGCTCCTTAGAAACATGCCCGTTGCAGATCATGCGACAAACACGTCGCTGTCTGCATACCCCAATAGGTCCTTGCTCACTCCTGTGCAGAAATGGTAAGGCCGAGGAAGTTATTCCTCGAGCGGTGTGCGTGGTAATGTTCTGACATGTAGTCTCTCGAACGGTGTGCGTGGTAATGTTCCGACATGTGTCGGAGATGTGTGCTCTTGTCAATATCGTCCACAGTGTATCCGTCTTTCGTTACCGGTTGGTTGCGGCTTGACAGACCGGTTCATTGGTCGAGGGGAACCCTGATCGCAGCTCCAACCCTCCTAGAGCACAGCGACAGCTAACGGCTGGCGCACAGCGAAGGTCTGCGAGCCGCGTACGCAGTACGTAGGAAGAATACAGTATTCATTCACACCTGACCCCCCACTTGTAGTGATAGTCCGTGGCTGCATCGAGGGTGACGGGCGTCACCTCCGATGCTACAGTATTGGTGTGTACGTGGGCGTCATACTGAGTAAAGCCTTTATATCACAGTTCGTGAAAGCTCTAGTTTGGCGGAGCAAACACAACAACAGCCCTGGAATGTGCCGACCAAATATTCCTCGTTCCCCCGACAGGAAGAAGCTCAGAACAAAACAACTCGACCACGCCCGGACGGGGCATCCACATCTATCTTGCATGTTGGTATTTAGTATCTCGCCGTTCTGGACCGACATGCGAGGGAGAAGCGGGTACCCGTCCGGGCGTGGTCGAATCGTGTTGTCCTCAGCTCCTCCCTGTCGGGTGAACGAGGAGTGTTATGCTGGCACATGCCGGGGTTGTCGGCTTACTATAGCGTATGAGTAAACACGCCTGATGCCGTCGCTGTGTTGGCCTCGCCAAACGGAAGTTTTCACCAAACGTGATGCCAAGGTTTTACTCAGTTTGACGTTCATATCACAAAAATCGTACGTACCACTGCCATCGCGGCCCACACCTAATCTCAACCACGAACAATCGCGCCGCCTACAAGTAGATTATTGGGTATGAACAACGTTTTGTTCCAACGCCCCGTGTAGACGCCTCGTCTATCGACATTGGAGAGGTTGCCAACTGTAGTAGCCGGAGAGGTTTGCTCACTAGAAACGCCGTCTTGTTGGTGTTGCACTCGGTTTCCGTCGCCCGAGCTGGTCGAAGCAATATCTCCGAACGCACGGGAACCGTCTCCTCCCAGTTCTCGTGAGCCATCGGCATCGCATGTTGTCACCGGCTGCGCCGGCGGCACTGCACCGCGACTGTTGAAGTGCCGTCGGTAGCACCTGTGTTGACGATGATAACAACCCAGGTCTTACCGGCCCTTGAAAGGTTTTGGGGGTACTCGTTCCCCTGCCAACATAGACTTCCCCCTCTACCTCGGATGTTGGTACGGGAACGGGTACTGCCAAAGATTCTTTGTCATCGTCGGCACTCACCGGTGCTACCGACGGCAGGGCAGGGTTGGGGCGCGGTGGCACCGGCGCAGCCGGCAACAGCACATGCGATGCCGATGCTTCACGAGAATTGACGGGGGGTAATTGCCGTGCGCCAGGAGGTATTGGTTCGACTAGCTCGCGTTGGTACGGGAATAGAGTGCGGCACATGACGAAGGTGACGTTTCCAGTTACCAAAAACCTGCGTCTGTCACACTTGGGCAACCTTTCCAATCCCGATAGACGAGTCGTCTACACGGTAAGCTGGAAGAAAATGGTGGTCACGCCTATTCATCCACTTGTAGGATCGATAGTCCGTGGTTGCGTAGGGTACCCGGCATCCCCTCCGATGCCCATGGTGTGTACGACTCGTGCTGTCAACGACGAACTGAGTAAAACACCTTGACAGCACGCTCCGTGATATGGAAGTCCCGTGCAGTTTGGCAGAGCCGACACAACGGCGGCAGCTACGCGTTTTTTCACATGGCTTATAGTATGCCGACAGCCCTTGTATGTGCCAATCAAGCACTCCTCGTTTACCCGACGGGGAGGAGCTGAGGAAAGAACGACTCCACAACTCGCGGAGGGGGCGTCGGTTTCTATCTCACATATGGGATCAGGGCGGTGGGATACAGCCAAAGTGACGCAGAGCCCGATCAGCCTTAACTCGTTACAAATCGTCTTCACCTATCGGCGCTGCCGGCAGCATGCCCCCCCTCGGGTTGCTTTCCTGCCAGGGCGGCCGGTGTCAGCACAGGCGATACCTCCATGGTTCACAGTTATTGGGGGTGGGCGCTCCCCCTGTGCTGGAACAATTTTCATAGACGAATATAAGCGCCGGGGGCGTCGACAGTGCGTGCAGCAACGACATAGGGTGATGCTTTTAGCTAGCAAACCCCCGCTGCTAGAAACGTCACCTTACCGGTGCTGCACCCATTGTCCATCACACTCCATCGGCGCACGGGTTGGTCAACAAAACTCGTCCCGCCCCAGGAGAACTGTCCCCCCCGAGTGACTATGAATCGTCGGTATCGTATGTGCTGATACCAGCTGCCTCGACGGAAGTGCAACCCGACCGGCCATGCTGCCGGCCGGGTCGATGAGTCTAGGCGATTGTAACGACCTAGGGCTGGTCGGGCCCTGCGTCCTTCTAGCCGTATCCCGCCGACCGGTGCCAACATCCGAGATAGAGGGGAGTGCCCTGCCCGGGCGTGGCGAGGTCGTTCTTTCCTCAGCTCCCCCGTGTCAGGTACACGAGGCAAATTATTGTAAAAATAAGTAAATTTATATTGTCATGTTGGCATAGACAAGGCTGTCGGCCTCCTATACGCCATGATGAGAAAAGACACGTAACTGTCGTGGTTGTGTTGGCTTCGCCAAAGAGGGAGATTTCACGGAATGCGAAGTCAAGGTGTCTTACCTACTGTAGTCTGGCGTACACAACACACGTCCTATACCTTAATACTCGTAGCATCGGAGGTGACGCCAGCCACCCTGGACGCAACCACGGATAAGCACTCCTGTATGCTGATGATTAGGTGGGATTCACATTTTCTTTCAACGTATTTGTGTGTCGACGGCTCGTCTATCAATATCGGGAAATGTTGCCAAGTGTATGCATAGTAGTTAGCTAACCCCAGTGGCTACTGCCCTGGGAAAAAAATCCAGCACCCATAGACAAGCCGTCTACACAGTACGCTGAAATAAAATGTAAATCATACCTATAGTCATATACTTGTAAGAGCGATTGCCCGTGGTTGAGTCGAGGGTGGCGGCCACCGCCACCTCTGATGCCAACGGTATGTCCGGAATGAGATTCATCCGAGCCGACCCCTCTTCGCAACTCTTACCCTCCCAAAGTGCGAAGGCACAACCAACATATATGCAACACGAATATCAGTATACGGAGCGTGCCAAACTTGCGGTGTAGGATAGCTCCTGCTCATTTGACGGCGAAGTGAATGCGCGTACCAAAACGTGTGTATACGTTGGCGAGACCGTACGCCCCCCACATCCTGAAAATGTTTCCTTCGACATCTCGACCTCGCTGACAAAGCTGTTTTTTGTTTTATCCAGGCCAGGCTTGATAGAAAACCAGCAATGTCTGTACCGACAAGATTGACGCTCCTCTCATACACCCGGACCCCTGAATTTTTATGTTCAGGTGAACCCGGAGGTATCTCCTATCGCCAAACTGGTCGGAGCTTCGGGTCAGGGTCATTCGCCATGTCGACAGGCAGTCCCTCCGACCCCGGATTCAGCGGAGGCGTCATTGCCGCCGCGACGGTCCTCATCACCAACGGCGCCACTGCCGCCAGTTACCGCACCGACGACGAAGGTGCCATCGACGGCGAGCCACGTATATATTTACAACTATATATAGGCTACGGTATATCTGGTACAGCATACGTCGGCAAGAACGTGTGCCCCCTATACCCAGGAGAATATTCCCTTAGTTGTCTCCCCCACTCGGACAAAACTAAGTTTTGGTTAGGCGAGGCGCATGCGAAAGCAACTCGCTGTCTCACGCATGCGCTACTGCCACTACTGACGCTCCTCTCATAAACCCGGACCCCTGGACTTCCCTATGCAGTTACACCTGGAGGAAATCCCTCTTGTCCTGCCTCCTGCTGTCGAGCCGGTCAACGGTTCGGTCCAGGGGGAAGCAGCCCCGAAGACCCCGACGGAAGGGAAAGTGTCGTCGCCGCTCCGACGCGCCCCGCCATTACCACCACCTGCGATGAAGGTGCCATCAAAAGTGAAACAAACGATCACACACAAAAAGGCCGAAATAGGGCACACACGAAGTATGGTGGGTATGATGGAACATGCCGGTAAGCACATATATATTTGTTTGTGATATTTTGTTTAGAGTACGGTTTACAGTGTACGTAGGCAAGATACCCGTTCTACGATAGAGGTAGCACATTTCCGCTATTTTATTTCTGAAAGACGGGATTCCTTTACCCCCAAATCGTCGGAATGTCAATCTTGATGTCGAAAATAAACGCTTGGTATAGACTTGGGCCATGGGATTATTCACCGCGATGCAGTTTGATTTCTGCTGAAGGCCAGTTTTCGGGTGAGGTATGGAGCTCCTAGAGTGAGGAGCTTCAGAAAATTTAGGGTGAATCTCTATCGTAGAACGCCTCAAGACCGCATGCCCTCCCAAAACCCTGGGAAATATTCCCTTGAGTTGTCTCCTTCCCCCCCGAACAAAGCCGAAATGCTGGCTTGGCCAGGGCTTGCGGATGCTGGCTACAGGAGGGGGGGGTACAACTGTAAGTGTCCTGGGGCATTTCGCTTGAGTAGTATTCACCCCTCACCTCAAAAACGGTTGTTTAAGACAACTTGTCCGCCTAACTAACTCGATGAGCAATCCCGCGGCTTATGTGCTACCTATATATAGCCAGAGATACAGCAAAATTAAAAGGGAACGACCAGTCGAGAGCGCCCCCTCCGTCAGAAACAGGTCTGGCCAAAACATGCCATACGCCTAAAGAACACCAGTTGTTGTTTCGACCGTACCTTACCGACACTTTTGACACTCCCCTCATCCACCCGGATCCATCCGGGTCCATCCGGATCCATCCGGATCCACCCGGATCTCTGGATTTATGTATTCAGGTGGGCTTGGGGGTACCGTCCACCGCCAAACGGGTCAACACCTCGGCTCAGGGGCGATTTACTGTCTCAGAGACACCGAAGACAGGGCACGTGTCATCGCCGCTGCGACGTGCCTCGCCATCACAGCTACCGTCACCACTGCTACCACCCTCACCATCATCACCATCATCACCACCAGGCGCCTCCCCGACGGTAGAACAGAAGGCCACTCGGAAGAAGAAGGCCAAAGCTGTGACTCCCACCGAGCAGGCCGCCGGCCCACCGAAGACAAGGACGCCGCGCATCAACTTGAAACGCGAGGGGAAGCGTCAAGCGCGCGATGCCGCGTGCAGGCGTCTCGGCATGAAGATGAAGCCCAACAAGGCAAGTGCATGTTGCAAGTGCATGTTGTGTGACGGGCTTTATATAGCTCGGTGGGCCAACGAGGCTAAGTTGCAGACTGCATAGGTGAGTATGACGTGCGGCTGTAGTCTAGCGGTGTGTTCTTGGCAGGGGAAGGGCGAAAGCCATACCTCCCAGCAGTGCGCGTGGAGTTCTCGGGAGGACTCAGCCTTATCTTGTCAGGACAATATTGTTGGACGGCCGTAATGATTTTCGATTGTTTTTTGCCTTGCTCCCCAGACACGAAAAAAAGGTTTTGTGTACCTGCTAGCATTGTACTACGTGCTGTACGTCTGACATATAATCTATTTGCCGCAACTCATGACACGTCCAGACTTGGACTACGAACGCCGACGAACATGTTTTGCGACACAACAGGTCACTCACTTGCAGGCGCGATTGTTCGTGGTTGCATCGAGGGTGACCTGCGTCCCCTCCGATATTAACGGTGTACACGAAGATGGGGAGCTAACGCCATGCTGAGAAAATATTCGGTATCGAATTATTTGAGGGGGAAAAAACCCTTTTGCGGAACTAACACAACGAAGGCAGCTACTATTACGGGGGCCCATAATTAATAGGACCAAATATTGTTGGTGAAAATGGTTAAATATATAGGTTTTTATGTATACCATAGGTCCTATTAACTATGGTCCCCCGTAATAGTACGCTCTCTTGCTGTGCAGTGTGCCAACCGTCCTTACACGTACCAGTCAAATTATCCTCTTCTACCCGGCAGGGAGGTGCTGCTTCGGAGACGAACCCATCATGCTCGGACGGGGCATCCTCTTCAGCCTCGGATGTTGGTACAGGCCGGGATACGGCCACAGAAACACCAGGCCCGACAAACCCTGGGTTGCTCCCATCATCGACATCCACCGATGCTACCACGGGCATGGACCGGTCGGGGTGCAGTGCCACTGGCGTAGGCTCTCCAGAGCTACAGGGGGGGGGCAGTTCCCCTACGTCACGAGAAACGTCTTTGGCGGACTCGGGCGCCCGTGGTCCGACGAACGGGTGCAGCACCGACAAGGTGACGTTTTTAGTTAGCAAACCCCCGGCGGCTAAATAGTTTTGTAAATGTTTCCATAGTCAGCAGACGGGTCCGTCTTTAGAGTACTTCGAAAAAAGTCATTTCAGCATTCGGAACTAAGATATCCTGCCGCAAACCCACCCAGCAGCACAGGAAGGAATGTCAGGTAGGTCTGATTGCTTCAAGTGTGGGGCCTCCATCCAGCACGGTTGTCGGCTAAAATGGTAGTGGATCGGTAGCGAGGAAATATAGCGTCAGATATGCATGCGAGCGTGGCGCTTATTACGAGGCTCGGCAGAAAATCCAGAGTGGCAAAGGCCCCAAACCTCGCAGGCGTTGCTTGGCGCTGTATCAACGTTTTGTCAGCCGTCTCACGATTCACCTGTGACGATCGATTTATCTTCCCTGTGGAAACGTGTATGATAAACTCCCAAGTAAACGTAGTTAATGTGCTGTCGCCAAGTATTCCGCTCATCTGTAACCTTCAAGGAAGTTCTTCACCACCTGGGAGGAGGTAGCGTAGCACAGTGTGCATGTCGTGATCGGTTGCCGTCCTTTTGTACTTACCAGGCACTGGTACGTTAGAAGCCACGTACGTATATGACATAAGGACGCTTACGTGCACGCTGTTGCATCGAGACGCGTTGTAAGGCGACGCACTTGACACCGGCTGCATTTGCTCTGTCGCTATCCGTTTGGATCTCACTGCAGGGCGCTGTTTGCTCGAGTCTCCCAGAGAAGGAGGGCCCTGAGTGCACGTGAGAAGAAGTAGCCGTGGCTCGTAGGGTGTGCTCTCTCTCCCGCACGATGGGGGCTATACTCGCGGTGCTGATAGCGTGTCATCAAGTAAGCCAGGGCAGCCGTGGGTAAATGTTTAGGCCCAGACCTTTTTTACTGACGAGCCTCTCCAGAGGAACTACGAAACATCAGTGGAATCTGCCTATTTATAGAAACCTGCCTGCTTGCGCTTGCTCCAATCCATTTTCATGTTTTCTTCTCCACGGGGAGGAAGTGGGTTGGAGAACACCCTTCACCGATGTGCGACCAACTCGGTGGTTCAGTTTCTGCGCGACTACCGTGTGCTGTGGAAGGCACTCATGGGACCAGGCGGTAAGGCCAGAGCACGACGGCACCGCCCCCCCTAGAACTAACGAGGCACGACCATTTTGCAGTCCATACGATAACAAAAATGTAATAGGGTTTGCGTTGTCGCCCACGAGGCGTCAGACTAGCTGAGATAAAAGTGTGCCCACAAAATATTTCAAAGGCAGCACAGAGCCGCCTGAGCGTACGCCCTGGGTGTATGTCGGGGTGTGCCTTTTGGCTTGTTTCTTGCGAAGAAGAGGGCGGAGCTCTGACCATCAGAGCTGGAAGCCACGCGGCTTTAGGCTGCCGCATCGGTCGTTGCTAGTGCGTGCCAATACCTTTTTCATGATACCGCATCATTGTTGGCTGACTGGTCTGCACAAGTGGTTCTTACCAGCAGCGTTTTGGAGATACCGCATCGACCCTGAATGGCTGGCCAGCCAACCGGTAGCTGGACGGCACGTTCAAAAATCAAACAACCTGCCGTCTTCTTGGTGTTGCGTCCACCCCTATTTGTGCACCTAATCTGCCTCCTACTTGCCCTCGCCTCGTATCCCTGTCGGCGGTACAAAGGGGGGTCGAAGCGGAAAGGCGCTCTGGCGGCGTGCCTAGGCAGCACCTTCAGAGTGAGGCAAACAGCACCGCGGTAGTGTCGGCCGTTTAACCCACTTTCGACGGTTTTGGAGCGATACAGGATGCCGAATATTGTGTGCACGCTTTGTACGTACTCAGCACGCTTTAAGCGACGATCGACGGTTGCTCGGTGGTTTCCTGCAGAGTACGAAGCACCATTTCAATTGTATGTAACGTTCGAAGGTTTTGGGCCCAATTGGAGTTGAGAGAACGAGCGTAACGTGGTCGTACGTGTTAACAGTTCAGACCAACACAACCTATTGCACCACTGCAATCTCGGTTGAGATCACCATGGATGCCCCCGAAGGACATGCCAGTATTGTGATATTCTCGCTGGAGACAATTCCCCTGATCGTGCCTCCGACCCTTGACGTTGCATTCGTGATTTGGTCAGGCCATGCAGAAGAGGGGTCGGAAATGCTTCGTCAACCCGACCGTGGTGACACACATTAACGGATCGTCAGACGTGAGTACCCGAGCGCGATAACACGCTCGAATTCGTTGTTTTTGAAGACGGGCGCGAAGGGTATAAATTAGTGGGCAGGGTTTTGGGGCAATACCCATATTTATGGCGATGATGGTAGTAAAACTAGCGGACGCCTCGGCATGGTTGGGTTTGAGCGCTGCTCTTAGTGATTCTCGATTTTGAAACCCTCGTTCAGAGTTAGGGGCCAGCTTTGCACATCTCCGACTGTTGCGCCCGTATTACAACCTACCAAGCACAGCAGTAGCACGAAGACTTGTGTACTGCAGCCGTCACAGCCTGAATCACAACATGCCCCACATCGAAGCAACGCTCATAGGTGAATCGACGTGACACTCCCGCGACTAGGTGTGGCATACAATTTTCTGCCTGCGTTACCTATCGAACGCCTTGCCACGGCATTTCTTGTCCTGCCCCACTTCCCGTTCGGCGGTTGTTCCACAACGTTTGGTGGGGGCCTTTCCGGCGCTTTTCGAGAACAGCGGTCCGCCAACGTGCAGAAGGACGCAGGAGAGGTCCTCCTCTGCTTTCTGGACGACCTTGAGCAGGAGTCTACTAGGGACGAGGTAAGGACGGCCTTTGCTTTGCTTTATAAATCTCAATATTTGACGAAGCGCTCATCGCGGGCGTGAGAAGATAGGACGGGCGCGGCCAGACGCATTGGTTAAGTTAAGGCCAGTGGGTGGTCACGTCGCCAGACGTTTGAGGAAAAAAGCTTGTATCTGTACAATATGTTCTTGACCATTGTGGTTCAGTGCTAACCACGTGATTCATGTGATTCTTAGAGTCAGAGTCTGGTCGCCTCTGAAGTCGCCCTCCCCCGACCCTTCTATAGAAGCTACATTATATATACCAGGGCTAAATGCATACGTAAAGGTCGGGTTCGCGTCTGTTGGCGACGACGCTGTCCAACACGCCGCCCACTGAGTGAGCTAGACAACCAGAGTAAGTACCGTTTTCGGTTTTTGAAGGTCGTTGCGACTGGCCGTCGAGTTACATCATTTGTGCGAGGTGGATAACTTTTTCTCCGCGCAAGGGAATTTTTCGTGTCGTGTAGTGTGTACCTGGTATATGGTAAGGCACCCACGAGACGGTTACAGAGTATACCCACTGCTGTCTGGAACTGGCCATGCAAAAAAAACAACTAAAACGAAGCCGTCGTTCATATGCAAGTCTGCCTCGCAAGCGGTTCTTAGTACGATGCAGCTCACAGTTCATGCGACTCGCCGAACTCCTCATAGCGCTTCGCGCTTGGTGCAAGCAATGTCTGCCTGGTCAGTGGAAATCTGACGTGTTCCGTCCCGGCATTGTAGGGATACGAGGGTTTATGGTATTGCTTCATACGACTACGGCCATGCATGGCATGAGTACCCCCTCCACCACCCCGTCCCGCCCCCCGCGTGCCGACGCCTACAAAATACCTATATGCAGAACACAACCGTGCAGACTGCTCTCCAAGGCATGAGGGGGGAAATGCACCACCGTGGCGTCTGCTCTTGCCGAAGGGTAAGCCATTGCCAAGTAGGCGGGGTTCCTTAATAGAGCGTGGAGAGTTTTCTGTGTACACCGGCGTCTCCGTTGGCTTAGTAGGTGGTCCGCGTGCCTACTAAGATCAATTTCGTGGGTTCAAGACTCATCGAGTGCATACTCGTAAGGACTTTTTCTTGCATAAAAATTGAATAGCGGAAAGCGCCAAAGCGCGAGATTGCTACACTCGATGAAAATCGATGAGCAGTGGGAATGCTGAACCCTGAAAAGGGACAACATCTGTGACCACGGCTTGTCCAGAAGAACACCGCTGAGGGTAGAAACTCCTACGAGTTAAGCTGGAAAGCGAAGGTGATGATAACAAAAAAACAAAAAAACTAATCGAACCTGCCTGATATGCTTGAGGATGGTCGGCAAAAATATACATCTTCAAGGAACAGTAGACGGGGCTGTGCAAAACGATCGGCTTCTGGTAGGGCTTCGGTTGGAACACGTTGAAACGTGTGATGTAGCTCGTGTTTCAGTCTTCAAAGCCCTCATAGAAATAACAGGCCGGTGAAAGATGGTCCAGACGCTGGCATGCGCAGAACTCCAACCAATCAACCGATAGGGGGTTTTCTTTCTGCGGCGCACGGTGACGACGATATGTTACGTTCAACGAGCTGTTCGAGGAGGGTACAATTATAAGCAAACGAACCACGCCATCCTCGGTTTGCCTACAAGAATGAGCTAGGCAGAGACCATTGGTTCCTTGTTTGACGCCTGCATTGCTTTCGTGCATGCGCACGGCAAATATTATCGTTCGGTTTCGCCGGCAGGAGTCCCTGGTTTCAGACCCCTTTTTCCTTCTACCGGTGCCGATGGAGCAGCTTTCATCCAGCGGAGCAGCCGGACATGGTGATGGTGTGATGCACCTCACGGAGCTCCTGTCAAAGGTATGATAGGGTGCGGCATTCAGTGAAATGGCTTGCGTTGGATGAGTTTTTCTGCCGATTGACATCTCCAGGATATGGACGTAAGACACACGATGCTGCCGGACCGAGCATTCGGTCGAGCTGCTCTCCGACCTCGGCACCCTAAACCAGCGAAAAATTTCCTATCGATCGCCGGCTCACACGCACGCACACGACGGCGCAGGTGTTCGCCACCGAGATGATCGCTACCTGCGAAGACTGCCGCGAGCGCTACGAGGGAAGGGTGAGCTGCAACAGGGCCGATCAGCCCATGTACCACAGCAACATAAGCCTTTGACATAAAAGGATCCATCTCAAGACGAGTTTAAGGTTGTCTTTGAGTGGGATTTTCTCCCCTCGGATATTTTCGGGCACGACGAGCACAAGATTCAGCGTTGTCTATTCCGAAGTTGTCAATACGTTCTGCAGTATTTGAGGGCTGCGAGGCGCTGACTTTAAGTCACGGGACTAGCCGTGACTCAGCGGGATATTTGCAGTTACAGTAGTTCCTTGATGTACTTTGAGGAGTTCTGCGTTTTTTTATAGGCCTGGTGCTTCTGTAGCTCGTCATGCCTTTTATATCGAGATAAGACAAGAGTAAGTGCCAGCCAGCAGTTACTTGCCCTCACGTCCAAACCAAGGCAAAGTCCTAGGGTTTGTTCTGTCAGTTCATCTCTTCCTTTGAAAGCCGTGGTTTCTAATCTTTTTCTTTCTCTCCCCGACCCATCCGGCACACGTACGTAGTCACGTGCAACATACCAGCATATATTATATCTGAAACATTCGCACAGCCTTTCGCCGCTTGGCAGCCGTACCAAGGTGTTCGTTTTTTTTTGTGAGCCTTTGTGCATTTGTTCGAGCCAGCTGCGCAGTCGCCATCGAAGAAATTTTCGTGCGGTATGGACGACGGTTGGGGCGTTTCCCCCCGAAAACATTCTTCCGACTGTTGTGTCCTTCGTTACGCGATTCGCAGTCGAAGTCCGGCGGGCGGTCAAGAACCACCACTCTCAGCCAATGCCCCGACCGGCTGATGCTTCAGCTTGGTCGCTATGCGGGCGGCGCCAAGTGAGTTTCAGTAACAGCATAAGGGCATGGCTGCGCCATGTGCCTGAGTTCACATCGCTGGACTCCCTGTTCAGGATATGTAAATATGACGGGGTAACGTCGATAGGCCGTATGCATTGTAGACTAAAATAGCCGGCCACGCCGGTAGGCTAGTGGTATCTTCGGAAGCTGCTAAGAGCCGGCGCATGAGTTAACGTTGAATCTATCTGTGAAAACAATATAACCGGAATCAACTGCTGAGAGGGCCTATTAATAGTAGCGTGGGTAGGCGCTCTTTGGTCATCGAGGGAAGAAAGGGGCGATGTCTTCTCGCGAAAACAATGCAAGGAGATACCTGTAGTGGGGGGGAGAGAAGAGCCTGCATTGTGACCCCCGGGCATGAGCTGCGACTACGAAGGAGAAAGAAAATAAGGCCGAAGGTAATAAATGGGATGAAACTAACAATTAGTAAATGAATGAGTAGAACACCGCGGCTAGACGTCGAGTCTTCCACGTCTTTGTTATTCCGGGGGGCCATAGTTAATAGGACCAAATATTGTTAGTAAAAAATTTAAATATATAGGTTTTTATGTAAATCATAGGTCCTATTAACTATGGTCCCCCGTAATAGTTTGGATGCAAGCTTTGGATGGGGCAATACGCAATACTCGGTAGCTTCGAGCTGTGGATTGGCGACTTGTTTTTCCGAAAAAGCTAGAACGCACAAGGTTCGGAAGGTTATAAATTTAGGCTCCCAGCGCCGCGCGTGTGTTGCAGTGCACACACCGGTACACCTATTTTGAAAGCCGAAGACAACTGAGACGAGTTTGGGGGAATAACCGATTTTCTTCCGAACTGAGGCGTTTCAAAACAGCGTTTCAGGTGCCAGATACCAGGTAACACTATATAGGCTATTATTGCGGCATCGGGTCCCCTTTCAGGGGGATGAACAGGTGCCTCTCCCTATGAAGAGACAGCAAATAACTCTCACACCTGGGTTGGATTTGGATTTGCTGTATATTATCCCAACCTGATCTGAGCTTGATATGATTCCATACCGCTAGTTGCCGGTTTTTTTTTCCAGTTATCCTACCTACCTGTCAAGGCTGCAGTTAGTTGCCTAAAGTCGCCATCACGTTCCCAAAGCTCCACAACACCGGTGCTGCACCGTCATTCGATCATATTCCATCATCGCATTCGATCACGTCAAAATCGGAGCGCATTCACTGCCGTTTCGGGTTCCCTTCTTGCTTAACTCAGCGCGCCAGGAGGTTGTTCGTAGCCACGCTTGAAGGGTGTGTTCACTCTTTGTTCTTGTTTCCAAGCTTTCTTCATCCAGCATGCCATGCATTCATTGATGCTCACGCTCATTTCGGCTCGGATGACTCTTGACTCTTACTGCGCGCGACCTGACCGTTCTCGCCCGCTGATCACAGCGAGACTGACCAGGAAGAAGCTGGAGAACTTTGTCGCCATCCCGACAGTCCTCAACGTTGGTCCGTACACGGGGAAGGGTGAGAGTCCCTGCGCGCTAGACACATCTTGGCAACCGTCTAAATCTGCTTCCTATCAGAAGCTACGGAATCACCGAACGTGCACTTCACTTGACCCCACACAGCAGTAGAAGCCTTAAACGATGTCGTGATGCACGTCTAGGAGTGTTAACCCGACGATCCGTACATAACACGATGATCCACAAGCAACAGCACGGCATCTAGTAGCTGCGAACGTGTCAGCTGTTGAGTCTGAGAGCGTAAATCGCGATCTATGAGAGGTTGTGTTTGCTTGCGACTGGGCTGAATTTTATCCTATCACCACTCGCCGACGCCGGCTGGGGACTATTCGTGCCATTGGAATGATTCAGTACATACATCCAACGCAGCCGAGACGCCGGCATTCAAAATGTGGATAGGCGCATGCACCAAGCTCGGAAGCATGTCGTGGGTTGACGGCGAACGTTAGTATCCTTGTTGAAGCCTTTCTCGTGCTGGTCTACTAAACGTAGACGGTTCCGCTGTGCGCATCTGCAGCTGATCGTTTTGTGTGCTATGTATGCATTGCCGTTGACAGCACTCCCACCGTTCACCGTGAACTTATGCAGATGCGGAGGTACTGTATGAGCTGGATGCGGTCGTCCACCACATCAGCGGAGAGGGCAAGAAGGGTGATTTGGAGAACCAGGGCGGCCACTACGTGGCCTTCACCCGTACGAGTCCCGACGCTTGGTGCAGCTACGATGACCTCAAGGTCGCGAAGGTCGACGCCTCTAAGGTCCTGACCAACCAGGCATACCTTTTGTCGTACACCAAGCGCCGCTGACGTGGTGCGGGCGTACCACGTAGTGCCGTGCGCCCTACTGGCCCAATCAGCAGTTGCCCTTGTGTCAAACAAGCGTACCTGGTCTGTCGTGCGACACAAGCTGCGCAGGCACTGCTGTGTAGCCAACGTCTGGAGCTCGGAGGGAGTGAGACGTACACACGGTAGCCGGATGCTTAGCCGACAGGCTCATCAGCAGGCCGCGCGCCGGGCACCACAAGCGTTGCTACTGTTATCATGATTAAACAGGGCTTGCTATGCCGATGGCTCTCCAGGACTGAGATGGGATGGGATGGTGCGAGGTGGGGTAGGATGATGTGGGGTGGAGTAGGATGGGATGATATGTAGTGGGATGGGATGGGATGGGATGGGATGGGATGGGATGGGACGGGATGGGATAGGGTGGGATATATGATCATCTGATATTAACACATAATGGCCGGGAGTTCCTTGCTGGTTGGCCGTTTTTCGGTTGATCGGTAGCGACGGGCGTATACTAGGACGGGTAACATAGTCTGGAGTAGTAGTACACCACGTATTTAGGAGTGACTGTCTTGCACCGCTACCGAGGAGACATTCAAAACGGAAGACCTCGCCTCGCTCTTGCACGGAGGACGGGCGGCCGTAGATCAAACTCAGTAAACCCCAGCCTTGGTTGCCCTTCGCCGATTGTCATGAGTATACTGTGTTCGATGTTTGGCCTTTCTGACGTGTTGGTCCGTTTTTCGGCCAAATACTGAGGAAATCAGCCTTTTTCTCTCGCAAGGAGTACATCTCTCCGAGCACGTACCTAGCTCGAAAGTCCTCTCCTCCAGCGGCGTCGCTCTAGTCTTTGCCCACGGTGCATATGCCCACTAAAATAACCTGACTGTCCCTCGTCAGAAAGTAGGCTTACTTTCTGAATTTTGAGCTACTTCAGAATTGTTGGGTCAGATTTTGGGTAGTCCGTTAAAATGCGAACCGCGCAGGTAGACAAGCGAATGTTTGAGCAAGGTACCTCCTTGGAGAGTAGGAGGAGTTGCCATGAGAAGCGCACGGCCGACTCCGTCGCTTTTCAGGCGTAATTCGGGCGTGACTCATTGAAAAGCCGAAACGGGACCGGATCACAAATTCCCGCGCAAGACAAGGGTTATTTTCGGTTCAAGATGCAGCACGTTGGTTTTCCCGGAGGCAGAGGCATATTGACAAGCGTCATTCATTGGGGCGGGGAGCACATCGCAGCTGGCGTCGAGGGATCAGGGTCTGATTTGCGAGGATTGAGTGACAAAGGCGGTCGGGTTGCGGCCTTGTGTTTGTCGCTGTTCTCTTTCAGGAGTTAAACCAACCGAAAGCGGGTCCTAAAACTTGGCCAGCCCGGGTACATGTCGCTCACAGTGTCATATCATGATAGTGCTCCTGCGCGTCGTATATTTTTCGTCAAAGGAGTCTGGTAGTAGTTGAGGACCAGAAGGGAAGATACGAGTGTGTTTTCTGATTTGGTTTTGATACTACGTTTGAGTGGTGTAGCTACACGTGTGCTTGCCACTCATAGCTGCAAAGCTGAGCTATGTAATCGCCGCGTGCGCCGGGCACCCATCAATTGGCATTGCTTCTTTTATCGTTCGTGGTGGGCGCGACGTTTGGACT
The DNA here is from genome assembly GCA_031213475.1 of Nereocystis luetkeana. Taxonomy (NCBI): domain Eukaryota; class Phaeophyceae; order Laminariales; family Laminariaceae; genus Nereocystis; species Nereocystis luetkeana. The sequence goes on from JARUPZ010000020.1 coordinate 2,319,066, forward strand.
CACTTCCCACTAAGCGAGTCGTGCCTGATAAACGAAGCGAGTCACATGCCAATCTATGAACAGACGGGATCAGTAGCTCATCCAAGCTACGTAGCGAACGCGTGAGATTGGGTTTCGTAGCACACGCAGTGGTGTCAACAGTGCGAGTAATAGATGCCATATCGTATTTCGTAGAAGTTTTTTTTTCAAGTAGCTGTGTCGCTCCCGGTTCAGTTTTCCTGTTTGCATAGCGGAGCTATTGTAACGCTGCGTGCGCCGGACCCTGTTGGCGTACCAGTTGTAGCCGCTTTGTGTCGGCGTGACATTGATTCGCGTCGGCCGCCCGCGTCGTGCGTGATATGCACAACGCGTTCTTTACTTTATCTACGAAACCAAGATGTCAGTATCTCTCCCGAGCTGTCGAAACCGGAAGAAGGCCGGTATCCATCGCGACCGTACACGATAAACATGTTCGAGAGACCGTTCTAAGCAACGACGTGGCTGTTTTGAACCAACAACTTCCATCAACCGAACACGCGCTAGTGTCTGACGTGAGGTAGTTTCCCCTATTATTGTAAAGCGCGTACCTGGCACGTTTAAACGAATGCAACGAAGAACTTCCTAAACTACAACAACAAGCAACAGAAGCGCCGCTGCCCATAGTATACAGTACGCGCTCCCTAACAAGAAGTATTGGATTTATAATCCACGCTAATCTTCCGCAGACACCCAAGAAATTTAGCGTAGAAAGGATAACCCCTTCCCTTGAATAGTTTGGCAGTAGATAGGAATGATACACAACTCCTCTTAATATTAATACCAGGTACTACTACTGCTGTAGCTATGGGTCGATGAAATTAACTTATTAATGAAGCTACTACTGTTTTGTTTTCTATATTGTAGTGTGGGATAATTAGCTTCGACATTATTCGGCCATCTCTTATGGGAGGGTTTTGAAAACCGAAAAACTTACCCGAAACTGTGTTTTATACGTGCTTTCACGTAGTTTAGACCGGGAGTCCGATCGACTTAGGCTCGCTCTTCTCAGACTACTTGCAGTCTTTTGGGGAGATGTATCTAGGGTTAGGGTTGGGGAGATGTATCTAGTAGACCCGTTTTTCTTTTCTTCAGGGATGTCGTTCGAGGTTTTTACGATGTTGTCATTTTCAGACAAAAAGATCAACAAGGCATTTTCAGATATACATCGACGTTTCAACCGAAAAAATGAAAGAATGGCCTCTTTTTCAGATATATCGCGTCCGAAACTGAATAGAGGAAACTGGAGTGTATCGACAATTTTTCCAAATAATGCTATTCTGAAGAAACGACAAACTTTAAGGGCCTTGCATGCCTCTCGCAAGATGACTGGTGGGACTTCAAGAAAAGCGGGCCCGATTCGCCCGTTTCCCTCTTTAAATACGTCTGCGGAGGTGCTAAAACCTCGATTTCCAGAAACCAAACCGGTTTGCCATAAGAGATGGCCTTAGACACAGTCGAGGGAAACGATAAGCACGTTCTGGGCTAATCCTATGTCGTCAATATTTATTTACAGTTTACTGTGTCTACAATAATAATTGATGGTTTGGAGGCTGAGTGTTACTTGAAGCTACTGCTGTCTTGGCAATTTGGTTTGGCGACTGCGTTTTGATTGGAATCGCCCAGACAAATGATTTCGGCGATTATTGCCCTTTAATTGGATTATTGCCCAGAGGACAATCGATTTCAGGGATTGCCCACTGATTGGAATTGTCCAGACAATCGATTTCGGCGACTGTCTATGAATTGGAATTGGCCAGGCAATGAATTTAGAAGACCATCTACTTAGTAGGCTCATTCTTTTCGGAGAGCGTTTTTTCCTACATTTATTTCCAAAGTTTGGAAATAATTGGAGGTATGTATCGATATACGAAGGCGTTCTATCACTATTCGTGAAATTCTCCAGAAGGCAAAAATATCAAGTTCGTTAACATTCCAATATTTGGAAAAAAACAACAGGAAAATATGGAAGATTGAAAAATTGCGCGAAAAAAATGTCGAAAATTTGGGGGAAAAGCTCTCCGATAAGAATGACCCTTAGTATCAATGAAGTGGAAGAGTGCGAGCAATAATTTTCGCGTGTTAGCTATGAATTGGAATTGTCCAAACAACTGACTTTGGAGACTACTAACCAATACTACTGGGGTCATTCTTATCGGAGAGCTTTTTTCCAAATTGTCGACATTTTTTTTGCGTAATTTTTCAATCTTCCATATTTTCCTGGTTTCTTTTTTCCATATATATGTTGGAATGTTAATGAACTTGGTATTTTTGGTTCGTTCTGGAGAATTTATCAAATAGTGACTGAACGCCTCCGTATATTGATACATACCTCCAATTATTTCCAAAATTTGGAAATTATGGAAAAAACGTTCTTAAATAATACTGGTAGGAAATATTGAGCCAAGTGATTTCGGTTGCTGGTTCATTAAAAAATATCCAGGCAATTGACTTGGAAATATCCAGACAATTGACTTCGAGTGCTGTTCACAAATTGAAATGGTCCAGACAGCGAGCGGATTTTTGATGCTGTCTATTGATGATTGGAATTAATTGCCTAAACAATTGATTCCGGGTGCTGTCTATTAATTAAATGGAATTTCCCGAACAATTGATTTCGGGGGATTTTTTTTTCTTTTTCTCGCGCTCGATCCTCTGTGATTTTCATTTGATTTCTTTCTCTTCCTTTCTTCTATTAATTAACCAAATGAAAGGAGACTCTGTGGGTGGATGGATGACGAGCCTGCTTTGCTTGTTTCGTATTGTCTGACGCCGAGGGGCGGGGCATAGGTGTCGAACGCAGGACGGAGACGGCAGACAGGGTAGCAAGGTGCCAGGCGGGCTAGCAGGGAGAACCTGGCTATGCTACGTACAGACCTGGAGGGTGCATTGTGCTTTGGTTTGCCTGTTGTTTTCCGTTGGTTCTTAGTCTTCCTTTGTTTTACAAGTAGTACGTACTGTTTTTTTTTTTTATTCTTCGAGACCAACTATGAGCTCGCTCTTTTCGAGTGTCTGTCACATCACTTCGTGTTCGGGGGGGGGCACGACAGTTTTTTCCTTCTATTTTTCCTTCTGTTTTTTTTTCTCCTTCGATATATTTGTCTTATTTTCTTCTTCGTTTTTTCTTTGTGTTTTCTCTATTTCACAGAATGAATGCGTCTGTCGCGCCTGTCGTATCCAATACGTATGATGAACATGGCATTATTATTTCATTGTCCACTTACTTTATTTTTTTTTTTCGTTTTGCTCATTCCATTTATTTTCTTCGCCCATCTTCTTCTCTCTCTCCTTCCAGCTTGTAACTCAGATCCGGGGTCACATAGCAGGCTCTTCTCCCCCCTTCCCGCTACGGTACGTGCCTTCATTTTTATCGCGAGAAGATTCCAGCCTTTTCTTCCCTCGTCGACTCGCATCGAATTGTGCCTATACCCACGCTGCAAGGCGCCCTCAACAATTGAATCCTTTTTATTTTTATTAATGCCAATAAAGTCAAAGTCCGACCCACCTGGGGCTCGAACCCAGGACTCAAACAAGTAGAATACGAGGTTAACCACTTGAACCACCAGGGCGACCTACTGCATACCTGGTACGTGGCAATTTAGTGTCTCTGTGGAGTAGTTTTGTGACCACAGAACTTGTATCTCTCCAATCGCACGTAGGATTGAATCATCAGTACGGACACTGGTGTGTGTGTTCTTCACATTAAACCGTTCTTTCTACCCGTCGACATCCAGCACAACCAGTGTCCGTGCCGATTCTTCAATCCTAGAAGAGATACAAGTTCTGTGGTCACGAAGCTACGCCACAGAGATACATACTCTCCGTTCCCCTCGCTGCCTCGGCAAGGAATGCTGCGAGGCATGCCCTATCAGGCTTATAGCGAGTGGGGTAGGTCTTTCTGGCGGGTGTAAGGCCGGACTCACCCTCAAAGAGTGATACCTTCTTGCTGCTGCCTGTGGCCGCGAGGCTCAGGCGGCAGTAGAGTTGGGTCGTACGTGGTGCGTCAGGCACGGAGACCCACGATTCGCGCGTCTTTTTTTTGGCAGCTGCGGCAGAGCAGCAGTGCTCAATCGGGGTGTCCGTACGCGGAGGCAGGCGCCACCACAGGCCACACTACGGCACAGTCTATTGCGCCGGTAGGAGGCTGGATTCGACGACGAGGGAGGAGGGAGACTGAGCGTCGACGTGCGGGGAAGAGACGGATTGACCTCCCCCTGCGCGAGAATTTTATTTTTCAGATCAGCACCGCAAGCGCGGGGAGCATTTTGTTTTTCAGGATGACGGAGAAAGGAAATCGACTGGAAGGGAATGGCAACGAGTGCACGCGCAAATGAGCGGGTGGATTGGGCCAAGGCGATGAGGCGGCCATGAAGAGCGGCAGGAAGACGGTGCACGGAGACCCATGATCTGCGCGCACACCATCATCACGAGAGAAGCGGTCATAGTTTGTTTTTTCCTGGTACTGTTTTTCACGAGGCAGAATAGTATCTACCGGTACTTGTTATTAACGTCGTCACTGGTCTTTGTAGTTTAACGAGTTGTATACCCTTCATGGGGAATAACCTACGCAATTATCAGGGACGTGGTATCATAACTGTGCTGCACCTTTTTGTGTCAAGACAATCCAGTAAGAGATAGCGATCGTTGATATTCGTGTGGTAGTAAGGTTCGATTGCTCCTTTTTTCACTTCATATCCGCGAGTCTTCACTGTTCTTCTTTCGTTTTCACGACTATACCGTGCGTTTCGTACGGTGCAGGTAGCACTTCAGACAGCATCCGCTGTAGTCAGCAGCCACGAGTTGGTTAGTGGTGGGAACGGGGGTACTCTACCCTGGTATGTTTTAAGTTGAGAGGATATACCCGCGGCCATGTTAGTTCAGTTTACACATTGGTTTTAGGTCGTGTGCGCTTTCTTCGTCTCGTGTATTTTGAGGCAGCCGAATTTTCGTTTTCTTCGTTTTTCGGATCTTCCTAGGGCTCCAGCACCTTAGAAATTTGTGTGACCACGGACTCCTTCGTCAGAGAGTTAATGTGAGAACAACAACAACAACAACAACTACGTTGTCACGTACCAGGTAAGCAGTAAGAACTGCAGTGAGCAATGCAATGCCATATCATCATACTAGATACGACAGGCACGACTTACACATTCTATAAAATAGGGAAACGAAAAGAAACAATCAAATAGAAAACAAAAACAAAGTAGACAAATCGAAAGAGAAAAAGAAGAAAAAAATGAAAGCAAAAACTAGGAGAAACAATCTGTCGTGCCCCCCCCCCGCAGGCGAGGTGGCCAACACTTGAAAAAGAACGAGCTGGAAAAAAGAAAAAATTAAAAAAAAACACCACTGCTTGTAAACAGAGTAAGACAAAGAACCAAGGAAAAATAAATAAATTAAAATAACAAAGAAAGGGAAATAACAGGCAGACCAAAGCCCAAAGCACCTTCCAGGTGGCGGCAGCAGTTTGTGGTACTAGTAGTATAGCCAGGTTCCCCCTCCTAATCCGCCTGGTACCTTGCTACCCAGACTGCCGTTTCCGCCCTGCGTTCGTCAACTATGCCCAGCCCCCTGGCGTCAGACAATACGAAACGAGCAGGGCGGGTTTGTCATCCAACCACGCCACACGGCTCCTTCATTACGGCTTATCAATCAGAAAAGGAAGAGAAAATACATTAAAATGAAAATCGCGGAGAGTCAGCGCCAGAAAGAAAAAACAAAACAAAAGAGAAGACAAGGGAAGACCACGTTCGAACCAGCTGCACCAGTTGGTGGCACTAGTAGTATGGTCATGTTCTACTTCCTAGTCGGCCTGGTGCCTTGCTACCCTGTCTGATATCTCCTTCCTACTTTCGTCTACCGCAGGTTCCCGTCTACCCCTCCTGTTCCCCTCCCTCTGCGCATTCCATTGGTCGGGTTTTCTGCCACTTCTCCTGTTGCCCCCTCCACCCTCATTCCCTTGGACACCATCCACGGCGGATGCACGGCGCTGCCTACTCATCTCAGCCTCAGCCTCGTACCACCTCACCATGAACCGTTCGGCTGCTTCAAGGATCCCCCGGTACCACGTCCCCGCCTTTTTGGCTGCAGTGGACCACAATGCGGTCTCAACTCCAAACACCAAGGGGGCAACTTCCGTTGACCCTTCGGTGGCTCGGAACTCCCTAAAGTAATCGACTACCTGGTATACATCTATGCCAAGTCTTACACTGTCCGCCTGGTCTCGGGTTCTCCCCACCAGCTATCGTCCCGAACATTACCCGACTGGGTAATCGCTCCTTGCTTCGCCGTGCCACGCCCCCCGCAAAGAAGAGCCGCCGTTTGCGAAAGGTCGTTTCGATGCTCTCGCAACGTGTCATCTTGAGGGCCTTCGCGTACAAGAGGGTGGCATGGTCAGTACGAAGTCGGCGCTGGAAGCCAATGACTCGAAACAGGACTTGGTGGTGAGCCGTTCGAAGCTTGGCAAAGTGTTCAGCTCTGAGGGTCCACGTCACACACCCGTACAGCAGGGTCTCAATCACCTCGGTCTTCAGGATTCGGACTTTAAGGCTAAGGGGGGCGGTCGTCCTATCATACAACTCCGGGCCGAACCGTTTGAGGCATGCTCGCATGAGGCGGATCCGTCGGTCGATTTCGAGCGAGAGCGCAGCGTTTTCGTGAATAACGCCGTCTAGGGAAAATAACTGGCTCGTCTGCTTATACCTTTGGCCTGCCGCTTCTATGACGAGCGGTGGTGCGAGGGTTGTCTGGTCTGGTGTTTGTAGGACCATTGTCTCTGTCTTCTTTTCCGACGCCGTGAGGCCTGCTGCCTCGAAGACAGTCACGATGACTGTCATCATTTTCGCGAGCCCTTCAGCCGACTTCGAGACAACTCCTGCATCATCGGCGTACAACATGCCCCAAACAGACCTTCGTATTGTTTTTTTTTTTTTTTTTTTTTCATCCCATTCATTATCTTCGCACATCTTCTTCTCTCTCTTCTTCCAACTCGTAACTCAGATCCGGGGTCACATAGCAGGCTCTTCTCCCCCCTTCCCGCTACGGTACGTGCCTTCATTTTTATCGCGAGAAGATTTCAGCCTTTTCTTCCCTCGTCGACTCGCATCGAATTGTGCCTACCCACGCTGCAAGGCGCTCTCAACAATTGAATCCCTTTTTTTATTTTTGCAAATAAAGTCAATGTCCGACCCTCCTAGGGCTCGAACCCAGGACTCAAACAAGTAGAATTCGAGGTTAACCACTTGAACCACCGGGGCGACCGGCTGCACGCCAATGGCTCCTGCTTCCCTGTTCGAACTACTCCAGCTTCACTGAGTTGGACCAAATCCCGATGGCTTCGTTTCGGCTGAAGCATACTAGCACGACGTGTAACGCAGCAGCGCAGAACACGTTGAACAGTAACGGTGATAGTACACAGCCTTGCCGCAGCCCCTGCGTGACATCAAACCATTCCGAGTGCTCGCCGTCATCAGTACGCACGCGAGCCCGCATGCCATCGTGGAAATTACGGATAATTCTCAGCATCTTGGTTGGTACGCCAAAGCGTGAGAGTACCTTCCATAACAGCTCTCGGTCGACAGAGTCGTACGCTTTCTGCAGATCGATGAAGCACACGTATAAGGGGATTTTCCTCTGTCATCCGAGCTCTTGCAACCGGCGCACGACGAACAACATATTAATCGTTGATCGTGCGGGGCGGAAGCCGCACTGTTCCTCGGGGAGTAGTTTCTCGGTCTCGCAGTAGTTGCTGAGGCGGGACGCGACGATTTTCAACAACACTTTGCCTGCGTGGGCAACAAGCGAAATCCCTCTATAGTTGTTGCAGTCAGTTCGATCCTTCTTTTTGTGAAGGACCTTGATGATCGCATCTTTCCATTGCTGAGGGACTTCTCCTGTTAACCAAACATTGACAAGGATGTTGAGAAAGCGCTAGGCGAATGCCGGGTGGTCGATTTTTAGGAGTTCGACCGGGAGACCATCTGGCCCGACAGCTTTCCAATTCGACATCCCCTTAAGTGCTTCTGTCATCTCGTCTATGGATGGTTCATCTTCAAGCGACAGTTTAGGCGGTCGCGGTGGCAAGAGGTCGATGATCGTGGGATCGAGTTTCAGCGACTTCGTGTTCAAGAGTTTGTGGTAAAACCCCGCCCATCGTTCAGGAATTCGCACCTTATCCCGTAAGAGCGTGCCATCCTCGTCCCTAATGAATTGTTCACTCCTCGCTTTAATCCCTTCCAATCCTACCGTACTGTTAAGGTGCTTGTAAAAGCCTCTCTGGTCGTTGTTCGCTAGGAGTCGTTCGGTTTCGGCAAGGTACGCTTCGAAGTACGCATGCAGTCCTGCGGCAATCACCTTCTGCAGGTTCGCACACGCAGATATCAGGGTCTTTCACGCGGTTCTATCCCGGGGGTGGGCACGCAAGAATTGTCGTGCATCCTCCCTCGCTGTCCATGCTGGTAGGAACGCGGCCAAGGTTTCGGCAGACTCACACCATCCATGTCTGCGGTGGCGACGTGCAGGGGGTGGTACCTCTTTTTCGACCGCATCAATAACAGCCGTAGTGAAAAACTCAACCATACCAGACGTATTACGGGGCTGGATAGGCTGGTTGAGAGTGGAGATGACCCTGGCGACTACTCGTTCACGCAGCACGACACTTTCCATCGGACATAAAACGTTGCCTGTCGAACTCTCGGTGTTTTGTCGGTCTACGTATTTGTCTGTTGGGCGCAAAGTGACCACCGAGCCTGACTTTGATATACAAGATGTTGTGGTCTGAGTCAGCCTTAGCTGGGGCAGGAGGCTGTGTGTGTGTTCTTCACATTAAACCGTCCTTTCTACCCGTCGACATCCAGCACAACCAGTGTCCGTGCCTATTCTTCAATCCTAGAAGAGATACAAGTTCTGTGGTCATAAAGCTACGCCACAGAGATACTACGTTGCCACGTGTGCAGTGTGCACTGCAGTGGGCAATGCAAAGCCATGTCACCGACTTTGGCATCTTCTACTCTAGATCGATGGACCTGATGGGTTAGGATGTAGTCGATCCGCTTACGGTCATTCGGGCTGGTGCCGTTGTGAATATGCGATATCCCACCCTTGCGCGTGCTGAAAAACGTGTTGGTGAGAGCTAACTTGCAATTGGTGGCGAACGACAGGACCCGTCTGCCATTATCGTTACGAACATCACGTCCATACGCTCCCAGCACTCTACTTTCATAATCACCGCACCCTTCCTTCCTCTGTCTAGTTCGCACGTTGGCATCCATCAGTACAAAAGGACACTCTTTCGTCGGGATTTTTTCCACCAAGTACTCCAGCTTCTGCCAGAAAATACGTTTCAGTTTGACGTCTTTGGTACAATCAGTTGGAGCATACTCAACGACGAAATTGACTGCCTCGCATTTGCCAGCCAGCTCAAAGCGCATAGACATTAGCCGCTCGTCAACGAACTGATGAGTATACACAGACTTACTGCACAACGATTCATTGACAGCTAGGCCTACTCCGTACAGCTCTTGCCTGGTGGCTGTTGTTTCCTGTCCTGAACAGAAAACACGATGCCCTGCCGCACGGAACGTCGTGCTGCCGGACCTCCGAGTTTCCTGCAGGCCAATGATGTCACAGCCGAGTTGCCGTCCCTTCGCCAGTACACGCTCGTCATGTCGGTACCCGTTCTTCCCCTTTACAGCCAGAGTGCGCACATTGTAGGTCGCTACCGCCACAAGTGCCTCCTTCTGTCTCTTACGAGCCTCGCGTGCTGCTTTCTTTGCCAGCCGACGTGAGGCTCGTCCCCGCCTCCTTTTTCTTCTTCTTTTGTTTCTTTCTCTTCTCTATGGCGAAAGTGGCTCTCCGTTTCGTAGCCCGGTACGCGCCTTGGTTTCCGTTGGCTGGGTGCAGCCGTCCCAACCCACGCCGACACTCCCATCCTTCCTGTCGTGCATGCATAGTCACGCTGTGGCCAGCCTTTCCACTCCACCGGCAGCCCACGTAGCGCTCTCTGCTGTGGTGATGTACCCGTCCCGCCTGAGGGATGAACTCCTCGGCGTCAGGTTAAGAAGAAAAAACATCACCACCACCCCACGCGGTCCTTAACCTTAAAGCGAGCAGGCCACCAGCCGGACCGCGCAAGGTTCCCTCCCTACCTAGTCCAAAGCTCGATGTTCGTGTGACTGTCGCTAGACCGCTGCAGGTCCTGGCGGACTTCCTCGGCCCACCCCAAGGGGAGAGAGTGGCAGTTGGTGGATGTCGACGGGTAGAAAGAACGGTTTAATGTGAAGAACACGCACACATATATCAGTTTATATCAATCAAATGAAACTGTCCAAATAAACTTCGGCCGATAGGACACTTTTACTTTTTGAAAATTTTGTTCAGACGCCGCCCAAGAAATCAATTCCGCATACCTGGTACCTGGAATAATAGAAACCGCACGCAATAAAGCACAATAGAGCGCAGCACCTCGCAAATGATATGTAAAATATTGAACGGAGGAAATCTGGGGTTTGGGGAGCGGTATTGAATCGTTGGCTTGCGTGCATAGAGGGGATGGGCAAGAGGTTCATAGAGTTGATGATGGGTTGCAGTTGGGTGAACTAGGAAGACAGAGGCTGCGAAGGGCTGACAGAGTGGGGAGGAAGACCATAGTTAATAGGACCAAATATTGTTAGTAGAAACAGTTAAATATATAGATTTTTATGTATACCATAGGTCCTGTAAACTATGGTCCCCCGTAATAGTAGTGTGGGTGTACGAGCAGGGGTTTGATATCCTTGAGGAGGTCGGCGAGTTGAAAGAAGGGAACTTACAGCTACTGCTCTCTTATACTCGTATAGATACTGCTGTTCTGTGTGCAGGAGATTGCAGCGTGGTATTATTGTAGTATTAATAGTGTACTGACCAAATCAATTGTGGCTCTACAAGTAGCTCCCAGCTTTCAAATATCAGAGTGCACTCAAACTCGATTGTCCGGACAATTTCCAGTTTTATCGCTTCCGAAATAATTTCTCGGGACAATTAATTCCAATTGATGGACGGTCTCCACAACAAGCGGTTGCCCCGGCAATTCCATTTCATGCACGACCCGCAATCAGTTATTCGGGCAATTCGAAATAAATAGACAGTCTGTGGAATCATTGCTCAGGACAATTCCAATTAATAGGCAGTCTCCGAGATTTTTTGCCGGGACAATTCCATTTTTTAGAATGCACGAGGCATCACTTGTTCAGACATTTCCTATTCATAATGTTGGGCAGTCTCTAAAATGGACCGTTCCAATTATTACAAACACCTTTTATAAAATAAAAACACCAAAAACATCACTGCTCAGACAATCCCAATCGGGACACAAAATATACATATGAAGCCTCTTGCCAGCTTTTTGATCTGCTTCCTAGTTAGCGCCTTACCTTGTTCGGTATTTCCCTGGTTTTTCTGACACGGTCACGCCGCGGATAGCCGCTCGTCATATCGGGCCAACGGTTACCGCCCTCTCCTTCGTATTTCTGGTTTTGTAATGGACTACGTCGGCCATTTCGTTTTGTACATTTTTTTTTTCGTTTCCTTTTGCGTCTCACTTCAATATCATCATAACTGCCCCATCCAGCATGCCCGACAGTACAAAGGTTTACCCTCTACCAGAGTTCGATTCTCGGCCTCATCCACGAAATCCGAGTTCGATTCTCGGATTGGACACCATGTTATAGATCGTGAGCGTGCAGGCCATCAGTTCTAGGGTCAGGACGCAGCAAGCAACCCACGGGCATGAGCCTATTCGGAGGGCCACCGTTCACAGTCCGGACAAATAGAACTGGATTACAACACATACATACCCCCCAACATGCAAATGCTCATGAATAGCAAGACAAACCTCAACTCTGGCCACGATCCAACCGCGTCGAGACGTGCGCTCGCACGTGTCCGAGAGAGGGTAAGCGTGCTTCTGACCTTAGGGGAGAGGTGTCCCAGGTAAGTAGATACGCGTAGTGACCTGGTGTGCTTGTACCCCAGATGGTCTTGGGCAACACATAGAACCACCGAAAGGAGGAGTGACAATCCACAAATTGGGGAGGGGCCGTAGATGACGCGGCCCCTGTTGATGCAAAAACGCAAGTCGTCGTAACTCCTGAAACGGTCCAAAACCCTAACACAGGTGTGGGTTGGTCTATCGTCTCATTGGGCTGTCATTTGATATGAATAGAGGTAACTTCGACCCCCCCTCCTTCCGATTTTCTGATGTCTTTATTAATAGTAGCCATCGCTGTTCGTCTTGTGGTCTGCATCTACGACTATTCAGGGTGGGCTAATGAGATAGAGTACATTGGTGTACAGTGAATAGACCAACCACATATCTATATAAATCGTTAGACAGTATTCCGTACAGTTGGATCCTATCCATCTCCGCGCAGACCCACCGCTATCTGTAGGATCCGTCATACACCGTACAGTTGGATCGTATTCATTGTACCGTCTGGAATAAGATAATTGTATGTGCAGTACCGGCGCGCAGGTTAGCACTCCTGCTAGCCTGAAGAGACGGGAGATGTACGCACGTTTTTTTTTCTGCCCCGGAGAGCGAGAGGAAACCCCTGTCCACACTTGTTTCTCAAGTTTTCGTGTACCGGTTCGAACCCGGTTCGTTTCTTCCACCTTGGTCGGGCCTGCCCGTGGCCGTCATTAAAGTCTGGTTTACTCCGAGGATGTAGGCACCTGAGTCTAGATATTATCTCTCCCGACTCAGGTAGTACGCACGTGGTACTCGTATGTATGTATGTACGTCAGGTTTCACGGGGTGTTCATACGATTGAAGTTGGGGCGACGTATGTACCTTTGCCAGTAGAATATAGCCGGTTGAAGCCAGGGTGCACTTCCGGCTTCAAGTATCTGCCTCACGTCTTCTCCCCTCTCTCTCAATCGTCTCACTTGCCTCACTAACAGTAAGATAACGTCGACTATTCCTCGCACCAACAGTAAGATAACGTAAATACGAACTGGGTCAGGGCTTGGCCAAGCACAGACACCCGTGTCACCCTTCTTGTGTGGAATACCCCTAAGCCCTCTTGCCCCTCTTTTTTCTTCAAAATTTGCCCCGAAATCTGAGCATCGTTACAACTGCATAACACCTGTTCACAAAAAGCGCAGCTCTGTACAGCGAATATTTGACAAAAAATATTTCCTCGTCCCTTAATGCTGAAAAATCACGGCATTTCTGTTCGCCCAGATCTGGGGGGGGGTACTCGATAGGAGGGTACTCGATAGGAGAGAATGTACTCGATCTCATGCATGGTCGTCTTAGTATGACCATAGACCCTCGCATCCCTACAATGCCGGGATGGAGCATGTCTGGTTTTCACCGACCAGGCAGATATTGCTTGCACCAAGCGCGAACCGCCGTGAGGTGGAGGGCGAGTTGCATGAAGGGCGAGCTGCATCCTACTAAGAACCGCTTGTGAGGCGGACTTGCACATGGATGACAGCTTCAATGGGTTAATTTCATTTCCGGTATAGCCACTTCCAGAGACAGCAATGGGAGTACTATGAAACTGCCTTATGGGTGCCTTACCATAAACACTACCCGGTACCTGGTACGTGATACCTGGTAAGATCAATTCCCTCGTGCGGAGTAAAGGTTCTCTACCTCGTACAAATGATCTAACTCGACGACCAGCTGTGGGCGACAGCCAAAAAAAATAAAATAAGACGGTACCCTGGTTGTCTAGCTCTCACGTGGTGAGCGGAATGTTTTACAGCGTCGTTGCCAACCTACGCCAACCCAACCTATAGAATAGGGGGGAATGCTTTTCGGATGACTAAGGAGGCATTATTAAAGGGCAAGCGCCAAAATCAGGTGCACGTGTTCCACTTGAGCTATTACGGGGGGCCATAGTTTATAGGACCAAATATTGTTAGTAAAGATAGGTAAAAATATACCGGTACCAGGTAGGTTTTATGTGTACCGTACGTATAGGTCCTATTTATTATGGTCCCCCGTAATACAGTAAAAAAAGTTACATTCTGAAATCAAGCCAAAAGCAAACGCCACGAGCGGTGTTTTTGGACATGATGAGAAATCACGAACAAACTCGTTTTATTTTTTCGCCTGAGCATTGACCTTGCGGCCTCCAAAATCTTAATTGCTTTGTTTTCTACCTGGTAATAAAAGATACCAAGGAATTTCACTTGGACCTGCAGAGAGGGTAACCCCAGCAGGCTTTTTGTTTTACCGCATCAAGAGGGCCAATCATTTTTTTTGTTCTGGCGCCCCTCCTACCTTTGAAAAGCCTCTCGCGACCTTCCTCGCGGAACCCTCTGCGCGGCACGAAATTATATTGTCGTACCAAACCTGACACCACCTCGACGCGATGTGGGGCAGACAAGCGGCCGTCTGTGCCCACGGTGCTCCAACACTATGACTCTATTATAGTGACCATAGAAAACAAAAACAAAGCGCCTGGTACGTACGTAGACATCATAACAACTGAAGAACACGACACCCCAACCAAGGAAAAGTGAATTCGGCCCATACCAGTACGTTTTTATGTTTTTTGTTTTACTCATCACTTTTACTTGCCAGCCTAACTCGTAGGAGGTTTTACCCTCATCTTCTGGGCAAGCCTTGGTCACAGAGGTGTCGTCCCTTCTCTCCCCCGGTACATACGTGCCTTCATTTTTCGTCGCGCAGGGTTCAGCATTCCCACTGCTCGCCGATTTCCATCGGATGTAACTGACTATCGCTCCTCTGCTTTCCGCTACGAATTAACAATCATTTTTTTATGCAAAAGAACAAGTCCCTACGAGCATACACTCGGTGAGACTTGAACCCACAAAAAATTGATCTTGATAAACACGCGGACCACCTACCAAGCCACCCGGGACGCCGGCTGTATGTGTGCCTGTAAATACGTACGTACGTACGTACGTACGTACAGAGTTTCAACATTAGAATTGCAACCAGGGGACAAGATGCTGCGTACTGCGTGTGTGCACTGCGTGTACGCAGTACGCAGAGAAAAAACAGTATACGTACGGTCTCTCTGATTGGATGAAAATCAGGCAAAAACACTTGAAAACTAGGCAGAGTAAACAAATACCTGGTGCTAACTTACCAATTTCGAACCCCAAACAGGTGCGATGTGAGGCTGACCAATGGCAGGCCTCCGGACGTATAGTTTTGCTTGTTTTTAGTATTACTTGATTTTGGTCGAAGGTGGGCCAGAGAAACCTGATTTTGCCTGTAACACCAAAGCGGGCGACGGTTTCGTAAAGGTCTGGGTTGGACGTTGGGGCTTCTTCCGATTTTAGAATGGGGATAAGTTGACGGTAATCGTATAGACCCGAAAAACGCGTATGGGAGGTCAACTTGTTCGCCCACAGGGATGCGATAACCGACAGTCCGATATCTATCTTTGAAACGCCGCCATCAAACTGTTCCTCCTATCGGTGCCCACCACATGCTACGATGGGTGAGTAATTGTTATCCAAAGGGTTTCTGGAGAGCATGAAAAGCTATACCAGGTACCAGGTATTATGGTTTGGTCACTCTCTCGGGGTCTCAGTTTCTGGGCTAGATACACTTACTTGCACCAGCTGCTGCTGTGGAAAGTTAGAGCCGGACGCTGCAGAACTCTGGGGCGAGATCGATACGATTGTCGATACACAAAAAATAATGGATACAATTTCAATATTCGATGTATCCGGTCGCCCCGGTAGCTCAAGTGGTTAACCTCGAATTCTGCTATTAAATAGTTTGTGTTTGAGTCCTGGGTTCGAGCCCCAGGTGGGTCGGACATTTGACTATACTTGCAAAAAAAAAAAAGAAGAAGGATTCAACTGTTGAGAGCAGAGCGCCTTGCAGCGTGGGTATGTAGGCCCAATTCGATGCGAGTCGACGAGGGAAGAAAGGGCTGAAATCTTCTCGCGATAAAAATGAAGGCACGTACCGTAGCGGGAAGGGGGGAGAAGAGCCTGCTATGTGACCCCGGATCTGAGTTACGAGTTGAAAGGAGAGAGAGAAGAAGATGTGCGAAGATAATTAATGGGATGAGCGAAAAAACCCCCGAAAAAACAAAAAAAAATCGTTCGGCACGGAGATGGTGGGGAATGGAGGGCAAAACGCGTTCGATACGATGTATCGAAAGTCGAAAGTCCGATGATACTATTACGGGGGACCATAGTTAACAGGACCTATGGTAATGATAAAAACCTATATGTTTAACCATTTTTACTAACAATATTTGGTCCTGTTAACTATGGCCCCCCGTAATATTAATACGAGGTACCAGGTATAATATTAATACCGTGGCTCGGTACATCGAACATCGAAGCTTTCGACGCGATATCCCACTCGAACCCCAACCAACCGTAGAAAATGCGTCACACGCAACACGCACGCACGACAGACAGCAAAAAAAGCCCTACCTACCCCCGCCGAAGTTCTCATGTCCCCAATACACGCACACGTTAACTGTTAGAACCCCACAGCAGTAGTCCCGTTTTGCCGTTTCGGGACGAACCGCTCCAATTTCCCCCGAACGAGACTGCTCTACTGCTGCGAAAAGGGTCAAGCCGCTGCAGCTTTTTTCCTCCCCGCCCACCACACGCACCGCCTATTATTACCTGGCACACACGCGCTCGGCAGCCGCCGTTTCTTGACAAGCATAACCCCTACCGCACAAGAACGGACACGACAGAGTGGGAGCGCACCAAGAGCGCAGCAACAACATCGAACGGCCGAGGCAAGCAGCAGCAGCAGCAGCAGCAGCAGCAGCAGCAGCAGAAGAGTCATCGTCACTTCTTGGGGCTTTCACGCGCGCGTGTGTTCGTTGATTAATGTGAGGTGTGCTGTATATTATTGCGTATGCATACAGCAGTGTCGTGATGCTGAGTAAGTGATGAGCTTGGTCCATAATAACATGGATGCTCACCTGATATGGCGTCGCCGCTTAGTGCGTGCTACCCTCAACCACTAATAAGATGCCCTCCGACCGTGATCGATGCGGGCGCTCCTTTCCGCTGTCGTTTCTCTCGGATTGATTCTGACCTTTGCCTCCGTAGAGCGAAGATGCCAGCAAGGCAAAACGTACGCTGCCAAGGGTGTAGGGCCGGGTGTTCCAGACTAAAACCTGTTATTAATAGTTTGATCACAGCAGTCGTGGCATGTCGAGGCAAAGTTGCTGTCTGTCAAGGGTTGAAAATTCTGTCTCCTCCTGACATCTTTCCTGGACAGCAGTAGTAACATTAATAGTACTTCTATTAATAGAGGGGAACGCGTGTTGTGCCTAAAAAGAGGCAGCCTTTTGTCGGCCAGAAGAACATGTATAAGTACCTGGTATATCTATGAATCACAGGGCTGTTCGTCTCAGGAACTACCCACACCGTCGTTTGCTCTTGCAAAACCCCTCATCGGCGCCCGGTTTGAGGCACGGCAGTTTTACTAGTAGTAGTACGTAGTACCAGGTAGTAGTATGATATTATAACAAGAGCTCCTGAAGTAAGTGGGAGGTGTGAGGAGTCCCAGGCGATCGCAGATAAATAGATACACCCACCCCGCTGGACTGACTGCTGCTTGCTGCTGCTATTAATAGCATACATACGTCAGTTTTTCTGTAACGTACCTGGCTGTGATGTAACGTACCTGGCTGTGATCGTGCCTCCTCTCAAGAAAATGCTACCCCCCCCCACCACCTATATACGACTACACAGGTGGCCACTTGGGTACGTTGCGGGACGTTGTGGCGAAACCGCAACCTTAGCACTCGGCTCCTCAGTTAAGAAAGTGGGGGCTAAAAAAACAGCCTTCTACCATAGTACCGCTCCTGGGGCTCATTTGCGCACAGTTATTTCTTGCTCGAGGGTGAGTTTGGTTTGTCCCTAATTGCAAGACGCCCCTCCTTGCGAGGTGTG
This sequence comes from Nereocystis luetkeana, assembly GCA_031213475.1. Classification (NCBI taxonomy): domain Eukaryota; class Phaeophyceae; order Laminariales; family Laminariaceae; genus Nereocystis; species Nereocystis luetkeana. The sequence continues at coordinate 2,336,982 of JARUPZ010000020.1, forward strand.
TGCCACGATAGGGGTTGCAATACTATTAATAGGGGTTGGGACTAGGGTTAGAGGCCGCCCATTTTGGCTCAATGCTGTTCTGACCGATTGGGCCCCTCCAGTGAAAAACCACCGGTTGGTTTCGTTGTTCTACAGTAGTACATGTAGCGTATTTGTTTTAGGACGATTTAATAGGGTACATATACATTCGTATGGGGTTGCGCGAAGTAAAACTCATTCGAAGTCATGCCTCAGGTGAGATATTGAGCTCCTCGTGTTGTTGGTAGCTCATCATAAAGCGCCACCCCTACAATTCACTGCTAATTGGGGGTAGCAGTTTTTGGGCAAAATATTTCTGACTGCCGGGGCTCCTTAACCCCTTTAGTACCGCAGTCCCGATTTTGGGACAAACCACTATAATTCCAAGTGATTTGTCCCCAAAACGGGACTGGGGTCCTAAAAGGGTTCAAGGCACTGAGAAACTATGCATCCAATATGGTTGTTATAGCAACGCTCCTCGTTGAGTATGTATACCATCGGGAAGCATCTGACATTCTCGTTGGCACGTCACTCGAGGAGCTCCATGACTTGTCCTCAAAGGGACTTCTCATAAAAAAACGTACGCTTATTACCCCGATGAAAATTCGCAAATCATGGGCAAGACGAAAAATACTGTTGAACATCGCGTCGTAGTCTGACTCGTATACAGTTTGGGTTCGATGAGGCCTCCTGCTGCGATCAGCCGGAGACTCTCACCTAGGGTTACTACTGCCGAGTTATTTTGTCTGGCGATCAGCGGCACCTCGTCGCAGGGAGCAGGTACCCCGGTAAAATAAACAATAACAAAACTGATGTCGTTGTCGACGGTACCTCGCTACCAACGATGGGCGGGCGGGATGATCAGTTTCTTCTCTATTCATAGCCTATATTTCTACTTTGTCGTGCTGTTGTAGAGCTGCGATATCGCTCACGGAGTGATACTTTATCACTGTCTTCAAGTACAGCAATAACAAGGCTTTCCCGAAAAAGGATCCACCTTGTGGGTGTCCCCTCTTTTCTGCTTCAGATAACTGAAAACACGAACTGTTCATGGTTCAAACAACGTTGGGTTAAAGAGTCCCTCGGCAGTCAGAAACATTTCCCCTCGTAATCTTCTACCCTTCCCATCGCAGCACGCCTCCACGTTGCAGCGACAGGAAAAACGTGTACCGCAACGCTTGCTCACCGTACCAAGTGCACATCGATTGTGAGACATCCTGTCGTGAAGTTTGCGTACGTAACGCGTGACGTTGTCGTTAGGTTTGTGGATGTTCTTGAAACGATTGTTTGGGATATTTTTTTCTCCACTGCACATACGTATGTGTGAAACATTTTGTTTTTGCGATTGATCGTATACCGTATGTGTTGTTAGATACCACCTGGTACCAAATATTGAACGAAGGGAATCTGGGGCCTGTAGAGGGGTACTGAATCGTTGGCATGATTGAGAAAAGAAGGTATGGACAAGAGAGGAACATGAAGTCAGTGATAATGGGTGCAGCAGTTAAACTGCGAATTGCCGTCTCCGACAGGCATGCACCTATATATCTGCATAATGATGTTTGCATCGTACAAGAAGAGGTGAGCTTGTTTGTGTCGATCGCATTTAGATGCCAAAATATTTTGAGTTTTAGTTTGGGCAATTTTTTTGTTTATTGCAGAGAATAGACGCGGGATTCATAAAAAAAAGAATGAAGATATTGATATTAATAGTACAAACCGTTATTCTTCCCCGAACGTTGGTGGTATGTTTGTGCCGAAGTTTCATATGCTTCGCTTAATTTTAACCTACGTTTTGGGTGGGTTTTGCGTATAACGCATGTTTTCACATGTATGTGGTGTTGGTGCAGAATAATCAGAGCAAAAAAACAGCGGTTGAGACCAGAAAGAGTTTTTTTTTTTTTTTTTTCTCATCCCATTTATCATCTTCGCACATCTTCTTCTCTCTCTCCTTCCCACTCGCACGCTCGTAACTCAGATCCGGGGTCACATAGCAGGCTCTGTTCTCCCCCCTTCCCGCTACGGTACGTGCCTACATTTTTATCGCGAGAAGATTTCAGCCTTTTTCTTCCCCTCGTCGACTCGCATCGAATTGTGCCTACCCACGCTGCAAGGCGCTCCCAACAACAAGTGCATCCTTTTTTTTGTTTTTTTTTTTGCATTAAGGTCAAAGTTGTACATAACTGGTACAAAAAAATACAACATTTATTTGGGAGACCAGACAAGAAGTATTGAGTTGGTGTTGTGGGTGTATGCATTGTTCGTTCCCGACTACTACTTCAATTTTTGTATTTATTCCGTGTTTCGTTTTTTTCCGGCTTCCACTTTTTTTGCTTTGTTGTTGTTGTCATTTATTTATTTATTTTGTGGTTTGTTTCTCTCGATTCGAGTTCGATCTTTGTTCAACTGTGCTGTGTCAAAAACACAGCACTTTGACTTGGTACGTTTCTCAACATGAGCACATTGTGACGCGTACATTCGACAATCCGGGGGGCGTTGTGAACGTTATAACGTTGGTCAATGATCGACCTTGACATTTGTGGCTTTCAAGGTGTTTTACTAAAGGTCCACCAGACAGAGTACGCTTTCAAGGTACGCCAGTGGCAACCTGTCTGTGTAACACTGCTTGCTGCAGTAGCGTTAGTATATATATATACAGTAGACATCATGATCCCGAGCAAGCGACCGAAAACACCAGTGATCGTTTTTTGTCGAGCAGTGAGTGAGAGCCCAGCGGGTATTGATTTCTTTTGCGTCTTATTTTTTCGAAAATAAAATAAAATAAAATTACAAAGATGTCAACACAGCTGTGAGTTCGACTGTTTCTTATTTTCTGCCACATCGACGTTCGTCCATAACATACGTGTTTCACATTGTAACAGGAACAAGCATAAGTTTGGCTATGTACCAGGTATGGTACTCAGCAGAGAGGGGGCAACAAGCTCCAATGTGAGATGATCACGAGGCTCGACCGGCGGCTGGCTAGCCGAATCCAACCGCAGCTTAGGGCATGCATGATGTTCATTGGGAGAATCGCAGTTTATTTCTCACGCGGCGGAAAAGACGGGGGATCGCGAATTCACGTCTCCCACCAAAAAGATGGTGTTTGCTTCCGAACTTTGGACAGCAGGCCCATATATATGTACGAGCTGGGCCAGAGGAGACCAGCTTTTCAGTATGTGACGCACATTCTCTGTCCGTTTTTTCGAACTTTGATATTAAATTGGGACACGTGCTTCATCTTAGTCCTCCCGGGGGATTGATTGATTACTGCACTGCACCACTTGTTACTTGTTTTTTCTGTAGCTAAGGCACATTTAATATGTATGTACCCATTTAATATATATATATATATATGTATATTATAATATATATATTGGCCAGGACGGACGAAAAAAACTAACAACACCAAAAACTGGTGGTGCAGTAATGAATCCCTTTTTCTTGCCCGTAAGAAAGGCGCATGCAAATTCCAGGCCAAAAAAAGAAAAAACTGGTATGGGAATCGCAGATTTGGTGTGGATCTCACCGTGGTATCTTAACCCCTTTAGAACCGCAGTCCCGTTTTGGGGACAAACTACTTGAAATTTGAGTGGTTTGTCCCCACATATGGGACTGCGGTTCTAAAGGAGTTAACTTTGTTCCGATACTATGCACGTGCCATATCTCTTGGGGGAGATCGATAGGCGATAGCAAGGGCATCGGTCCTTGGAACATATATCTCAAGGAACGTTCATAACGAGTACGAGCGGCTTCAATTATCTCGGTCTTTCGTACCAGGTATATAACAGGTGGACTCCGCTTTTTTACATTTATTTGGGGTTCATATGACGGTAAATATTTTGTTCTCAATTTTCTCGACGAAATCGAGTCGGATTCCAAAAATGTCATGTCGGCAAATAAATGCGCTGCCGGCCCAGTAGCACTGTTTTTATTTTATTTTTCAACATCACTTTTTACTTTCCAGCCTTACTCGTGGGAGGTTTTACCCTCAACGAGCTTCTGAACAAGCCATGGTCACAGGTGTCCACCCTTCTCCCCCCCGGTATATTTTTTGTCGCGCGTAGGGTTCAGCATTCCCACTGCTCGTCGAGTTTCATCGAATGTAGCTATTGATAACTCACGCTCTCGCGCTTTCCGCTAATCAATTTTTTATTTGCAAGAAAAAGCCACGAGCATGCACCCAGTGAGACTTGAACCCACGAAATTGATCTTGATAGGCACGCGGACCACCTAACAAGCCACCGGGGACGCCGAGCACTGCTGCTGCTAAATTTGGAGGCAACATAGTTCAGAATGGTTGCGAAAGCGCGGGACGATTATTCAAGCTGTGTGTGTTCTTCACATTAAACCGTTCTTTCTACCCGTCGACATCCAGCACAACCAGTGTCCGTGACGATTCTTCGATCCTAGAAGAGATACATGTTCTGTGGTCACAAAGCTACGCCACAGAGATACTACGTTGCCACGTATGCTGTGAGCACAGCAGTGGGCAATGCAATGCCATGCCATCATACTCGTCACTGGTTTTTGTAGTTTAACGAGTTGTATACCCTTCATGGGGAATAACCTACGCAACTATCAGGGACGTGGTATCATAACTGTGCTGCACCTTTTTGTGTCAGACAGTCCAGGAAGAGATGGCGATCGTTGATATTCGTGTGGCAGTAAGGTTCGATTGCTCCTTTTTTCACTGCATATCCGCGAGTCTTCACTCTGACAGCACTCCAGATAGCAGGCAGGACCTAGGTGTGTTCCTCTTTCGTTTTCACGACTACCGTGCGTTTCGTACGGTGCAGGCAGCACTTCAGACAGCATCCGCTGTAGTCAGCAGCCACGAGTTGGTTAGTGGTGGGAACGGGGGTACTCTTCTATCTATATTATAGTTGAGAGGATATACCCGCGGCCATGTTAGTTCAGTTTTGCACATTGGTTTTATCTTGTGTGCGCTTTTTCCGTCTCGTGTATTTTGAGGCAGCCGAATTTTCGATTTTTTTTTGTTTTTCGGATCTTCCTAGGGCTCCAGCACCTTTGTGTGACCACGGACTCCTTCGTCAGAGAGTTAATGTGAGAACAACAACAACAACAACTACCGTAGATACGACAGGCACGACATACACATTCTATGAACTAGATAAACGAAAAGAAACAATCAAAGAGAAAACAAAAACAAAGAAAACAAATCGAAAGAGAAAATGAACAAAAAAAAGAAAAAGAAAAAAAAGAAACTAGAAGAAACAATCTGTCGTGCCCCCCCCCCCGCAGGCGAGGTGGCCAACACTTGAAAAAGAACGAGCTGGAAAGAAAAGAAAAGAAAAATAAGAAAGACACCGCTGCTTGTAAACAGAGTAAGACAAAGAACCAAGGAAAAATAACAAAGGGAAACAAAACTGGCAGGCCAAAGCCCAAAGCACCCTCCAGGTGTGGCGGCAGCAGTTTGTGGTACGAGTAGTATAGCCAGGTTCTCCCTACTAATCCGCCTGGTACCTTGCTACCCAGACTGCCGTCTCTGCCCTGCGTTCGTCAACTATGCCCAGCCCCTTGGCGTCAGACAATACGAAACGAGCAGAGCAGGTTTGTCATCCAACCACGCCACACGACTCCTTCAATACGGCTCAATCAGAAAAGGAAGAGAAAATACATTAAAATGAAAATCACGGGGAAACAGCGCAAGAAAGAAAAAAACAAAACAAAAATGAAGACAAGGGAAGACCACGTTCGAACCAGCTGCACCAGTTGGTGGCACTAGTAGTATGGTCATGTTCTACGTCCTAGTCGGCCTGGTGCCTTGCTACCCTGTCTGCCATCTCCTTCCTACTTTCGTCTACCGCAGTTTCCCTTCTACACCTCCTGTCCCCCCCTCTCCGCATTTCCTTGGTCGGGTTTTCTGTCACTTCTCCTGGTGCCCCCCCCCCCCCCATTCCCTTGGACACCAACCTGATCTTGGCTGGCCCCACCCGTAGAGCTCCATCCAACCAAGCGCTTATCGGCATTCACGCATGATTCGCACACACACATATATATATATATATATATATATATATATATTATGTATATTATATGCTGGGGTGTCATCGAACCCAAGATTAAACCGTGATTCCAGACGAGCTACACACACAGCAGTTACATCACTCACATACCAGCATTTATTTTTATTGATGTCGCGCAATCAAGAAGAATCCCGACGAACGCAAGAACAAACCGCACAGCACACCAGTAGTTCACTCACTAAATTAACGACGTCAAGGGACTATGGATAGACACCATCGTACTGGGCATCACCACCATCGTTATTGTAGCGATGTGCGCATCGAAATGCGCCCAGCGCAGGTGGCGGATGCGGCATGTCGGTAGGCTTATTATCGTCTTCGAGCGGCGGGAGCCAGGCGGCTTTAGCCGGCATGAGGAAAAAATATGTGTATAATCACAACTTCGTACAATTCATATTATGTCAAGAATCTTTCGGTGTCTACAATTAATTGATAGTTGTGGAGGCTGTGTGTCAATTGAAATTGGCTTCACAATTAATTGGTTTAAAATTTTGGCGATTGATTGTCCATTAATTGAAAAGTGTCCAGGAAATTGATCCCTATGATCGTCCATCAATTGGAGTGATTTCGAAGACCACCACCTGTTAATTGGAATTGCATGAACACAATCAATCAATGTTGCGAGTGTCGTCTATGAATTGGAGTAGTCTAAACAATGTATTTCGTAGACTGCCACGTCCCCGGTGGCTTGGTAGGTGGTCCGCGTGCCTATCAAGATCAACTTCGCGGGTTCAAGTATCACCGAGTGCACATGCTCGCAGGGACTTTTTCTTGCATGAAGAAATTGATTAGCGGAAAGCGCGAGAGCGTGAGTAAACTACATTCGATGAAAATCGACGAGCAGTGAGTGGGAATGCTGAACCCTATGCGCGACAAAAAAATAAAGGCACGTACAGGGGGGGAGAAGGGACGACACCTGTGACCACGCCTTGTCCAGAATATCGCCGAGGGTAAAACCTCCTACCAGGGTACGAGCTAGGCTGGAAAGTAAAAGTGAAATAAATACCTGGTATATAAATAAACTCGTGAAACGAAAAGACAAGAAAAAAAGCCGATAATAAACAATTCAAACGTTACACTATCTTTAATGATATTTGTACTCGATCGACGACGATGTTGTCTCTTCACGAACTTTTCATTTTTCAAAATTCTGGATTTTTAACTAAAGCAACGGCCAAAAAGTGCTTGTGGGCATTTTCGTGTGTCGGCGCCGACCACTGTGAGACTCAACGGCTTAGCTCCCCGAATATGACCCTTTTTTTTTGTTTTTTTGTGAGGATTGCACGATGACCGCAATCTATTGTGACCAGACAGAATATCTTTGCGGCAAAAATCGTTCCAAAAGGTCACGAAAAACAGCTAATTTCGGCTTATTCCTTACGTCAAAAGTTTCTTCGTTTCACGCATATTATTATCTTGTTTCAAGTAGAATTGTCCGAACAATTGATTTCGGGTGCTGCCTATCAAATGGAATTATGTCCAAACAAATTATTTCGGGTGCTGTCAATTAAATGGAACTCCCAAAACAACTGATATCGGGTGCTGTCAATTAAATTGAAATGTCCAAACGGACTTCCGAAATTTGACAATAATAGGAATCTATTATGATACTCTGTGTAATTGAATTGTCCGCAAAATCTATTTCAGACGCCGCCTAAGGGATCAATTGCTCGAGAAGTGTCATACCTATGCACGGTATACTAATTGACGCTCCCCATTGAATGCATACTACGATTACTCATTATGAAGCACAATAATACAGCAGCGCCGGTGTACCGACCAAATCAATTGTAGTTCTACAAGTGTGGGGAGGACCGGCTGTTAGTTTCCCAAAAACAGAACCCTCTCGATTGTCCGGACAATTCCAACTGGTGGATCGCTTCCGAATTAATTGTTCGGAAAAATTCAATTAATTGACGGTCTCCCGATTCAGAAGCAGTTGCCCCGACAATTCCAATTAATGTACATCTCCCGACGACATCAAATGTTCCGGAAGTTCCTATTAATACACAGCTTTTTTTGCAATAATTTGCCAGGACAATTCCAATTGATAGGCACCCGAGATTGTTGTCTGGGAGATTCCAATTTATAGAAAGCGCGAGGCAGCGATTGATTGTTCGGACAGTCTCTTAAATCCCTTGTTTGTCCGGACAATTCCAATTACTAGAAAGCACCAAAGCATCAGTTGTTCAGACACTTCAAAATATTGGACAGCAGTCTCTGAAATCAGTTGTCAGGACAATTCCAACTGATAGAGAGCATCCCGAAGAATTTGTCCCGACAATTTCAATTAATTGTTAGCAAGCACCAAACATCATGTGTTCAGACAATTCAAAATATTGGACAGCAGTCTCTGAAATCACTTGTCAGGACAACTCCAGCTGATAGAGAGCATCCCAAAGAATTTGTCCCGACAATTTCAATTTATTAGCAAGGACCGAGCATCAATTGTTCGAACCATTCCAATTTATGGGCAGTCTCCCAAGTCAACTGTCCGACCACACTCAATGAATATACAGACTAATTAGCTAAACAGTTTCATTTGCGAGATAGTCCCCGACATTTCTTGCCCAGACAAATCAAATTAATGACTTCGAGATTCTGCTTTAGGGACAATGGTCGATGAGTACAGCAGTAAGTAGGTTTATTGTCCAAGGCATTAGCAAAAAGGGTCAGGACATATTAACTCTATCTAGGAATATACGAGTTACGCAATGGGAGCATGTAGTAAGACGTTTTGATACCGCCTAGCCCATGTGTTCATCATATACGTGTTTTTTTTTTTTAAAGCGTGTCGATCTGCTGTTTCAGTGTGTACGGAATATTACGAGTATTATCGTCTCGTCGACCCTGGTAGCATTCAGGGGAGTCACCGGCCAGTAGTCAATCGCTAGGGAAATGATGGAAAACGCGCGATCGGCTCACGCAGCTTGCAAAGTTGAGTATGGATCGATCTGCCGATCGGTTGAACTCACAGCTGACGTACTCTTTTAGTTTCTTACAATAAAAAAAACGAAATAATCTGTACCAGGTATCAGGTACGTACGCACTGATAATTTGAAGTGTACCGGCAATTAATTTATTGGAGACTGTCTACGAACTGGCATTGTCTCGGCAAGTGATTTGAAAGACTTTCTATTAGATGAAAAATCCAGACAACCGATTTTGAATGTTATCGTAACCTCGAGTCGTAGGTCAGTTCGTACTGGTATATACAGTAGTTTGGAATCAATGCGGTCTCAGCTGCGACCGACCGAAAACTCTCGCACAGGGTCACTCAGTTGTCTGGTAATCAACGCGGCACCTCATCGCGGAGAGAAGTACCCCCGTAACGTGAACACTATTATTATAGTAGCAGAGATGATACTTGTCTGTAGCCATCGTATTCGTTCCTCGCTCACGTCATCATGCGGTATACACTTACGCATGCTAGGTACAACAGACAGTTTTCCAGTCTGAGTTATTTTATTTTTTATTTTTATTTTTTTTCCATCCCATTCATTATCTTCGCACATCTTCTTCTCTCTCTCCTTCCAACTCGTAACTCAGATCCGGGGTCACATAGCAGGCTCTTCTCCCCCCTTCCCGCTACGGTACGTGCCTTCATTTTTTATCGCGAGAAGATTTCAGCCTTTTCTTCCCTCGTCGACTCGCATCGAATTGTGCCTACCCACGCTGCAAGGCGCTCTCAACAATTGAATCCCTTTTTTTTTTTTTTTTTTTGCAAATAAAGTCAAAGTCCGACCCTCCTAGGGCTCGAACCCAGGACTCAAACAAGTAGAATTCGAGGCTAACCACTTGAACCACCGGGGCGACCGGCCATAGCAGGATACAGCAGCAAGCAGCTGTCTTTTTACATACACAACTCACAGCACCGCTGGGTTCTCTTCGTTGTTTTTATTTTGAACGGAATACAAGGGTATCCCCTCACTTTTATTTTTGTGAGACCGAAATGTAAGCGTCGTCCTTTTTTGTGAGCTGCGAGCGCACACGTCGTGCACCGCCCCCCCTCTTTGAGCTCACTCTACTTTTGCTCACGATCATCAGCTTCCAGCTGAGCAAATCAATAAACAATGTGGCTTGGGGTCACCACACCATCTTCTTCTTCTTCTCTTCTATTTTGAAGCTTCACGTACAAGTCACCTGACAGTGACTGCGTGTTTGCCTCGAACATTTTGACTGTGTATAGCCAGCCATCGGCAATCGAGTATTATAGGCGCACATATCAGCTACGAGCTGGTACACACGCCAATCGCCATACCTAATCTAATACACAAAACTGACATTGTTGTCGACGGTACTGTGCACCTCGCTACCAACGATGGGCGGGCGGGATGATCTGTTTTTTCCTGTTAAATAATAACCTCTTTTTACTTTGTCGTGCTGTTGAAAAACTACGATGTGGCTCACGAAGTGATGCCAGGCTCGTACTTGATACCTGTCTCCCAGTACAGCCATTAGGCTTTCCCGAGAAGGGACCCAACCTGCGGGCGTCCCCTCTTTCTCTGTTTCAGATTATTGCTGCAACATCGCGTCATAGATAGGCCAATTCGTGTTTAGTTTTGAATCGGTTACTAAGGCCTTTCGGTTGCGGCATGAGATCACACCGCCGGTGCTTATCGGCCCTTTTTTCTCTTATCTCAATGTCTTGATCTCGTTTACCCTCGTATTCACTCTGCAGGCTCCCTTCTCCCGATAGTTCCCAAACTTCTATAGCCTACTAGTCCTGCCATGGTTAGTTGTCCCGTGGGAACGTCGTGTACGATTTTCCAACCCCCTCAGACAGTGGTAATACGTCGCTGAGGTATGCGATTGCGGTGACAAACCATCCGGGCGGCACTTACTTCCAAAGGGAGCGGTGTGTGATTGCTACTACTGCTGCTGTTACTGCTACTATTGCAGCTGCTGCTGCTGCTGCTGCCGGTGCTGCCCGTATTGCCAATGCTGCTGCTTGTGTGCTGTCAATCATGGTAAGGGAAACACACTGGACGCGTTTTTGGTGATGTGGGGCTGTTTTGACATGTTTCCAAGAAAATACACGCCATCAACAAACTTAAGGTACTAAGAGGCATTCCACCGGGATGTGTAGCACCGTAGTTGACGCTACGCCATGCTGGAGCTCTCTCGGCCGATGTTTTTTTCCTAAATCCAGAAACCTGGGCCAGACCTACATTCCGTGCTTGGCACATGAGAGCGATCTCATTGTCGTGGGCACCACCTCCCGCGGGGGTTGATGCCATTATTGTGCGTCGACCCACACTACTTGTATATGAGAGGAAGAACAGGCACAACGATGCTGCTCGAATATCTTAAACAGGGCGAAAAAACGATTTCAGAGCAACGCAGCCCCTGGTTCACCTAGCAGACATTTTCGGGAGAGAGTATTTTCCCTCCGAAACTCACTACCTGGTACAATTTTTCTCAAGCTTCGCGACGAAATACAGAAATGGTAAGAGGCATCGCTCGAGGCACCACCAGCCACCCGCCCAGCTCAGGCAACAGAGCGAAAGACTACAAAGTTATCTTGTAGCCTCATTCTTCCTCACCGTCGTAATCAGCCAGTTTTGCGTGTGGCAGTATTCGCACCGGGCGACACCCAAAACTTTCTTTTTTCGCGACGGGAGGGCACCACCGTCCGCCGCCGGTAGGTGGCGCCACTGGTTTGAACCACACTCGATAGTCTTGGTCTGTAGGAGGGTCATATTGCGCCAAAAAAAAGTGTACCAGGGTATGCGCTACTATTAATAGTAGTGGCGTATACAAACCACGGTCAACACGGAGAAATACCCCACCAGCTTGATGAGGCCTGAGCCGTGGCAAGATTCGAGGTTGACTCGGCGAGTACAGTCATAATAGCACAATTTAAACGGTGGGGGGCGTGGCTTCTATACGCCAATGGTGGCGCAACGCCCGCCTGTTTGGTATAAGACTCTTGGCATTGTGACTCCGATCAATTGCTTTTCGTTTTCACCTTTCTTTCTGTCGGAATGTGGCGTCTGGGATTCGGATCCGCGTGCTCCCCTGCTCGAACACCAAAACGTTTCTTGAACCTCCAACCGCGCAGTGTGGTCGGTGCTGCACTCATTACGTACAGATGGCAGCAGCACGGCAGCAAGCAGCAGCTTAGCAGCAGCAGTCACTTGTTGTCGGCAATTTCTTCCCTTGACGTCACATCTGGGAATGAGGAGCGTGGCCGATTCTCCAAACCGGTCAAGCTCTCAACTACAGCGGACGTACTAAGTTGTAAGTACGTGTTGAGGTTGACCAGTTCGGGCTAGGGGTAGGGATATCGCCCCCGGTGGTTCGTTGGTATCCTTCAATGCCACTGTGGAGCTGATCCCGTGTTTCAACAGTGCCTTCGAATTGTTGCTGGAAGCGATTCCGTGAGTGTCAAATCTCACCGTGATCTACGTTAATATTATATTTTTTTGGCGAAAACAAAAAACAAGGGATCTACTGCTGAGAGCGACTAGCGTGGTTAGGCGCGACTCGACGGCAGGTCGACAAGGCAAGCAATGGCTGAACCATTTTTCGAGATGAAAATGAAGGCGCGAACCGTACGTGCTGTAGTGCGTAGGAGGAAGGAGAGCCTGCCATATGGCCCGGAGAGTTAGGACTACTAGAAGGAAGAAAAAAAAGAATGGCCGAGCAAGTAAACGGGAAAAAAAGAAAGATGAAAGATGTGATAGAAATAGAACAACTTGAACCAGCCCTCAGCTTTCCCCAGGCAGTCATCTTGACGGTAATCGCGCTGAAAGTAGGTCGTGTTTTTTGGCGTTGTGCCAAGCTCGGGAGTGGCCTCGTTCCTCATGTTTTGGGCGGACTTCGATCGCTTCCGCTTCGTAGTACGAGGGAATGCTATTAATAACTTATATTCATCTTTGCGCCTATTTGTTCCAGGGATCCCTTCCGAAATCGCTGTAACATACATTTCCATGACAGTGGGGTGCCCACTTTTTCCGTTTTAGCACCGCAGTCCCGTTGTTGGGGATAAAATACGTAAGGGTTGGAGTGCTTTGTCCCCAAACAGGGCTGTAATTCTCAAAGGGTTGAGATCACCGTTCTTTGTAGTGCTGTCCGAGCTGTACACTCTCCACGGGGAATGGCCCCGCAGTTGTCGGTGACGTAGCATATCATAGGAGGTGTGCAGCACAATGTCATGGCAGTCCGGGAGGACGTGCGCGATCATTGATATATATTTGTACGTACGGTGGCGTTCGATTATATTGCTCCTTTGTCATTGCATGCCCGCCAGTCGTCACTCTGACAGCACCCCTAACAGGCAGGCGTGTTCTTCTCTGCTTTCGCGACTACTACTATTAATACCGTGAATTTCGTACGGTGCAGGGAGCACTCCAGACAGCAACCAACCGCTGCAGTCAGCAGCCACGACTTGGGTAGCTGTGGGGACGGGCGGGGGAACCCTGAGGCGTTCTACGGTAGAGCTTCACCCTGAATTTTCCGAAGGCTCCTTCCTCACTTGAGGAGCTCCTTACCTCGTTCGAAAAATGACCCCAGCAAAAATCACATTCGCTTCCCGATGAAAAATCCCATGGCCCAAGTATACAAAACGTCGCTTTTCGAAACAAGATTGACGTTCCGACTATTTGGGGATGAGGAACCCTGATTTTCAGAAACAAAAAAAAAACGGAGATGTGCTACCTCTTCTCGTAGAAAGCGTCCTCTATGGTAATCGAGCGGATACCCGTGGCCATGCGATCAATAGGTCAGTTATTAATAGTTGCACATTGTGTTTCGTTCATGTTCGTCTTCCTCGTCTCGGGCATCTTCAAGTGGGAAGCGGGAAGCGTCGTGCTTCCCAGTCTGTTTTTTTTTGTTTCTTGTTTTTTATGGGGGGTTTTTATCTCCCTAAGGACCCCCACCTTGTTAGTGTGTGACCGAGAGACTCCTTGATTTGAGAACTTGCGTGAGAACAACGGCAACAACAACAACAACAACACACGAAAAACGTTCTTGTGTTTTTATGTTATTGCGGTCGACGAATAGACCATGTATGTTCTCTATTTTCGGGAGGTGAGGCATGGTGATGGTTAATAGGCTTTTCAATAAGGATACCCAACGTACTCACTTGGGATTAGTAAGGGATACTGTTTGCAGTGATACTAAAAGTACATGACCTTGAACGGAGAGAAGACCTACTATTAATACTACGTAAAGAAGGGCGTTGTCCTTGGGTGGTAATCAAAGTTAGTGAATAACAGGTAGATACTGCTGCCTTGTAACACCAGAACAGGAAAAAAACGATTACTGCTGCTCTCGTGACGGTGTGCGCGCCGATCGTGGGTCTCTGTGTGCCGTCCTGCTGCCTTTCTCCATGGCCGCCTCGTCGCCTTAGGGTCGATCTTAACGACGAGTGTTTTTTAGTTTTTTTCGGTATTTTCCCGAGATTTTGGTATTTTCCCGAAATATTTTCGGGAAAAGCCCAAAAACTTCACCCCCCTCCCCCCTAAAGTCGCCTCGAAGTTTTTAGGGGTTTTCAGGAAAATTAGGTACAAGGCGGTAGAGGATGGGGCAACCCCACCGCTCGAGCTGTGCCACCACTCGCGAGCGCACAGAGCTGACAGGGATCGTTCCTAAGGTCATTCGCAAGTCATGGCCGAATGCAGAAGGCGCAATAGCTTTCTGGGCTCTCGTGGCCGAGTTCACAAGGTGACCGCACCGAGGTGGCCGACCGACTGAACTCGGTTACGGCAATAGCTGAGACTTTATCGCTTTGGGCAAGCGTTTTGGGCGTTGTTGCGTGACGAGTTGGTGATGGGTTTCACTCCCCAGGGCACCGACACCTGCCTACGAGTCAGGCCGATGACTGTGGGGCCACCGCACGCATGGGTTCCGCGAAGGGACGGTTCTGTGCCACGTGGACGACTATTTCCCGAGCCAACGGAGGCACTTACTCCATAAGATTCAACCCTCGCTGAACTTGGTGAAATGCCGAAATTTCAGGAAAAGACGAAATACAATACGTGTCGTTAAGATCGACCCTTAGCCCAATCGACCCTCTCTTTCGCACGTGCTCTCGTTGCCACTCCCTTCCAGTCGGTTCCCCTTGCCCCCCATCTCGAAACCTAAACGTTCCTCGCACTTGCGATTCTGATGTGAACAACGAACTTTCTCGTGCAGGGTGAGTTCAATCTGTATCTTCCCAGTTCGTCGACTCTCTGCCTCCCTCTTCCTCCGTCATCGAATCTAGCCTCACACCGGCGCAATAGACTGTGCGGTAGTTTGGCCTGTGGTGGCGCCTGCCTCCGCGCACGGACATCCTGATCGAGCACTGCTAATCTGTCGCTGCTTCCTAAAACAGACGCGCGGATCGTTGGTGTCCGTGCGTGCCTGACGTAGCACGTACGACCCAACTCTACTGCCACGAGTGATGAGTCTCGCGGCCACACGCAGCAGCAAGAAGGTATTACTCCTTGAGGATGAGTACGGTCTTACACCCGCCAGAAACACCTCCACCCCACTCGCTATAAACCTGATAGAGCATGCCTCAAGGCATGCCTTGCCAAGGCAGCGAGGGGAACGGAAGTATCATGACATGACGTTGCATTGTCTGCTCTCTCACTGCATAACAATGTAGTATCTCTGTGGCGTAGTTTTGCGCCTACAAAACTTGTACCAGGTACGTACGTATCTCTCTAAATAGGATTGAAAAATCGGCACGGATAATGATTGATTTTGCTGGATGTCGACCGGTGGAAAGAACGGTTTGATGTGAACAACACACAACAACAACAATCCACACCGGACAAAATCGGGTCACGTTGCTTATAAGGTGTGCGAAGGCGTCGGGTTCATGCACCACAGAGCAATCGAAGCCATGGAGAAATCTCGCGGCCCCGGTGATGAATGTGAAATCCCGTGCCCTCACACTGCTCACAAGCGCGTCCAGCACACAATCTAATATCCCGCTCCCGCGCCAAGGAAAAGTGTAAATCCCGTTCCCGGACAAACACGTCCCGCGGTGGTCATATCCCATACTATTTGTGCCCTTCAGTCCCTGGGTAAGTGAGTCTTGCGAGATATCGTCTCGCAGTGAACAAGGCGTCCTGCGGAACGCCCTTTTTTTCTATTACGGGGAGGCATATTTAATACCTGGTATTAGTACCAACTAGTTTTAGTAAAAATAGGTAAATATGCTCTCCCCGTAATAGATATATCTTCCAACGATGCCTTGAGAGGAAATAAAAATTCGCGAGATATTTTTCAGGTCTTGTTTTTTACCCTCAGAAGCGGCATCTTCGGCGAAGATAGAAACGACAATATCCAGGTAGTAAACGTCCCACAATATCAGACGCCCTACATCCTACTGTAGTCACGTCGTTGGACCTATCTATGCCTATGGGAACGTAAAGTTCCCATTAAAAAAATGAATTCCAAAGATACCCGCCAGAATTTTTCAGGTACAGCTTGCTATGAGCACGATTATTAAAATGGAGAGTCCCAAACGTTTGGAAAAAAAGGAAAACAATCCTGGAACCGATGTTGGGCCTAGATCAGCTTCAGAAAAACCCAGGCGGGTGTTTATTGTGAATGGCGGAGATTCCGAGTCCTCGACAGACACCGATCGACAAAACCAACGACCGCATCATGATATCTGAACGGAGTGCCCTCAATTGGGGCTCCGACCCACCCTTGCATCACCGTGTTCACACAATGGATGGCGACATGTGGCGGGCGCTGACCAGGCGCATGAAGGAAAAACCATTGGGCGCTGGTGTGCACAAAAAAAACGACATTTTTTTCTCGATCCGTCTCGAGTGGCAAAAACTAGGCCTTTTTCAGGTTGGGAGAAGAGACCGTTTGACACCGCCGGCAAGCTCTCGCCCCTTGGACCATGGCTCTACCTGATATCTTCGAGGCTGCCGTCTACACTCGCTGGCCTTGCTCGATACCACGCGGGCTGTCCGTGGGCTAATTCTATGTCTAAACCCATCGTCTGTCGTCGCACGAGCTGATTGTAACAATCAGCGTGCTGACAAATTGCGAGTACAAAAAACATATTGCTCCGCCTGCAGCCGATAGAAAAAAAAACGAAGAAAATAGTAAACATTTTGTTCCTTTGTTTTCCCCAAAGCAGCGGCACGAGGATATCTATACGGCTGTTCTTTGAAACCAATCATTTTGAAAGAACTAACTTTAGGACTTCGCGCTTCCATTGTTATTAATATAGGTGTACTGAAATATTTAACAAGCTTGGTCAAGTAATTCTAAAGATGCCTACGCGACCAATATCTAAGTTTTTTTTTTTGCGCGAACTGTTCATTTTTCACGCGGTAAGGAAATCAAAAACGGGGAAACAAAATCAGCTTGGATTACTCGCAAGGAGAGATAAGTCATGTTTAGTGAGGGAGCATGTGGTGGAAAGCGAGTTTAGAAGCCTTAAATTCGAGTAGCGTTTGTTACGTAACATGTTAAGTCTACATTCCCTACATACTACTATTACCGCATCACTACAAGTGCTGGGGCGCTGCGTGTATACTCGTACAAAATTTGTTTGTCAAGCTCCTCGCTGCCAGCTACTTACTGCTTGTTGTGTTGATATAATGTCATACGTCTCCATCGGTGGATCCTTCCTCGCAAGCGTGCGTTGTTTTTAATACTTGTGCGTTATTTACGTTTGTGTTTCGAAGGCAGATTGACCGGTGATGATTATCGCACTGATAGACCCTGAGGGGTTGTATATAGTAGGGTGCCCATGCATGTCTTTGGATGTTCTTAGATACCCCACATGTCGCACGAGAGAGTATGCATTTCTTCCTACTATTGCGATGCTCGCGCCTTCGGAAAAAAAGGTTTCATACCGAAATAGGCCACCGGGCCGACATTCTCACGGTCTGACATATTTCGGCGCCGACACCGGCCGCGGGAGCCCTAGGGCAGGCCGTCCCGCGTGAGGTTAAGGCAGGCGGTCACGATAGTCGAAGGGGAAAACGAAACGGTCCACCTCGCGTTGATGAGAAGGACCTCGAAGAACGGAGAGCGCTCGGAATTTCGGTGCTTCGACGGCACGCATCTGAGTATCGTGTATATATATGTCTATACCTGGTGATAGAAGTGTTACCCAACGAGTATCCGTCTTACGCGGGTACCAGCCAACGTTGGCAAACAAAGCAAGTGTTTACGGCCATTTTGGGCGGGTGCTCGGGTACCTGTTTGACGGTGGCTACCCGTGTAACACCCGGGTGCCCGTCTAACAGCCTGTGGCCCGAGTGCCCGGGGAGCTAATACTCGGCGAGTATGAAGCGCCACCCACGCCCGTGACGGGTGTGCGCAAGTCGTGTGACACCTATATTACTGGGGGTTATAGTAAGTAGGACCAAATACTGTTAGTAAAAATAGGTAAATATATAGGGTTTTGTGTGTACCCTAGGTTCTATTTACTATGGTCCCTGGTAATAGTCTGGTAGATGTGAGGCATGAGACCGTACTTTTGTTTCGAAAAGAGGTTCCTGGAGAATATGTACCCAATACTACGCAGGGGATGTGATTTAGGGGATAATGAGTTGCCATCTCCGGGATTTCCAAGGGAATCAACGGGCTCCGGGGTAGTCTCTTGAACCGGGTCCCCGGGTACGCGGACCCCGACTATTCGGCGAGTATGGAGTATCACTCGTATCAGTGACGGGGTGTTAGCAAACCGGGTAATGCCCGCGAGTACCCGGATAGTGGGTAAAAGGGTAGCACCTCTAGTCTATATGTATGTGTGGCAGTACTATTGTGCAGACTGTCGACAATGTCAATCGACAGAGTCTGCACTAGACTGTGGACTGTATCCATCGGATGATTATCCCTGTCCACGATTGATTTTATGGCTGTGTCCATGGATGGTTATTCCTGTCCACAATGTACTGTGCAAGCTATCCATCGACAGCCCTTGTCGGTGACAATAGCTTCCTATCGACGTACTTCAGCACGTTTCTGCCTGGACAATATATTGGGGATGTGACCTATCGATAGACATTACCGACGGCAATGGATCGAGAAATGTGACAATCGATAGCCTCTATCGACGACAGACAGTAGATCCGCCCGTTCCACCATATTATATTGATATTACAGGGGGCACAGCCTACTGTTCAGCGTATACTATATCCGCCTACCCCAAAACGTTTCAGCTTGTACCATGTGTACCTGTGTGCCATATCAACACAACTTCGACAATCCATGCTCCTGTTGCACACTGCTATACTGCTGCTAGTACAGGATTTCGTCAATACTGGTACTTATTTTTAAGGGGGATAATCGTACTACGGAGTCGAGCACTTTTCGCGTTCATTTTGCGGTAAACGCCTCCAGCATAACTAGCAGACAGGTCCTACATGACTAACCAGCCCCAGCAGAACTAACTAGACCCGACCCGCGTGTTGTGTCACATTCCGTCCTCTTTCGCTCTGCAGAGTGGAGTGCTGGAGGACATACTGCCGAACGAAATGAGTGGTACGGCTGGACATCACGCTGCTCAGAAACACGATGATGACGTGGTCGTCGGGTAAGAGTGCGACGTTCGTACGCACATACCCACCACCTCAACACTCCCTCTGCGACCAGCAATTGGTTTCCCACTACGCGTACGTACTCTACATGGCTGCGACGCCTATTTATACGAGCGCGTCGTCTACCCGTATACATGCAAGTAAATAGTTAGAGTGGTGTTGGATATCGAAAGAATATCGACTTCGAGGCGATACAGATGAGTAACGTAGCAACGAAACTATTATAACTGACTCATACGATTTATCGATGTTTGGTGCATCGCAGTTTTCGTTCAGCTCAGTGTCTGAGGATGCCCGGGGACGGAGGGCAAAATACGCTCGACACGATACATCGAAAGTTCGATGTTTCGACGGATCGAAGTTCGGGGTTTCGATCGGTCGAAACTCGATTGAGTACCCAATACCCAATACTCCGCAGTAGAGTCTAGTCCATACAAGCCTCTACGGTAGGGGGTCACATGTGTTTCTCTGAACGACACACCATAATATACCCCCACTCGTATGTCCGTCTCTTGTCAAGCCTACAGAGGGCTTCGGAAGTTTTGTTTAGAGTCGCGCTGTGGCCAGACCAAACGTCTACCCGTAAACCCCCGCTGCCATGCCTAAGGACTGGCGTCGCCCAACCATTTTTGCTGACATTGCGCTATTATTGTCGTAGCCGTAATAGGACAATAGTCACAATCAGCTACATACAGCTACGGGTACTTACAAATACAGTACTTCCCATGCACGTTGGCCGGAACCTACTACAGATACAATGGATCGCGGGTCATCACAGGCAGATCATGTTGGTGTTTCATCATATATTGCATGCATAAAAACTTGTGTCTTCCATTTTTCGCGTAGGCCTGACGTGAGATTGTTATATGCAGACGAAGAGGGGACTACTGTTCAGTACCTTTACTTCGTACCTCGTGTAGGTTTAGAGGGCTAGAACAGAGCTCTATTAAATAGAGGTTAGGTAGAAATAGGCTGTCCTTTTATTAAAAAAAAATTATCCTCCGGCGGATTGGTAAAAGTAAAGCTTAAGCTCACCACACTTCCACGTTCGTGTCGTGTGTCAATTTAGCCCAGTTGGGCACGTTGACCCGACCTGACCCCCGAGAGGAGCAGGTGCGGTGGTCCTATAGTCCTCGTTTTCTCCGAACGACGCCGAGGTGCCACCCTTCTAAGACTTTCGTAAATCATACTATTAAATAATTGAATCTAGCTAGGGTGGCGGGCGATTGTTAAGAAGGCTTTGACCCAGGATTTAGTGTGGAACGACGCACCACGTGTGAGAAGGATCGAGGGCACCGCGAGCAAGAAGACCGGGAAAATGAAAACAACCTGGACTATCGCCAACTACACATACTGTACCACGTACCCCTTTAGGTATCCCAGTCCCACACTATGGCCTCTCCGCGTCTTGGGGCGGAGGGGCCGGCCTTGATCCTCAGGCTTTCGCATAGTCATGCTACTTGCTTGCCCACCTACCGTAAGTCCGTTTGGCTGCCCAATGCGTGCGAAACCCAGGTCACCTGTGAACGGTTCCGGCATGGCACTCTCCAGGGCAGAGTTTGAAGCTTGCAAGGTGGAGCTCGAAGCGCTGAAGGCAGAACACAACCTCAAAGAACCTGACCGGTCCTTCATGGACGACCCGGACACAAAGTGGCGTTTCGGTGGTCCTCCGGACTACACGCTCGCCAACCTCGCATTCTTGAAAGGGCGATCGAAAGCACACCCGGAAGGATCCCTGGAGTTGACGGTTGAGAACCTCGTCAAGACGTGGGAGATGGAACGCTCCCACAAGGTGGACTGCACTCAGCACGGCACCGTGGACCAGGACCGCTTCCTTATTTCGGGCAACGGCGGCAAGACGTTCAACAACGAAGACGCCAACGCTGCGGGCAACTACAACGTGCTGCTCGATTCTTGCCCCCCAGAGGTTTGGGACTCCGAAAATTCCACTTGGGACCGGTCCCACGACACGTTTCACACGGCATTTTCCACGTTTCCATGGGAGGTGCTCGAGGTTTTTTCCGGACCGCCCACTATTGGGTTCACGTGGCGCCACTGGGCTCACTTCAGCGGTACTTTCGAGGAGAACGAGGGCGAGGGCCAGCTTGTCGAGATGTACGGTTTCGCCGTCGTGACCGTGAATGGGGACCTCCGGTTGTGCGAATCCAGTTTTTATTTTAACGCCAAAAGTTTCATCGACATCCTGAGGGGCGACAAGGACGCCCAGGATGCTCAAGGCGGAACGGATATCGTTGGTCCGCTCGGCGGGTTGAAGGGAGGCTGCCCTCATTTGGCGGCCCTGAGCGCAAAGACGGACGGACGCCAAACGTAACTCTGCGTATAAACGCATGCGGAGCGGTCTGGGGTGTGTCGGGGTATCGGTCGCATCGGTGGGCTAGAAATTGTACCCTCTCGCGGTCTTGGCGGTTGACTCGATTTCCAGGTCGAACGTTTTTTTTTTTTGTGGGCCCTTGGATGATAGCGGCGTGAATTCACCGCCAGGTTTTTGAGTGGAAGGGAGGGTTGCACGCTCCGCGCGACAGCATGTAGGCAAGTGTCGCAGCCGGATCCTGCCGTGTGATCCCAGCCCTGATCTGTCGGCGAAGTTGAGCGAGGAACAATGGAAGGGATGGGCATTCACACATACCAGGTATACTTCAGTACCAGGTACCACGTATGTATATTGCGAGAGGTAGGAGAAATCAAAAGGTTTTTGCGCGTGACTGACGCAAGTCAAGAGGGCCTCCATTTGTGATACTCGGTGGTTGATACTGGCCACGACGGAGATTTATCGGGTTTATAGTGTGCTTTGAGGCGTGTTTGCTCCGGATCGCTGGCCTTGTATTCACACAACCACGTATCACAAACAAAGCAAACGACCACCGATGCGCGGCACAAGGACGTATGATGCGAGGTATAGTAGAACTTTATGTTTGTTTGATGATATGTTACAAGCTGGCATTGGAAACGTGCATGAGCATAGTGAGCCATCATGGTCATTTTGCTACCAACCATGCCACGAATGATTTGCCGCCTACCCGAGAAGGGAGGGGGGGGGTGTACTCGATAGGAGAGATGTACTCAATATCATGCAGGGCCGTAGTCGTATGACCATAGACAATCGCACCCCTACAATTCCGGGACGGAGGATGTCGGGTTTTCACCGACCAGGCAGACATTGCTTGCACCAAGCGCGAAGCGCCGTGAGGTCTGGCGAGTCGCATGAAGGGCGAGCTGCATCCTACTATGAATCGCTTGTGAGGCGGACTTGCGTGTGGATGACAGCTTCAATGAGTCGATTTAATATCCGGTGTAGGCATTTCCAGAGACGGCAATGGGAGTACTATGTAACTGCCTCTTGGGTGCCTTACCTTGAACACTACGTGATGATATGAGCATTCCCACTTGTGCGGAGTAAAGGTTCTTTACCTCGCACAAACGATCTAACTCGACAACCAGCTGTGACCGACCGCGAAAAAAACAAAAGAAAAAACGGTACCCTGATTGTCGAGCTCAAGTAGTGAGCGGCATGTTCTACAGTGCCGTTGCCAACCGACGCCAACCCAACCTATATGTATCGGAGAACGGAGAAGGGGGGGTGGGGTACTGGGCGCACTCGGAAGAACGACGGGATTCATTCATCGCAGGTACGTCGTGGAGTTCACAGTTGAAGTTGTAGCCTACATACCCAGATGCGGACTATGAACAAGGCTACTAACCGGAGGCCTGTCTCTGGTGTTGTAGTTGTGTGTGCTGGTGCCTGTATGTCGTTTTTCTCTAGGACGCAAGTGGCGCGTGTGGTAAATGGGAGGCTTAAGAGATTGGCCCCGTACGGTTGGCAGAGAAGCATGCCGGTTTTCTCATGAAACCCTTGATGCTGACACCTTTCGATTTGACCGTAATTTGTTGTGGACGTCTGGTCATTAATATTCCCCGTTTGGTTTTCCCTGGAGGTTCGAAGGTTACGGTCATGGGGGATACGAGTAAGGCGTTCCCGTGTGAATGAAATGTTGTCTGGAAAGCACTTGAAGCGTTTACGCGCGACTCCAGGAGTTCTTACGCAGGGGAGTGGATATTATGTTGGGAGGTGCCCATGCGTAAGTCAGGGAGCACGTCAGAAGGTATGCCGATGGTCTAAATAAATCGTGTCGTACACGTTGGCTATTGATGGTTTATTGCGCACAAAACACAGGGAAACCAATTCCCAAAATACACGGGTGTAGTACGCGTGAATTGAGATGCGTTCATTTGTTGTCTTTTCGTCGTGCTTCCCGGAGTAATTTTTAAGGGAACAGCTATAGCGTGATTTGAGTGTTCCATATCAGAGACGCATGCTGTTTTTTTCCCTCTAAAAGAGTATGTAGCAGGGCGGCCGATGCTATCGGGCGGTATAGTATCTATACGAAGACGGTGCCATTCCAGGTTTTGTCCGGAGTTGAGGTTTCCAGCATGCTGTCGGCTGTCGGGTTAGTCTCTTTCCGTAGTTAAATGTCTCAATTTTGTATGGAGGATTTATGCTGAAAAGGATATTTGAGATATTTAGTATACTGAGATTGCTGTTTCATAATAAGAAACTCTTCATGGTGTAATTTGGGGTTTGGCACTTTTTGGAGAATGATTATATTATGGAATATTGGGTTCGACATTTCCCTGGCACTTTGTGATACCTGGTACGTCGATACGGACCTGTAGTTCTCACACCGAGTACGGAGGCTGTTTGTGATACTCGGCGGCTGACTCGGGTCTCGGAGGTTTTGAGGTTTTGTAGTGTGTGGCGAGGCACATGGGGCAGGCAGGGAGACCCCCGAGGGCATGGCTGTTACTCTCTCTCTCTTCACGCGACGGGAACATATTCAAGTCGATTGGTCGCTCGTTGTTATTGTACTCCAAAACATCCTATATAGACAATCTGCTAGTTTGCAGGCGACTAAAAAACTCGCGACGATACGTCCGTTCGTAGTTTCACGCGTCTCGTAGGGCACGCAACAAAAATGGTCACCGATACCTCAACGTCTGTACCTCCCGAACTCAGCAGGAGCCCGGGGTCAGCATCGCTACGCATCCGGCTAAATAGGCGAATTCCCAAAATCACGCGCATATAGTACAAGACGGAGGGATAATTTGTGGTGATATTCCAGCAGGTGCTCTTGTTGCCTGAAGGCCTACGTATCAGGAAGAAACCTTGAGGTTTCCGGAAAATTCAATGTAATCATTAGTGTGCAGTGCTGCTTGAACCTACCAGTACCAGGAACTACTGGTACGTGGATTCGTGCTCTACGCGTGCAGGTATCGATTCGTTTGATGGATATTGACTACAAACCGATAGTCATGGAAAATCTCACGAATTGTCCTGAAAATGGAGCGTACACTTTATTCGACTGCTTTGTCGTCTGCAGACGGGGGCCGGGATTCCTTGCCGAGCTTACCAAGCAAGACCACGAGACTTCCTAGGCAGCTGCAGGTGCGTGTGTGAAGCCGCCACCGCCGCGACCGCGTGCCTGCGGTCGAAAAACCGCGAGTAAGAATAAGAAAACCCTGTCGAAAAGAAATACTCGTAGCCGAAATGATTTGTAGCCGAAAGCGAAAGCTAAACCCAGGAAGGGATTCAGAATGAAAGTTTAGTTTTATCACAAAACACGAGCCGTTCTTTGATTTTTTGTGGTCCGCCATGTGCGGCAGTCAAGCGACCGGTGAACGCACTCACACCGCCGCGCGCGTGCCTGCGGTCGAAAAACCGCGAGAAGGAAAACCCTGTCGAAAAGAAACACTCGTAGCCGAATGTTTTTTAGCCGAAAGGGAACACTAAACCCAAAGAGGGATTCAGAATGAAAGTCTATTTTTCTCACAAACACGAGCCGCTCTTTGTTTTGTTTGTGGTCCGCCATGCCCGGCAGTCAAGCGACCCGTGAACGCACGCATCGAAAACCAGCTACTTTAGAGAGAGAGAGAGAGAGAAGTCAGCCGATTGTTAGCCCCCGATCTGCAGCATAGCTACTCAAGGGACGGCGGCCCCGCCCTGCCATCGGACAACAGACCCTGTACTACAACGCGCCGAACCCAACACGAGAACACGAAAGCAGGGTTTAACAATCCGCCGATCTACGGCACGCAACGATGTGTCTGGCGGCGTGTTAGCGTCCTTCCTAACCCAAGCGGTGTTTGCGTTGAATACATTGTTATTTTGAGGCCATATTTTGTACAAAAGCCGCCCCTCGCTATCGCCAGCCCAGCTCAAACGCGCTCAACGTTAGCTCCGGTTGCATGTTCGATTCGTTGGCAGGGAAAGCGGTCGTTGCCTAGAACGGATGGCTGGCAACCCGCCCCTATACTACCTATAATCCAGATCAAGCAACCGCAACGCTAGCTCTGACTGCATACTGTGTTGGCTTCCTTGACAAGGAAGGTGGTCTTGATCAAATACGCCTAGGTTAGAACCCCGATAGTGAGAGAGTGTTTGCCATATCTTGTTGCCTGCTTGAGCTATGAACGGCAGCTAGCAGAAGTGGTTGGGCCAGCAGCAGTAGCGGCAGCAGCGGCAGCAGCAGCAGCAAGAACAATATATATATGTCGGCTTTTGCCTTAAAGAATTTGCTAGCAGCCACCTCTTGTTACGCCCCCTGTTCTAGCGCACCCAACTCTATATGCGGCTGTGTCTTCGCTTCAACTCCGACGAGGTCCGCCTCTGCCTGGAGCTCAATTTGATCAATGGAGGCCGGCTTCGCCTTGAGCTCGATGTCCACGTCAGGATACGAAAAACACCCAAATCCAGCCACGGGCGCGACCGCCGCCCCCGCGGACGATAGAGGGGCAGTACTTGGGGATGTGGCGACGCTCGTTGTCGTCTTCTCCAGCGGCCGTTCATCCTCGCCCGGTTTTAGCAGGGCTGACGTCTCGCCTGATTCGTCCGCTACGCAGGCTGTGCTTCCACCCTCTACGCCGAGTGAGCTTCCACCGCCTGAGCTAGTAGGAGAGACGCACGCTTCGTCTGGCAGTTCGCAGTGTCCAGGTACTATCGCCAGAGGTGGCTGGAAGACTCGGTGGGGGGGGAGGGGTGCCAGGGTGCGCTTGTCGGCTACGAGGGAATCTGCGACCGCCGAGGTTGGATACGAGACAACGGGAGGCAGGCCCTGCGAAGTCTCGCGCTGGAACTTGGCCCAAAGAGTTTTTACCTGCCACGCATTATATAACGGAAGTAGCAAACACGTGAGGGAGCGCGACGGTTGCCGACTTCTGTGGTTAGTTTCTCCCTCTCAATTGCCGGAAACAAAGCTAAAAAAACTACCACCCTGACTGCACATATGTTCACCTTTTGATATTGAATCCGTATTCCACATGGAGGTTATTTTACCCGTCATAGTGGTAACAATAGAGACAGGGAGGTTTGTTGAGGTTTTCGTTTCCACCCCATATGTTTGTGTTAAACCCGCTCTACATCTCCGGCTCCCCCTGCCTTTCGGAACTCAGATCTGCGGCACATGGCAAGCTCTTCCCCACCCCCTCCTCTCCTACCACGATGATGCGCTTTCATTTCGTATCGCGACAAGAGGTCAGAACTTTCTCTTCCCTCGTCGACCCGCGTCACAGCAGTCCCGCACCGCTGTGACAGCTCGACAGTAGGGCAGCGCGATAGGTTTTTGTCTTCCAAGAACGCAAGAAGTATCCCCGAGATTGACTAAGGTTGTGTAACTTCAGGCTGAAACAAACAAACTACTACCGGTAAGTAAGTGTTTTTCTGGAAGCCTTGTTGCAAGCAGTGTCGAGCCTAAACTTTTATTATGATGAATGAGACGATTTCCTCCCGTTCGCTTTGAGTGCGGTCGCGTACGATTTGTACGTACGTATCGTTGCAATGCTTCTTTCTGCCGAACGCACGATAACACCCGTTAAATACCGTGCAGATACGCAGGATAGCCTCCCTCCCTTTCTCCCCCCAAACCGACTCGGACAATTTTCCGGCGCTGATTCGATCGACCACGAGAAGGATGTGTGCGCCGAAGCGATGACGCGACTACGGAAATTATCTCGACGAGATCTTCCCAAGGCGACACCATATATGTATATATATTCGGTGTGCCTGTTCCCCCTATTAATAGTTTGGGAGAAACTCGTATCTGAAATCGGTCTCGGGGGGTGTGTTCTCTTATCACCCGTGTGTGCTACGCTATCGCCCGTGTGATATATATACGGCATTCCTACGAGAGTCCGAAGGGGATTGCTCTGCCGGTCAGAGTGGTGTGTAAGCCGGTCGCCCCGGTGGTTCAAGTGGTTAACCTCGAATTCTACTTGTTTGAGTCCTGGGTTCGAGCCCCAGGAGGGTCGGACTTTGACTTTATTTGCAAAAATAAAAAAAAGGGATTCAATTGTTGAGAGCGCCTTGCAGCGTGGGTAGGCACAATTCGATGCGAGTCGACGAGGGAAGAAAAGGCTGAAATCTTCTCGCGATAAAAATGAAGGCACGTACCGTAGCGGGAAGGGGGGAGAAGAGCCTGCTACGTGTCCCCGGATCTAAGTTACGAGTCGGAAGAAGGAGAGAGAGAAGAAGATGTGCGAAGATAATGAATGGGATGAGAAAAAAAAAAAAAAAAAAAAAAAAAAAAAAGAGAGAACGGAAAGGGAAAGCCCCCGCCTCACGATCGACCCAACCCTGCAAGCCAGGATACTTTCGTTTCCGTGACGCCTGTGCCAAGGTACACGCAACCATCTACAACCTCGTAACCCGTCGCTGCTGTGGCAGGCCCGAACGAACGCAGCGTGCCTCACACCGCCCCCCGAATACCTTGTGTTTTCTTAGACCGCAAACTCCTGCTGCTACTGCTGCTGCTGCTGCTGCTGCTGCTGCTGCTGCTGCTGCTGCTGCTGTGTGTTCGCTTGACTATATCCAAGTCGCCGACTGATTATTAGTTGGCTTGGTGTTACTGTTGCGAGTTTTGCGTGATTGCCTCTGGCTGGTGGCATTTATTGCTAGAGCTTGTGTTTTATATTTGTGTGGATACTTCTGCAAAAGTCAGTGAGCTGGCTCACTTCGCCACCCCTCTATCAATGGTAGCTAACACTTTGGGCGCAAATAGAGAGACCTCATTGTACTGATATTGATGTATAAAAGGACCCTAATATTTGCGTCCGGGGCGGTCGGTACCACTCTGCCTCGAACATACAAAGAATTTCTGTCCGTTCAAATTTATTCCAGAGGTCTTTGCATATTTCGTAACGGCGTGGTAGCCGTGAAATCCAGCCAAGGCAAGTCCTATCCGCAGCCACTATTATTACTGTCGTAGATAGACGCCTGTCTCTCCGCCATACTCATAGACGCGTGCTACGATGGAAGTAGCACATTTCGATTAAACCGTTTCTGACTGCCGGAGCTCCTTAACCCAATACTAGCGTAGTTCGAATCTACTCTTGTTTTTTATTTCAGTAAGCTTCGTTGTTTACCTATTATGCCATGCGGGGGCTTTCGTCGGGTTAATCGTTAAAAAACAAATTGTCCTTCAGTAGTCCGCTTTAGGACGAGTTAGTTACAGTAGTACGGGTCTCCTCAAGGGAAGAACCTCCGGAAGTGTTAAGGTGCATCCCTGCCGTACTGTAGCATGCATTCCCAATGCATGGATGGCGTTTCATACGCCGTTACTGGCAGCCTTGCTGCTACCCGTAAGTACGAACTACCGTATACGGTTGCTGTCGCCACATCGTATACAGGAACAGAAACACCACAAGTGGTTTCCACAACTGTCGCCAACTTGTGAGCGTTGGGCGATGTATTGAATTTGGAGAACCGTATTCAGCACTGCAGCAGTAGTATATGTGTCAATTTTGGTCGGTAGTCACAGAACCGAGATCCGCCAGCACGTATGTTGGCGCTGTGGAACTGCTGCAGAACCAACTCGCAAGCAATCGTAGTACCCGCCCACATCTACCATGCAGTAGTACAGACACGGATATGACTCTCGATTATTTATAGCGTTCGTACAATCGACTCCACAGCCAGTTTCAACGGGGTCCGCAAGTTGAGGCGCGGTGTACTTCCAAAGTCGCTTTCGCTTCTTCGCCGCTGGCTACATTTAGAGGCTTCTTATTCGCTCGTCATCATAGTTACTGTACCTGCATACGACGATAGGGATCGCCGTCGGCGCCGTACGTGACCTCCCAGTCCTCGGATCGTGGGTGTGGCAGGGCGAAGACAAACGCCTTTCGGAGGACGACGAACTCCGCAGGGCTTACCGCCACCGCTGTCGAACCCACGGCAGGGCTGCCGGTCGCTAGCGATAGAAGGTGTGCCACCTGCGCGGCGGAATAGGCAAGGTTTTGGTGCAAAAGCGGGGGCGGGGTGTCTTTTCTGTCAGCTACCGTCTCAACGCTTATTTATTTTTGGGAAGCCTGTGGAGTGCCATCGTCACTCAGCAGAACAAGCGGTGCTGCTCGATGTATTTGCTGCATGAAATTTGTAAAATATGTTCAACAACAACAAAAAAGGGCGACTTTTAGTTTGGAGGTTAAGGGCACCGTGTTGCTATTGATAGTCATCATGTTTTCTTCATGATGGGAGCAGCAGCACTTTAGAAAACGGCAATCATGACGGTTTTTGCTTTTTGACTCCATTCACGAGAACTTTTGCCCTCACTCGGCAGCCTTCTGGACAGGTAACAGTGATAGCCGTGGTCACAGGGGTCGTCCCTTTTCCCTCCCCCCACCCACGAGGCCCTTACATAGTACTCCCATTGTTGTGTCTGGGGATGGTCACACCGAAAAAAATAAAGATAATTCGACGCTGTCATCCATATCCAACAAGGTCTGCCTCATAAGCAGTTCAGAGTTGAAGCTCACCCTCCAAGCGACTCGCCGGACATCTCACGGCGCTTCGCGCTAGGTGCTAGCGATGTCTGCCTGATCGATGAAAACCCGACGTGCTCCGTCCCGGCAATGTAGGGATGCAAGGCTCCATGGTCATACGACTACGGTCATGCATGATAATGAAGATACCCCCCCCCCCCCCCCCCCCCGCCGAGTACATATCTTCATATTTAGTACTCTGTTTTTTTCCGCCCCATTGATCGTCTCCGCCCTACTTTTATCTCCTCCCCCTGGCCGTATGTATGATCCGAGGTCACACAGCAGGCTCTTCTCCCCTCCGCTAAGTAACTATGGCTCGAGCCTTGTTTTTTTTGTGGCGAGAAATCTTCATCCTTTTCTTCCCTTCTCGAATAGCGTCGGACTGCTCTACCGCTGTTCATTGCTGCATGGGTTTTCTAATTGTCCGCACGAAACTGCGCGCTGAAGTTGAATAAGCGTCGTTGCTCGTTAACGTCTCTTCGGGATGGGGAGCGCGTCCGGCTTGGTGCACGGCGAACGCTCGCCAGACGACTACTGAGCTACTACGGGGGACCATAGTAAATGGGACCAAAAATTGTCAGGAAAAATGAGGAAAATATATAGTTTTTTTGTATATATGTTTTGTGTTGTCTACTACGAAATAACTGGCCCAGCGAGCGACCGCTGTTCAGCTGTAAGCAACAACCCTATCTGTTCGCGTGTCCTACCAGTCGGCCAGCACCGTTCCGTGCGGTATCCACTAGGTACACCCACAAGCGCGATCAACCAAACAGTATCAGCTGCTGCCGTCAAAGTGAGCTACGTACTACTGATACGTGCCCAGCCAAAGAGCATGAACCATAACGCCTGATTCTCTCTTCCACGACAAACTGCAGGTTAGTAACATATCGGTTCCCGATCCCTACAGACCTTATCCTTTTTGTGTGTGCCGTCGTAGATCCTATTTGCTATTGTCCCCCGTAATATTACGGGGGGCCATAATAAATAGGACCTAGGGTATACACTAAAACCTATATATTTTGCTATTTTTACTCACAATATTAGGTCCTATTTACAATGGCCCCCCGCATTAGTAGTCAGAACCAAATATGCGGTGTAAATATAAGAGATACATATTTTTAGGGTCCATCGCGGGGTTATGCCACCTGGTACAATAATGAGCCTCAATATAAGATCCGCTTAAACATTACGTACCATGAAGATCAAGCGGTTTTTACCTTTACGCCCAGAGTAGCGTTGTACGCCGTAGTGGGTGTGCTGTGATGCGGTGATGCATTTTTTATTTTATTTTTTCTCATCCAATTCATTATCTTCGCACATCTTCTTCTCTCTCTCCTTCCAACTCGTAACTCAGCATTGCATGCATTGCGTGCACCTGTGCTGCGAAGTATGCGCTACCGCACGCGGTTTGTTCGGTGTTTCCATCTGCGCACGCTTAGCAAGGTAACGCCGGGGCATAGGCCGGACGGTAATTTCTTTGCTTGCTCCTCCTGGGACTCGAAAGACCCTCGTTTGCCAGTCAGCTCCAGGAGTACCGTACCGCTTCAAGAAATACAGTAAGTATAGCATCCTTTTCATTTTGGTTTCCCCGAGCTTTCCTTCATCGAGAGTGCGTAATGGTCAGCGCGGAAGTTCATCATGCCCCACATTTGTGGAGGGTGGCAAACGCCTTATTAGCAGGAATTCGTAAAACGAGCGTTAAGAAAATCGCTGAGATTTAGTACTTAGAAAATACGAAATTCGGGATTGAGCCCTTTCACTTTGAAAGTTTAGATGTAGAAATTTCATTTTATTCAAAAAGAAATCCACCATGGGTCGGCGCTCCTGTTTCCCAGTTGGTTCCCAGTACTTTGTGTAAAGAGAGTGAACCCACCCTAGAGGCGTTCTACGGTAGAGGTTCACCCTAAACTTTCTGAGGCTCCTCACTTGAGGAGCTCCATACCCCGCCCGCGAACTGACCTCAGCAAAAATCAAATTGCTTCCCGATGAACAATCCCACGACCCAAGCATACGAAAACATCATTTTTCACAACAACAAGGTTGACGTTCCGACGATTTTGGGTTAAGGAGGCCCGTCATTCAGAAACAAAATAAGCGGAAATGTGCTACCTCTATCGTAGAAAGCGTCCCTAGGCCAGCATTTCTGTTGTGCGTTCGGGGGTGGAGGTCCCTTGCATGCCAACATCCCCTATCAGAGCTGGTACCGCCCCCTTACAGTCCAGATAGTAGCGGGGAAAAATGGTGGGCAAATAAAATGAGGTCCGTTATGTCCCGTTTTCCCTTATTACGGGGGACCATAGTATGTAAGACCTACGATATACTCAAAACCCTATATATTTAATCGCTTTTACTATTAATAACAGTATTGTTTCCTATTCACTATGGTGCCCCATAATAGAAGGGCCCCTTAAAAGGGGGATATATACCCTGGATTGGTCTAGAGGAGGGAGTGGAAGCTTCTTCAACTTTTCTCTGTTTGTCTCACCTTGTTCATCCCGTAGCCACGGAACCGCTCGTCGTACATGGGGACGGTGCTCTTGTTTACCACGATGTACGGCTCGAAGCATGATGAGTACGGTACCGTGTACGCAAGCGCTTCTGAATGTGGTTTTCGCGGGCGGTAGGAGGGTTGATGGTACGAGTTAGTCCGTAGGCTCACGTGACATCGATCAACACTCTGTGGACCAGCACCTACGTGGTGTATGCGTATAGTCACTTCTGTTCGCCATGTTCGACAATGCGCAGCATGAGCTTCAACGTTGATCACCCACAACCATTCACAGAACCGTGACATCGATCGAGGTCAACATTTTCAAAACACACAAACAAACGAGTGTATAACTTCTCATGGAGTGGTCCGTATGAACTTCGTTGGATACTCGCCCAAATACTGGTTCGTTTTTCTTTTATGTTCGACTTTCGTAAAATTTAACTTCGGCGCTTTCGAAGCGTCCTTGCTTTCCTTGTGTTCGAAAAAGTGTTTTGGCGTTCAACGTATGTTTTCGAAGCGTTCCCGTTGTTTTTCTCTTAGAAAACAAATAGGCCTTATATCCCTACTGTACGACGCAAGTAGAAACGAATGTGGGCAAGCAACCCTGGTAGCTTGCGTGAAGATGCGACTCCCGCCTAAAGAGGGTTGATACTCGCAGTTTTACAAGCTGAATCCAGGCGTCGATCGCGCGTGTGCCACAGTAGTAGTAGTAGTAGTAGTAGTAGTAGTAGTAGTAGTAGTAGCAGTAGCAGTAGCAGTAGCAGTAGCAGTAGTAGTAGTAGTAGTAGTAGTAGTAGTAGTAGTAGTAGTAGTAGTAGTAGTAGTAGTAGTAGTAGTAGTAGTAGTAGTAGTAGTAGTAGTAGTAGTAGTAGTAGTAGTAGTACTACTAGTAGTGGTAGTATTAATAGTAGTAGTAGTAGTAGTAGTAGTAGTAGTAGTAGTAGCAGTAGTAGTAGTAGTAGTAGTAGTAGTAGTAGTAGTAGTAGTAGTAGTAGTAGTAGTAGTAGTAGTAGTAGTAGTAGTAGTAGTAGTAGTAGTAGTAGTAGTAGTAGTAGTAGTAGTAGTAGTAGTAGTAGTACTAGTAGTACTAGTAGTACTAGTAGTAGTAGTAGTAGTAGTAGTAGTAGTAGTAGTAGTAGTAGTAGTAGTAGTAGTAGTAGTAGTAGTAGTAGTAGTAATAGTAGCAGTGTGCAGCGCCAATAAATCGGCAAGGCAGGTCTCGCCCGTAGCTGTCCATAGTTGTGGCTAGCTTCAGTTGGCCCGTACGAAGCAGCCGGTAGTTGTGGTTGTCGTCCCTCAATAGAAAAAACGTTCGGTTCGTTTATACGATGATGTCGTATCGACACCAACTTTTATGATTATGATACATGTACATCACACCGATAGGACAATACTGCTACATCGTACCTGGTATGTTATTATGATATGCACAAGGTACGAATAAGGACGTAACTTGCAAGGGCGACATTTCCTACCAGGTAGCATTTAGTATACATAGCCCGAAACGTCACACCTCAAACAGACAATCAATTCCCGCAGTTCATGATCTGGATCCATCAAGACAGAGATAATAGTAGAAACGAATGTGGGCAAGCAACCCTGGTAGCTTGCGTGAAGATGCGACTCCCGCCTAAAGAGGGTTGATACTCGCAGTTTTACAAGCTGAATCCAGGCGTCGATCGCGCGTGTGCCACAGTAGTAGTAGTAGTAGTAGTAGTAGTAGTAGTAGTAGTAGCAGTAGCAGTAGCAGTAGCAGTAGCAGTAGTAGTAGTAGTAGTAGTAGTAGTAGTAGTAGTAGTAGTAGTAGTAGTAGTAGTAGTAGTAGTAGTAGTAGTAGTAGTAGTAGTAGTAGTAGTAGTAGTAGTAGTAGTAGTAGTAGTAGTAGTAGTAGTAGTACTACTAGTAGTGGTAGTATTAATAGTAGTAGTAGTAGTAGTAGTAGTAGTAGTAGTAGTAGTAGCAGTAGTAGTAGTAGTAGTAGTAGTAGTAGTAGTAGTAGTAGTAGTAGTAGTAGTAGTAGTAGTAGTAGTAGTAGTAGTAGTAGTAGTAGTAGTAGTAGTAGTAGTAGTAGTAGTACTAGTAGTACTAGTAGTACTAGTAGTAGTAGTAGTAGTAGTAGTAGTAGTAGTAGTAGTAGTAGTAGTAGTAGTAGTAGTAGTAGTAGTAGTAGTAGTAGTAGTAGTAGTAGTAGTAATAGTAGCAGTGTGCAGCGCCAATAAATCGGCAAGGCAGGTCTCGCCCGTAGCTGTCCATAGTTGTGGCTAGCTTCAGTTGGCCCGTACGAAGCAGCCGGTAGTTGTGGTTGTCGTCCCTCAATAGAAAAAACGTTCGGTTCGTTTATACGATGATGTCGTATCGACACCAACTTTTATGATTATGATACATGTACATCACACCGATAGGACAATACTGCTACATCGTACCTGGTATGTTATTATGATATGCACAAGGTACGAATAAGGACGTAACTTGCAAGGGCGACATTTCCTACCAGGTAGCATTTAGTATACATAGCCCGAAACGTCACACCTCAAACAGACAATCAATTCCCGCAGTTCATGATCTGGATCCATCAAGACAGAGATAATATTCCCGATCTTGCACGATCTAGCTCATGTTGCAATGTGGGACCCGACTAAGTGACACGACATAAGAAGCTCATATTTCCTGGGTTGGATCTATCTGCCCTATACGGATAAGGCAGATCCTGCACAACCTCTCACAACGACAGATGGAGAACCAGATGGTCTGAATGATCTAGAGCACGATCTACTGTATGTTTTGATACGTCTGTCCAGAGTGCGTAAGGCTCGGCACCTTTACCGCTCTCCTCGAGGGCGGCAGCAGCCCATCGGCCGAAGTCCGTCGGCCCGTGACCTTTAGGGAAGTAGTCGACGTGGAAGCCTTGCGCGCGGCCTTCTTGAAGCAATCCGGCTACCTCCTTCGTCGTGGACGGTACTTGCACCTAGTGGTGTGATAGGCGGGGTGTCCGCGGACAACACGTCGAGTAGGTGTTAGTTGGCGGCTGATCGAAGTAGCCGCCGACTAGTTATTATTCATTGTTAGCTACCTCCTACGTGATCGACGGCAATTGCTCCTGATGATGGGCGTACACGGACAGCACTGGGTCAAGTTAACTCTTACGGGGTCCAGGCATAACAGATCGGACAGATAGCTCGCTATTTATCTGTAGATCATCTAGATCCCAATCTGTCGTTCTAAGGTGAAGTGCAGGATCTGTGCAGCACTTGTTCAACTCAGGGAATATCCCCTAGATCATGCACATACTACAGCTCCCACCCTGTGACGTGATCTACGGTAGATCATACAGATGTGGAAGCTTCAGAGCACGAATAGTAGCCCGGCAATAATCCACAGTAACATTGTTTTCATGATCTGCGATTTTATGAGCGAAACCCCAAACCCGTATTATACTGTGTACAACACATAAAAAGCTGTGTATGGCTTCCGCCAACGCACTCAATAAGGTCGACGACAGCTGTGATTATTCTGCCGCGGTGGTTCTTGTTCCTGGCAGCAGCATTTCCCTCGGTATCTAAGGTATATTTTTTCTCACGTCTTCCGTCGGTAGGAATCCCGGAGCGAACTCGAGGCAAGGGACGACGATCGCAGAAGGGGGTTCCTCCGGACTCATGGTATCATCCACTCCGGTCAGTCTGTGCTGCAGCTCTGGAGAACTGAGTTCGGCGTGGAGGCGTTCGCATGGAACACAGTCGGAGTCTACCAGAAAGACCGTCTGCGCAGAATGAAACTCGTCGTCTCGGGCCTGTGTGTCACGCGAAGGTTACAAGTAATGTCCGGGGGGGGGGGGGGGGGGAGGAAGTTCAGGCATACCGTCTCTTACTGTTGAAAAATACAACTAATGGCCTGCTATTAATACCATACAGCTTGGAAAAAAAAGTAAAAAGCGCCAACTACAATTAATACTGCAGACCAGTCGCATTCACAAACGTATCGTGTTGTTTCTACAGATGATAGGGGGGAACACGCGCGCCCGACGAAGCACTTAGCTCGCAAAGTTCAGTTTCATTCACGCCACCGGTCGAACCCACAGCTGACGCATTTGGAACACTAAAATATGCATTTCTGGGGAAGCTAGGTTTGGAAATTCGAAGGACAGAAGGCGGGTATCATACCGGGAGTGGAGTGAAGTAGCATGTAACATACCAGGTATACTGTAGCACGAATACAAGCGTACACGACGTTTGGCATTGTCTTGCTCGATAAAAACACGACAGATTTACTCCGTGAAGGTAGTTGTTGTAGCCTATCTGCCGTCAGACGACGCACTGTAGCCTTGTCAGGGCGCTGCCGTCAGGGCGTTGCCGCCAACGGAACTATTAACGTGAAGAGCACACATGCACATGCCTCGAGCACCCACGCACATGCCTCAGAACGCCTTCATGTGAAACAAACACGTGCGGACACACCTAAGAACGATTCCCTGCCAAGAACGCGCAAAGACACACACACACACAAGATTCGGTGGAACGTGAAGAACACATATACTCACGCCTGAGAACGGATCCATACGAAGGACGCACACAGCAGTGTGGGATTCGATCGATACTCGAGATCGATGAGATGCCGATAAACAATAAATTCATCCCCAATCGATACGGCTTCGATACTTGATGCACCGAAGCTCCCGTCCAGTGCCAGCAGAAAACGCACGGGGTCGTGAGGGGTGGAGGGCAGAACCCATTCGATACGATAAGATACGATATACCAGGTGCCAGGTATCAAGTTTTCGAGATATCGATATACTTCAAGGTATAGAAACGTTCGATACGACCTCCAACACCACCGTAACACACAAGACACGCTTACGGACGGTATAATTAATGTCAAGAACACGCGCAGAGGCGCCCACGAACGGTCCAATCTGAGGACCACACGCAGGCACACCTTTAAACGGTTCAATGTGAAGAGTGCACATCGCAGACACACTCAAGAACTGGGCAATGTGAAGAACACACGCACACACCTGGAGCAAGGCCAGGTTCCGCAGGGTGTTGACGGGGTAGAGTGCACCGCAATGGTCATGCCTTGCGATGTCCGCCTCCGCACCCTCTAGGACGGCGATGTCCAACGACAGGCCTTCCTGCAGAGGGTTGGCTGAGTGGGCCCTGTCGATGGCGCTGCACAGCTTGTGAATCCCGCTGAGGGTCTGAGGGTAGAAGCGTTGAGGAGAGCAGGTGGCGACGGGGTCAAAGCGGCCTTGTTTCACGGTAGGCCTATCTTGTCGCTATCAACGGGGAAAATTGTAGCGGTTCGTCTATTCCCTATTCTACTGACAGCAGGTTGTGTATCGATGGCGCTGCACATCTCGTGAATACCGCTGAGAGCATGAAGTGAGGTTAACCCTTTTCGGGCTGCAGCCACGTTTTGGGGACGAACGACTCAAATTATGAGTAGATTGCCCCCATGACGGGACAACAGTCGGTCCTAAAGAGGGCCAACACAACGTTTAAGACCGCACTCCCGTTTTTGGGACAAAACACTCGGAAGTAGGGTCAACTTTAGGTACATATGCAGCGCAGTACTAAACGGGTGAAGTTGGCGTCAAGGAGAGGCGGCGACGGGTCTAAGCGATTCTATTCAGGAGAGAGAGACCTATCTTCTTTTTTCAACAGAGAAATCGATAGCACTTCATCGACATTATTATTGTGTGTATCGATTGCCCTGTTCGGATGGAAAGGTGGAGTTTACGTTGGGGTTGAGGTGCAGGCGGCGACGGTCGAAGCGCCTTGTGTTTTTTTTCCTACGATACTCGTAGGCGTCTCTCGTTGTTTCCTCCACAGAAAACCTGTTCACGGGGTCGTCAATATATTTGCGTATCGTTGGCGCTGCTGCGCAGCTCGTGAAGCCCGCTGAGAGTCTGAAGTTGGCGCTGATGAACAAGTGGCGACGGTAAACTATTTACGGGGGGTCATAGTTAATAGGACCTGTGGTTTACATAAAAACCTCTATATGTAACCATTTTTACTTACAAAATTTGGTCCTATTAACTACGGTCCCCCGTAATAGCTCGTTGAAGATGGGTACCGTATCGCACTCGTGACAAGATAGCACACACCCCGGGACAAAATTTCCGAGCCGGTGTTCTCCAAACCGAGGGAAGCTACACACAGCGAAGCCGGTGGCTCTCGCAATGTCTTGCGTCGAAATGTTTCCGGGGACGCAAGATGCTCCCAAACAACGGCACGTATTGGACCTAGACGGTCTAGCTCATTATCTACTGCGTAGATCGTGCTTTGTCCGACGTTCGCACCCTTCCCGTGTGACACACCTTGGCGGTAGCGGACGACGGCGAGGAAGGGACAAGCACCGCAAGGCTGACGTCGCCGCCCCATCTCACGGCCTGCTTGAGCACCGTCGCCAGCCGATCGGCCGAACACTGCGTGACGAGGGTCACCCGGGACTCCGAGGACGGACGTACCTACCGAGAGACGCAGAGACGAGAGAGGTATAGTACAGGCGGCGAGGAAACGTGATAGAAGAAGCGCGGGAGAGGGTGTAATTTTACCGCGGCCACCTACATATTATATCTGAGTCTAACTTCAAGTAACTCGTACATTAAACGGGAGTGGAGTGCTAAACGGGGTTAGACCACCCCTTTAAGTACTGCACCCAAAATAGTTTTGTAAAAGGTACACATCCCATCGGCTGTATAGGCATGCGATAAACCACCACGAATCAATCTGTCCGTGAATATAGTAGCCGTTTGACCCACGATGTGAATTCACACGGTGACTGTACCTTCGGCCAGAGTGGTACCATGGTGGTGTCACAGTAAAAACGGCACCACTGTAAAGAGTTGGGGCAGTCCCCCGCGTGGAGTATCAATTGGTTTGGAGCCACGTCAGTAAAAAGCTGCTTCGGCCCAAACGTATCCCCCTCTACCGCGCTATACCGCGCACTAAAGAGGCGTGATATCACCCTGCAGAGGCGTTGCGCGTACTGTAGAGGCATGGTAGCGCACCGTAGAGGCATGACTCTGTGACACATCTTCAGCCTCCCGAGGTAGGCCTCTCGCCGTGCCCGATTAAAAGCCGCAATGGATACGTAGGCACATGCCAACAGCCCCAGTGGCTATGTAAGCCCATATGAACAGCCCCAATGGCTACGTGGGCACAGGTGAACAGCTACAAATGCTTTTTTTCGATCATGATTTTGCTTTGGCGTTCTATTGCGTGTTTCACCCCCTTCAGTATGTTCACCCTTCTTTTGTCTCCCCCTCCCACTGTAAACATGCGAGTGAGACGAAGGAATGTTGTTCTGGGTTAGAACGAAAGACGAATATATGCTGCATGCTACATACGTACTGTAGTCACGTGGTGCATTACGATGTATGTTCGGAATAATTAGTTCGGCAGGTTACGACACGTTGGCAGTAGCCGTAACTTAGATCCGGGGTCCCCTGGTAGGCTCCTATCTCCCTCTACCCGCTACGATTCGTGCCTTGGAAGGCATTTTGCTAGGCATACACAACATCACGAATAATAATGTCCGAAGTACAACACGAATGGTATTGCACTGTATCAATACAGGTGTGTTCCTCAGTTGAGTATTAATAGGTTCAGAGCCCCGTCGGTAAGAAAATGTTGGGCCCAAAAGTAACCCCCCTCTACCGCACTGCAGAGGCGTGCTACCGCACTGTAAAGGCGTGCTACCGTACTGTAGATGCATGGCTACCGCACTGTAAAGGCATGATACCGCACTGTAGAGGCATGCTACCGCACTGTAGAGGCATGCATCGATTGCGCGCTGCTCTTGAGTCGAGCGGCTTCTTACCCGACCGGCGTGGAAAGCATGAAGCTCCGACTTGTACGGGAAGGCCTCGGGTCGGGAAATCTCGACTGCTGCCGCCAGCAGCCGTTCATTCAACCTAGGCAGTGTGCGGACGAAAGTATGGCAAAGAGAAAAAAAACAACAAAAATTAAGCTTAGAGTGAAACACCACTTGTCGCAGGCTGATTTGTGTTCCTGGGGTGTCGAAATTCTCAAACCGATACGTTTTCGGCAGGCGGCGCGTCCAAACTTATCGTTCAATGTATCTGTAAAAAAAGTAAAACTGCACGGGTATAAGTCAACTTTGAGATCGAAAACTTCCTCGAAACTTATCTGGGCGAGCTGCGTACGTCACTTGGATCACGCGTGCTAGAGGGTGGGTAGTGGTGTTGAGGACTCTACAAAATCTGACCGTTTTTCGGACGCGATGAGATCGCGACCAATATGTCAAAATCACCTAAATACGGTACACTCCCGGAATCCATAGATGTGTATATGTACGTATGGGTTTATAAAGGGGGAGGCCTAGCTACGGTAGCGTGGGGGGAGGGGGGGGGGTGGCGTAGCTCCCTTTTCACCCACGAGGTGAGGCTACTAGCGCGACCTTGCCATAGCCAACGAAACACAACACCGACGGAGGAAATCACCTTGCCCCGTGCACAACAAGCACTCTTGCTGCATGGATCAATACGACAATATAGCGATTTCCTGGTTCAACTGCGGGAACGCCACAACGGCAACGACCGTATCTTCCGCCACACGGTGAAAAAACAAAAAACGGCCATCGCAAAGCTTCAACAAGAAGTGTTCACGCGCTAAGACCGACATTGGCTACGCATGATTCTGACAGCCCCTACGAAAAAGCGGTGCTCTCTCTCTAACGTACCTTTGCTCGAGGTGCGTTCGTTGCACTGTCTGATACCACTCTGGGCAGAAACGCGAGAGCTGTGTGACCTTCATATTTACACCCAAACGCTCCTTACATTTGCCCACCCCGAGTGGCCTACGGTAGACCCTGAAAAAGAAACGCTTTGGTTTTGCACAGGGGTGCGACCGAACTGTTCAGTCCCTCGATTTTTTCCCACTTTCCGCGACAGGTTGGCAAACACGAGCACTATGCAGTAGGGTGCTTCTGGAAAGCTCTTGTCGAGGGCCGTTCCGAAACAATTTATGACACGAGTTCGGCAACCCCTCTCCGCCGTTTAGAGAACTCCCCGAGAAACGAACGACCGGTGCTTCTGTCGCAAAATTGAAACGCTTGACGATAGTTAGCGTGTGTTGGTCACACGTCGACCAAAACACCCATCACCTTCTCTCTTCCCTGGCCTTTAGCCGCTCAGCTGTCCATTCTCCAACTCCCAGCAATGGCTGATCAACGTCGCCCGGCGCTGAGCCACCGCCGCTCTTTTCGTGGGAGAAGGCTTTCACCAAACGTCGGGGGCCGGATAACACCTGCGCGATTTGTTTTCATTTTCATTGATGCGAGCGAATGCGAGAGTCCCTAAATTTGAAGGCGCTAAAACAAACGGAGAGGGGCCCCTCTCTCGAAATAGCTGGGGCGTTTACGTCTGCCGTAGCGCTTGAAAAAAAAAAACACCGCTTTGTACCCAAAACATAAGAACCGTTTGGTTTTCATGTCAGAGACCAAACGGGTACTATGTTCGTGGCCGGACTGGTACGAATGTTTGGCTTTAGCCCCAGATCAACCGCACAAGAAGTCCCAACAACGCACACAAGTTGACGACATCTGAAACAAAACCGCTGCGCGTATTCCTCCCGAGAGCTATACCACACTATTTTTCACAAGCGGGTGCCGTAGTCTTTGTTCCGGTGTTCCGCGTGAGCAGTGCTGGCCTTTTCTAGTCGCTCTCATTTACTGCTTTTTGCGAGGTGTGTTTTCTGCCTCGTAGGTTGTGACCGCAGAGCTTCTAGCCTCGTACAGGCAATCGATTCCAGCTTCATGATCTACATCCTTAAGGAAAGATCTGTTCCCGATCCTGTATGGCCCAACTCATGTTGCTGGGTGGACCCGCATAATCTGCATCATCTGGCGCATATCTCCGATTACGGGGGACCATATTAAATGCCAGGTAGGACCTATGGTCTTGTTTACTATGGTCCCCCGAAATAGGTTGGGTCTGTACTGTACAGATGGACCCTGCACAACCTCTCACAACGGCAGTTGACGAACTAGATCATCTGGTACAGACATATCAGATAGCTCATGATCTGTCCGAGGTGAGCAGAGCTTGTATTTCTCTATTTGACGGATGATTAACGAGCACGTAGACACGGGATGGATGTGTTGGGTACCGATGGGAGGAAAGAACGAACGGTACGATGAGAAGAGACCACACACA
The DNA here is from genome assembly GCA_031213475.1 of Nereocystis luetkeana. Lineage (NCBI taxonomy): Eukaryota > Phaeophyceae > Laminariales > Laminariaceae > Nereocystis > Nereocystis luetkeana. Next base: position 2,380,056 of record JARUPZ010000020.1, read on the forward strand.
GCAGTCAGTGCGCCTGGAATCAACGTAAACTCTACTGTAGCTTGAGGAACAACACCATACCCTACTATTACGGGGGGGCATAGTAAATAGGACCAAATATTGTCAGTGAGAATAGCGAAATATAAACGTTTTTGTGTGTACCGTAGGTCCTATTTAGTAGGGCCTCCTGTAATAGGTTCAGAACGAACAGTGCTGTAAAGCAACAGCGGGGTTCGAACGATACCGCGTAGCTCCACAGCACTTCAGAACTGCCCCCAGTCATATTTTTTATGGCCAAAAAGCCCCCCCCCCCCCCCCCCCCCCTGTCGTAGGTAGCATGGATCACAACACCTTCGGGGTGAATCCGCCTCCTGTCGGCCCACCGTCGTCGAGGTCCATAGGCCCGGCCCCCGCGTACATGTCCACATCATCGGCACCATCGGGTTCGTCTTCCTCGATTTCCCCGGCGGCGGTTTCGGCCTCTTTAGCGGCTTCTATGGTAGCAAATGCAGGGTATCCCAGGGCTTCTCCTACAAACCCGGCGAGATCTCCGGCTGCTTCCGCGACTGTTCCAGCTGCATCTCCTGCGAATTCCAGAGCGCCTCCAGCTGCATCGCCCGCAAAATCTGCCACGTCTCCGGCCGCATCTCCGATCGCACCCACAGCGTTTCCGGCTGCGTCCCCTGCAAATTCTACCACATCTCCGGCTACATCTCCGATAGCGTCAGCAGCATCTCCGGCTACATCTCCGATGACGTCACCAACATCTCCGGCGACATCTCCGATTGCGTCAACAGCGTCACCGCCTACATCTCCGATGGCGTCAGCAGCATCTCCGGCTACGTCTACTACGACGTCACCAACATCTCCGGCAACATCTCCGATTGCGCCGAAAGCGTCTCCGGCTACATCTCCGATGGCGTCAGCGGCATCTCCCGCTACATCTCCGATGACGTCACCAACATCTCCGGCTACATCTCCGATTGCGTCAACAGCGTCTCCGGCTACATCGCCGACTACATCAACCGCACTGCCCAAGGCGTCGCCAATGTCGCTGAAAAAACCGCCGAGTCCTCCGAAGAAGCCGCTTGAGCTTTCGCCTATGTCGCCTATGATGCCGCCTGGAATCGTGAAAGCGAGTACGCAATGGCACATTCGTGTTTGCTAAGCGACAGCCCTATGCAGTATTCAATAGCTTCGGCTTCAAGCGAGTAAGCAATGTTCGGCGTGAGCTTTAACAAAGACACAGAAGGCTCACTTCATGATAACTTACACTACTTATCATGTACCAGGTATCCTTTAACAAATCATCTTCATGTGTATGTTGAATGGAGCGCATTTTCTCGGGTTGCAACTCATTTTTTCATGCAGTTTCACAGCTGTTTACCGACACCAACCGCATCGAAACCTCCGCAAGATTTCGTTCCAACCGACTGTACTCGCGGCCGACGTATAATTCATTTATGAGCATCGACCGCTCAATCTGTCGAACTTACAGCCAGCATACGAAGTTGCGATATTTTTCGAAGGCAGCTTGCTCTAAAGGTGGCTATCGCTCACTCAATCGGTAGAGCGCACAGTTGACGTATTTGCAAAAACACCATAAGACGACTACAGATATATGTACGAAAATACCACGCACCTAAATCTGTCCCCCAGGACATCGCTACATTGGTCATCTCCGTCGAGAGGTTTTGAGCCTGCAGAGACAGGAGCACGCAGTAAGAAACAGAGACCAGAGGCCGGCCGCCAAGGTTAAATGAGATGTTCGGTTTTACTCCCGAGCGACTTGCGAGTTTCTCCCGTATACGGCGCCGAACCATGGAGATTCCTTTCGAGATGGCGGAAGCGATCAAGCGGTCGACAGACGGGGGTTCACCAACGCACAGAACAGGTTGACGATACTTCCATATTTTTGTGTTTCTCTTTGGTTCATTCTTCAGGGGAAGGTTGATGAGCGATCAACGTTGCAGCTCATTCGCCCTGCACGCTGCTGCTGTCAGATGGGAAATACTATCACAACAATAACGGCAGTGCTCCGCTGCGCGAGTTGCCAGCGATGGCTGGTGTACGTTCTACTACCCTTCTCTAAGGACGACGCCAAGCGGCGAGACTAACCAAAGCAACCAAAGAGAGGATCGAAAATAGAGCAAACGTTAATACCGTTGTGTTTGCCATTCGACGACGTGCCGCGTGAGCTTCAACGTCGGTCCCTCATCAATAGTTCCCGAACTATGAAGGAATCCAAAGGGGGAAAAAAAACGAGAAAGAAAACCTATGATATGCCCAATGTCTCACTCCTTTCTGTTTCTGCGTCCGGGTTGTCGTCTACCAGTATCTACTCCACTCGATGTTCTCGCGCCACTATTTTTCAGCAAGCGTGTCCTATTTCTGCACGAAACCGTTCTCGCTAGTTGAAACAGTTCTACGCACCGATTGGATCACCGACCTCCGCTCAATGATCTCGATCTTCCCGTGGGCGGATAGGTCCGGGACTGCACAATCTAGCTCAGCTTCCTCGGTTGGATATGTACCGTACAAGATCGTGCAAAGCATGTCACATCGGCAGTCAGTCACAAGAAAGACCCGAAATAATCCAGATCGTGATCAACATCGTCCAGATCGCGATCAAAGCGGTCCAGATCGTGATTTGACGGATGTGTGAAAGCACTGGTCTCACCTCGCCGAGAATGGGCCCCACCCTACCGTACACGCCGGTGCCAGCTTCCCTGAGAAGATCATCGATCTGTCCTAAGATTTCACTGTTGAAAACGCCGGCCCCGTTCCGCACGATGAGGTCGCGGACCCCGTCCAGAGGGTTGGAAGCCTCATCTTTTTTGAAGACAAGAGTGTCGAGCGAGAGCCAGCCGCGAGCGTGCAACGGCAGGGGTAACGTCGGCGTCGTTACATGCCGTGTGCGCGCCGTACACTGACTTCCTTTTGTCCGCAATGCAGACACTCCAACACGTTCACCGCAGTATATCCATGACCCTTTACGTATGTATCCCAGCAGAGAGTTCTTGAGGCAGTCGATGATGTGATCGTCGTTGAGATTTTTTTTTTTTTCAGGCCTGTTCATGGGTCTGGTCAAACCTCGCGGGCCTGGCCGGGTCGGGTCGGGTCAGGGTGATCCGACCCGGCCCGACCCGTGATAATCTGAAAACCTACTGACAAGAAACCCGACACGGCCCGACCCGACCAAACCCGTGAGATTTTGAATACTTCCCGGCCCGTGCAGAGCTCCGGCTACGTTCTCCCTCTGAAAAGCCGTGCTAGCTACGGCAGGGACTGCACCTTCAGGTACCTTTGAGCCCAAACAATTGTCGCTGCTTTTGGGGGCTCCTCAACGTGGATGGACTATGACAACAATAACATCTAGAAAAAGATGACAACCAAAAAAATGGAACGATTCATCTGATGTACATTGTTTTCCGTATACCACCTGAGTAACGTCGCCCATGGATGGGGGCGGGGGTTGGCTGTGTATCGGAGAGGGCTTACATGTCTTCGCACAGTCGGTTGCTATGCGAGAAAAAGAGCCACTCAAGCGACGACCCTTCTTAAATGTGATGGCTTGAGCTGTATACATCGTCACTGCCGTAGCATGGCTCTGAGAAGTCCCGATAAGGCGCTAACTCTTGAAGGGCCGCAGTCCCGCTTCGGCCACAAACTACTTATTATTGGAGCGGTTTGTCCCCCAGAACGGGGCTGCAGTCCTACGGGGGTTGGCCTTTGTAGCGCTGCTCTGCTGGTGTGGGCGCAAAAGACTTGAAACCAGAGTCGAACAGAGGTTTATGGGCAGTGCCAAAATGAGTGTTGAGCATCGAGAGCTTTCGAGAGGCTTACCTGCGAAGGATGAAGCCCCCCCCTCGTCGACGACATAGTCGTCGCGCACATGCACCACCGGCTCCTCTTCCGGGGATATCGAAGCTGTTTTTCATAGCAATCCAACGGAACGCCCCGAGAAGTCGGGTTCGGAGCAGCGAGTAACTGAATCAACCTCGGGCGGTGTCGCTATATCGTGCGCGTCTGAGCTGAATATAGGTGAATTTAGACTATAGCTAAAGTCACCCCTACCCTCTTTATGCAAGTCCGCGGCAGACGAAAGGGCCGAAGTCTTCGCGCCATGAAAACGTAAGGCGAGCAAGAACCGTAGCGGAGGGGAAAAGGGAGAAGAGCCTGCTTCGTGACCCCGGATCCGAGGTACGACTACAGTAGGAAGGGCAGAGGGAATAAGGGTGAAAGCGACCAAAAAAACAACCCGCTTGGAAAAATGATCGCCGTGCTGTGATTCGACTCAACAATGTACTTATTTCATCAGGAGCACGGAGAGTCAGAAATGTTACAGCCGGAAATTGCCACCAGGCATGTATATCCCTGCTGTAGCACGCCTCTGGGTGCTATCTGCACGATACAGCTCTTGCATAATACCTTGTAACGGAAAATGAGAATATATCAGTAGATGATCTATCTGTAGATGGTCTAGATCACGACTCTCCCGATGTGCGTGGAATGGTGCAATGTAGACAGCCACAGCGCACGTGGTCGTCCTTCTGAACGGGATATGTACTCTTGCATAACACCCCGTAACGGAAACATATTGTAGGACCAAGACGATCTAAAGTAGATCATGACCTGTCTGACGTACGGAATCGTTCAATGTCAACCGTTGTCACGGCGGCCCCTGATCGCCCTTCGGAAGGAGATAGGTAGGGTACGGCTCTGGCACATACATCTCCGAACGGGCAAAACATAGGATTCCAGAGCACCCATAGGCAATGGACTGCGCAGCGCGTTTGTCAATCGTTCCATGGAAGCAAGCACTGCGCACCTGATCCGCCTTCTAGGTGCGACGTGTATGGTACGGATCTTGCACAATATATCATTACGGCTCGATATAGGACCACCTACATCGTGATTTACAGCAGCAGTAGATCGTGACAATTCTGATGTTGTCGAATCGTGCAAAATTTGGTCAGAATATAGACGATTGAGATCATATCAGCGTGAAAGAGTCACGACGCACCTGATCCTCCTTCTGAAGGTGTCACTCTGCAGTCGACCAAGTCACCGCCCTCAGGGGGATCTCTCTCGCTGTCGTCGTCATCTTTGTCGCTGTCGCTGCTGTCGTTCTTGGGCCGAAAAACATAAAAAAAAATGTCAGAAAAGAGGCACCGGCGACAAAAAATCTGTTTTTTAATTGCAGAAACAGTGAATTGCAAGACTGCGAAAAAAAACGGGCTTCGGACCAGAAAGCATCTACTGCAGAATCAAACATATTTATACGCTGGCACTGGAAAGCCAATATCTTGAAATGCGACTGTTCAATTCGCCGCTCTACAAAAAGTGGGCTTCAGGTCAAGCAATCTCAACGGAAAGGGTTGCAGGCACCGGTACGTTTATCACGGAGGTGTACGAAAAGAACATGCGCCTTGGCTGAACTTCACGGGGTGGAAAAGAGTAAGTCAAGTAACCGACTCATCTAGAGCCTGGTAGTCGTTAATGAAATAAAGTAAAAAAATCACGTCGAGTCACAAGTGCGCCAGACTGATAAGAGTCCGCTTTTGTATTTTGTCGCACGTGAAACTAACTGTAATACCTAACCAACTAATAGTCGGGGACTCACAGGAGGTAGTCAGTCGACTCACGACCCTAGACTTAGATATATACCTCGTGTATTAAAAAACAAAAACACCACTCATTCAAGCCGAAAATGCGCCAGACTGACAACAATCCCCAAGCTACCCCACACAACTATAGCAACTGGAATACCTACCGCTCTAGCCAACTAATGGCTTGTCGACAATTTGCAGCTAGCCAACTCGCAGCCCTACTTTATTTGGCTTCTTGTCGTTGTGTCGTGTTTCTCCACCCCCAGCACACGTGTGCAGCATGATGATGAGCTTCATCGTTGGCCAATCCTAATCATCCCCCCCCCCCCCCCCCCCCCCCCCGCAAGAACGAAGAAAAAAGAGAAGAAAAAAACACCAGGGGAAAAGCCAAAACCGAAGGGAGGAAAATGACAGCGCAAAGTCCATATAACCCCCTTTCTCCTGCACCTGTGTCAAGTGTTCGGCGCATGCTACGTACGGTTGGGCGCGTGTATCATCGTAAATTAAGGAGGCTTCTCCCTTGAGGAGCCAGCGGACAGAATCCCGACAAAAGACCAGAAAGTCAACGCCGATGCACAATCTAAAACGGGCGAGGTGCCTACAGAACAACCTTGGAAAACTGAAGGTCGGATACAAAAAAAAAGTACAATGGTTTGAGTAGATCCTCGGCCGAGCAGGATCCCGGTCAGCGATAAGCACGAATGGGGCCGCTACAGATGCAACCCCTGCCGCGAGCACGGCTCTCATAAACCTTGGAAAACTGAAGGTCGGCTTAAAAAAAGTACAATGGTTGAGTATATCCTCAGCCGAGCAGGATCCCGGTCAGCGATACCATGGTTGGGGCCGCCACAGATGCAACCCCTGCCGCGAGCACGGCTCTCATATTTCGTTGGGGGGCTTCTTTTTCGTGCTCACATACGGTGACCGGGTCATGATGGGGCACGTGGAGTAGTACATGCCGTCGCCAGTGTTCTGGTGCCAGCGTCGGTTGTTTTTCCTCTCCCACTTCTGACGCTTGCGCGCGTTTTTCGTGTAGTAAAACGACCGCGGTCGGGACTGCACAAGACAAAAAAATCGAACATGAAAAGCACGATAAGAGCGCGGGAGAGAGGGGTGGGGGCGGGGGTGGGGGGGGTGTACTCGATAGGAGAGATGTACTCCATCTCATGCATGGCCGTAGTCGTATGACCATAGACCCTCGCATCCCTACAATGCCGGGACGGAGGGGTCAACAGATATTATCCCGAAGACGAGTAGCACAACAAAACCGAGGAATAGGGGGGCGGGGGCCTGCAGGGAGCATCCCGGGGGGGCTAACAACAGCAATCATCCAAAATTCGAATGACATGACAAGGGCGCAGGAGTCGGGGCGGGGGTTACCCATCGTCATTCATGTCCGTAGTCGCATGATCGTTAGACCCTCGCATCCCTACAACGCCGGGACGAAGCACGGCGAGTTTTCACCTTCCAGGCAGACATTGATTGCTTTGTGCCAAGCGCGAAAAAGAGCTGTGCGGGTTGTGTTCGGGGAGTTGCGTAGAGAGTGAGCTGCATCTCACTAAGAACCCTGAGTGAGGGGGACTTCGGCACCTTGCGCGTTTTTTCTTGCAATGTTGATGACAGCGTCGAACGGCTTGATTTCGGTTTTTCGGTGTAGCCACTTCCAGTGGCAGCTAGCTGTGGTTTATACGGAGTACTTCACTTATGTAACCGCCCGCTCGTTGATGCGTTACCATGTACCCGGCACAGACTACGTGACTACTTGTGTGGAGTTAAGGGTCTCCACCCGGCACAATAAATGCACCCATGATGACCCTCAGCCTTCTCCGATCCGTTATTGGTCTGGCGGATCTCGCCCCGCCTCTGACCGTCTTTCCGCGCGTTGTTTTTCGCCGGGAGGCGTTCCCCCTCCACGCCTGAACCCGGCCGGCGTCGGAGGGCCCACCCGCCCGCCCAGCACCGTAAGTCGACCATCACCCATGGTTACCGAAAAAAAAAACCCGACGAAAACAATACGCTACCCTGGTGGTCCACCCCACACGGTGACTGGCGCGTATCCTCAAGGGCCGATGCTGGTTGATAATTTCGTCTCCTCTTTTAGGAGTACCTAGCACCAACACACAAGAAACAGGCCAATCCGGAAGCAAATGAAAAGCAAGCGAAAAAAAAAACACACACACACACACCTACGTACGGGGTACCCGGAATCGTGCATACCTTGAACGGGGAGGTCCGAGTGGACGCCGCCTGTCGCCGTGCCCTCTCGGTCTCCTTGGAGAGGTGGATGAGAACTTTGTCCATTTTTTTGGCGAACCGCTGCTCGACCGCCTCTTTTTGCTTCTCCATCTTGGCCGCCTGCGCCCCGCCGTATGCGTGCACGGTCGGTACATGACAGGAAAGTGCGGTGGAAAGGTGAAGCCTACTGGGCTAGATACCGGGGCGGGGGGGGGGGGGGGGGGGGGGGGGGGGTACAATATTCGCACTTCAGACAGATCAGATAGGTCAGATAGATCAGATGATCGATACCCACTCTCATAACCTAACTATTTCAGGACAAGAATGCGTTCCTGACGTGTATGACCCATCTGATGTTCTGTCCTTGGGAAAGAGGGGCACTTGGCCCCTCCCTCCCGGTCAGATCCATCTGAAGAGTAGTAGCCACGAGGAAGAGCCGGCAGGATACCTACACATGTGAGTGATCCAAGAGCTCCCTGATTAGAACCACCCTGGGTAATAATACAGGGACCGCTCAGTACCGATACGGAGGCCGAAAACGGTCCTGATTGGTATCTTTAGAGGGGCTTCCTTCACACCGCCCTGGTCGGAAATATAAGGCTCTGGACGGAAATATAAGGGCCACTAGCACATAAATATCGGTACCCAACCGTCCTCGTAGTTACGTCCAGAACGATACGTATATCTCGCTCGAAGCACGACTTAGCCCTTTTACAACTGCGGGCTCAGTTTGGGATATTCAAGTTCCAAGTAGTTGGTTTTTGGTCCCCAAAACGGGCCTGCGGTCCTAAAAGGGTTAAATTAGGAGAAAAAAAGTGTACCCGCGGAGCTATCGTCATACGCCGGATTCGCAACCGGATGCGCTAGTTTTGGACTAGATGCAAAAAATTCCCTGTCAGTCTGAAGACATCGGAATATAGATTCCCTTTTGTATGCGGATGCTACATCTAGAATATGCGCTACTCGTACACATTGTCTGATGGTAGTTTCCAATGTCTGCTTGAAGTTATCGGGAGGGGGGGGGGGGGGGCTTCCTTTTATAAGGGGATGGTAGGATTGGAACAAGTGCTATACATACAGAATGTCAGATGGCCGAGGGAAAAATAAACACGAAATAATATGGGTGTCGAATTGTGAAGGTGTTACCCACTGACCTCTAGGGGTAAAAGGTCGATCGGATACCCAGCCCCTGGGGGTAATCCTCACAGCACTCTCCCCCCCTGTGTAGTCTCGATACCTGGGGAACCAGGGAGACACGCCTCTATAGGACCGCACGCGCAAGCGTTTTCTACGGAAGAAACGTTCGGGGTGAGATTCGAACCCCGTGTCCTCGACGACGATAGACGTGAAGGTGTACTTAAAAACAAAAGTACAGAGGGGGGCTAATACGAAAAGCACAACATTTGCAATTGTAGGAAAAACGGTTTTTCTTTAGCAAAAAGTTTAAGACCATCACCTAAGGGTTGGAGTGGTCCCATAACACCAACAGCGTTCGGGCCACGCCTTCTTTGCATCCCTGCCATTATTTTACGCCCCGCTGGAGTAAAATAGGCTACAGCAATCAATAAAGGGATGACAAGATCAAGAATATTTTGTAAAATATACTTAGGAAAGTTAGCGATTGCCTAATTTCCTCAGCCCCGTGCGAGGTAACGATCGTAACAATCGCAAACGCCTGTTTTACAAACAAACCCTTGAAAAGACAGCTCTGAATATGCGCCATACGGCTCGTTTTTACGCAAAATCTCGACGAAAACCAGAAAAACCCCCAAGCAATGGCCTCCTGCGCGCTTACCACCTCAATGTCAACTAGTCTTTCCGGCCATATCCGAGTATCTGTCAACATTTCTTCAATTTCGTCGTAAACGTTGACCAAATTGCGCAGCGAAAGAAACCATGTATTCTATCAAACCAATAGTAACATATTGACTAACTACCCAGCCCAGGGCAATCCTTGCGGCATAATACTGACGGCGCCAAAACGAAGGGGCTTCAGCCCTGTCGAAAATCGCTGCAACACGCGACCGCGACACACAACACAAGCTGCCGACGGGTGCGAACACCCTGCCTGTGTTCGAGTTGTTTTGTCTGTCTCATTATTATTTCTTGTGATAATTTTGCTATTTCTCTTGTTTGTTCCCATTGTGCTGCCATTTTTCCTTGGTCCGTCCGTCTGTCTCTCGTCCTCTTTGTGTCAGTTGCATCGTCCTAGACCGACGAACGAACTGGACACAGGACTGCTCGTTTCTTTTTGTTGTTGTTTTTAAGTGCTCTTTGTCTCTACCTTCTTCGGTACTGTCTTCTTGTGGCGCCCTTAAGTTGATCCATCAGCTGGAGATATCATACGACTGGTCGTACCAGCAAAAAAGCAACCTTGTCCTCGGGACTCGGCCTGCGCCTTGAGCACATGTTTGCTTCGTTTTTGTTTCTTTTTATCGTTTTCACGGTATGTTTTCCTGTCATGTTCTCCTTTTATTTTGCGCGCATCTTTGCTTTGTTCTTCTTTCACTTCTTTTCCTGGTCGTATTTCTCTTGTTTTCGTGTTTTCCTTTCTTTCTTCTTCTTCCTTTTCTCTCTCGGTGCTTGTCTTTTTTATTTTCTCCTGTGACTTTTTTTTTCGAGCGTATATATATTACCGTGGATACGTTCCTGGTGGTGTGTGGTTGCAAGTGATATGGGATGGTACACCGCAGCTCGTTAGTACCGTTTCCCTTTTTTTACGGGCTGATATGGTACTGCCGTGCGCACTATTTCGCATGATACCTCGTTTGTTTTATCCCATCGAGATGCGGTTTGGCTACTACAGCCTGTTTTGCGACCACAGACAGGCAAGATCTCAGGTAAGTGGGCTACTGTGAGAAGAGCATCATCATATCATCATCATCATCATCATCATCATCATCATCGTCATCATCATCATCATCGTCATCATCATCATCATCATCATCCTCATCATCATCATCATCATCATCCTCATCATCATCATCATCATCATCATCATCCTCATCATCATCATCATCGTCATCATCATCATCATCATAACGAAAGAAAGCTGTTCATGCCATCTTAGGCACTTGTGTAGAAACAAAAACGGACCCAACGACGTTGGGTAGCCCCGCCCATCCGTTTTTTGAGGGGCTGCCTCCGTAAAGCCAGAAATACATGCGCATAGAGAATGTTATTAACGCTTACGTATGTATATAATCTGGTACATATTTATCTATAAACACATTCATGTGAAAAATATATACCGGTAAGGGTTACTCCGGAGGACAGGAGTGGGACTGGATGAGGTACCTTGAGGAGGACCTCAAGGAGTTCGGCATCAAGCTCGAAGGGTGGCGCGAGACAGCACAGAAAGCCGGCAGATGGTTCCAACGGGTCGAGGAAGGGGCGGAGGCCTTCATGCGGAAATGGCATACAGATGAGAAGGAGGCATCGGCAGAACGGCATAGAATAGCTGCGACCACGACCACAGCCGTTGACGCCAACGCGAGTGTGCAGAATGACAGGGAAGAGGGGGGGGGCGAAAGGGGGACGAGGGGGAATGGCGGGGGGGGGGGAGGGGAGGCGGTCTGCCCAACAGACTGAAGCCTGGTTATGGCCATCATCGTCATGATGCACTCCTTTCTTTGGGACCCAAGTAACTAGCATGGTGCCATCTGGGCAACTTTGCGTGTCTGTATGCTCCAGTGCCTGCCTTTGGTATTTTCTTTCCCCCCCGCCCGTGATTATCGCTTTTTTGTCCCTTCTTTGTTTTCATTTTTCTTTCATTCCCGTTTGTACCTCTTTGTGTCTTTGTTAGTATGGTCCGTTTTGCCTTGCCTTTTTTTCGCGTTTTGCTATCTGCGTCTGTTTTAGTTTTGTTTTTGTTTTTTGTTTTGCTTAGCTTCATCTTCTTTTTTTAGGTTTTTGTCTGCTATTAATAGTCTCCTTTTTGCTTCCCTGGTGTCCGCAGTGGTGGAGTGCGTATGCTTGTTTTTTGTTTTTGCCTCTGTTTTACTACCGAGGTATTTCTTCCACTCCAGAGTTATTGGAGCCTGTCCTGCGACCACGGACTGCATTGTATTGTGAGTTAATGTGATAACAACAACAACAACAACAACAACAACGTATGTTTGTTGTCAAATTTTCGTACTTTTAGCAACTTCTCTCTCCGTACGATCACTTTTCGGCGAAACACCAAGGACTGGGACACATGAAGCCCGGCCGGACACATTGGTCCAGGTCTCGGCGCGATCCGCGTGCACTCTGGAGCGCGTGACAGGCGCTCGAAGTTTTTTTTCCCGGCGGAAGTGGGTAAGACGATTTCCCTGGTTTCTATACGAGAGGCATTATTTTGTACCAGGTACGTACGTATCGGTAAATTGTCGTCTGTCTTCTTCACACCAAGTACACAACAGCGGGCCACAGATCCCGTCGTTCCAACGCTGCCGCCCACCCGCCGTGCGTGTGCGACACACCCATATATATGCGAAGTATTATTGCTGTGGGTCGTTGTTGTATGTCGGAGCCTGCCGTCCGTATTTCACCATCTGCCTTACCAGGTACCATGGTACCAGATTTTGTTTCATCCTTTTTTACGTACAAACCCAGGCTGGTGTACAGTACCTGGTATTATAGTATTACGGGGGACCATAGTTAATAGGACCGAATACTGTTATTAAAAATGGTAAAATATGTAGGTTTTTATGTGTAACATAGGTCCTATTAACTATGTTCCCCCGTAATAGTAGTATCTGGAGGACCTCGGAGGACCTCGGTGGCTTGGTAGGTGGTCCGCGTGCTTATCAAGATCAATTTCGAGGGTTCAAGTCCCACCGAGTGCATGCTCGTAAAAAGGCTTTTTTCTTGAAAGAGATGGACTAGCGGAAAGCGCGAGAGCGTGAGTTATCTACATTCGATGAAAATCGACGAGCGGTGGGAACGCTGAACCCTTTGCGCGACAAAAAACAAAGGCACGTACCCGGGGGGAGAAGGGTAAACAACTGTGACCACGGCTTGCCCAGAAGGTCGTCGAGGGTAAAACCTCCTACGAGTTAGGCTGGTAGGCTGGAAAGTGGAAGTGGTGCTGAAAAAAAAGTATATTCGTATTTACACCAGGTATATATTAAATAGGACCTACGGTACACACAAAAACCTATATATATTTGCTATTTTTACCAATAATATTTGGCCCTATTTACTATGGTCGCCCGCACAGCTGACGTACGGACAGCTGACGTACGAGTACTTAATATTTTGATGCTTGTCATCATTTTATTTTATAAAATGATGAAATGCGTCAGCTGTGAGTTCGACTGATTCTATAGTTTATACTCAACTTTGCACGCTGCGTAATATGTCTCGTCTCGTATCCCATTTGTATACGTACTGAATTTCCCAACTTGATGATATTAAAACAATAGTCTGTGCGCCCTTCCAGTATACGTATCATACAAAAGTGCAATGTCTGCGTCCGTCGCCTTTTGCAGCAACGTGTGAACTAAATTAATTACGATAATAGATAATAATAACTACCAGGTAAATACTGGTATCATGATGCACCATTCACCCAACAGCAGTTTTGTTTGAGGTTTGAGGTGTCGTCTTAATAATATATTCCTAGATTTTGCTTTCATTTTTCTTCTTTTTCTCTTTCGATTTGTCTACCTTGTTTTTGTTTTCTCTTTGATTGTTTCTTTTCGTTTCACTATTTCATAGATTGCGTATGACGTGCCTGTCGTATCTAGTACTTGTATGATGGCATGGCTTTGCATTGCCCACTGCAGTGCACACTGCACACGTGGCAACGTAGTATCTCTGTGGCGTAGCTTTGTGACCACAGAACTTGTATCTCTTCTAGGATTGAAGAACCGGCACGGACACTGGTTGTGCTGGATGTCGACGGGTAGAAATAACGGTTTAATGTGAAGAACACACACACACACACCACACCTGGTTCGAGCTATGGATCTGCCTTCTTCGCTGGAGGGGAGAATGTGGAAAATCTCTCGTTTCCGCGATTTATTTGTCGTACGCACGTGTGTGCTTGATCCTAAAGAAAGTTGAAGTACATGTTCGTACGAACATATCTGATACCAGGTATATAGTAGCCGGTCGCCCCGGTGATTCAAGTGGTTAACCTCGAATTCTACTTGTTTGAGTCCTGGGTTCGAGCCCTAGGAGGGTCGGACTTTGACTTTATTTGCAAAAATAAAAAAAGGGATTCAATTGTTGAGAGCGCCTTGCAGCGTGGGTAGGCACAATTCGATGCGAGTCGACGAGGGAAGAAAAGGCTGAAATCTTCTCGCGATAAAAATGAAGGCACGTACCGTAGCGGGAAGGGGGGAGAAGAGCCTGCTATGTGACCCCGGATCTGAGTTACGAGTTGGAAGGAGAGAGAGAAGAGGATGTGCGAAGATAATGAATGGGATGGAAAAAAAAAAAAAAAAAAAAAATGTACTCGTACCAGGTACGTACGATGATATGTACCAGGGTATAGCAAGATATTTTCACGACTTTGCGACCACAAAATAAATCTTCCCCCCCGACTTCCCCAGCCCGTGTGCGCTCGTCGTGTAAACGTGTAAATTGCCGCACCGGTATCAGTACTGCTGTGCCTATGAACTGTGCAAGAAAAGGTCTCTGCATCCACTTTTTCCCCCCGCAGAGCAACTAATACCTCGTATATGTGTGTAATAATAACATACCAGTACTTTTGCCATCCACGATGTTGACGCTTCCTTCCGCGCTCGTTGCCTGCGCTTTGGTTTGGTATGATGGTGTATCAACTCCAACTCCGACGATGCACTTTTTTTTTCATCTGTCGCCAACCTGAAGCGAGAGGAGGAGCTCTCGCGAAATCGCGAGAGATCACGAAATACCTGGCGCCGCGAGCGACCGTTGTCCAGCTGCAAGCAACAAACAGCTCTGTCTGTTCGCCGCGTGTTGTACCAGTCTGCCAGAGCCGTTGTTCCGTGCGGTGTCCACTTGGTATTCCAATACGCGCTATCAACAAAATAATGCCAGTCGCTGCTGTCAAACCTACAGCAAGCATTGTAGTGCGTCACGTACTACACCGGTACATACTCAGCCCAAGTATATGAACCATAACGCCGAATCCTCTTTTTACGACAGCAAACTTCAGATTATTCTACATACCTGGTACGTAACTATTCTCATATCTCATACCAGGTACCTGGTACCAGGTACCCTTTCTTTTTTTTTTTTTTTGCTCATCCCATCTATTATCTTCGCACATCTTCTTCTCTCTCTCCTTCCAACTCGTAACTCAGATCCGGGGTCACATAGCAGGCTCTTCTACCCCCTTCCCGCTACGGCACGTGCATTCATTTTTATCGCGAGAAGATTTCAGCCTTTTCTTCCCTCGTCGACTCGCATCGAATTGTGCCTACCCACGCTGCAAGGCGCTCTCAACAATTGAATCCTTTTTATTTTTATTTTTGCAAATAAAGTCAAACGCCCGACCCACCTGGGGCTCAAACCCAGGACCCAAAGACAAGTAGAATTCGAGGTTAACCACTTGAACCACCGGGGCGACCGGCTATATATCGGTTCCCCGTTCCCGAACGCAATTGAGTTCGCAATTGAATTCGCAACCTACCACGTACCTCGCACATACCAGGTATATATCAACTCTGACCTGGGATATAAGGACAATTTTAAGTATCCTATGAACATTAAACGTAGCTAACATTCTCGATCGGCTTGCTGCAGTTACGGGGAAATGACTCTTCCTTTTACGTCGTCTCATCAGGCGACCGTTGAATACATCTATCATCTATCTACCTGGTACCGGTATGATATATTTAGTAGATATAGCTCACAGCTTTTTCGGCGTCCTTGGCCTCCTTAAGCGCGCGATTGCTGGCCACGGAGGTGGCGATGTCGGCGATGATCTGCGTCAGCTTGACCTTCTCGCGCGCCAACGCCTTCCAGGCCTTGTTGTTGGCGGCAATGTTTTGTATCTCCTGTCGAAAAGCAACCGCAGCATCCATCAATCAATCAATCAATCAATCAAGCAGTCAACAATCTATCAATAATTAATCGATCAATTAATCAATCCATCCATCCATCCATCAATCGAGTACTATAAAAGGACTCAAGCAACCAATCAATCAATCTATCAATCAATCACAGATCAAGCAAGCGATCAACCAGCCAATCGATCAATCACTCAATCAATTTATGCCAACTATTATGGGAAAATTTTGAAGGGGCCTCAGAACTGGCTTTTTCTGCCGAAAATCGGCGATTTACTCGTCGACTAGACTGTCAAAAACACCGGTAGACTCGTCAGGATGCTCCCGTTAGTTTTCCGAGAGCTTTCTCGAGCACTTTTCCGTTTCTCCAGAGTCGTTGTAGGACTGTTCGCCCATATTTCCAGTTCTGAGGACATCATGGTTTTTTATCAAAAATCCTCCCAAGATCCAAGAACTTTTCCGTTTCTCCAGAGTCGTTGTAGGACTGTTCGCCCATATTTCCAGTTCTGAGGACATCATGGTTTTTTATCAAAAATCCTCCAAGATCGGTTATTTTTTGCCCCAGTTCTGCCCAACAGCCTTATTTCTGAGCCTCCAGAGAAAACTGATTGGCTGCTCCAAAAACAAAACTACGACTCCGGAGAAACGGAAAATTGTTCCTGAAAGCTGGCGAAAAACTACGGGGAGCATTTTGAGGAGTCTATCGGTGTTTTTCGCTTTCCCGCCGAGTAAAACGCGTATATTCGGCCTAAAAACTCAGTTCTGAGAGCTCAGAAATAATTTCCCATAATAGTTGGTTGCCATCCGACAATGCTGAACGTGCAGGAGCACGATGAGTTTTAACGTTGATCGATCAAAACATTCCTGAAATCAAATAGGGCTGTGAGTTGGCTGGAGTTCCAGCCTATATAGTTATTGGTTGGCTGGCGAAACCAGTCAACTAACTGACTTTAGTCGACTAGTTGGCAGGCGCCAAAAATACGATAGTTGACTTCGTTTTACACTCAAAAAGTATGACAAATCGGCCAGGTTTGTATCCGGTTTCGATCACGGAAACGGGAAGTAGTATTGAGTTAGTCTCAGTTCTTCAGACTTTGTACGGATGCACCAGAAATATGGTCATGCCGTCCCCGTTTAGGAGTCTCTCACTGCAGTTACATTTTGCCGTAACGGTAAATTCTTGTGAGGCACGCAGTAGTAGTAGCAGGCCACCTGTACAAGAGACTGGGATCTCTTCTACGACGACAGTAGAGTCGATGGTGATGGGTTGATGCTCCATGAGTTGCAGAAGACTTCTCTGTGTGCTCGTGTGTGAGTTCGCTAGCAGTTGTAGTACTACTTACTTGAAGATGCCGAGAAATACGTACCCCGAACCAAACAAGCTTTCCTACATACAAGCCAGGAGAAGCCCAAATGTGAAAGATAGTTGGATAGTGTTATAAGGATTACCTTGGGCTGGGTAATCGATCGATCTTTTACCCCTATATTATAGCTCAGTAGGTAACACCTTCACATTTGACGTCGTCTAGGTCACGGGTTCGAACCTCACTTCGAACGTTTCTTTTACGGAAACGCTTGCGCGTGCACCCCTAAAACAAAAACACACACCCACATCTCCCTGGATCCCCAGGTAATGAAACGAAGCGGGTAGGTCAGCGTACGGATGGATGTATACGGTTCCGACGCCCCAAAGACCCCGCCGTTTAGAGGGGGGGAGAGTGTCATAAGGATTACCTTGGGCTGGGTAACCGATCGATTTTTTACCCCTATTATAGCTCAGTAGGTAACACCTTCACAATAGTTGGCACTGCCGCAACTATAACTATAGTACCTCGCCAACTCATACCTGGTAACTAGCTGGCGACTATGAGTCAGCCAACTCACAGCCCCATTATTGATCGCGTGCTTGCTTGATTGATTGGTTGATTGTTTGATTGATTGATTGATTTCAGGAATGTTTTGATTGATCAACGTTAAAACTCATCGTGCTCCTGCACATTCAGCATTGTCGATCAATCAGTCAATCAATCAATCAATCAATCAATCAATCAATCAATCAATCAATCGATGAACCAATCAACCAATCGACCCATCCACCCATCCATCCACAAATCATCGGCTTGTCTCCTTTCGTTTTTATTTTCCCTATCCCGTCGTTTTCGTTTTCCGCTCATTCTTATCGGGGAGTGTTTTTTCCATAATTTCTAAAGTTTGGAAATAATTGGAGATATGTATCGATGCACGGAGGCGTTCTGTCACTATTCGTGAAATTCTCCAAAAGAAGCTAAAATATCCAAGTTCGTTAACATTCCATTATTTGAAAAAAAAAAAAAAAAACAGGAAAATATGGAAGATTGAAAAAATGCGCGAAAAAAATGTATTTAATTTGGACAAAAAAAAACTCTCCTGTAATATCCTAAGAATGACCCTAAATAGTCGTATAACTGAGATCCCGGGTCACAGAATAACATGATAACATGATAACCTATACCTGGTACCTGGTATATACGAATATTAACCTCCCCCTTACCCACGACGACGGTGTGTGCCTTGTTTCGTTTGTTTTGTTATCGCGAGAAGAGTTCGGCACTCACTTTCTCCCCTCGTCCTACTTCGTAATCCTCCACTGCTTACTGCTGCTGCTGCTGTACAAATTTCAGGGAACATATTTTCCTGATCCGCACACCTGTAGTACTCGTATGATCTACTACTATTATTGATACAAGTGAATAATACTGTTGTAACATCGCGTCGTGCGTTAATTCCTACCAGGTATGTAGTTTGGGATCAATGATGTCTCCTGCTGCGACCAGCCGGGGGCTCTCACCCAGGTCAGGGTTACTACTCCCTCCTTAATCCTGTGGCGATCAGCGCGGCACCTCGTCGCAGAGAGTAGGTACCCCGGTAAAATAAACACGAACAAAACTGATGCCGTCGTCGCCTAACGATGGGCGGGCGGGATGGTCTGTTTCTCTCCTATTACGGGGGGCCATAGTTAACAGGACCTATGTTATACATAAAAACCTATATGTTTAACAATTTTTACTGACAATATTTGGTCCTGTTAACTATGGCCCCCCGTAGAAGCCTATTTCTAATTTGCCGTGCTGTTGTAGGAGGACCTTTAACAATCTGGGAGAAGGGATCTTTAGGTTGGTAGGCTGTTCGGATGTTTTGGTTCCTGTTGGGATGAAGGTACGGGCGAAGACCCAACCCAACCCCTGACTCTAACCCTAACCCTAACCCTAACCCTAACCCAGGACCCAAACCGCAGCCGAAACGGCCCAAACCTCGCCATAAACGCCGCTGCGCCACGTTTGCATCGAACCAGGAAATTTCTCACTCAAAAGACGATTCCGATGTGCAGACCACGGTAGGCATTTTTCAAGTCAAAAACATCCCTTAAGATCCCTTCTCCCAGCTTGCTAAACCTATTCTGTTGTGGAGCTGCGATACATCGCTCACGGAGTGATACTCAATCACTGTCTCCCCATACAGCAATGAGGCTTTCCCGAAAAGGGATCCACCCTGCTGACGTCCCCTCTTTTCTGTTGTTCCAGACTATTATTACTGTTATTGTAACATGGCGTCGTACGTTAATTCGTGTACAGTTTGCGATCCGTGAGGCCTCCTTCTGCTGCGGCATGAGATCACACCCATGCTTGATGTTGACCCTTCTCTCTTATTATCTCAATATTCTCGTTCGTTTCATGCGCATTCTTTTTGCGGGTGCCTTCTATCGTCGTTCGTTCGCTGGCCTTGTAATAAGGGGTTCTGCTACCGTTGATTGGTCTTGTCCCGTGGGAACGTCGTGTGTGTGCGATTTTACGTACGTACCCCTCCGACGGTGAAACGGCGCTGAGGTATGCGATTGCGGGTATGATGCACCCGGAACGCGTCCACCCGGTTGTCGGCTCGCAGTCTGGTGGCGTGTTTCCGTGCGGTTCTTCCGGAATCAACAAGCGTTCATCATGTCGTGCTTGTGAGGGGACGAATATTACGGGGGATCATACCTGTAGTAAATAGGAACTTATTATGGTGAACACAAAAACCTAAATATTTACCTATTTTTACTAACAATATTTGGTCCTATTTACTATGGCCCCCCGAAATAGTAGATTGTTTTTGCTGGGTGGGAGCCGTGTAACGTATTATAGCCTGCACATCAGTCTGAACGTAAATGTAAGATGCATTTTGACATTTTGATCCTACCATGTATAGGCCCCAGTATTATATTAGAACTACATACTCAGATCACAACCCCTGAGCGTGCTCGGTTGGTGCATCCCTGGCCTCTCAGAGCTCCCACTTCCAAACCGCCTCCTTTCATTACTTGCCGGACCTTTCCAGGAGTTCTTTGTTTTCTCGGTCCTTTCTTCCTTTTGTCTTATTTCGTTTCGTGTGCATGTGTGTTATCCCAGCACTGCATCGCGGGAGGACCCGGCACCGTCGCGGGTGTCAGCGGGTGCTGGCGGGTAGAGGGGGGGTTGCAAGGAGCGCGGTCGCTACTTTCGTGCCTAGGCGTCGCGTGTGCCTCGAGACACGAGGGATGCATGAACGGGATTTGTCTGGCTTCGATTTATGATTGTTGATAGAGTATGTACGAGTTTATAAAGGTCGTTCGGGATGGCAAGATAATATTCAAGCGGTGCTTATTTTTGCGACCACGCTGAAGTTGAAAGAGGGAGGTGTGCAGTTTGAACACCAACGTTATCGAGCTGGCGAACGACGGCCACGGTGAGCACCGGGCTTCACGCGGGGCGGGCGACGGGGCTGATTGTGGCAGAGAGTGATAAAAGCTTTACCCGGACCGAATCGGTAGCGAGGTTGTCGCGAGAGGGGCGGGCGGCGTACGAGGCTGAGAGAGAAGCTATTCTGTGCGATTTTTTCTTTTCTTCTTTTCGACCGGGTGTAAGGTGTTCCAATCAGGCAGAAAAATATTACACGAGAGGGACGGGGATTTTTTTTCCTTTCCGAGTTTTCGGTTTCATTTTCATTGTTTTTGCTGCTGTGCCGTGCTGGGCTTTCGCTTTCTTCGTACATACAGTACAGACATACCAGGTAGAGCATATCGAAAGAATAAAATAAGTACAGACAGCAGAAGTACCCTACCTGGGGTGTATATACGTACGTACGACATCCGCGACGCGAAGCGTATATGTGGCATCCAAGCTGACGTCGGAGCTGTTTTTTCCTGAAGCATGGCGGCGGGACTCTTGGCATTATCAAGTCGCCGGTTTGTAGTTACGATCCTTGAAAACACTAAACTCAATCGTGGACCTCTGTTCGCTTCGCATAATTTGATGTACTTTTGTCCTTCCTGAGCGAGCGGAGCGGGCGGCGTAGGCCGCCCGCGGAGCGAAGCGCCTTGTATATATATATAGATATTCACGGTCAGACTGGTAGGATCTAGGAAATATTTGCTGGGTTGGATCTGTAGTTATTTGAACAGATCCTGCGCAGCACATACATCATGAAGGCAGGTTAAATACGTTCTACAGCAGCAGATGATCTGCGGATAGATAGATAGATATATCGTGATTTATTTGGATGTTTTGAACCGAATATCACAACGCGGAGGGATTCGGCCTGGGATGCCATAAAACATACAGCGGGGTGATGATGAGAGCAGCGGTAGAGGCGGGGCATCCGCTAGAAGATAACATTTTGTCCTTACCTATAAAGACCGTTCGTAAGCCACTATGCAATCGAAACAGTCCTCACATCTGGGTACAGAGTGGTGTACGAGTAGCCCTGATTCTTCGTAAGAGAAGCACGTGACATAACAAAGAGCATGGTAAAAATCGCGCTTTTGGGGGAGACAAAAAACAGTGCTTACCTGGTAGAAATTAGCGTGAGAACATTTTTTGGTACTGTGGTTTCAATTGCTCATGCATTGGTGAGGGTCGTATTTAAAAGAGAGGTTTTGCTTTTGAGTCCACAACCCTCTCTTAACCCTTTTAGAACCGCAGTCCCGTTTTGGGGACAAACCATTCAAAGTCCAAGTAGTTTGTCCCCAAAATGGGTCTGCGGTTCTAAAGGGGTTAAACCGACCCCCCCTCTCTTAAGCCATAGACATAGTCTGACCGTTACCCTATCACACGGGTGATAAGACAACACACACCCTCGGGGACGCAATTATTCCCGAGCCGAGTATTCTCGAAACCCGAAGGGGGGGGGGGGGGGGGGGGGCTCACAGACATAAAAAATGGTGGCTTCTAAAAATACCTCGACGATACATTTCCATGGACAGGTGCGCCGCTCGGTGTCCGCACCTCCTTCCCCCGTCACTGTCGAGAAAACCCCGCTGGAAATTCGTTCTAGGGGGTGAGTTATCTTGATCACCCTGACGTGATACGGCGGTGTGCATAGCCGCCCCAAAGCCCGAGACACGACGAGTAGTAACCCCCTCTCTCTCTCTCTTAAACCGCACCCCTCAATCTTGGAGAGATGACCGCTCTCTTAAACCGTAGACGAAGTGTTTGCTGCTAACCCCTTTCGTCGACTCGATTACAACGTGGCGACTCAACCCAACGGCGCTCATGTTCCTGGCCAGAGCGGTGTGTACATACGAGGTATACCCGTGCATGCATGTGGTCGACAACCATTCCGGTCGAGCGCCCTTGGGCGTTGAATTGGCTCCCCCTTTTGGTTTCCTTCCTTCGGGTAATATTTGAGAGTGATCAACGTTGAAGCTCCTGCTGCACATTTTTCGGATGGCCAACGCAACAATAAGAACAATGACAATAATGATAGTGGTGATAATAATAATGATTATGTCAACGTTCAATGGGCACGCTTGTCACGCACGCACTTACGTACGTACGCAGCGCGGGGCCGCGCACTCGGGATGCGATACGGTTGGATTGCGGAGTCCCCTCACCTGGCGAAATAAGGGCTTATTTCTCTTGAAGGCGGCCTTTATCCTGCCCTTTATCTCACGCATCCTCTGCTGACCCGCCGCCACCTCACGGTCGAGATAAGATGCACGTCTCTGTACATGCAGGTCACACGAGGGTAAACACGCAAGCAGCGGCACATCTTGTCGTCATTATGTGGGGGAGGGGGGGGGGGGGGGGCGTACTCATTTGTTGCTCGCCTTGGTCATTTGACCGTTGACCACGCATCCCTTTCAGGACGAAGGCGGGGGGGGGGGGTGTAATCGATAGGAGGGGGTGTACTCACTATCATGCATGGCCGCAGCCGTCTGACCATAGACCCTCGCACCTCCACAATCAATGTCGGGACGGAGCACGTCGGGTTTTTTCACCGACCAGGCAGACGTTGTTTGCACCAAGCACGGAGCGCCGTGAAATGTTCGGCGAGTCGCATTAAGGGCGAGCTGCGTCCTACTAAGAACCGCTTTTGAGGGGCGGGTTTCCTTGCATAATATGGAAGACGTCGTCAATGAATTGATGTATTTTCTGCTGTGCCGGCCAATCTCCAGAGACAGCAATGGGTTTCCTATGTAACTGCCTCGTGGGTTGCCTTACCACACACACACTACGCGATACGATCACCCCCCTGGTGCGGAGTTAAGCTTCTCCCCTGAAAAAAAAAAAATTAACTCGATAGTGTGAGGGGGAGGGAGGGAAGAATCGAACGCACAGGAAACTACTGCGGGGGGGCATAGTAAGTAAGACCTACGCAAACACAAAAACCTACATTTTTCATAATTTTTACTAACAATATTTGGGTTTCCTTTTGTTTCCGAGGTTTTCTTCTTTCGGGAAAGTTATGAGTGATCCATGTTGAAGATCATGCTGCACATTGTCAGATGGCAAGAGGAACAATAATAATATTTGGTGCTATTTAATGTGGTCCCCCGTATTAGAATATCGGCGCGTGCTACGACAGGGGAATGCATATATATAGCACTTAGACCTCTTAGGACCGCTGTCCCGTTTTGGGGACAAACCAGTCAAATTCTAAGTGGCTCGTCCCCAAAACGGGACTGCAGTCCTAAGGGGGTTGGGGGCGGAAATGCTTTCTGGCGGACGCAGCTCCTTGAGGGCACTTCCTGAAGGGCACCGAGAAACTTCCCCTTGATATGTTAAGGCCTTAAGGCATGCCTTATTGTGGCACATTTTTTTTCGTCGGCCCCCAAGCTTACGTGTTTTCTCAAAAGTCATTGTTGTGTGCCTTACCAAGTATTCCCTCAAGAGCCAGTCAGTGCTGTGTGCCTTGCTATTACGGGGGACCATGGTAAATAGGACCCATTAATGCTGTTTAAAATTACGGGGGACCATAGTTAGCAGGACCTACGGTACACGCAAAAACCTACCAGTATGTGTTTACCTATTTCTACTATTTTATGACGGGGGGCCATACAAACCTATATATTTCCCTATTTTTACTACTAATATTTGGTTCCATTTACTATGGTCCCCAGTAATATAATAGTAGAAAAAGGGAAAAATATTTGGTTCTATTTACTACGGCCCCCCGTAATATAATAATAGAAATAGGTAAATACATAGGTTTTGGTTTGTACCGAAGGTCCTATTTGCTATGGTCCCCCGTAATAGTTGTGTAGTATTTTTTCAAACCTCAGTTTTGTGTGACTTGTTAATCGTACGGAGCTCCCCAAGCGAGAGCAGAATCAGAAAAAACGTTTGGCGCTGTCCCTCTGAAATATCAGGTGAACACGCGTCAATCTACAATTGGAGAGCATGTACAAGAGGGGGGAGCTACGATTTAAGAGAGCTCGATTTACGAAAATCCCCCGTTTAAGAGACGTGAAATGGCTTTGGCACGGGTATACTAAACTTATATAATGCCATTTCTGATCAACGGTTTGAGAGAAACACGGATATAAAAAGCGGTAAAATGGCTCGGCGCGGACGCACTATTCTAGTCGAAATATAATGCCCATTTCGATGAACGACGAAAGATACCTCGATTTAAAAGAAACACCGATGTGAGACATGCCAGACAGAGGCTTGGCGCGCGGGCACACTAAAATTTACACAACCCCCATTCCGGTGAATGAGAACTACCGATTCAAGAGAGGTCTACTATTACGGGGGGCCATAGTTAACAGGACCAAATATTGTTAGTAAAAAGGGTTAAATATATAGGTTTTTATGTACACCATAGGTCCTGTTAACTAGGTTCCCCCGTAATAGTCCTCTCTAAAATCGAAGCCCCTCCCGTGATGAGGAGGAAGGGTGGATGGAGCATAGAAAGCGAGCGGAGTAGATCGATGTCAAGCCGGGAGTAGGTGCGTACACAGGGGGGCGGGTTAGACTTCGTGCTTAGGTTTCCCCTTGGTTTTCCTTCTCCTTTTTCCCAAGGAGCGCGAAAATTCTTTGTGTGAGGGACCAACGCTGAAGCCCCATGCTGCAAGCCCATCGTTGGGGATGGCAAACGAACGCAATCACAATAATTCCCCCTCGTTTCGTTTGGTTTCGGCGAATATGTCCGTCTGTCTGTGAGTGATCAATGTTGAAGCTCATGGTGCAAAAAGTTGAGGGATGGCAAACGAACACAACGTTGATAGCTTGGCTTGGCCTGCTTCCTCCTTGCTTCAGGGGATGGTAACGTGTATGCGTGATCAACGTTGAAGCTCATGCTGCATGCGCATTGTCGGATGGCAAACAACCCACCATCATAAAAATCGAACAAAGAGAGCAAAGAAGCAAAGCAGCGGCCCGGAGTGCTGGGTGTCGGCCACCATTTAAAACGAGGAATTGCACGGTACAGCACACCCCTAGCGGGATTGACCTGCGTATGAGCCCTAGCGGGATTGACAGGAAACGTACAATGTCGGGAGCCGCGAAAAATCGTGAGGAACGCCACCCGTCCTCGAATTAGAAATCCAGTCCAGACCAGGTTTCCTGTTTTTCGCCCATGCGCTTCATCAGGTCATACAAAACCCACCCATAACACGCGCGATCGGAGCGTCTCACGCAATTTTTGCCAAATGCGTTGAGAGGAAGTCCTCGATCTAGCCGCCGAGGCGTGCTTTCGACATGATAGTTTTGAGGAGAGTATGAGTTGTCCTGTCCCGTGCTGTTCTTGCTAGCAAAACGCTGACGGCACTTTCGCCGACCGGCTCCGAACAGCCTAACTTCATTCACTACAACGGTGCTTGGTGGGCCACAGCGCTTACATCTCCCTAGGATGAAGAACCGGCTAGGACAATGAGTGTGATGAGTGTCTGTCTGCTCGGGCAGAGACAACGGTTTCTTGGGACCTCCTCTTCAGAGCGGGGGAAACGATATACCGATGAAAACCAAATGGCGAATACAGCAGCGGCCGCTGCAGGATGGGGATGCGCTACACTTAGCGCTGCCGGAGTTACACCGCAAGGAGTCGCGCCGCACGGACGCAGGGAGCAAAGCGGTCCTAACCGTACGTCTCGCACACATACATGGTTGACATAAAAAAATATACCAGGTATACATCAGCCATCGTTCTGTGTCCCAAAGGAGTCGATGCGAAGAAGACACACGTACCGGAAGCCCTCGCCTACCTCATAGTCTTCGACGGGGGGAGACACGAGCACCAGCTTCTTGTTGCCGTACAGGCACCCGCGAACCGCTTTGAAGCCCTCCAGCTCGATGGAGTTGCGGTCGTAGCTCAGCGTGGTGATGGATCGATTCTGGCGAAGGGCGGCGCCGAGGGCCGCGGCGCCCACATCGCCCATGTCGTGCCCCGCGATGTCCAATTCAAGCAGTTTTTTTGCCGCCGCGACAGCCTGCAGTCACCCCCGCCCCCCCCGCCACCGAGTAAAAAAAAACAGAAAATATGTTAGTGCTCACGAATTTCGAACGCGGATAGATAAGGTTTCTCTTGTTGGGGAGAACGCCGACGAAACGAGTATGCGGAATGGTATCCCGTGTCGAGATCTCGGCGAGGAAAAAAAAAAAACGTTTTGTCTGCGCATAGCGCCCCCCCTGGGCTTTGGAGAAAAAAAAAAACAGTTTGGAAGTCTGCCTCAGGATGTGGGTGTGTGTATATATCATGTACGACTCTGACCGAAAATATAACACCCATTTGGGCTCTGAGACCGATATTAAAAGGTGTTTATATTTCCGTTCAGAGTGGTATGTATGCTTGTTTTTTGTTTTTGCCTCTGTTTTTTACTTGAGGTATTTCTTCCACTCCAGAGTTATTGGAGCCTGTCCTGCGACCACGGACTGCATTGAATTGTGAGTTAATGTGAGAACAACAACAACAACAACAACAACAACAACAACAACAACAACAACAACAACAACAACAACAACAAACAATATAGCATGTTTTGGCCGAAACAAATATGACTGCCGGTTTTAGGATCGCCGTTCCGTTTTGGGGACAAACTACTCAGAGTTTGAGTGCATTTGTTCCCAAAACGGGACTGCAGGACTAAAAGGGTTAACCGAGAAAGCGACTCTACTCAATCTCGTTGGGCCACCCTTACAGCAGTGTTTTATAGCAACGCATGTCTTGTGTATACCTGGTGTGCACCTAGGGCCACCCGGTTGCACTGTCATGTTTTCTCAAGGTCAGTGTTTAGGTGACTGACTTACTATTGCCGGGGACCATAATAAATAAGACCTATGATACACACAAAAACCTATATATTGCCCTTTTTTTACGAACAGTATTTGGTCCTATTTACTATGCTCCCCCGTAACAGTGACTCCCTGCTAGTACGGAGCTCCCCAAGCGAGAAGAGAAAAGCGTATAGTGTACACAGGTGCGCCCGTGCCTGTACACAGGTGTGCCCAGGCCCATCGGGTTCGGGTTCCGCTTTCATGTTTTCTCGAGGTCAGTGTTCAGGTGACTCACTAGGGACTCACTGATAGGGCAGAGCTCCTCGAGCGAGCGAGAAGAGAAAAACGTACCGTACACACCTGTGTCTGTACACAGGTGCGCCCGTGCCTATACACAGGTGTGTGCCCAGGCCCATCGGGTTCGGGTTCCGCTTTCATGTTTTCTCGAGGTCAGTGTTCAGGTGACTCACTAGGGACTCACTGATAGGGCAGAGCTCCTCGAGCGAGCGAGAAGAGAAAAACGTACCGTACACACCTGTGTCTGTACACAGGTGCGCCCGTGTCTCGTAGAGGGGTGCGCGCGCATACAACTTTCCTGGTACTCCCCCTCCTCCCCCTCCTCCTCCTCCTCCTCCTCCTCCTCCTCCTCCTCCTCCTCCTCCTCCTCCTCGCCCGAGGACCTTCTTTCCACCCCACCCCCAACACCGGCTTGAAAAAACGTTCCAAGTGTACGCTTAACCAGCCTGATGAGGCAAAGCAGACCCACCGCAGTCTGTTATAGGTGCTGCATCGCACCGAAAACTGTTGCGCAACGCTAAGGCATGCCTTGCTGTGCATACCTCAACGGTCTCTCCGTACCCTTGAGGAGCCCCGCCGGTCAAAATGAATTGCCTCGCGAGGCAAAAAAGCGCTACGCGCAGTGCCCTTGGCACGGCGGCATCCACCGGCTGTGTTTTCTCGCGTGTTCTGCCTCCCCAGCTACTCCTCATCTTGAGGGGTATCGCTACCTTGTACAACGTTCACGCTTACACCCCCTTCGTGCAAGGTGTGAGCGGGGGAGGGGTGGGGGGGGAAGGGGCGAGGAGGTTCGGCCACCTCTGGTGGTGCTCTCTCTTCACCTGCAGAAGGATGGCCATTTGACCCACTTCGATGACGTTACGCTTTTCGCTGCACCGGTCCCCCGGCATGACGAGCGCCTCCAGAGGGGACGAGGTGATCAGGTGTCCCAGAGAAGCGGCGAGCGGCATCTTCTCGTCGGCCCCCAGGAGAAAGAAACTGCGCGCGCGAAGAGGTGCGCGCGGTGATCGTCTCTCTTTTTTAGCCCGGGTATGTTCGCGCGAAGAAGCTTGTGGGGACGAGTTGGGAGAAGCGATGCTCGCAAAAGAAAGACTATTACGGACGACCATAGTAAATAGGACCCATGGTACACACATAAACCTATATATTCACCTGTTTTTTCTAATAATATTGTGTCCTATTTACTATGGTCCCTCGTAATAGATCAAACCTACGGGTGCCAACTTAGGCGTGAACGTAAGGACCGCTTGATGGACATATTGATGTGTAAACGCACTTCATATTTCCGACCAGAGCGGTACCTGATACAAACGCCAAATTACATGTGAACACCAGGTACTGCGAGATACAGAGATCCCAATCGAAGTCGACGCTGTTTACTGCTCCAGAGCCACGTAGACGTCGCCAATTCCTCGCATCAGAACACGCCTTTCCATAGAAACCCAGCAGGGATACTGCTAGAGTCGTAGGCCTACTAATGGAATACTATAAACACCATTTTACACTGTGGTCGTAAGGACATCCGAACCACATGTACGTAGCCCACCCTTGCCCAACAAAACGCCATTGTATGGAAACCCATCGGGAATACTGCAGCAGCCTCTTTGACATCCGGCGTAACTCGCCTGGACCCTATGTCCAAACGGCGAAGGGTGGAGTGGGGAACGCTGCAGTACGACAGCAGGCCTGCAGGACAGCAGCGAGATCAAGCGACGGGCGATGGGGGGATGGTGTCGTCATCGGGCGGTGGGAAACGAAAACAGAAGAGTGAGGTGCAGACATCGACGTTATGTAGTCGACAGAGCTGCGACTTGATGGGGCCCAACCCACCGATTATATAGATGTACGCCGGACGAACAGTGGTAAATGTGAAAGCGTGGCGACCTTGACGGGTTTCCATATTGGAAGGAAGGGTTGTTGAATACGGGCTACGTTTCCTCGTTTTTTTGGGATCGGGGCCCGATCGACCGTGATGGAGGGCTGATTAAGCTCGCTTCGCTCGCCGGACTCTTACGTTTGGGAAAAACTGCAGTCCCGTTTTGGAGACAAACTACTTCGAATTTGACTGATTTGTCCCCAAAACGGGACTGCAGTTTTTCAAGGGTTGAGTCCGCGGGTTGTCTGGCCATCGGCGGAGTTCCGCCAGCCGACTTGTCGACATCATTCAGCTAATAATAGTCGGAAAATAGCACCTACCCCATACCAGCATACCAGGTAGCTATTAGTCGCGAAACCCTGCCGAATCACAGCCCTATTAGTAGCTGTCGAGCGGTTGCCATGAATATTTCCATACGATACACCCCAACGTCCAGTCGATGCATGTCTCGGTTAGTAAGCACGCGCGCAAACTTACACGTTTTGCAGTTGCCTCTCGTCCGTGGGAGTACTATGTCCATGATAAACCCACCGACCCAATAGATGCGTGTTTAGGTATACAGTGTGTGCGGGTTCGCCTAAACGATTTTTTTCATGATGTGCCTCCTCGCTTGTGGAGCTCCATAACACCCCAAAAAAAACTAAACAATGACTGATGTGGTTGCTCAACGTTGCACCCTTAACGCTGTTAGACAGGCCTGTGACTTGGCTGACTACAGGCTCCGGTTGATACGCATATCATATTACAAATATCCAGCAAGAGTGATGTGCTTGTACCACTCTGACCGATAATTTTAAGCTCCTCCTGTTGATATTCACATCAGAGTGCAAACGGTGATACTCGGTACGATCCCGCCAGAACGAAACAGCGCGCCTTGAAAAAGCTCCCACAATTCGGATAGATCAGATAGATTAGATAGAGCAGATAGATCAAATAGATCAGATAGATCAGATAGATCAGATAGATCAGATAGATCAGATAGATCAGATAGATCAGACAGATCAGATAGATCAGATAGACCAGATAGAGCCCCAAAACGTGAGCCTAACGCGTTACGTACTCCCCCAAAGATGTTTTTTTGTTCGTGGGTTTAGCGTCTCAACACTATCACACGAGTGATACGATAACACACCCCACTATCACACGGGTGATAAGATAACACACCCCACTATCACACGGGTGATAAGATAACACACCCCCTCGACCAAACATCGTGGGACAGCGATGGGCCGGCGGTGGAAAGACCTCTCTCTCTCGAAGATATTTCCAATGCCCTCATCGTTTTCGTTGTGTGTGCCCCCATTTGGTTAGGGAACATCGGCCCTGAAACTCACCCCACCCCACCCAGGGGGTGTGATATCTTATCACACGTGTGGTATTACGGGGGACCATAGTTAATAGGACCAAATATTGTTAGTAAAAATAGTTAAATATATAGGTTTTTATGTATGCCATAGGTCCTATTAACTATGGTCCCCCGTAATAGCAGGTACCTGGTATACGCTATGTATGCTGCAGCCGGTTAGGCCACTTTCTTATGCGGTCGGATTTGGAGCCAGTTGAAAAGGTCCCTTTCAGCACGTTCGCATGATGAGCTCTTGCCCCGGAAAAAAAAATGTTGAAAGTTGGTCTTTCTCGCCTCAGAGTGTGTCTGACCTCTCCCCAAGATCTATCTGGGGATGTTCTCCCGCTTCTCCAGGCACCCGGCTACAGGAAATTGCCGACCGCGCTTTTTCGATTCAACTCGGTCAAGTACGATCCTAACGCCCCAATCGGACCGAAAAAAGCGTATTTTTCGATCCGATCCACGACTGCAATCATATTCACCTCAGTTAGGTCGAAAAAGTGCGGACGGTGATTTCCTGCAACCGGACCCCTCGAAAAGCGGGAAAAACCCCCCCGTGATAGATCTTGGAGAGATCTACGACACTTTCTGAGGCGAGAGAGACCAATTTTCAACATTTCCGGGGCTAACGCTCATTCATGCGAACGTGCTGAAAAGGACTTTTTCGACTGACTCCAAATCCGACTGCATAAGAAAGTGGCCGAAAAGGCCTGGCTGTATGTATCTTCCCATCAGAATGGTTGCGCTGCGCTATAGTTATACCTGATACGTTTTTCTTCAAAAGAAGAAAAAAAAAAATGTTGTGAGATTGAGGAACTCCGTCGAAAACTCATCATGTTTCTCGTAAGCTGCGCGTGATATATTTCGATCGAGGGAACTACAGGGTTTTTTACATGAACCTCATGGAGGACGTACATGTTTTATTCGTTGAGGGGGCACTTAAATCGGGCAGACTCTTGTTTGTGCAACTAACTCTTTGCGAGTTCTACCGGTACAATTTCATACCGGTCTGCCCTGTAAACGTCCGGTCGTCAGGTAGGTTCGCGAGTTCAACGTTCGATAGAGCCGAGCAGCACCGCCAAACTGGTAATAATTATGACCGAAGGCATGCGTTGACTCTCGTTTCTTTGGATATTTTCCTCCCTCGTCGTACGTGCTTGTCGTCGAATTGGTCATTTTCATCGTCGCCATATATATACGTAATAATATGTACATAAATATACTTATATATACTTGTATATATATAATATACCATAAGTATATATATAATATTATATACCAATATATAAGTATATATATAATATTATATATATTATATACCTGGTATATTATATATACTTATATATAATATGTATATATAAGTATATATGAGTATATATTGTTGTTGTTGTTCTCACATTAACTCACAATACAATGCAGTCCGTGGTCGCAGGACAGGCTCCAATAACTCTGGAGTGGAAGAAATACCTCAAGTAAAAACAGAGGCAAAAACAAAAAACAAGCATACGCACTCCACCACTGCGGACACCAGGGAAGCAAAAAGGAGACTATTAATAGCAGACAAAAACCTAAAAAAAGAATATGAAGCTAAGCAAAAAAAACAAAACAAAACAAAACAGAAGGCAGATAGCAAAACGCAAAATATATATATATATATGTATGTCCGTTGTTGTTGACTCGTGGACTTGGACGATGCGAAGAAAGGGAAACACTTACCTTGATACCAAGCTAAGGACACTCTGCACTCGCGTAGGATAAGCCCTCCCGGCGCGATGGGTCCCGTTGGCAGCCAGCTCAGCAGGGACGACCCAGACAAGTCCACTGCAACGTCGAGGGGGTGGGGAGGGGAGGGAAGGTAGAGACGGGGCCGGGTAAGCCCAAAGCAATTTTTTAAGGCGGGGTAATCGAACGGAGAGATGTACTCGATCTCATGCATGGGCGTAGCCGTATGACCGGGGGGGTGGGGGGGGGGGGGTGTACTCGATAGGAGAGATGTACTCGATATCATGCATGGCCGTAGTCGGGGGTGGGAGGGGGGGGGGGGTAGGGGAACGTAAGGTTCACCCCCTATTGGCTACACACGAAACCAACAAGACAAACCACCTACCGATTTAGGGCGGCGGCGGGAGGAGGGGGGGGGGGTGTGAGGGGAGCGGGGGCAGCGGCGGTGGGAAAGGGGAGAGAAATTGTAGGTTTACCCACAACTGGCCCACAACAGCTGTTTCGGCTCCGGGCGGTATCCTTGATGGTTCATCCTTTCCAGTTAGGCAACGCGTGAAAACGGCAATATTTCGTTCTCCCCTCCGGATTGCGTCCGCGAAGAAGAAAGCAGCACTCCAAGGCGCGAAGAGCGTCCCCGGTTTGGTCAGTAGCTCGACAGGGGGCCGGACCCCCCCCCCCCCCCCCCCCCCCCGACCCCCTCCCCCCCCCCCCCCGTCCCCCACTCTCCCTTGCCCAACGTGGGGGGTAAAAACGTCATTGTGGAAACATTGAAAAATTTGGAAAACTCCACTAAAATATGTCGTCTACCCCATCGGTTCGTCGTAAAATGTACCGTTGAGGGGGCCTTTGTCAGTGTAGCAAACGCCTTCGAAGTGTAGACCACTCTCTCGATTCGGTGCGCCTAATAGTAATAGTGTGATATGCTACATTGTTCAGGGTCTCCTCAACTATTTTGTTCACGCCCACGTCGTGTAAGGGAGAGGAGGGGGGGGGGGGGGGGGGGGGGGGAAGGGGGTTCAGCCCATCTGTTTCGCTTGTTGATCAACCGGTCGTTCGTCACGCTGCGTACGTCGGCGCTCGTCGACCAGCGTGCTGACCCCATACAGCACAGAACGTTTCGTAGCGTGGAAACCCGTACGCCGATAGCGGTGTACCGTTTTTCGGTCTAAAACAATGCTGACGGGGCTCCTCCACTAGGCTTTGGCTCGTCGAGTTTTTTTTTTCCAACCTTTTTTTACATGCGAGATGATAAAAAAAAAAAAAAAACATATTTGACACCACAATGAGCCAAATTTCAAACGATTTTTCTTCTAATTCGCCACCCAACTACAATAAGCATGCCCCTGGTGTATGCAAGAAAATGCAGGAAAAGTGGTCGAGTGCGAGCGAATAAAGTTGCGCGCTTGTTGGGACAAAAGTCTATATCCTCCACCAATAATATTCCCGGTATCATCGTAGGAGCCCCAGTTGGGTGTTTACACTTATATTTCGTTGTTTACGCACATTAGGCCGTGCTCTTTGTTTTTGTCGGGTTTCTACTTTCATGTTTCCTGAAAGTCAGCATTTTGGGTAAGGTTAAAAAAAAGAATTTTGGATACGGGTGTGTAAAATTAACCGACGAAATTACTCGAGTTACTCTGGAATGATACATTTAAAAACGGAGGCGGTGCAGATAGAGTTCCTCGAGGAAAGAAGAAGCTCCAGCCAAAATGCGCTGCCTCCATGATGATCATTGTCGCAGTAGCATGTGTCTGGGGGGATCCGATGCTACCAGCCTTCTGACCGACAATGTAAGGGGCGTTTCGTTTGTCAAATAATGTGAAATATTACCTTGTATTTATAGCCCGACTGGTATGTGTATACCAGGTATACGATTGGGGTGTACCTATTGTTTTCGAAGGTCCTCGTCACGTTTGAGAAGCTCTTTCTCCAACCCGAAGCATGGGCTTGCGAATCAAGAAGATGATATTCACCCTTCTAGAACTGCAGCCCCGTTTTTGGGACAATCCAGTCAAATTCTAAGAAGTTTTTCCCCCGAAACGGGACTGCGGTCCTAAAAGGGTCAATGCGACCCAATGAACGATTCTAATTTATAAATAAATAATCAGAAATAAAACAGTTCAGATTTTGGTAGCCCCTCCACTATCCCGCTTACTACTGCACTGCACATTTAAAAAAAAAAAAACGATCCGTGACATTTAAAAAGAGTCCTGACCCGGCCCGCGGGTCGGGTCATATGACATGTAAAGAGCCCTGGCATATTTGGATTCAACGTAGATTTTCCGAGCGCATTGTTTGTAGTCGATGGGGTGTTGAGTGCGTATAGCCTATCTGTCTTGCTGATCTGGGAGAATTTTTGTTTTCAGAGTCGGGGTGTCGCGGGAGTGAGCTGTGTTATTTTCGTTTTTGCCTGTCTTGCGTGACCACGGGCAAGATTTCTGGGAACTGAGTTAATTGCGAGGGTATCGTCATCATCATCATCGTCATCATCATCATCATAGAGCTCTTCAGGTGAGAACCCTCAGAAATATTGACTCGTAGGTGCTCCCTTTGCTGTATACGAGCACTCGCGAAAAAAATAACCGTAGGTGCTTGCTCGCACGCCTTTATACCATGGCTCACACCCGTGACGACATACTTCACATACGCACCCGTCTGCGCCCTCCGTTTCCCTCCAGCAGTCACGACGCCACCGTACGTTGTAACCGCGGCGGCCGCAATGGGAGGGTCCACCTCGTTCACCCTCGCGTCATCGTATTTCAGCTCTCCTAGCCAGATCCGAGACAGCGTATGCTTGCGGAGTAGAAACCCAGCCAGGGGGGCACCGGCATCCGGTGCCATGTGGGTTGCCAATGACCTTCGTTTGTCGTTGCGTCCGGCCGCGGGAGGGTCACAATCGGAGGTGTGATGGGGAACGTTAGCGTGCGCAGCGGGTCCTTTGTGGTCGGGCTATATGTAACCCATGACATTAGCCCACCCTGACAGGGCCGTATATCATAGGTCTTGCCTCGCCCTGTTGTCTTCTGACAAGGAGGAGCGAAGGGTTCCTCCTTTTGAAAGGAACAAAATCGCCTCCATAATAACAGAAAGTTGAATTGGATACTGTAGTCTATAACACTAGCCCACCCTGACGGGCCGAATATCGTAAATATTGCCTTTCCCTGATGCCTTCTGACCAGAAGGGGCAGGTAGTTTCTTATTTTTAAAGGTACAGTGATGCCTCCATAACTATTACAAGAGTACGGGGATACAATAGCCTATAGTACTAGCCAACCCTGTTGGCCCGTGTATCATAGCTCCTGCCTCGCCCTGCTGTCTTCTGACAAGAAGGGATGAGTTGTTTCTCTCTTTCAAAAGGACAGTAGCATCTCCATAACAATTACAACGTCACGGGCATACTATAACCCCAACCCACCCTGACGGGCCGAAAATATATTCGGTCTTGCCTCGCCATTTCTGGCGAGAGAGGTGAGTAGTTCCCTTCGTTGACAGGAACGCCTCCGAAACAAGCACCAGATATAAGGGCTACGGGGACATTATAGAATATGTAACACTACCACATCCTGGCAGGCCTGTATCATAGGCCTTACCTCGCCATGCCTTGTGTCTTCGGATACGAAGGGGAAAGTGGTTCCTCTTTTTCAAAGGGACAATAACGCCACCACAACAATTTGAGGGCTAGGGGGATACCATAACACTAGCCCATCCTGAGGAGCCGCACATCACAGATATTTGCCTGGCCCTGTGTCGACTGACGAGAAAGAGAGATAGTGGCTCCTCCTTTGAAAAGGACCAGCAAACACCTCAGTTTCGAAGGATGTACACGGAGGTACCATGACATAAAATCACGGAACGAAATTCCCGGAGCGTTGCTTATGTGGAACCAGTTGAAAGGCGCCGTCAAGCGGTTGGGTGTTGCACGTTTGATGCCAACCATTGATAAATTTGTCACTGACGGACGGAGCCCTTCAACCATTGCAGCAACCATTGCAGCAACCATTGCACACCTGACGTCTTTGGGGTCTGACGCCTACTTGGTCGGACTTCACAACACCCCCCTGACAGGTTCGTAGCGCTTTTGGGCCAAACTGTTTATATGGCTGACGGGGGGGGGGGGGGGCGGGCTTCCATATGGAAGACTCTCCCGGCCTAGTTGTTTTTCACAAAAAAAAATATATATATAGAAAACCCAAGCCATGGCACTGCTGCTCGTCAGGTTTAAGCGTACTTTTTTTTTTGTGAAAGCTGGTTTCGGGCAATGTTATAGAGCTCGTCAAGGGAAAAGGAACCTCAGGACATTCATTGCAGGTGCACCCCTAGCGTACGTATCGTATCATGCGTCTCCATGAGATACCTGCAGTACATACCTGCAGTAGTCTAGACACGGAGGTTGTGCTGTCGGGCTTGTGTGCCTTACAAACTCCCCCGAAGCCATTTCTGGTGTGAGGGTGCGCAGTTCCTCAGGTGAGGAGGCTTGTCGGGAATATTCAGGTTGCTCTATAGCTTTCGTTTCTCTATTTCATAAAATGTGTATGTCGTGCCTGTTGTATCTATTAATAGTATGATGGCATGGCATTGCACTGCCCACTGCTGTGCTTGCTGCATACCAGGTACGTGGCAACGTAGTATCTCTGTGGCGTAGCTTTGTGACCACAGAACTTTTATATCTTCTAGGACTGAAGAATCGGCTCGGACACTGGTTGTGCAGGATGTTGACGGGTAGAAAGAACGGTTGAATGTGAAGAACACATACATAGCCCTAGAGATATAGCGTGGCATGCGTTTACGTACGTATGCAGCCCATAAAACGGTGCACACGGGACCGAAGAGTAGAGCAATACTGTCTGCTTTATTTTCGTTCTCTCTCTCTCTCTCTCTCTCTCTCTCTCTTTCTCTCTCTCTCTCTCTCTCTCTCTCTCTCTCCCCCCCCCGAGCAGAGCCGGGGGGTGCAACATATTCCCTGTGGGGTGAAGAAGAGGAGCAGAGGAAACGCCTCTTCGGAAACAGAGGCGCAACGAGCACAAACACAAACGCCGGACGCGTTGGCTGCTCACAACGACGCAAAGGTACGCACACGAAACACCTGGCCATGAATACGGTACAGTACGCACACCCCGACTTAAGAGAAGCCTGGCCGGTCCAGGCCGAAAACATCTATCTCATCTAACTTCCTCTATTATCCACATCGAGTAATGTATATATACCAGTGTGTATGTATATATATATATATATATATATATATATCAATCCGGGCGCAATCTAAGGACCGTTTGGTCCTCGTGTTATTCTCTAAACGGTTGTTATGTTTCTGACGATAGTGGTAAATACACACGGCAGCTTTGGTATAGGCGGGTCCAAGGTGATTAGGTATCTCCTAACAGCGCTACTGTAATCTTAGCGTACCCTCCCTTTTACGCGGGGTACCCACTGCCCTTGTTTCTCCTCCCACCAAACGCTGCTCTTCGACCAGCTGAAAAATAGGCATTTTCCGTCTTGGGCGGGAATGTAAGGAATGTCTCGTCAATAATAAATATAAATACAAAGCGGTCCTTTACGTCGAGGGTGGCACTTCCTCTTCATGTGGTGGGCGGTGTACATTTATTGGGGAGATTCCTATGGAGAATGGTGCTTACAGGACACCCCACGAAATACCCCGTGGGATAACGCTCACCAACATCCCCTCATGTCTAACTCCTCCAGCGGGCACAGGCTGTTTACAAGAGCACCGAACACCATCGCGGCCTCCTGCGGTCCGAGGCTAACGCCCTGAGAGGGAAGGGGGTTCGACAAGTCCAATCGGTTGAGAAACGGACACCTGCCGGAAGGACGAAGCAAAAAACGAAAGTAATCGAAACGTAGGTTGACGACCTGGTATACGTTGAGGGTGAAGCATGAAAAGCACGCAAATGCGGAGCAACAGCAAGGCAAAGGCGAGTAAAAACAGCATTTAAAGTAGCACGAACCAGCAAAAACGAGAGCAAAAACGGCCAGAGGCGAGCCACTGCAAGCAAATTACAAGTGAGTGCAAGGAAATGCACGCGAAAGCGAGCAAAGAAACGAGTAATCGCAAAAGCAAGAGGAACGAAAGCAGCATCAAGCAAAGCCAGTAGCGATCAAGCGCACGCAGGTAGGGAAAGCAAATGCAAGCCAAAACGAGCAAATGCAAGTCAAAGCGAACAAACGCGAGGCAAAGCGGGCAAGAAGCAACGCAGGAGCAACACAAATGCGCAAAACCAAGCACAAATTAAGCAAAGCAATCACACAGCGAAGCAACCTACCCAAACACGAGCAAAGGCAAGAAAAATCAACAAATGTTTGCCTGTCGCTCCTCGCAACTAGCCTGTTCGACCTTCTATTGATAGAGACTTCTTTCAAACGTTGCTTCCCAGACGTTGCTTTAAATGTCTGTACAGACTAGTATACGCCATACTGTGTCCCATGCTACCGGCGGGGCTGTAGGTGATCTGTCTGTACGATCTGTCACACATATTCACCACCTTTGACAACAGGTACGTCAAGAACCTGCCTCCAAATAGCTGCATCATCATCAAGGGAAGGATCTAGGTGGCCTGTCCCATCTGCACCTAAAGATCTACGGTAGATCATATCCAAGCGGTGGGGATCTAGGTGACTAGGTGATATATTTGTACGATCTGTCTCATCTATTCAATCACCAACCTCGACAACAGGTACGCCAGGGAGGGGAAAGCTCCTTGGAGATTACTGCCGCCGAGCCCAAGACAAGTGAGGAACGCCATGTTCGGCGGGGGAAGCGGCCCTGGCGGAATAGGAAGTCCCTCTGGCGCGTTGATGGCGAACCCAGTGCCTAAACTCCGGGAGCGGGGGGGGGGGGGTCGGGGGAGGGGGGGGGGGGGGGGATACTCATTTCCATGCATGGATGTAGTCGTATGATCATAGACCCTCGCATCCAAAAACTGCCGGGGCGGAGCATATCGGGTTTCCCCCGACCAGGCAGACATTGCTTACACCAAGCACGAAGCGCCTCGAGGTGTTGGGCGAGTCCGATGAAGGGTGAGCTGCATCCTACTAAGAAGCGCGTTTGAGGCAGATTTTATTGAATATGGGCGACAGCGTCGATGAATTGGTGTATTGTCTGGTGGGTGGGGGCGGGATCGAGGGTGGGGAATTGGCCAGGAGACATGCAACACAAGACGCATGCGTTGAAACAAATATGGCGAGCTTAGTTCAAGCATTTTATCGTCTCCTGAAAAACGACATTGAACAACATTAACTAGCTTACGTTTTCGCCTATCTATGCATATATGTTATAGTCAGCGGCGCCAGTGGCGACTGTTTGTTTAGTGACCATATTATTGCTTCCCGATGACTATTAATTCGTGTAAGATTTAATATATTCGTACGAAGTACAAACATAGTTCCCGCCCTCCGATACACACGACATACTAAGTGATGCACGGACTCCATGAAAAGTGATTTTGAAGGCGTTTTGTTTGCATTTCCCTCTCATCAAATATCGATTACTACAGTAGTGGCACGCAAGCCTTGTAACAAGGAAAAGCTAGTGTCAGAGGTAAACTGCATTCCACTCTGATACGTAGAAGGTAGCAACACCGCTACTGTACGAGTGTCAGGTACCAGATACAACAAACGTTTACTGGGTACCTGCATCTGGCCGGGGATCTACTCCCCCCTTTCATACATAAAAATAGTACAGACATGAGGGCTGCGAGTTAGTTGAGTGACTCAAAAGTCGCCAACTAACTCTTACGGGGGACCATAGTTAATAGGACCAAATATTGTTAGTAAAAATGGTTAAATATATAGGATTTTATGTATACCACAGGTCCTATTAACTATGGTCCCCCGTAACAGTTGTAGTGTAGGCACTACGGAAAGCTTCAGCGGTGCTATCTATCCGACTACCTACCTGGAGATTTTCTCGCTTATGGAAGGCTTATTTGCTACGGGGATGCAATTTTTCTACAGCGGTGAGAGCACTCGATCAGAGACGCAGAGGGAGCCGAGAGGTCTACTCCAATGTCATGGGTGTCGCATCAAAACTGATCGCCATCGACGGCAGTGCCGGTGCCGGCGGCAGTGCCGGAGGGCCGGAGGGCACGCTGGCGTTACCTTTGTCATACCTGGTAGCATTTTTTATTCTGAGGAGTTACAGCAGTTGTGTATTGACAACCGTTTCGCCGAAACACTCGGCCAAGCCGTCAAATAGCGCGGGGGGGGAATTCTCGGACTGAAGAGATTATGAGGAGTTAGTGTGGATTGTCAACCATGATTTAAAAAAAAAAAACGCCAAGCCGTAAATGCTGGTGCAGACACCAACATTTTCCGCGTCCTTATCTGTTCTCGAATGGCCGCACGTTTTTTTTTTTGTTTTTTTTATGTCCACACTAGTATCTGGCTGGTGTACGCAGGCATTCGCGTGACATATCGTAACGCGACAACTCGGAAAAAAAAAAAAAAAAAAAAAAACTTGACTTTTTTGCTCGCATCGCCTCCCCAAAACAGGCTTCCGCTTGTAGGGCGCTTGCTACTCGACTCACGGGTCTACGCACAGTAGCCACGTGGGTCTGTAGGTGAGCGGATAGGGCCACATGAACACCCACTGGAAATCCTTGCCCTTGCCAGCGTGTGTTTCATAAAAATCATCGTTTCCACCCCCGACTACATCGGTACTCTCAGGTTGTCCATCCTGACTATTGACAGTAGTTCTCCTGTGTAGATAGATACCAGGTACCAGTGAAGCGGTCACAGACCGCGAGAGAGAGGATAACCCGAGGAGCGGGTGCGCTAACGCTACTTCAGTGCTATGCTCCCCTCGCCGTTAAGCATGTTGAAGAACGGTGCCAGACCGGCTCCTCCCAGCCAGTTTCCCGAAAGGCGGATCTCTCTTGCGGGCGCGGTGAACGAGAAGATCCTCCACCATGCGGGAAGGAGCGCCCTCAGCCCTGCGTCCCCGATGCCACAATTCGTCAAGTCCCACGTCGCGATCTGTTTTAAAAGGACGAGCACACACACACACACACACACAATATGACGCGAA
The DNA here is from genome assembly GCA_031213475.1 of Nereocystis luetkeana. Taxonomy (NCBI): domain Eukaryota; class Phaeophyceae; order Laminariales; family Laminariaceae; genus Nereocystis; species Nereocystis luetkeana. The sequence continues at coordinate 2,421,633 of JARUPZ010000020.1, forward strand.
TCGACGAGGGAAAATTGTTTTTGAACCCCTTCTTTCGATGAAAATGTCAGGCACGTGTATGTATATCAGGTACGATTATGCAGCAATCAAACGTCATCAGCTGTGAGATCGAAGATTATCGTCTGGAAGCTCATACTGCATTCGCGAGCTGTCGGTGTGGTAGTTCTGCCATGCTGCATCGCTATGAGTAAGGGCCGTTCCTAACGAACAGAAAAAAAAAAAAAACACGATTCGTGACTTCGTGACATTTTTGGCATGCCAAAAGATCACGATCCGTGACATTTCAGTCCGAACGAAAAAGGCCGAAATACGCCACGTTTCGTGATATGTACTTCGATCGAACTGTGTTCTGGTCCAGCCTGACCTCGTGCAGTATATGCATGTGTGTAGTTATATGTGTGTATAGAAACCCCGTGCTGGAGGTAAGAGAGCACGAAGCTGTGGTTCAAAATTCGACGAACGGTGAGAGAAAGGGCTCGTCAGTCAGTGAATGGGCGCGACTTCAATTTGGACGGTATAGTTTCCTGGAGAGAATGACACCTACCACGCGTTTGCGAACAGATTTTGTTTTTTTGCGCACGTCAAACAGATCCTCAGTTCCCCACAGCACCATCTAGATATTTCAGGGCAATAAGTTCCTTATATGTCGCCTGGTATGATCTAGCTCATGATGAATGACCGGCGGAAGTCGTGTGATCTGTATTCACATTTTTCCTGTGTTCGATCTGCCCTTCAAGGCAGATCCTGCACAACCTATCATAACGGAAGGTTAGGCTCTAGATGATCTATCTGTAAATGATATATCTGTAGATGACCTATCTGTAGATCATGTGCCTGCAGATGATGTATCTCTCCGATGCAGAACCAACTTGGAACACGTTAGTGCGGGTTGATATTCGCGCACAGGTGGCCGCCGAGACCCCCCACGCCCTTGCAGAATGTGCGCGTAACGAAACATATTAATGGCGTCGTTAAACAACATTTAAAAAAAAAACACAAAAACAAACAAAACACAAGGTGCCGCCAGTCTCTTCTCAATTCGGTAAAAAAATACGCCTAATTAATGGCGTCTTACGTTGTTCAACGTCTCCACAACAAGGATTTGTTTCCGCTCCCCCGTATGGTGCTTAGGGGGGGGGGGGAGGGGGGGTGTCCCGGCCACGCGTGTTAGCAATGTTTTTTTTTCTCTTCGTCATCTCATTTACTATTTTCACCCTTATTTTCTCTCTCCCTCCTATCAATGAGGCTAACTCAAATCCGGGGTCACATGGCGGAGGTGGCTGTAGCAGCCACACCGTTGCCGTGAGAGCGTCTTCGTCGGCCGCGACGTCGACGGAGCCGGCAACGGCACGCGAATTCGAGCTCAATGCCGTTGCCAATAGCACTCGGCATCACTTCCGCCGCCAGGAATGATCGCTTCTGACCGTTCACCTATAGCGGGCGCACGGGTCGAGGGTCGACACAAAACCACACAGCGGAAAAAAAATAAAGACAGGCGCAGGCTCCCCCCCCCCCCCCCCCCCCCCCCCATCCCCACCACGATTTTTATCTCGAGGAGACTTTAGCCCTTTCCTCCCTCCCCTCATCGACTATTACGGGGGACCGTAGCGAATCGGACCTACAGTACACACAAAAACCTAAATGTTTCCCTGTTTTTACTAACAAGATTTGGTCGTATTTGCCATGGGCCCCCGTAATAGCGCGGTACCAGGAACAAAGGAACCAGGCGTTCTTACCATGGGGCGGGGGTTGACGAGCAGGGCCGAGCCGATAGCGGCCCAATCCATAAGGGTCCCGCCTCCCGACATGATGGGCCGACTCTCGCACGGGGTCGCTGAAATCACGAGGAGGATTAGGTGGGTTTAAGGAGGCGATATTAATGGAAAAGAACGAAAACCGATTGCCAAATATATCCTTTTTCGGGGGACCTTAGTAAATAGCACCAAATATTGTTGGTAAAAATAGGTAGATATGTAGTTTTTTTGTGTCTCACGTAGGTCCTGTGAACTACGGTCCCCCGTAAGAGTGAAAAAAAAGGTGCAAATGTACACACAGAGAGGATTACGCTTCTTGGCTTGGAGAAACACGGAGGGAAATAAATGCGGTGCCACAACGGTCGGTCGCCATCTCGTGGGCCGGCCGGCCACCCGGCCGGCCTTCCTCGATAGAACGTCAAGCAGTGCCGCGAGTATCGAAGGCCGTGCCCAAAGCATCGCAACTGAAACTACAATAGTTGAAAAACAGGACTGTTTTCGTGGAACGGCCAACCATTTGGACCTCAGGTGTGAAATAAATGCTGCAAGGGCATTACTTCCCGGCGAAAGCGGTACCCGTAGTATATGATGGTAGTCCCGACTTAACCCCTTTACCGATGCAAAAAAAAAAAACAAGACCAAATAAAATAAAAAAAAGCAAAAACCAATCCGACCCTAAAACATCCGACACTAGATCCGATGTTGTTTGCCCCAATAAACGTGGGTGCAGGTTCAGCGGACGGAAAACCTCGGCGGTCTCCCTTGTGGGGATGGGGGGGGGGATTGGGGAGAGGGTTGGGTTTCCTTGAAAGTCCCCTGGGACGCGTGCCACCGTGTGCGTAGGCCTGCTGCAGCACCTGCATTCGCCGAGGGGGCTCTTCAACCATTTCAGGACTGCAGTCCCGTTTCGGGGACAAACCACAAACTACTCTGAACTTTCGTTGCTACTCAGAATTTGAGTTGTTCGTCCCCAAAACGGGACTGCAGTCCTGAAATGGTTGAACACCCTCCGGGGGAAATCTTATGGCGTGTCCCTCTCCTGGCGAAGAAGGTACTGTATTTACACAATTCGCGGCTAGAATCATGAACTCATTAGTTTTCCGCCAGTGCTACCGGGGCAAACAAAAATTGTCCTGAGCAGAGCAGGGCTTGATGGCGGGATCCCGCCGGGGGGGGGTCGAGTCAGCGGACTCGGGTGACGGGGCGTGCACGCAGTGCTGGTGGTTTTTTTTTGTTGGCGTGCACGAGCTTTGTTCTCCGAGTAGAACAAGCGTTGGTAGTATTGTAAAACTAGCTGTCCGTTTTTTGGGAGACGATGTTACGCTGTTAAGACAAAAAAAAAATTATAAACGACTTGAGACATGGTTAAAGAAATAGTAGCTCGGACCTCGGAGGGAGGGGGTGCACTCATTGTCATGCATGGCCGTAGTCCTATATGACCATAGACCCTCGCATCCCTGCAATACCGGGACGGAGCACGTCGGGTTTTCAACGACCAGGCAGGCATTACTTGGTTGCACCAAGCGCGAAGCCCCGCGAGGGGGGGGGTCTACTTATTTACTACTATGATCGTTATCGTCATTCTTGCCGTCGGGATAATGCGCTCGTAGCACGAGTTTGCGTTGCCGTTTCCCGAAGAAATAAGAAGAATGAGTAACTTATGACTTGACGCTACAAGCATGTAGCTCAAGTCATCAACCAAATAATCTTCACCCATTCAGGCTCCGGGGTTTACAACGTATGACAAATGTATTTATATACCGGGTATATATACATATACCTGGTATATTATATATATATATATATATATATATATATTGATATTGATATCTCAGCCGACGCCTGCTACGACAGGGGTAGCACTTTTTGCCTTGCAAGGCAAATATTACTGACTGCCGGGGCTCCTTAAGGGCACTGAGGGGTTGTTGGGATTAAAGTTGTGTTTATCGGTGATTTCGATGCATGCCTGGGCCATGGTATTGTTTTCTCAGCACCAGAATATGGGGGCGAGGGGGGGGGGGGGCGGGGGTGAGAAGCTTGAAGCGAGGAGCCTCAGAAAGTTGTAGGTGATGCCTAGCAAGTGTGATACGATATAGTATCGGGCTATGGAAGTGGTCATGAAATAGCCTGTAGTGTCAGAGCCCTGCATACCTCAAGAGTATGGCTGGGGCTCTGAAGTTCCCTTTGGTAAACTACTGTAGAACCAAAGCCCTGACTACCTCAAGACTATTTCTGGGGCTCCGATATTTCTCTCGGAAAATAGGACGGCCAGCAATATTAAGGCTTTCATAAGGACACAAGGAATGTTCCTAGGACAGACCTCGCTTAAAGACAGGATAACCCGCAGAATCGGGTTGTTAATAGTAGACTACAAAAGCATCCTAGGGTTTGGCTACTCCTTCGGTTAAGACCGCCGTTAGGAGGAGAGTCGACCAGCGCCCAAGGAAAGTTCCTCGGGCAAGTCCGTTTAGCCGTCTAGCGGGTTGGTGAAAGATAACAGAGTGGGATTGATGCCTTGAATCAAGCCCCCATCGAATCATTCTCGAACTGCCCCCTGTTCTCTCATTATAAACGGGGAAAACACGGCAACAGAAGGAAGCAGTCTCCTGAACAAGAGAAGCTGCCTTCCGAGCCAGTTCCTGCATCCCACTTGCCTCACCACGATACTCTGGTTCTACTACACAAAGCGAAAAAGCAAGCAGGAAGAGAGAAGGGAAAAAAGTGGGTGCCCGTTTCTGCTAGAAAGCCGATTCGGGAACCCAGCCACGCCCTTTGCCGCCTCCTTCTTGCCATCGCCAATAGCGATGTCAAGTGTCAGCATTGCCGCTGTCCCGCCCCCCCCCCCCCTATTGAACAACTCAACAAAAAGCAAACAACAAGTGGCAGAATTCAAGGGCTAGTCGAACCGATACCTAACCACCCGATCTATCGTTTCGTTTCTGCAGTCAAAAGGAAGAGATTTTTTCAGCCCCCTCTTGTGCAGCGGTCCGGTTAGGCCGAATAATGTGGGCCCAAACGAAAGAGAGTGGTGTGCGTGCTCGGCATGGACTGTCGGCTTCCTGCCAGCGCGTCCGAATTTGCATTCGGGGCAGGTTTGGGCCCGTGGGAGCGCCTATCGTGGGTGTATGTTTGCCTGCAAATACCCCCAAAAAGCCAGGTATACCCCCCTTTCACCACGTCCCAACTGGAGTTCACCGCATATCGGAGGCCATCTATGAATTGGAATTGTGTGAGCAATAGGTTTCGAGTGTTTCTATTAGTTGGAATTTGTCGAAACAGTTTGTTTCGGAGATTGCCAATCAATTATGTTTGTTCAGACTACTGATTGATGCCGGGTGCTGGTCCTTCAATTGGAATTATCCAGACGATTGATTCCGGGTGCTCTCCCCCGCTTGGAATTTTCCAGACACTTGAATCCGGGTGCAGTCTCAAAATCGGAAACTGTCACAAAAAAAAGGTTGGACGAGCCTTTCAGGACATGTGTCCTTGACGAACGGAGCCACAACTTGCCATTTATAGCAGTGGAAAGCTTTGGCCGTCTCGGGGTAGAGGGCAGTAAGTTCATCGAGCAGCTGGCAGCTAGTGTCGTGGGGGGGGGGGGGGGATGGTGGGTGGATGGGAAGGAAGCGAGTGGTGAAGGAACGCCAACTCCAAATCGTCTCGGTTGCTACACAGGTCGCCATCTCGAGGAGGGTGTCGCTTCTAGTACCAACCTCTCACGCGTCAACCTCGAACCTCCGCACAGACAGGTCAATTGGGGCGGAAGCGGGAGGGGGGGTGTGGCAGAGCAGTCAAGCCTAAAAACACACTCGGTGTATCGTCGAAGCAGAGGTCGGTATCGTACAGATGTATGTACTTCAAACGATGGACCACATGTCACATTACATACCCCTGGTGTATAATACACGAATATATGAGATCTTGAGACAAGTAGCAGCAGCTTCAAAAATAATTAGCCGGGCTATGACGTATCACTGTTGTCCAGTACGCTTGATATTATACGCCAGCACTCATGATTTTGACATGATGTGATAGGATATGAAGGTCACGGGTTAATCCACAGCAGTAAAGCATGTGCTTGTGTCCCGGGGAGTCGGGGGGGCTGCATCTACATAGCTAAAAAGGCACGGCATTCGTGTCAACGTGGAGGGAAGACTACGCGTTCATACGGTAAAGCACACTGCATGAGAAGGGACCTCCCATATATATATTTTTTCCAGGCATTCAGTTATTTCCACGGCCGCAAGAGGGAGACTTGGTAACCAAAATCGTTGATGAGGTATTTCCTTTTTTTTGGCGCCCACGAGTCCAGACACGCACGCCGCTTCACCCGAACATTGATTAACGCTCCGAGTGTGATCCTTGCCGCGAAAAAACATTTTTTGCGTCTGAGTTGGGTTGTCAACGTGCTGCACCCGCACGCACTGCGTGGTTTTGGCTTGCACTGCCTGCGACACACCCTACACAGACAGGAGGGATGTCACCTGCAAGGCGCAGGACGAGGCCCTCCACATTAATCTGGTGTCCATTACCCTCTCCCTCGCTTGCAACAACTCGGTACCAGCAGCCGGCTGCTGCTTCCGCCAGAACAGGATCCGTGGCTACCAGGTCGACCTTGACGTCCTCCCACTCGTGTGGGGAGAAACCCTCTGTGAGCGTGTGGGAGGCCCTCCCCAAGCCGTCGGGTGACATCAACTGCAGGTAGAGCTTCCCCCTCCGATTGCCATATCCCTGGTCCTTCCACCTACACCGAAAGGTTCCGGAAACAGGGGGCTTTCGCAACGCCCTGCATTTCCCCTTCAACATAACCTGGATGTCGCATATTGTGACATCTCCACACGAGAGCTCCGTTTGCTCAGAGTTGACTCCTGTCGATAGTTGAGGCGGCAAGTACGACGACCGATGGAGTAAGACAAAGTGCGGGGAACCCGTACAGGTGGACCCGATTGGTCGGCCATCGGCCGGTTGCTCGTGTTGTACAGTATGTAGTGAGGCTCATTCTTATGGTAGAGATTTTTCTCCAGAATTTCCAAAGTTTGGAAATAACTGGAGATATGTATCAAGATACGGAGGCGTTCTGTCACTAATCATGAAATTCTCCAGAAGCAAAAAAATCAGGTTTGTTAAATTTCCCATATTAGGAATAAAAAAAAACAGGTAAATATGGAAGACTGAAAAATTGCGCAAAAAAAATATGGAAAATATGGAAAAAACTTTCCGATAATGGAGATACGTATCAAGATACGGAGGCGTTCTGTCACTGTTCATGAAATTCTCCAGAAGCAAAAAAATCGGGTTTGTTAAATTTCACATATATATTTGGGAAAAAAAATCAGGAAAATATGGAAGATTGAAAAATTGCGCGAAAATGTGGGAAATATGGACAAAAGCTCTCCGATAAGGAGGACTTCTAACAATCTGGGAGAAGGGATCTTTAGGTTGGTAGGCTGTTCAGGTGTTTTGGTTCCTGTTGGGATCAAGGTGCGGGCGAAGGCCCAACCCAAACCCTGCCTCTAACCCTAACCCTAACCCTAACCCTGACCACAAACCGCACCCGAAACGGGCTTAAACACGCCATAAACGCGGCTGCGCCGCGTTTGCATCGAACCAGGAAATTTCTCATTTGCGGACGACGATTCCGAAGTGCAGACCACGCTACGCAGTTTTCAAGTAAAAAACGTCCGTAAAGATCCCTTCTCCCAGACTGCTAAACCTACTCCCGATAAGAATGACCCATATACAGCGTTTCTACGGCGAAAGAAGCACCTGCCTGTCAAGAATATTTTCTACAGTATGTAGTAGGCAACGCCAGCTGATCGTCGTGGAACATATTCTGTAGAGACTGCGGCACTACATCGACCTATTTACTCAGCCCAACGCTCGATAGCATGGAGTACTGCTGTGACTGTAGAAGAAAAAGAAGCATCACAGTCAGCTGTTCGCGATCGGTCTCGTACCAGTCGGAAGCGGCACGCCAGTAACACTGCGCGATTTAGTGCTGCTGTTGTAGGCACGAGTTACCGCGTGGGCCCGCCAACACCTATTATTCGTAGCACGTATGAGCAAGCCTTTCGACCTTCGTGTGGCAGGATCCTTCAACAATCTGGAGCGTCGGCCGCTGAACAGGATTTACTGTGGTGCACCACTCTTCGCTGAGCAATGATTTTCCCAGTCCAACTTTGTCTGCGCCCCCCCCCCCAGACACAAAGCCTGACGTTCTCATTTGATGAGTTATTGTTCGAGGGCATGCCGTAGTGAGGTGTATATATTTTGTGAGGGGAACATATCAAATACGGCCTACCGTACACACAAAAATATATACATTTCGCTAATTTTACTGACAATGTTCGGTCCTCTTTACTATGGTCCCCCGTGATACTAAGTCGCCGCAGTACTGCACCGGTGGCCGCTATTAATATCAGGCACACAGCAGGCTGTTCGGTATCAAGTGGGCCCAAGAGAGTTCCGGGAGGTGAGCCGCTCCTGGTCAGTGGACAAGGCAATGCCATAGCCACGTAGCTCAGCTTCCACGAGGCAAACACCCAGGAACGTGTCTTTGGGTCGGTAAGGCATAGCTTCGGAGGGTGGGTCTACACGCAGTAGCTCGTAGAGCTGAGGTGATTCAGGGGCCCGTCGCACGATGGGGGTTCGTGCCAATCTTCGGCCTAAATGTTCCTGACTGCCGTGTTGGTGCCGCACCGTACATGTCTTTGATATTGCTCTAGATCCCAAAGTGTGTTGTCCTCACCTATTACGGGGGACCATAGTTAATAGGACCTATGGCATACATAAAAACCTATATATTTAACTATTTTTACTAACAATATTTGGTCCTATTAACTATCGTCCCCCGTAATAGGGACTTTGTAGCGGATATCGTGGGAATTCCTTTATCGCGGTAATGGTTTACGGTAATCTTCGTTGCACAACCTACGCGTAGAAATCGGAATTGTTTTACCTGCTCGTTCCGTTGCCGGTTTTGTCGGTGGGATCGAGAGCTCCTCCAGAAAAGCCCCCCACGGGAAACTTGTCGACAGGACACGTTCCGTGGCAGTGCAAGCATTTATTCGCGCTTGAAATATGTGAAGTTAAAACGAAAACAGAAAAAAAAAAAAAACATTTGGGGAAAGCTCTAGCCGTTGTTGGCCCAGCCTCCTACCGTGTAGACGCGACGTCGACGGAAATATCCCCACCCAATTTGAAGGGTATCGTTAAGGATGACACTCACCAGTAAGACGCAGGACGAAATCCTTCACAAACAGCTCGTGCCCACCGCCCGATCCGCATTCTGCCCTGACTTGGTACCAGCAGCCGGCCGTCGCTTTCGCCACAACAGGGTCCGCTGCCACCAGCTCGACCTTAATGTCCTCCCACTGGTGAGGGGCGACGAGCCCCGTGAGATTGCGACAGGCCTCCTCTTCACCTGCGGCAGACATGAGCACCAGGAACATCTCCCCCTTCTGGTTGCCCCATCCTTGATCCTTCCAGCTGAACTGAACCGTCCCCGCAACAACAGGTGTTCTTCTCAAGGCCTTCGACTCCCACTTCAGGTGAACGGTGCGGGAGGACATGTGGACATCTCCGAAATAAATCTCCGTTTCTTGCTCCGCCTCGGGTGCTGCCGTGCAGGTGTTGGGAAAGGTCGCAAACACGAACGAACGACTCTGTGCAGAGATCCTGCGATAAACTCGCGAAAAGAGGTGGCCGAATGTGCTCGGTCTGTTGCTCGGCTCGCAGTGTGGCAACCCACCCCGGGAATAACGGTTGGTACCTGATGTATAACTGTACTACAGTAGTAGTAGTAGTAGTAGTAGTAGTAGTAGTAGTAGTAGTAGTAGTAGTAGTAGTAGTAGTAGTAGCAGCAGCAGCAGCAGCAGGAGTAGTAGTAGTAGTAGCAGCAGCAGCAGCAGCAGGAGTAGTAGTAGTAGTAGTAGTATGAGTAGTAGTAGTAGTATGAGTAGTAGTAGTAGTAGTAGTAGTAGTAGTAGTAGTAGTAGTAGTAGTAGTAGTAGTAGTAGTAGTAGTAATAGTAGTATTTAATAGTATTACGGGGGACCATATTAAATAGGACCTACGGTACACACAAAAACCTACACATTCCGCTGCTTTTACTGACAATATTGGTTCTACTTACTATGGTCCTCCGTAATAGTACTAGTAGTGGTAGTAGTAGTAGCAGTAGAGAGGTAAATTACGGAAGGATGCCTGACACAGACGGTAGTAGGGCGTGTGCGCGCGAGGCAAAAAAAGGCGAATCGACACCCCGCTTCATTCAACACAACCCTTAAATCCGCCGGCAGCACGGCGAAACAACCTCCACGCCATAGCCCAAGCGCGCCCGCTCCCATAGACGCCCGACTTTCGGGAACTGGTCACAGCTCTCGCAAACAGAGACATAAGCCGCCGACAGACAGTGCACGAAAAGACAGACATGCAACAGACACACTAAACGAAACACTGGTCTCATTACTCTTAATACTGCAGTGGTTAACGAGGCAAGGTAGCCCTGTAACCTTATAATCAGGGTTGTTAACCCTCTTAGGACCGCAGTCCCGTTTTGGGGGCAAATTACTAAGAATTTGAATGGTTTGTCCTTAAAACGGGACTGCGGTTCTAAAGGGGTTAACCCAAAACCAAAACTGGCGCGGGCGGTTTTTTTGGTTTTGCACCAAAAAGTCGGTCGATTCCGGCCGTTTTTTTTTTCGCGAGAAAACCGACACCGAACAAAAACGAAGAAAATAAAAAACGAGAACGTCAGTCAGTTTCGGTCGATTATTTGACGGATAAATCGAAAACCGACTAACCAGAAGGTCGTTTTCGGTAGGGGAAAAAAACTAACGAAACCGAAACCGACCGAAAAAACGACTTGGCGGTTTCGGTTCATAACCCTGCTCGAAGAAAAAACACGAAAATGAAACGGCATCCCGGCGGTCGCGTCCAAACACGAAATTGAAACGCGCGCTAGCGTACACGCCGAGTTGGTGGAAACGGGTTCCATGCCCTTCTCTGATTCAACCCTTGCATTATATTCCGAGACGGAAACCGAGACTATTTCGTTCGTGTCTCTTCAAGGGGAGGACTCGTTTTTAGTCAGTTTCAGGTTTCGTTTTCGGGCTGTTCAAAATAGACGTGCAAAAAGGAAGGTTTCGTTTGAGTATTACCACTTTTTTGTACTTCACTGTGCATTTTTCTAAACTTGAGTCGAATTCCAAGTGGGTTTTCCCCACAATAGGCGTGCAGTCCTGAAGGGGCATAACATGAGTAAGTGGGTTCGGGGCCGCCTAAGAAGGTTTTGGTTGAGTAAAAGGTGAAACGGAAGGCGATAGCTGTCTTACGTTCCGTTCCCATGCTTCAACCAAAAATATTTGTGACCCATACAAATATTATTGCTAAATGCCTTAGGCTCGCCTTAAAAGGTGCCATGTGGTGCCTGTACGACTAACGCGTACCATGTTTAGGCGCGCACGCCCAAGGTCGCTCTGAGGGCACGTGCCTCATCCATATATTAAGGCCTTCAAGGCTTAAAATGGCCGAACCTTTCCGGGACTGCAGCCCCGTTTTGGGCGCAAACCACTTATAGTTTTGATTGGCGTGTCCCCAAAACGGGACCAAGGTTAAGAAGGGTTCAGGCAAATATCCCTTGGGGTGTGCCTTGAACTATGTTTTGTGTTACCCGCGGCGCCTTTTACGCGACGCGCCTTAACCCACGTACGGGGGAGGTGCTTCAGTCGCCAGTGTTTTACGTACTCGTTAGTCACACCTCTCGGAGCTCCGTGACGATAACCCCTGTAATATGTCAAGTCTAGCGGTAGCGTAACGGTAAATAGTTACGGCAAAGGCGTGGCGGGTCGGTGGGCGCGGTTCTTGTCGGCGGGACGGGACGGCGAGCCCAGGTATTTCCGACGAGACGGAACAGGTGAAGTTGCAGCCGGAGAATTATTTTAGGTGGGACGGGAGGGTGTGAGTCAACGTTAGGTGTGGGACTGCGGGACAATAAGGGACTGCGGGACAATTTTTTACGACGGTTTTACCGTCACATCCTGCCGCTAACGTCAATCCCGCCCCGCTGAAAACAAACACGTACGTAAAGCCTCGAAATGTTTGTCAGTGTTGGTATGATACGTCAACACAAGCGCGGGGTTAATCTGGGTCAGTTGCTATTTTTGTCGTTGAGTACTCTTTTTATTTATTTTTCTTAGGGTTGGTTGATCATGACTGTAACCACGGAAAGTATTGTCGGCGATGAGTTAAGCGAACGACAGAAACAACAACAGCAGCAACAGCAACAACGACAACAACAACAACAACAACAACAACAACAACAACGACAACAACAACAACAACAACAACAACAACAACAACAACAACAACAACAACAACAACAACAACAACAACAACAACAACAACAACAACAACAACAACAACAACAGCATTTAACGAGAAGATCCGATCCATGATGTCAGGCGTGTGGCGCAAGGTCTGAGAAACGTTGAGCTCGGCGAAGTTTCGAAAAAACGGCAGCATTAAGGAAATGGGCATGTCAGCAGCAACGCCTTGGTGCACTGTGTGTGAAAATGTGGAAAATCCTGTGATCTTTTGGGGGGCAACGTACGGTCCGAAGCCCCCTGGGCCTTCTAGGGTCAAAGACAACCGATATACGCAACATTCGATGGAAATCGACGAGAATTGGGAAGGCCGAACGCTATGCACGATATAAACTGAGGCATGTTTATATCGGGGGGGCAGAAGGGACGACACCTGTGGCCACGGCTTGCCTAGAAGCTGGAAACCAAAAACAATCGATAAACAGATGTAATGAATGTATTGGACAGGTGGTGCCAAATAATAAGAAACTCCGTATCATACGGCGACACGAACCCTCGACTTCAAGTCTATCACATTGAGTATTTAGTATGCGATGATAAGCTCTAGTAATAGACCGTAGAGCCAAGGTCTCGTTGACCCAATCTAGGCACCCCCGATCATAGCGGATACGCTGTACCACGTATATATGCGTCTCGAAGACAACGTGGGGTGTTGTTTCGTACGGAAGGATGTTGGGGGGTGGGGAAAGGGATGTACTCGATATCAGGCATGGCCGCGCAGTCGTATGACCATAGGCCCTCGCATCCTTACAATACCGGCACGAAGCACGTCGGGTTTTCACCGAGCAGGCAGGCCTTGCTCAAGGGGTGTCGTGCTACGTCTTCAACCCCCAAAACCACGGATGGTGTTCTAAAGGGGCTTAAAGCATGGAAACCCCGGGGGTGTTCCCTGGACTCACTCACTCCCTACCGGTGGCAAGTGTTAGTGACAGGAGATACGGAGGGGAAGAAAGAGCGTAGAGGAGGGGGGGGCGGGGGGGGGGGGGGGGGGGGGGGGGGGGGGTAATCACCTACTCCTCGAGGTAGTTCCCGTGCCACCAATGACTGCAGCGTCACGTTCCACCCCAGCAGTTCCTGTTGAACGATCAGCACAAAACACGCCGCATCCGACAACGATCGTGTGAGTGAGATCAGGATTAACACAGTCAGAGGAGTTAGCTGTTCTTGGGCGAAACCTCCACCCAAGCTGTAAGATTGTTTCTAGGGCTACAAGCTGGCAGTCTACAATAGATGTTGTCGCTATTACGGGGGACCATAGTACATAGGACCAAATATTGTTAGTAAAAATGGTTAAATATGTAGGTGGTTATGTATACCATAGGTCCTATTAACTATGGCCCGCCGTAATAGTGCCTGTTGCCTCTATAGTGCCCGTATGCGCGGCGACAACCGGCACCATTTCGCTCATTAACACACGGGTGAATCCCATCTGAGGCAAGAGATTCCACAGGCACTATAGCGGACAAGCGGCACTTCTCCGCCGGCACTATGGAGGGGCCACTGCTGTAGTTGGCTACAAAAAATAATCGCGTGAGTCAGACCAGGACAAGAAGTCGGAGGACTCTTGTTAGAAAACATCTATTCCAGGTGTAGTTCGCTGTGAGCTGGCTTAGCTACAAGTCACCGAAGACTATTCATTTGTCGGTTACACGGGTGGCCCGGACCCCCCCTCCCCCCCGCCCGGTGTACTGTGGGCGAAAAACAATCCTTGTGGGATACAGTGGACGATGTAGCACAACATTGCTAGGCGCACCGGATTGAGAGGTTGTCGACACCTCGTCGGGTTCGCCACGTCGTTCACAATGTCTCCACATGGGTTTGTTTATGCCCAGATTTTGCAGGGGGGCGGGGGGGGGGGGGGGGGTCCCGGCCATCTTTGTAGGCGTTACGACCAGTTGTGTACGGCAATCAATCCCAACCATCGGTCCCTAAAACCGTGGGTGTAGTACAGAGCTCTGTGTATTTGTACAGTATTACGGGGGAACGTAGTTAATAGGACCTATGTTATACATAAAAACCTATATATTTAACCATCTTTACTAACAATATTTGGTCCTATTAACTATGGTCCCCCGTAATAGTGGCCCCTATTCGGTGCCGGTATGATATGCGCCAGGCAACAATAGCAGCACTATTATAGCGGCAACCGGCACTATGTCACCTACTACCACACCAGTGAATCCCATATTTGCCCATTACGGGGGACCACAGTAAATAGGACCTACGGTACACACAAAAACCTACCTATTTGCCTATTTTTACTAACACTATTTGGTCCTATTTACTATGCTCCCCCGCAATAAACGCTCCTCAGACACTATAGCGGGCAACCGTCACTGTAGACGGACCAGCGGAATGGAGCGTTTGTGGCTCACACATATATGTAAAAAACAAGCGGTAAGTTGGCTTTACTTTACCACCCAACCAATTCCTGCACAGGTGGCCGCGGTGGCCGGGATCCCCCCCCCTCCCCCCCCGCCCTCCCTCACTTGGCACATTTTGCTAGAGTACAAAAGCCTCCTTGTGGAGACGTTGAATATTGCACCAAACCCCCACAAGATGTCGACTACCTCTCAAGTCGGCACGCCTGCAGTAGCATAAGGGTGTGCCACATTGTTCAACGTCTCCACAAAGATTTCTTTACGCCCACATTGCGCAACGGGGGGGGGGGGGATACCGGCGACTCAAGCCACAGCCCTAGTGGCTTCCTAAACGACCTGTATAGACCGAAATTTCGACGAGGAGGGTCCTACGGTGGTTGGTATAGCCCTGCAAGCACTGCACTGTCAACAAACTAAATTATGGGCCTTATTTCGAGTAAATTGTCCGCAAACCGGGAGTCCGTTCAGAGAAGGCGTTGGCAGATTTCCACGAGGATGTTTCTCGCCCACGACATTTCGAAACATTATTTCGAGCGAAGGAAATTAATGCTGTCCGCGGCCGCCTACTGTACACACGGCGGACCAAATTGAGTTCGGGTGGAAGATGTCGGAGGTCCCCCGCAGAAGTTACACGGAACGATCACTTCGTTGACGCTGTCATCCATATGCAAGAAAATACGCCTCAAAAGCGGTTCTGAGTAGGATGCAGCTCACCCTCCATGCGACTCGCTGGACACCTCGCGGTGCTTCGCGCTTGGCGCAAGCAATGTCTGATCGGTCGGTGAAAACCCGACGTGTTCCGTCCCGGCATTGTAGGGATGCGAGGTTTTTTGGTCACACGACTACGGCCATGCATGATCAGGAGTACACCCCCCCCCCCCCTGGCCGCCTTAATAGGATGCAGCTCACCCTTCATGCGACTCGCCGGACACCTCGCGGTGCTTCGCGCTTGGTGCAAGCAATGTCTGCCTGGTCGGTGAAAACCCGACGTGATCCGTCCCGGCATTAAAGGAATGCGAGAGTCGATGGTCATACGACTGCGGCCATGGATGAGATCGAGTACATCTCTCTCCTATCGTGTACCCCCCCGCCCCCCTCCCCCTCCTCTGCCTTCCCTGTCACTAACGGTGACATCCTGCCACCGTCGAAACCAGGTCGGGTGTTGGCACCTGCAAAGCCGATGAGGGAGGTTTTTTTAACCCCCCGCCCCCCCCTCCCCCCCTCCCCCCCCCCGATCGATCGAACACACACCCCCCCACACACACGAACGATAACACCCTGCAACTTCCCCCGCCGGGTATGCAGAAAGGTTTGTACAAAACGGGTCAAGCCTCGAGCGCACCTGCAAAGCCATCGAAAGGGGGCTCTTCGAAACGCCCTGCCCCTCTTCGCAGAAGGGAAAGTCGTTCCACGCCCCCGGCGCAGAGAAGTTTAACGGGGAAAGGTTGAGGTGGGAGAAGAAGGTGTTGAACCGTAGGGCGCGGACGAGGGCCAACATGCAGGACGTGTCGCTCGCCCCCAAGTAGAAAGGATCGATGGCGCCATGCTGCGAGAAACGAGAAAACGGAGCGTGGGGGCGCACGTTTTTTGCAGCCGATGTTTTTTTTTTGTTTTTCGGCGGCGTGATGGGAGAAAAGGTTAGGGGGCGGGGGAGGGCGGGGGGGGGGGGGAGAGAGGCGAGTAACTTTGGGTGGAGGTTGCACGTTCGAGCGGAAACGCTTCGCACTGCGGAGGACGGGGCACAATCCAGACCAGGTAGATATTAATCTTCCGTTGAGATAATGAGCATGTATGTGCTGGATCGTACCTCCCCGACGCCAATTCGGACCATCTGCCGCAAAATCGCGTAAATGCGTTGTGCCCCGTTCGCTGTACGTACAGCAGTCATCGTTCCTGCAATCTTCCACTCTCAATTCCGAAGAAGGAACAAAAAAACCAGGTACGTATAGTCGCACTACGCAATGAACAGCAGCACGTTAGGGTTGGGATTTTGTGTACGAAATAGTTGTTCGCGGTCGGCTACGGCTGGACGGTCGAGTTTGATCATCTGTGTGGCGGGGAGAACCTTTTCTCCCCATGATGGGAATGGTCGTGCAACGTACCGGGTACCTGGTAGTGTTTTAGGGTGGGGCACCCGGACCTGCCAGAAAGAGGGAAGAGGTATATATAGGAGGAGCAAGCCAATGTACGGGTAGGTGTGCCCGTGGGGGCTAAGCAATAGAGAGTAAAACTCACATGCAGCAGTGTGAAATATTCGAGGAGGAACGGTATGTGTTGGAAGGGGAGATGAGAGAAACAGACGAACGTGACATTCAGGAGTTTGATGCACTAGACAGCAGCGAGAAAATGCTATTTATCCTATTATTTCTCTTGCCATCCGACAATGTATGTGCGGCATGATCTTCAACATGGATCACTCATAACTTTCCCGAAAGAAGAAAACCTCGGAAACAAAAGGAAACCCATGCACCAAGTCTACCTCCCTTCCGTGCCAACTTTCAGGTTGTCTACTCTTTATCCTATTACGGGGGACCATAGTTACCGAATATTGTTGGTAAAAATGGTCAAATATATAGGTTTTTATATATATACCATAGGTCCTATTAACTATAGTTAATAGGACCAAATATTGTTGGTAAAAATGGTTAAATATATAGGTTTTTATATAAACCATAGGTCCTATTAACTATGGTCCCCGTAATATTACGGGGGACCACACAAAAGAAATAGGAAGTACGGCACACACACAAAAAAATGTATATATTTCGCTAGTTTTACTATTACGGGGGGGCATAGTTAATAGGACCTATGGTATACATAAAACCTATATGTTTAACCATTTTTACTAACAATATTTGGTCTTATTAACTATGGTCCCCCGTAATAACAGCAGTTGGTCCTATTTACTATGGTCCCCCGTAGTAGGAGATAAATCGTGACCACTGGCGGCGAAACAGAAAGGGGAAAAGATTAGCAAAACCAAATCTACGCTATGTATGGAAACGACGTAATGAGCGCCCAAATCTTGGAGGCGTCCCCACTAGGAGTAGGGTAGGTGCTCCGTCTTGACAAGAAGGCGTCGCCAATGGTCACCCGACTACGAAAAGAAAGCAACAAACAAGCACACGCCCCCTCTCTCTCCCCCTCCTTTCCCCCGCTGGCTGGCTGGCAGGGTCTCGACATGGTGCCTGGCAGGGGTGTACGCGTAATAATACGTTTCCCTTTGTTGCCGTGGCTACTTCCACCGCAAGACACACACACGCGCCAGCCTTCGTGTGCTCACCCTGGGCTGCCCGCTCGTGAAGCTGCCCGCGTTTATCCGCTCCTGCGTCGACCGTGCGTTCGCGGGGGCCTCGTCGGCCAACGCTCGGCAGTCCTGAGACCACGAGGCCAAGAACACGGACCGTAGGCCGCCAGCCTGCTCGAACATTTCCGCGCGAAATAGATAGAGGAAGGAACCGGCGAGTGAGGCGAGGAGAGAACGATTCCACTTTTTGTTTGGTATTTGTCGTTGTCTCCCGAGCGGGTGAGAGGTGATTGGTGGCGAAATCTACTATTACGGGGGTCCATAGTTAATAGGACCAAATATTGTTGGTAAAAATGGGTAAATATATAGGTTTTTATGTATACCATAGGTCCTGTTAACTATGGTCCCCCGTAATACTCTCTCTACCTCACTCCCTCCCTCTCTCCCTCTCTCCCTCCCTCCCTCTCTCCCTCCCTCCCTCCGTCCGTCCCTCACTCACTTTCCCTGAATCTAAATCTGCATATTTGCACCCGCTATGCTGAACTCGCTTGCTGTGCAGCTTGGTCTAGCGGAGGCATGCCCCCCCCCCCCCCCCCCCCCCCCCCCCCCGATCCCCTCTCTCCTTACCCCTCGTTCTATCTACCCCTGTTTAGTTGACGCTACCATTCCTATGCAAGAGAGTCCGCCTCACATGCGGTCCTTAACAGGATGCAGTTACCTTCCATACGACTCGCCCGTAAACACCTCACGGTGCTTCGTGCTTGGTGCAAGAAACGCCTGCCTGGTCGGCGAAAACCTGACGCGATCCGTCCCGGGCATCGTATGGATGCGAGGGTCTATGGTTCATACGACCACGGTCATGCATGACAATGAATATCCCGTAAACACCTCACGGTGTTTCGTGCTTGGTGCAAGAAACGCCTGCCTGGTCGGCGAAAACCTGACGCGATCCGTCCCGGGCATCGTATGGATGCGAGGGTCTATGGTTCATACGACCACGGTCATGCATGACAATGAATACAGACCCCCCCGCCGCCGCTACGGCACTGTAAGGGTATGGATATCTCTCCTACCGCACTGTAGAGGCATGATTACCTCCCCTACCGCACTGTAAGGGTATGCATATCTCTCCTGCCGCACTGTAGAGGCATGGCTCTCCCCCCTACCGCACTGTAGAGGCATGATTATCTCCCTTACCGCACTGTAGAGGGTATGAAATTTTCCCTACCGCACTGGAGAGGCATGACTCTCTCCCCTACCGCACCGTAGAGGCATGACTCGCCCGTCTACCGCACTACAGAGGCATGTTTTCCTCCCCCATCGCACTGCAGAGGCATGATTCTCTTCCCTACCGCACTGTAGAGGCATGATTCGCTCGTCTACGGCACTGTAGAGACGTTGTTTTCTCCCCTACCGCACTGTAGAGGCATTACCCCCTCCCCCACCGCACTGTAGAGGCGTGGTTTTCTCCCCTACCGCACCGTAGAGGCATTACCCCCACCCCCGCCGCACTGTAGTGGCATAACAATGAATGCACCCCCCCCGCCCATTTTCCTCTCTGTCATGTATCTGCTACCCTCGTTCACGAAAAAACAATATTCACCTGGTGTGCGGCTGGGTCTAGCGGAGGTAAAGGTTTGTGCAAGCTCTTCGGTAGCGCCATCGCAAAGGGGACCATGTTCGGAGGTGTGCCGTAGTACGCGTGCGAAAGGGACACCCTCAGCGCCGTGGCGATGGCACCGATGTCTGGGTGCTGAACGGGAGCGGGCGGGGGGTGTGACGTCGGCCAAAAACAACGAGACAGAAAAAGCGGGCGGTATATTGAAGGCAGTTGTGAACACCTTTCTGCCGTGTGGGTAGACATAGCAACCTGCTTTTGTCTCCAGTTTTCTCGCTAAGAGGAGCGCCACGTGATCGTTTCTGGGGGGGAAACAGGCCGAGCCCGATACGAAACCCCATGGGCTGGGAGTTTCGAAAAATACCCCCAAAAGTTGACTATTTGAGCTACGGCACGGCACGGCCTTGCTACACCTCGCGACACAACAGGAGTCGGCACGTAGCCCCTGAGATCGTTGTCGGGGACACTACCATAGCCTATTAATGGTCGTTCGACAGCTTGAAAGTAGAGGTCTAACGTATGAAACAGGAGCGGCCTAACCGTATGGTATACAGGTGCAATACTACTGTAGTGAAATTTGTAGAGGTCTAACCATTAACGCGTCGGGGTCTGGGGAAAGGCGCAAACAGAGGCACTTCGAGTGTGCGGCGTAAGTCTCGAGCTGCGCGGCGGCGGCACCGGACCCGCGTACTCGTACACGCTTTTGTTCTCCTCCCCTGCATCCCTTGCTTGAGCACAGTGTCTCAGCGCGTAGGCAAGATACGACGACGCCGTTCATGAGTTGCACCCGTCGGGCAGATCAATCGATTGCCACTCTATGGTCTATACATTTCAGGGCAGATGCATTCCTGATCTGTACGACCTGTGTGATATGTATAATCTAGCTCATGTTGCCGGTAGGGGGCCGTAGAATTGACATGGTCTACCACGGGGGGCCATAGTTAATAGGACCTATGGCATGCATAAAAACCTATATATATAACCATTTTTACCAGCACTACTTGGTCCTATTAACTATGGTCCCCCGTAATATCACGATGGCAGGTTCTTGTGTCAGACTATCTATATCCCCCAACGCTAACCCTAACCCTACTGTTGTAGATCGTGATACATCCGTGTAGGTAGCAACCTAGCAAAGGAACGCGTCGACCTAAGGCAATAATCGACGAAACAAAAAAACAGCGACACGAGGATAGTACCACTTTATCCGAGGAAGCGGGGTACGGCACGGAAAATATCGAACGCTGACCCCTTCAGAACTGCAGTCTCATTCTGGGGACAAACCGCTTAAATTTCAAGCAGTTTGTCCCCCAAACGGGACTTGCGGTCCTAAAAGGGTTTGACCGAACCAATGGTCACGCCGAAACATGCTCTTCTCCTGTGATGTGCGTGCGAGTACGCAATGTTACGTGCAAACCATATTGTCCTGTGTAAAATCAACCATCGGAAAAGAAAGCGGCCGGTCATGGCTGTTGTCACCTGAACGATCATTTTCCTTTCCAGCGGCAGCCCAGTCGACAGCGGGCCGGCCAAGTCGATTTCGAGCGTGTTAGTTTGGGGGCACCTGCTAGCACCACACGCGGCCAGTTTTGTTTCAGCATTACATACATTTTCTTCGCTTTTCGATGAGGGAGAAAAAGGTTGTTGCTTTATTTATACACAGGCAGAAAAAAAAAACGCAGATAGATCGGATCGCGAATGGTTGCTAAAGTCACGGAGAGCGGGACACTTTGTAGTATCCCTGGGCGGGTCTGCTTATCAAGCCGGCACTCGTTGGTACTCACGTTTTTTTTTTTTTTTTTCTGCCCCGGAGAGCGAGAGGAAACCCCTGTCCACACTACTTATTTATCAAGTTTTCGTGTACCGGTTCGAACCCGGTTCGCTTCTTCCACCTTGGTCGGGCCTGCCTGTGGCCGTCATTAAAGTGTGGTTTACTCCGAGGATGTAGGCACCTACGTACTCACGTTGATGTTCGCTTCGAGAAATGAAGAGCCACTCTATTCCTTTCGTGCACGGCGGAGACTGAGACCACGCTAGTGCCTTTCTGGAAAACCCCTGGTTTTCCACCTCCTAAGATACTCCTTCCAAGTACTACAAATACGATCCCAGTGCCAAAAACCAGGTAATTACCGGGCTTTCAACCTCATTCATACAAAGCAGTGTCATAACATAGTACAAACAGTAGCAACTTCGCCCCCTGGTCAAAACAACAGTAGATTCATACATGCACACATACATAAATACACACACATGATACATACATTCTGCGCACTTTTTTCGCACTTGCTACTTTTGCTGTTATGTATGTGTCAATACTGCTGAGGATGATCGTTGTACACTGAGTTCCTGAGTCATTTGTCGTGCGTGTGTTCTTCACGTTAAACGGTTTCGTCCTACCGGTCGAAATCCGGCGCAAATCAGTGCTTCCCGTCCCTATTCTTCGACCCTATAGAGAGATTCAAGCTCTGTGTGTCGTCACAAAACTATTAATACGACACATCAGAGATACTCCTGTATTTATGTACATTGATTGCCCTGCAGTAAGCAGAGTAGTAAATGCGACGCCATGCCATCGTACTGGATACGACAGGCACGACATACGCATTCTAGAAGAGCCAAAAACAAATCGAAAGAAACAAGGAAAAACAAATCGAGAGAATAAAAAAAAAATGCCGTCCTCCAGTAAAATTGTGTGGAGCAGCAATATCATTGCACGTACCACAGTCACCGGGACCCTAAGCTCCCTTTGATAAACATCTTAACGTCCAAATGGTCACTATGTTCCCGGATGAAAAAATGGTGTGTTATCGCTATTATGGCGTCTTAGCTTATATCCAGTTTGACCGGGAATAAAATCACCATTTGGGATCTGATATGGATATCAAACGTGGCTTATATTCCCGGTGAGAGAGGGGTATGGACAATTTTTAGCGCCTAATTTTCCGAGGCTCTCCGTTTTGTTTTTAGTACTGCAGTCCCGTTTTGGGGACAAAGCACTCGGAATTAGAGTGGTTTGTCCCCGCAATGGGAACGGCAGTGCTAGAGGAACCGCAGTCTCGTTTGGGGACAAAACTACTTGAAATTTGACTGGTTTGTCCCCAGAACGGGGCTGCGGTTCTAAAGGGGTTAAGGCGACTTCAGCTCTACTGCAGCAGTACGCACCCAAAAAACTACTACCGTAGCTTTGGCATATATTGCACGAGCTATGCTTGACCCGATGCTTAATCAAACGACCTACCTGGGCGTAAATATACGAATACTCGTCATATCAATGTATAAAAAGTCCTTATGTGTCCCAGATTGGCATATACCTGGTATCACTTTTTGGCCGTGGATATAGTGATCGTTTGGAATATGGCATTTTTACATAACGTAGCTTATATTTCCGGCCGCCCACAGTGGTAGCCCGGAGCGGTACACCATTCTGGCCGTAAATATAGTGATCTTTATAACATGACTTTTCAATATAACGGAGCTTATATTTTCGGTCAGATTGGCCAAAACACAAGTCCCTGCGAGGACTTTACCAATAGCAATACATCAAGCAGTCAGACCGGTAAAAACGTTACAAAAAAATAACGCAAGCGGCATTCATTCCAACGTTATTATGTACCAGGTACGTACAATGGTTGGTCATATCCCCCTCGTATGGTTGGTAGAGGGGTTCCCACCCGTAAAGTCCTACCGCTCTAAGCGCCAATAGAAGGGCAGTTTTATCTTAACGCCTTTTTGTTACGGGGGACCATAGTTAGCATGACCAAATATTGTTAGCAAAAACAGGGAAATATGTAGGTTTTTGTCTGTACCGTAGGTGCTATCAACTATGGTCCCCCGTAATGGTACCGCAGTCCCGTTTTGGGGGACAAAGTACTTAGAATCGGACTGGATTGTCCCCAAAACAGGACTGCGGTTCTCAAAGGGTTAACATCAACGCCTGGAAGGTCCTTACATTTCCGTTCAGAGTGGTTGCTGTTTCAAAAACATCGCACCCTGGTATTTATACCACGCACCTCCCCATCGTACATCAGTCTGATCAGAAGTATAAAGTACTTTGGTGCCTACTGCTGTCTGTGCAAATCGAAATGCATCTCAGGTTTTCGATGAGACTAGTACCTATTAATAGCACGCATGCTATGATTATGTACGTACACTGCTTGTGTCAAATACCCGATTATTTTTTTTCGGAAAATAACGCGGGTGAAGAGCAAGAGTTTTTTTTTTTACCCATTTGTGTTTGCTTTTGCACATGTTATCCTACACTAAATCCAATTAATGTTTCCCCCCCCCCAAAAAAAAGGGGGGGGGGGACAAGATGTTTCTTGGTGCGCTCACGTTACGTTCTTGATGCGCAGCACGTGCCCAAATTTCGGCGCGAGACCTGGTGGCGGGCAGCATCTGAAGGAGGGGCGCAGGCAGCAGAGACCGCCCCAATACGGCAAATCGGGTTTCAAGAGATAAGGAGGCGATAGAGTGAGGGGGGCGGGGGGGGGAAGGGAAGAGGGGGGGGGGGGGGGTCACCGTCGACATCATCTCACGTTCAGCCGAAGCAGGGAACCGGATTGCATATGATAGGAGGAGAAAGAAGAGGGGGGGGGGAGGGCATAGACACGGGGGGAAGGGAGGGCGTCGAGGTGGGGGTGTACTCATGTCGAGGCAGAGAGAGGGGGGGGGGGGGGTCATTGTCATCATCTTCCCGCTTTAATGCAAGATTGAGATTCGTACACGGGGAGGATAAATGAACAGACAAGCACAGACACAGCGGCCGCGCCAAAGCAGGGAATCGTATGTCAAGGTGTAGGAGGTGGGAGGAGGGACAGCTAAAGAGGCAAGACAAGGGGGGGGGCAGGGGGGGGGGGGGGGGGGGGCGGTGACTGTCCTCATTTTCCCCGCCAAGGTGAAAACGTTTCCTCCACATGGGAGGTGAGTGGCTCTTTCTAAACTCGGCCTTCATTGAATGCGGTAGGCACGAGTTCCTTTCAAGGGACCTCGCGATAGACCGAAGACGGTATATGCAGGGGACCTCAAACTGGTGTATGCGCACCGATTTTGCCCCCAACATCTGTCACGGGGGACCATAGTACATTGGACCAAATGTTCTGAGTGCGAATAGGTAAATGTACAGGTTTTTGTGTGTACCGTAGGTCCTATTTACTAGGGTCCCCGGCGATAAGCAGTGAGGCACGCACCGGCCCCAAAATTCTGTGGTGAGCAATAACAAAGCGCAGGCGCTAGTAGGGAACGGCGGACGCACGCTGCGTCATGCGGCAAAAGAGAGGGGGGTGGTCCTGCAAGTTCCCTTGAGGGTCTTCGGCCGACTATATATATATATATACCTGGTAGCATAGGAGGAGCTCTTCTTGCCTCTCGCCCTAAAAAAAAACAACTTGAAAAAACAAAACAAAAAACACATGTGCCGCTTGTGTAGCGTAGCCCCTTTCGGTGCTGCGCTGCACATGCACCTAAATCTGGCTCTAATTTCGAGTGTTACGGGGGACCATAGCAAGATGGGACCAAATACTGTTCGCAAAAATAGGTAAATGCATACCTGGTAGGTAGGTTTTCGTGTTTACCATAGGCCCTATTAACTACGGTCCCCCGCAATAGTAAGCCCGCGCAACGGGGGCCAACAGCTCGTCGAACGATTTTCCATGGCAAAAAATCGACGCGAGTCAACGTGGGTAGAGATGGGTGAAGTCTTCTCGCGACAAAAATGCCTTCCAAGGCAAGAACTGTACGTAGTGCGGAAGGCGGGCGGGGGGGGGGGGGGGGGGGGGGGGGTCTGCCATGTGACCCCGGATCTGAGTTACGACTATTATTGATAGGAGGGAGAGAGAAAAGAAGAGCGGCGTGTGAATTAAATGGAACTGAATAACAATAAGAAAAAAACGACAAAAAAAAAAAAACATTTCTACAGTCTACTCCGTAGCGCATCTGCTCAATTCCCCACACAGGAGTACATCGAACACTGAACGATGGGTCTCAGGCAGAAAAAACGGAAACTGCTTTTTACGCCCGCACATACGTGGTATTTTTAAAATACAACGTAGCTGTCGCCAGGAACTCGGCGCATCGGGCTGTGTGTAACCGCCGTCAAATTTTGTGCGTGGGTTGAAGGGTTTCACACCTGTGATAGATCATTACCCATCTATCTGATATATCTGTCTACAGACAGATCATCTAGTTCCTCGCCTGCCGCTGTGAGAGGTTGTGCCCAGAATCTGCCTTACATGGCAGATCCAAACCAGGAAACATGTCCTACGGTAAACCGTGCAGATTACAGTCTACATGAGCTAGGTCATACAGATCATACAGATCATACAGATCACATAGATCATCCAGATCATCTGCCCTGAGATATCTAGAGCATCAAATGGGAGTGATCTGTAGATGAGTTGTCCCAGCTATAGAGAATCAATATTACGGGGGACCATAGTAAATAGGACCTACGGTACACACAAACACCTATATGTTCACATATTTTACTATTATAACAAAATTCGGTCCTGTCTACTATCATCCCCCGTAATAGTAGATCTCAGTCGGCATCCGTACTAGAACCGCGCGGTCGGCCGGAGAGTAGTCGCGTGCTATGTACGCCTGGGATATATGCTGTACCTTTTTTTGGTAAGAAAAGGCGTGTCTCTGACTGAATACTGTACACTGAGGGCTTGCGTCCAGACCGCCGCAGGAGTCGGGGGGGGTGGGGGGGGGGGTGTACTCGATAGGAGAGATGTGCTCGATCTCATGCATGACCGTAGTCGTTGCGGCGGGCGGGCGGGGGGGGGGCGGGGGGCGTACTCATTTGTTGCTTGCCTTAGTTATTTGACCATCGACCACGCATCCCTTCCAGGACGGAGCACCGTTCCTAGCGTCGTTCCTACTCCTGACAGAGACACCTCCAACATTTGAGCGCTCATTCTACGTTGTTTCCATATGTTACATAGAAACGTTATGCTAATCGTATCCCCTTTTCTGTCTCGCCGCCTATGGCCATCACCATCTATCTCCAAGGGTAGTAGCAATCGTTCCAGGACGGGGGGGGGGAAGAGCGTTGCAAGGCCTACTTTTTCGGGGTAGGCGGTTGGTTAATCTTTTATCACCAGTAGTGGCCCAACAGACGAAGACCTGTAAAAACATAGATCGTTCATTTTGATTTTTTAAGAAAATGACCCCCCAAAACAAAATCAAAGCAATCAATTATCACTACTGAACAACTATCACCGTGTGCCTCGGGGGCCCAAACCGAATAATTATTGTGTTAGCCCCTTTCAGAACTGCAGCCCCGTTTTGGGGGCGGAACCACTCTAATTCCAAGTAGTTTATCCCCCAAACGGGACGGCAGTACTAAAAAAAGGGGATAAGTTAACCTGACACTCTGTACGTAACTCACGTCCGTCATTTTGACTCGAATTTTTCGCTCCACCCATACCCCAGCACGACGAAAAAAGGAAAAAGTACCTGCCTGGTGCGAAACTATTTCACGACTGACGTTAACCCTTTTGGAACCGCCGTCCCGTTTTGGGGACAAACCAGTCAAATTTTAAGTAGTTTGTCCCCGAAACGGGACAGCGGTTCTAAAGGGGTTAAAAGGCGTACATGGTATTTTCCCGATGGCGGCCAAACACGATACCTATGGGTCTCGCTTAGCAGCCGTCCCGACATAAAAGAAAAAGAAGCCCAGCTTTGCCTACCCAATGGATACCACTTCATGGCGTGCCTTGGCCATTGTATGCCATTGTTCTTTGGGTCGTTGCTCTTCTTTAGATCGGCCATCCAAGAGGTGAAGATACACCTTCTGAAGGGAGGGACCCCGGGTAAACGTTTTCACTGCGCCCCTGGAAATCGAGGTAAAAACCCCTCGTCGTATATAGACCCCGGCTTCGCGGCAGCTCGAAAGGGGTAAACCAGGGAAAGTTGTTTTCTACTCCGCTCGGCATTAGTCTGTACCATAGGAGGTTATTTGGCAGACAACACGCGAGGGGTGAAGATGCATCGACCCTTATTGGAGCCTCGCTGCGAACAAGGCTTGTCATGGCTGGACTTCATTGCTAAGGTTACTTAGTATATTATTGTTATTGTTGTTGGGTGGTGAAGTTAGATGGCGAACTGACTGTAGTATAGATATGAATAAGGAATGCCTTGTCTGGACTTCAGGCTGGTCTATAGGTTGGGTGGGTACCTACCTAAGCCCGCCCAATCGACTTGAAAAATGGTTGAAAAAACTCCCCCAGTGGAGGCACCAACGCGCCAGTGAGAGGCAAAGGCGCAGTAAATCCGCAATTACCGCGCTCAACTAAGCATAATTCCTATTACGGGGGACCAGAGTTAACAGGACCTATGGTACGCATAAAAACCTATATGCTTAACCATTTTTACTAACAATATTTGGTCCTGTTAACTATGGCCGCCCGTAATAGCCAAATTATAAGTTAGTCGGCATTTTTTAGCCGGCCGATTCACACCCCTACAAAAATACAGCTAGCAACTGACTGCATTACCTATTGATAGGCACCTAATAACTAGTCGGCAACTGCTGATCGGCCAAATCACGCCCCCAGACAGACCGCACGTAACTGACTGTAATACCTAGCCAACTAATAGAGTAGTTGGCAGCGTATGGTCAGCGCACTCACACCCCTGAACAGTACTGCACCTGACCGACTGCCTTATCTCGCCAAATACTGACTAGTGGGTAACGTTTAGTCAGCCAGCTCACACCCCCAAACACTACCGCACGTAACTGTCTGTCTTACCTAGCCAACTAATAACTAGTCGGCAACGAATGATCCGCGACCTCACACCCCTGAGCATTATCGCACGTAACTGACTGTATTACCTAGCCAACTAATAACTGGGCGGCAACTTTCAGTCAGCCAACTCACGCCCCTAAACGTTACGGCACGTAACTGACTGTATTACCCAGCCAACTAGTCACTAGTCGGCAGCTCATGGTCAGCGAACTTACAACCCCTGAACGTTACGGCGCTTAACTGACTGTATTACCCAGCCAAGTAGTCACTAGTCGGCAGCTTGTGGTCAGCGAACTCACAACCCCTGAACGTTACGGCGCTTAACTGACTGTATTACCCAGCCAACTAGTCACTAGTCGGCAGCTTGTGGTCGGCGAACTCACAACCCCTGCACACTGACTCCCCCACGTACCTGACTGTATCACCTAGCCAACTAACCAAGAACTAGAGTAACAGGCTGTAGCAGGTAACGCTCGGCCAGCCAACTCACACTCCTCAGCATTTACCGCTTGTAACGGACTGTGCCACCTAGCCAACTGATAAAGGAGTCGGAAACTTTGGTCAGCAAACTCGGAGCGCTGGTCCTCACCCCTTGGGGTCGACGCCGACGGCGACGAGGTTGGTCCTCGTGACGACGAACAGGCACAGCTCCCGCAGCAGATCAGGCGATGTGATGTAGACGCATTGGCGCGCGAGCAGCAAGTCCCAGGTCATGTCGTCCCGACAGCTGTCAGGGTGCATGTGCGTGCGATTGCGACGATGGCAACGAGAAAAAAAAAGAAAAACGAAAAAAGAGACAAACAGTAAGCGCTTGCGTGTGTTTTTTTACAAATTGATTGTTATTTCTCTTGATATCCGACTATTGTGGCGTTCTTTTGTTTGGTCGGTCCGACTCCTCCTCCGCGGCTTCATCCCTCGTTTTTAGTCCTAACCAGTAAGTCTTGCCGTGTTTTTTTGCTTTCCCTACATTAATAGGGTGTTTTAATTTTTAAAGGCTTGGATCTCACTCACTTTTTTACTTTCCAGCCTAACTCGTAGGAGGTTTTACCCTCGGCGATCTTCTGGACGAGCCGTGGTCACAGGTGTCGTCTCTTCTCCCCCCCCCCGGTATCAATCGACGACAGTAATCACAGCAACAGCAACAATAACAACAAGCAGCAACAATATACGAGCAACAACAACGACACCCTCGCACCTGTCGGCAGTGAGGACTTTCGCACTGTGCATGGCAGCGCCCGCCCTCTTGAGCTGCATGTTGCA
This sequence comes from Nereocystis luetkeana, assembly GCA_031213475.1. Lineage (NCBI taxonomy): Eukaryota > Phaeophyceae > Laminariales > Laminariaceae > Nereocystis > Nereocystis luetkeana. The sequence goes on from JARUPZ010000020.1 coordinate 2,451,028, forward strand.
GTCATCCTCGGAAACGTTGCAGGCCTCGGTGTCTTCCTGCGCGTTCGTTGGGTCAACGGTATGAATTGACAAGGCTGGCGAGCAATCAGCAAGGAGTGCTGTACACGAGGCATTTATTTGCAAACGATCAGTAGGCCCATTACACGGTTGAAAAAACATCGTCGGTTGGCCCCGGGGATGTTTAGAGACCAGCCCCTACTACTGTAAGCAGAGGCCTCCGGTATGGAGTTACGGAGGGGGTAGGAACACGAGGGTTGATCCATTGACCCTTTTTTTAGGGCTGGAGTCCCCATTTTGGGGAAAATTCACTGAAATTTCAAGTAGTTTGTCCCCAAAACGGGACTGCAGCCCTAAAGGGGTTAGGGGCAACACAGCAGTCCCGCTTTGGGGACAAGCCTCTCAAATTCCAAGTAGTTTGAGCCCCCTAAACCGGACCGTAGACCTAAAAAGGGGTATAAAGCAAATGATTCGCCGTACGTACTGTCAAAAAGATGGTGCATACTCGAAGTATGTAATACATATATATATATATATATATATATATACCAGGTATATATATACATATATATATACGTATACGGATATTTCTTCTTTCAGGAATGTTTTTGATAGATCAACGTGAAAGCTCATCATGCTGCACACTGTCGGATGGCAAGCCTAATAGTAATATATGTCTACATAAAAAAATGATCCCCTTTGAGGTTGTGGTTGGCTCGAAATCCCGGGGGGGGTGCCGCGAGCCGAAAAGGGAGCGCACAGCTATTAACAGCAGGCGTTCGCTCCTCGTGTATATATACCCTGGTACCAGCTACTCGTCGGTAGCCACCGGGCAGTAACGAAACATGTTTTTCAAACCAAACTCTTGAAAGCTAGTGAGAAAAAATACCTGTATTATTAGTGGTCCGGTGTCCGTTGCAACAGGCGACGCAAGACCCCCCCGGAGGCCAAAAAAATGCGATATTATTGCGCGAATATATATATGCCCGAAAACCGAGTAACAACCGAAGTGCGTTTAAACGCCTCCCGAACCTCGAAAAGGCGTGTATCGGGTTCAGAACCTAATGTTCTTTTGTTATTCTACCACGGGCGAATAGAAAAAGGGCCTAAAAAAAAATGCATCTCGGACGAATTTAAAGAGGGGGCAAATAAAAAAAAAACGATAAAAAAAGGCGAATTTGAAAAACGGTGCAAAACAAAAAAAAAAAAAACGCCACCGGCGAACGAAGAAGGCCGCAACATTCAACTATTTGTTTTCGGCCTGCGGCCCAAAGCGGAGTTAGTTGTTGTGCGCTGAAAATCGGAGGACCTTTAACAATCTGGGAGAAGGGATCTTTAGGTCGGTAGGCTGTTCGGATGTTGAGGGAGGAAAATCGCGTGTTGCCCTTTGCGGTTGTTGCGGAAAACGGCCATGTCGACCAAAATGTTGCTCCAGCGCAAGAGCGCAACTGTAACAGCTAAATAAAGTATACCTCGAAGTATCCCTGGTACTGCTGCTGTATTGAGCACGGTCCGCGTATCATATCCGATCCATAAGATAAGAAATAATACTTTTCTTATTTTATCGGAGAGCTTTTTTCCCCAATTTTTCGACATTTTTTTCGCGCAATTTTTCGACATTTTTTTCTCGCAATTTTTCCATCTTCCATATTTTCCTGATTTGTTTTCCAAATGTGTGAAATTTAATGAACGTGTTTTTTTCGCTTCTTCTGGAGAATTTCACGAATAGTGACAGAACGCCTGCGTATATTGATACATATCTCCACTTTAGTTCCAAACTTTGGCAATGACGGAAAAAAACGCTCTCCGATGAGATTGAGCCTTTTATTTTATACCTGGTACGATAAATAGAGTAGACAAGCAGAAAGTTGGCACGGAAGGGAGGTAGACTTGGTGCATGGGTTTCCTTTTGTTTCCGAGGTTTTCTTCTTTCGGGAAAGTTATGAGTGATCAATGCTGAAGATCATGATGCACATTGTCGGATGGCAAGAAGAGAAATAATAACAAAAAGACGCGCAGATTTTTAATTCAGACGACGACCGGATGGATATTTTGTATTTTTCGATATGGCATACCTGATACGTACCAGGTATTGATACCTGATACCAGGTACACGGCAGCAGTAGTAGTAGGTGTATCATATTTTAGTCGGCAGTGACCGTCAACGCCTCGGTACACCTGTCTGTGTGTGTGGTGTACTTGGCACATGGTACTACTGCTGCTGTGTGTGTGTGTTCTTCACAATAAACCGTTCTTTCTACCCGTCGACATCCAGCACAACCAGTGTCCGTGTGTGTGTGTGTGTGTTCTTCACATTAAACCGTTCTTTCTACCCGACGACATCCAGCACAACCAGTGTCCGTGCCGATTCTTCAATCCTAGAAGAGATACAAGTTCTGTGGTCACAAAGCTACGCCACAGAGATACTACGTAGCCACGTGTGCAGTGTGCACTGCAGTGGGCAATGCAAAGCCATGTCATCATACTAGATACGACAGGCACGACATACGCAATCTATGAAATAGTGAAACGAAAAGAAACAATCAGAGATAATCAAAAACAAGGTAGACAAATCGAAAGAGAAAAAGAAGAAAAATGAAAGCAAAATCTAAGAGAAACAATCTGTCGTGCCCCCCCCCCGCAGGCGAGGTGGCCAACACTTGAAAAAGAACGAGCTGGAGAAAAGAAAGAAGAATAAAATAAAATAAGAAAAAAACACCACTGCTTGTAAACAGAGTAAGACAAAGAACCAAGGAAAAAAGTAACAAGGAAAAATAACAAAGGGAAACATAACTGGCAGGCCAAAGCCCAAAGCACCTTCCAGGTGGCGGCAGCAGTTTGTGGTACGAGTAGTATAGCCAGGTTCTCCCTGCTAATCCGCCTGGTACCTTGCTACCCAGACTGCCGTCTCCGCCCTGCGTTCGTCAACTATGCCCAGCCCCTTGGCGTCAGACAATACGAGCCGAGCAAAGCAGGTTCGTCTTCCAACCACGCCACACGGCTCCTTGAGTACGGCTTATCAATCAGAAAAGGAAGAGGAAGAGAAAAAATTATATGAAAATCACGGAGAGTCAGCGCAAGAAAAAAAAAAAAAAAAAAAAAAACAAGAAGAAGAGAAGACAAGGGAAGACCACGTTCGAACCAGCTGCACCGGTTGGTAGCACTAGTAGTATGGTCATGTTCTACTTCCTAGTCGATTTGGTGCCTTGCTACCCTGTCTGCCATCTCCTTCCTACTTTCGTCTACCGCCGTTTCTCTTCTACCCCTCCCGTTCCCCCCCCTCTCCGCATTCCCTCTGTCGGGCTTTCTGCCACTTCTCCTGTTGTTGCCCCCTCCCCCCCCGTTCCCTTGGGCACCATCCACGGCGGATGCGCGGCGCTGCCTACTCATCTCAGCCTCAGCCTCGTGCCACCTCACCATGAACCGTTCGGCTGCTTCAAGGATCCCCCGGTACCACTTCCCCGCCTTTTTGGCTGCAGTGGACCACAACGCGGTCTCAACTCCAAACACCAAGGGGGCAACTTCCGTTGACCCTTCGGTGGCTCGGAACTCCCTAAAGTAATCGACTACCTGGTATACATCTATGCCAAGTCTTACACTGTCCGCCTGGTCTCGGGTTCTCCCCACCAGCTATCGTCCCGAACATTACCCGACTGGGTAATCGCTCCTTGCTTTGCCGTGCCACGCCCCCCGCAAAGAAGAGCCGCCGTTTACGAATGGTCGTTTCGATGCTCTCGCAACGTGTCATCTTGAGGGCCTTCGCGTACAAGAGGGTGGCATGATCAGTATGAAGTCGGCGCTGGAAGCCAATGACTCGCAGCAGGACTTGGTGGTGAGCCGTTCGAAGCTTGGCAAAGTGTTCCGCTCTGAGGGTCCACGTCACACACCCGTACAGCAGGGTCTCAATCACCTCGGCCTTCAGCATTCGGACTTTAAGGCTAAGGGGGGCGGTCGTCCTATCATACAACTCCGGGCCGAACCGTTTGAGGCATGCTCGCATGAGGCGGATCCGTCGGTCGATTTCGAGCGAGAGCGCAGCGTTTTCGTGGATAACGCCGCCTAGGTATAAGAACTGGGTCGTCTGCTTATACCTCTGACCTGCCGCTTCGATGACGAGCGGTGGTGCGAGGGTTGTCCGGTCTGGTGTTTGTAGGACCATTGTCTCAGTCTTCTTTTCCGACACCGTGAGGCCTGCTGCTTCGAAGACAGTCACGATGACTGTCATCATTTTTGCGAGCCCTTCAGCCGACTTCGAGACAATTCCTTCATCGTCGGCGTACAACATGCCCCATACAGACCTTCGCACGCACGCCAATGGCTCCTCCTTCCCTGTTCGAACTACTCCAGCTTCACAGAGTTGGACCAAATCCCTTACAATGGCTTCGTCTTGGCTGAAGCGTACTAGTACGATGTGTAACGCAGCAGCGAAGAACACGTTGAACAGTAACGGTGATAGTACACAGCCTTGCCGCAGCCCCTGCGTGACATCAAACCATTCCGAGAGCTCGCCGTCATCAGTACGCACGCGAGCCCGCATGCCATCGTGGAAATTACGGATAATTCTCAGCATCTTGGTTGGTACGCCAAAGCGTGTGAGTACCTTCCATAACAGCTCTCGGTCGACAGAGTCGTACGCTTTCTGCAGATCGATGAAGCACACGTATAAGGGGATTTTCCTCTGTCGTCCGAGCTCTTGCAGCCGGCGCACGACGAACAACATATCAATTGTTGATCGTGCGGGGCGGAAGCCGCACTGTTCCTCGGGGAGTAGTTCCTCGGTCTCGCAGTAGTTGCTGAGGCGGGACGCGACGATTTTCAACAACACTTTGCCTGCGTGGGCAACAAGCGAAATCCCTCTATAGTTGTTGCAGTCAGTTCGATCCTTCTTTTTGTGAAGGACCTTGATGATCGCATCTTTCCATTGCTGAGGGACTTCTCCTGTTAACCAAACATTGACAAGGATGTTGTGAAAGCGCTGGGCGAATGCCGGGTGGTCGATTTTTAGGAGTTCGACCGGGAGACCATCTGGCCCGACAGCTTTCCAATTCGACATCCCCTTAAGTGCTTCGGTCATCTCGTCTATGGATGGTTCATCTTCAAGCGACAGTTTAGGCGGTCGCGGTGGCAAGAGGTCGATGATCGTGGGATCGAGTTTCAGCGACTTCGTGTTCAAGAGTTTGTGGTAAAACCCCGCCCATCGTTCACGAATTCGCACCTTATCCCGTAGGATCGTGCCATCCTCGTCCCTAATGAACTGTTCGCTCCTCGCTTTAGTCCCTTCCAATCCTACCGTACTGTTAAGGTGCTTGTAAAAGCCTCTCTGGTCGTTGTTCGCTAGGAGTCGTTCGGTTTCGGCAAGGTATGCTTCGAAGTACGCATGCAGTCCTGCGGCAATCACCTTCTGCAGGTTCGCACACGCAGATATCAGGGTCTTTCACGCGGTTCTATCCCGGGGGTGGGCACGCAAGAATTGTCGTGCATCCTCCCTCGCTGTCCATGCTGGTATGAACGCGGCCAAGGTTTCGGCAGACTCACACCATCCATGTCTGCGGTGGCGACGTGCAGGGGGTGGTACCCCTTTTTCGACCGCATCAATAACAGCCGTAGTGAAAATCTCAACCATACCAGACGTATTACGGGGCTGGATAGGCTGGTTGAGAGTGGAGATGACCCTGGCGACTACTCGTTCACGCAGCACGACACTTTCCATCGGACATAAAAAGTTGCCTGCCGAACTCTGGCGTTTTGTCGGTCTACGTATTTGTCTGTTGGGCGCAAAGTGACCACCGAGCCTGACTTTGATATACAAGATGTTGTGGTCTGAGTCAGCCTTAGCTGGGGCAGGAGGCTCCGAGACGACTTTCGCATCTTGTACTCTAGGTCGATGGACTTGACGGGTTAGGATGTAGTCAATCCGCTTACGGTCATTCGGGCTGGTGCCGTTATGAGTATGCGATATCCCACCCTTGCGCGTGCTGAAAAACGTGTTGGTGAGAGCTAACTTGCAATTGGTGGCGAACGACAGGAGGAGCCGTCTTCCATTATCGTTACGAACATCACGTCCATACGCTCCCAGCACTCTGTTTTCATCATCACCGCACCCTTCCTTCCTCTGTCCAGTTCGCGCGTTGGCATCCATCAGTACAAACAGACACTCTTTCGTCGGGATTTTTTCCACCAAGTACTCCAGCTTCTGCCAGAAAATACTTTTTTCACTTGAAAAATGTGTAACGTGGTCTGCACTGCAGAATCGTCGTCCGCATCTATCCGAGAAATTTCCTGGTTCGATGCAAACTCGGCGTAGCCTCGTTTATGGCGAGTTTTAGCCCGTTTCGGCTGCGGTTTGGGGTCAGGGTTAGGGTTATAGGGTTAGGGTTAGGGTTAGAGTCAGGGTTGGGTTGGGTCTTCGCCCGTGCCTTCATTCCAACAGGAACCAAAACATCCGAACAGCCTACCGACCTAAAGATCCCTTCTCCCAGATTGTTAAAGATACGTGGTGAAAGGTGGACCAAAAAAATGTTGAATCCACACACCAACTGACACACACACATACAGAAAAAATCAAAACAGGCACCCCACCCTCGTACCCGAGCCGTTATGAAAAGGCTTTTTTTCCCTTGGTTAAAAACCAAGTAAAAAAAGGCTCGCTTCGCTCGCTCGCCTCATTATTAATACTATGAATGTGGATACCATGTCCCCGGAACCAACACGCCTACTCATATAAGTCGAAACCCCTTGCATCTTCGGGAAACTCGTTCTCGAAGCTCTCCTCGGGAACTCGGGAGATTGTCACGTCGAGACCTCGCCACGGAACCTTCTCCTCTACGTTCCTCTGACGGATCCTCCGCGGCGGCTATTCTGCCTGGCGGATTCTCCGCAGCGGGACTTAGGAAAGCCCCGCTGGATGGTCCTTTGACCCGAGCGCCGTGGCAGCAACGACAACTGCTCGCCCCTCCGCTCTCACTTGTCTACGACTTCTCGTCTCTCCCTTGTCATCGGATTACTGTCTCACTCCGAGTTGTCACACACTCCAGCCGTCGTAGTTTACCAGTTAGAACACTCTGCTCACGCAGAGAGGAGTGGGATCACGACCCACCGGCGGTGACGACTACAGAATCTTATTGGCGTCTGACGGCAGTTGATCATCAACCGCAGTGTCGATTCGAAGTTGTCAGGAAAGAACAATGTCTGGAGAGAGAGAAATTGTCGACAGCACGGCTGGAGAAAAGGACGCTCCTACATCTGCAGTGGAAGCCAAGAACGGGAGCACGGAACCACCCGCCGCCTTCAACCCCGGAGCTCCAATTGACTCCATCCGGGACCGCCTTGCTCGCATCGTTCACCGGGAACTAGAGAAGATGGAGCGTGGGGAAATTGAGGTGCTGTCGGAGCAGCACAACTCCATGCTTCAGCAACTGGCAAGTTTGAGTGTATCCAGTAGTCCCGCAGCGCCTGTCACCCTGTCTGAGTCATATCACTCGAACTCTGTCACCCCTGTCCAAACTGCTTCTACGTATGCAGCAGTGCTGTCCGCACCAAAGGCTGTGACCTTCACGCCTAACGATGTCCGTAGCCTTCCGCGTTTGAATGGTAGTGCTGACGTCGATGTCGCCGAGGTACTGTCGCAGTTCCGCTTGGTTGTTGGTTTTCGAGCGAAATCCGTCGCGCCGAATGACGATAAATTCGCTGATAATCTTGCCTTCGAGCACTTGAGCCTCATCTGTGACGGTCCTTGTCTTACGTTGTACCAACAACTGATGTCTGGTAGGATCGATTGGAGCGCGAACGTTGTCAATGCCGAGAACGTGAACAACCCCGGCTCATTTTCCCCACCGACCACTTGGGAGGAACTCAAACTCGCAATCCTAGACATCCTGATGCCCGCGAACAGCGTAGAAGAATGTGCCATTAAATTGGCAACATTCAAGTCGGATAAAGGCGAGACTGTATCAGCCTCCGCACTGCGTTTCCGCGCACTCATGTCCCGATTCGAGTCGGCTGTCGAGCGACACGCTAAAGGCCGTACGCCTTGGTACGCAATCACTGTCACCTTGTGGCAGCACAGCCTGCCTCCCGCTCTGCAATTGTTGCAGAGCGGTGAAAAACCTGTCACCTCTTTCAAAGAGGCTGTCGAGCGCGCCCGTCGCCACGAAGCTGCACGCCTCACTGGTGCAGCCACTGTAAGCGCAATGTCATTTACACCCGTCCCGAACCGCGCTGCTGTCCGCCAGTTACAGCAGTCCTCTCGCCAGCAGCCGCGCCAGCAACGTCAGCAGGGCCGCCAGCAAGCTGGACGAAACGGACGACGGCAGCAGCAGTCCAATCAGCAGCGCAAGCCCCGCCCCCATTGCACTTACGACAGGTGCGACAAGCCCGCCGGCCATTGGGAATCCACGTGTCTCCAGAAGGCACGTGACCTCAGGGAGCGCAACCGACGCTCGTCTGGTGCTTCCAAGCGCGACCGGTCTTCGTCTCCCCGCGGCAATCTCCGTCACCGCTCTCGCCGCGACCGCGACGACGACGACGAGGATGATCACAGGAGCGAGGCCAGCAGCACCAACGGAGACGGCAACTGACGTTGCCCAGCTGCTGTAGCGCTTGCAGCAGTCGGGACACACCTTGCTACTAATACGGTAGGCAGGGTTAGCGCGAAGAGGAAACTCTCCGCTGTAGCAGTAGGTACCGAGTCTCTGGTACCGAGTGTCTTTGTCAATGATGGGAGTAGCCAGCGAGTTGATCGTGGTTTGTTGTCTGTCAAGAGTGTCCTTGTCTCAGGTCGAAATAGTGGGGAGTGCAGCTCACATCGTCCGCGCAAGCGGGTGACGTTTGCTGATGATGCCCCAGTATCTGATTGTGTGTCTAAGTGTAACCGTAGTGCACAGCAGCCACGCAAGTCGAGTCATGTCCTGAGTGTCCCGGGTGATGGTCACCCAGAGAAAAAAAATAAAGAGATAACTGTGTGGCACAGCTCAATGCTGGCGCACAGATCCCATCCTTTTTCTTTGTTTTTTTTCGTCTCGCAGAGTTCAAATTTCTGGCTCTGTAGACAATTATCCAGTGCCCGCAATCACTGTTGATACTGCTACTGATATTTCTGTTGTCTCTCAAGCATGGTTGATGTCTCATCCAACCTTGCGTTCTGTCGTAGTTCAACCTGTTCCCCCGGCCGCCGTTGCCTTGCGAGCAGCGAATGGGTCGCCGTTGAATATTTTAGGGTTTGTAATTTTTTCACTCACCCTCAGTACGATCACGCACGATGTCGAAGCGTTAGTTGTACCATCTCTTGGTCCCGATTCAATACTCCTTGATAACGATGTCATGTCTACCTTTGGAGCTGTCCTTGATTGGGAAAACCAAACCATGTCCTTTCCATCTGCTGGTAATTCTATCCCAGCAGTTCATCGTACTAGCCACCCCACGCCTCGCCCTGCTAACTCCTCCACTGCTATTCGCGACCCTAGTCTGTCCGTCGCTGCTGTCCACCATGATGCAGAAGGAGTAGATGTAAGCTTGCGCGAACGTGTCGATCTTAAACCTAGACACGAGGCCCTTGTCGTAGCTTTTACTGATTGTCTTCCTGTACAGGATTCTACCGTTGTAGTAGAACCTCGAATTATGTCTGAGCTTGAGTTTGCTGAATCTGGTAGTTCGTCGGTGTTCGAGAAAATTATTGTCGCTCGCACCCTCGCTACTTGGTATGCCGCTGACGGTTCAGTAGCAGTGCAACTTGCGAACCTGTCCTCTGATGGTGTTGCACTTCCGATTGGTTTATGTCTTGGTCAGTTATTCACTGTGTCAGTAGTGACGCCTGATTAACTACACGTTAACGCTGTTGCGAAAACCCCTGAATCAGTCGATGAACTCGCTCGAGCCAAATCAGAGCTTGAAGGTCCCTTGTCCAAAGCATTTACTGATACTAAGCTTTTACCTGACCAACAAGCCGCTGTCCTTGATTTGTGCTCCCGGTACCGTCCTGTCTTTGCCTTGTCTATGTCAGAGCTCGGTCGCTGCACCAACGCAGAAGCAACGTTTCCCTTGCCACCTGACACCCGTCCGGTTGACCGTCCTCCATACCGTGCTAATCCTCGCGCTACTACTGTCATAGATAAATGCGTCCATGACATGCTAGAATGGGACATAATCGAAGAGCGTCCTAGCCCGTGGGGTAGCCCGTGTACTCTCGTTGCAAAGAAGAACGGAAGCCCTCGTTTCTGTGTTGATTATCGTCATACCCTCAACCGTCATATCGTCCGCAAGAGTTGGCCCCTTCCGAACCTGGATTCCTGTCTAGATGCAGTCGGAGGCGTCAAGTTCATCTCTACAGCCGATGTCCTCAGCGCGTTTTGGCAACTGCCCGTTGCAAAAGAGCACATCGACCGGACAGCATTCGTCACTCCCACCGGCAAGTTCTGTTTTAAACGCATGCCTTTTGGAGTTTGTAATGCCCCTTGGTTGTTTCAACACATGATGTCTGTCACTTTCGGCCATCTTGGTCCTGAGTCAGGTATTCTTACGTACATGGATGATATTATTTGTCTTAATTCAACGTTCGAAGCTCACCTGAAATCCCTTGAGCAAATGTTCTCAGCATTACAGGCAGCAGGCCTAACATTGAAACCGAGTAAACTTCAGTTCGGTCAAAAAGAAATCGAGTACCTTGGCCATGTCATTTCGGAAAAAGGCATCTCAATCAGTGCCGACCGTATCAAAGCCATTCTCGCCTTGCCTGAGCCTGAGTGTATCAAAGCTAATCGGGGTTTTTTAGGTACACTCAATTATGTCCGCCGTTTTATAGACGGTTATGCTGAAATCACAGCACCGCTGGTTGAACTTACTCGTAAGGATTTTGTCAAAAAGACTGCTTTCAAGAAGGCTTTTGGGCCTGCGCAACGTGAAGCTTTTGCTCGTGCTAAGCGCGCTCTAACTTCTGCGCCAGTTCTTAAATACCCGGACTTTACTCGAGAGTTCGTTGTCCATACCGATGCATCAGAAGCAGGAGTAGGAGCATTTCTTGCTCAACCCTCACGCGAAGGTAGCTCCGACTCCGATCTTGATATCATCGCGTATTACAGTCACCGCTTTTCAAAAAGCCAACGTCATTATAGTGCGACCATGAAAGAGTGTTGTGCTGTGGTTTGGGCTGTTACTCATTGGCGCCCATACTTGTGGGGCAAGCATTTCACTTGCTGTACTGACCACCAAGCACTTACGTACCTCTACAAAATGCAGGACACCTCTAACATGCTGACCCGTTGGGCCATTGCACTTCAGAATTTCGATTTCACTGTCAAACATGTCGCAGGCAAATTAAATGTTGTGCCTGATATGCTGTCTCGTGCTTTTAGCGAAGTCAACGGGGAACCCGTCCCATCCGAGCCCAGATTGGCCGCGATTTGTCGTAACGTACCGATAGACGGACCTTACTACCCACCCGGACCCCGCGATTACGAAATATCCGCGTCTAATTTGCACGATGTAGCACCTGTCGAAAGCGATCGTGAATTGTTCATGAGCGCAGTGTCTGTCTTCCCTACTGTAGATCCAGCGAAACTGATCGACCTACAGAAAGAAGAATTTTGTCAGTACTTTGAGTATCTCCATGCACCTGCATCGGCCCCACCCCCTCCTACAGAATCTAAGTACACGATGAGCTATTTTTTCTTAAATGAAGGATTGCTATTCAAGTCGTACCTTCCTGGTCACTTGAGGAAGCGTAGCACGTTCCGCGATCAGCTGGTAGTGCCCAAATCCCTTCGAAAACTTGTCATTAATTCGTGTCACGACCTACCAGCGTCCGGAGGTCACTTAGCTTTTAAAGCAACGTTCGATACTATTCGAGATAGATTCTGGTGGCCGAAGATGCCCACGGATGTCCGTACTCATATTGAATCTTGTCTGTCTTGCCAACACCGCAAGTCATCCCACCGCCCGCCTAAATTGCCTGTGGGACACCGCCCTGTCACGCGCGCATTCCAATGCGTTGCAGTTGATCTTGTCGAGTATAAAAGTTGGTCACAAGGAAATCGTTTTATCCTTTCGGTCATCGACCACCTCACTCGATTTGTCATTTTGATAGCCATCAAAGATAAAGCGGCTCGCACGATTGTTCGTCATTTGATCGAACGCGTGTTCTCGGTGTTTGGCCCTCCAGAAACTCTGCATTCCGATCAGGGGACAGAATTTGAAAATCAACTTGTCAAGGAATTGCAGTCAGTGTTTGGATATAAGAAAACGCGTACAGCCGCCTTTCGCCCCCAGGGCAACTCTGTCTTAGAGCGTGTACATAGCACTATCCATAATATGTTAGCTATGTATAGCAACTTGTCGTTCGATAACTGGGCAGAGCTGTTACCTTTCGTCCAGTTAGCGCACAACACCGCTTATTCAACAACGCTCCAGGAAACTCCTCATTTCCTCATGTTTGGACGCGCAGCTGTACTGCCTGTCGATCTCATTCTAGGAGTACCGTCCACCTCCGCACCGCAAACGCAACTCGATTATTCGAAACAAACTGTCGAAAACTTGCAATTTGCATACGAGCTAGCCCGTCGTAATCTCAAAGAGCGAGCGGATAAGCAAGCGGTTGTAAATGAGACCCTGTCATTTCCCAGTTTTAAAACTGGCGAGCAAGTATTAATCCACCGCCCTTACAACGAAGCTGATGGTCCCAACCCCAAACTTATCAGCCCTTGGCGTGGACCGTACACTGTACGAGCGCAGATGTCTCCCGTCATCTATCGTGTCACTAAAGACGGCAACCCTACCGAGATTACTGTCCACCTCGGCCGGATGAAAAAATACTTCGTCCCTCTGTCGTCCCCCGTCCCCGACCTTGATGCGCTCGACGAATTGTTCTTAGGGACCACTCTCCCCGTGCCCGATCTCGAAGGCTCCTTATCAAAAGTTATGATCGGCGCGTACACGATTGAGAGTATTGATGGTCATAAAAGGGGAGTAGGAGCAGCATCTCTGACCAACTTTCAATATCACCTCAAGTTTGAAGGTTATCCTACCCAGATGGGTATATGGCGTCATGTCAACGCCCTCCCTCAATGCAGAGAAATGATTGCCTCCTACCGTGCTGTAGTATTGTCGACGGACTCCTCAGCATTTAACCCCCCTCCGCGGAAATCTCGTTCTGTCACCGCGGACGTATCGTAGCACTTTCTCTGGGCCTATGTTGTCTTATTTTGTTTTAGCGCTTTCTTCTGTCACATCGGTTTGAGCAACCACTGATGTCCGCCCCGTGTTACTATTTCCATCACTTGTCTGATCTCCTCCTACAGGAGTTGATATTTTGGTGTCATCACCACATGGCTTGTCGTTGTCCAGTGCGAGTACCGCGCACTCTTTTGTGTTATGCTCACCCCCGTTGGTGACCACTATGTCGTACACCCTGTGTAATGCAAGTTGACTTCCTTTTATTTTTTGCGTCCAACTCAGAAGGTCATGTTGTCATTTGTCATTCGACCTCACAGCTGAGTTTTTTTTCAACAGTGCTAGCCTGACTAGAACTGCTGTAGATTCAAAAAATGTGTTTTAGTGTGCGTGCCAACATGTCAGCGTTCTGTCGGCGTTCTGTCGTTGCGAGTGTCCTCGCATTAGTTTTCACGTCGACGTACGCAGTGCCCAGTATGGAATTGTAGTGTAGTCCCCTTGTTGTGCACATGTCTTCAACCGCATGCAGCATCTTGCACATTTAGTCGTGCAGGATGTTGTAAATATTCTTCCAATTGTTTCCACACACGTTGTAAATATCGTGCCAATTCTGGGTTTGCACCCAAAAACGCGATGTCCTTCATTTACAGTAGTCGTATTGAGACTCGATTCATCACGCTATGGGGGGTCATATTCGGATTGTTTGTTTTGTTGTTGTTGGGCACTAGTTTTGGCACTACGGTAAAGGTAGACGGCACCGTCGCACACCAGTGGAGGGATGTGATAATAATATATCCAGCGTTCGCGCACACCATTTGTCTTGAGAAGATATGCATCGTTCCGTTACACTCTGTCTCAATACAGACATGAATGGACGATAGCATACATTATGTGTCTGCTTCTTGCACCCTTGTCTTGTCATTCTCATCCACTGCACACTATTATATTTGTCGTATGACAGGGACTTGTTCATCCATGCCCGTCTGCGACCAGTCAACTTGTCGCTTGTATATCCAACATATTTTTCTTGAGTATTTTTTTTGTTGAGAGCGACCCACAAGTAAGTACATACTGTCACTGCTCAAGTCAAGCTATTAAACTGTTGTTGAATTCTGATCCGGTCTCGAACACCCATCAGATGTCAAAAGCAAGTTAATTGGCCAGATGTCTTTTACAGTATGTCATACTTGGTGTATAAATTATTGTCTCCGTCAGGTATGTCGTCATATTGCTTTTAAGCATACATATGACCTTGTAACGCCTGTCGAGCCTTCAGCCATGTTGTCCACACGACTAGCAAACGCTCAGCCGTGTAACGTGCGTCTTACTAGCATATTATTGCTAATAATCCCGGGATGTTATTATTACTGTCGTTGCTCCCGCACGCAATTGTCCAGGATCGTAAATGTCTATATTTGTCGTAATCCACAGCTGGCCAGCCACAAAGTCCGCGATGTGTAATGCACATGTCGTCTGTGAAAGGATTACTCTCTTGTCATCGCTTAACTATTGTTTCTAGCCGATCCTATGTCCGGATTTAACATCCGCTTGTCAACGGTACTACAGCAGAAGGTATGTCCTGCTGTCATGTCTGACATTTTATATGTCTGGCAAAGATATTTCTCTTGCCTTGTCAAAATGAGTGTATAAAAACTCCAGGCGTTAAGCGAATCGCCACTGGAAGTATACAATGTCAACTAGACGTGTTGTAACCCTTTGTCTCTGGTTCCATTACTTTCAAGTTTTGGTGGAGTGCGAGCTCTATCACCACCAAAACTGGGGGGTGATGTGGATACCATGTCCCCGGAACCAACACGCCTACTCATATAAGTCGAAACCCCTTGCATCTTCGGGAAACTCGTTCTCGAAGCTCTCCTCGGGAACTCGGGAGATTGTCACGTCGAGACCTCGCCACGGAACCTTCTCCTCTACGTTCCTCTGACGGATCCTCCGCGGCGGCTATTCTGCCTGGCGGATTCTCCGCAGCGGGACTTAGGAAAGCCCCGCTGGATGGTCCTTTGACCCGAGCGCCGTGGCAGCAACGACAACTGCTCGCCCCTCCGCTCTCACTTGTCTACGACTTCTCGTCTCTCCCTTGTCATCGGATTGCTGTCTCACTCCGAGTTGTCACACACTCCAGCCGTCGTAGTTTACCAGTTAGAACACTCTGCTCACGCAGAGAGGAGTGGGATCACGACCCACCGGCGGTGACGACTACAGAATCTTATGAAATACTGCTGCTGCTGCTGTGCTGCTGCGGGGACTGACAGCTGCTGCTGTGCTGCTGCTGCTGTAGCCGCAGGAGAGCTTTGCCAAGCAAGGCGTTGCTTTGCACTGTGATACGTGCTATATACACGAGACGATGTGGTCGTGTGTGCACTTTGGTTCTACGCCACGTGTACCAGGGAATAGGTCAGGGCAACGCTATACCAGTATACGAGTATATATCCTCGCCGAGTCTCTCTCACCTTACTAAGGAGCAACCCTGTAGGCTTGCTTTGCGCGCAGCCCATCGTCAACGCCGGTCGGGTTTGCCTGTCTGTGCCCAGCTCGTGGACGCGAACAACGCCGGGAGGATCACGACAGCCCACAGCAGCAGCACAATAGGGACGCCTGCTCGGCGATGGCCGAAAGAAGAACGGAGTCTGATTCAAGCTGCTCTGATTTGACTACACCAGTAGTACGAGTACGCGAAGAGCAGTAGTGGTATAACAGACAGACTCCAGACATGTGCGTCGTACACACGATTGTATGATATCAGGTACCTGGTATGTACAGACAGCACTATAATTATAATATACCTGGTTGTTGTTGTTTGTTGTTGTTCTCACATTAACCCTCTTAGGACCCCAGTCCCGTTTTGGGGACAAACTACTTATAATTAGAGTGAATTGTCCCCAGATATGGGAGTGCGGTGCTAAAGGGGTTAAATCTCTGACGAAGGAGACCGTGGTCACACAAAAGGTGCTGGAGCCCTAGGAAGATCCGAAAAATGAAAAAAAAAAAAAACGGAAATTCGGCTGCCTCAAAATACACGAGACGAAAAAAGCGCAAGCAAGATAAAACCAATGTGCAAAACTGAACTAACATGGCCGCGGGTATATCCTCTCAACTATAACATAGATAGAAGAGTACCCTCGTTCCCACCACTAACCAACTCGTGGCTCCTGACTACAGCGGATGCTGTCTGAAGTGCTGCCTGCACCGTACGAAACGCACGGTAGTCGTGAAAACGAAAGAGTAACACACCTCCTGTGCCTGCTATCTGGAGTGTTGTCAGAGTTTTTTTTTTTTTTTTTTTCCATCCCATTCATTATCTTCGCACATCTTCTTCTCTCTCTCCTTCCAACTGGTAACTCAGATCCGGGGTCACATAGCAGGCTCTTCTCCCCCCTTCCCGCTACGGTACGTGCCTTCATTTTTATCGCGAGAAGATGTCAGCCTTTTCTTCCCTCGTCGACTCGCATCGAATTGTGCCTACCCACGCTGCAAGGCGCTCTCAACAATTGAATCCCTTTTTTTTATTTTTGCAAATAAAGTCAAAGTCCGACCCTCCTAGGGCTCGAACCCAGGACTCAAACAAGTAGAATTCGAGGTTAACCACTTGTCAGAGTGAAGACTCGCGGATATGCAGTGAAAAAAGGAGCAATCGAACCTTACTACCACACGAATATCAACCATCGCCATCTCTTCCTGGACTGTCTGACACAATAAAGTTGCAGCACAGTTATGATACCACGTCCCTGATAATTGCGTAGGTTATTCCCCATGAAGGGTATACCACTCGTTAAACTACAAAGACCCCAGTAACGACGTTTATAACAAGTACCGGTAGATACTACTATTCTGCCTCGTGAAAAACAATACCAGGAAAAAAACAAACTATGACTGCTTCTCTCGTGATGATAGTGTGCGCGCAGATATGCTTTAATATGTGTCAAACGTACGGTATCCATGTATCCAGGTAATATCCATACGTACCCACGCTGAGTATGACCGGAATTATAAAGCCCGTTTTAATAATAATAATAATAATAATAATAATAATAATAATAATAATATTAAAAAGAGCGTATATTACCGTCCAAATTGCGGCAAATTGGTACCTGGTATGAAAGAAGATACTGGTATATGTATACCTCATATCATTCCGTTACGTATTACACACCTGGTACACACAGACAGTAAAGTACGGACGCCTGGGCATATATCTTCGCGAGTATCCAAAACTAACCGGTAAAAATCAATCGGATTCGGGAAATCGGAAAGCCGGAGACACAACAACACTGGTACGTATATAGAGTTGGTTTTGCAATCTGGGAGTAAAGGATCTTTATTAATTATGAATAGGTGTGTGTGTTTGATGGTAAAATTTGAACAATACTACTACGAGTGAGTAGCCGTCTCGCAAAGCAGGCGTCTGATACCTAGAGGGCTGCGACTGGCGATCCTCTCGCATCACGTTGCAAAGCTCTCCTCTTGCGGCTCGTACAGCAATAACAGTAGTAGTAGCAGCATATACAGCCCTATTCTCTGGTAGTTTTTTTCGTTCGTGCATCGTGTAGCACATATAGTATATACATATATATACATGATATCACACCAGGTGCCAAGTACACCTACCTGGTATGTACAACGTACCTGTAATATTTTATACCAGGTGTATATACCAGTATACGTACCAGGTATCAGGTATATATATGTATATGTGGTATTGCACTCTCGTTATTCATCCAAGATGTTGTAAGCTGTAACAACAATGGTAAATAGTCACATTACATTGCAAAAAACGCGGTGCAAGTATTACAGTACGAGTATTATAGTGTACTAAGTATGATACCCACAATTCTAACACGAACGACTGTTGCTGTTTGTCATCATACAGTAAGGACCCGCCAACAAAAGAAACACCTATAATAATCGAGGCAAGACCGAGATTCTTATGGGGGCGCGATCTTCAAACAACCTTGTGAGCATCTATTATACAGGATTTAGTGTAGAGCTCATCACCACTGTGTGAGCCGTTTTTCCTAACACAATTTTCTTAGCGTTCAAGTAGCGTTCTCCAAAAAGTTAGTATTTTGTTCTTGTAAGGTTCTTTCTTAATCGCGGGCCTACACTGTAGCTCAGCCAAGCGCCCCGGTGGTAAAAGCCTCGAAAACTACTCGTATATATTGTCGAAGGTCAGGGGAAGAAAAAACGAAAAATCGAAAAATCACCCGCCGGGTGGTTTTTAATCTTTTGGAGGCTCTATTACGAGGGACCATAGTTAGTAGGACCTATGGTATAAATAAAAAGCTATATATTTGACCATTTTTACCAACAATATTTGGTCCTATTAACTATGGTCCCCCGTAATAATGTCTGCCAAAAAAAGGACTTACCTGGTACGTATTAACAATATCTTTACTGTCATGGCCCATATAGGGTTGAGCAACTTTTTCTAACGTGAGAATAGCGCCTCCTATCCTGTATGAATTTCGGTTTTTCGAAAATTCTACGCATGTATCTATCCGGTGCCCATCTCTATTACTTTTTTAGAACACTACACACTGTCGGATGGCAAGCTTAATCATGTAGCAGCAACTTCGATAATAGGGAAGGAGAAGAAGAGAGCGAAGACATTATTAGTAGGTGGGAAGGGAAGAAAATACCATCTGAATCTGTATGATACATTCCGCAGTTAGTTCTGATGTTGATCAGAGATAATTTTATCTGATCATATTATTTCCCTGAGGTACTCGTCCGCTCCGGTTTTTTAGAGTTTGTCCTGCGACCACGGACGGACTCGATATTTCGGGCATGACAGGAGTCAATGTGAGAACAACAGCGATAACTGTCCAGAGGTCACAGCCGCCGGTGGGTGGGCCGGAACCCCCCCCCCCCACACACACACTTCCTGCTAGGACTTTGCGCCCTTTGATTATGTCCCGAAGTATGCACACTGATGTAGAACTGAACGTCTGCCGTTTGGACTGGCCAACGTTGGTTCTGTGGACTTTCGTCGCTTTGTTAGTTTCAACCGTTCAGGCGCGACCACCCGGAAACACACGGGGTAGGGTCTCATGATGAGCCCGTGCCGCACGAAGATTCCTTCCATTGTGTAACTCGGGCAACAATTTGCAATCATCCTTAGTTCCTTTCACGCGGTGGTGGCCGTCTCGCTGTTGTCGTCGCTCGTTTATCGTCAGCTTTCCGTCCTCTCAACTTCCCAAGAAGGCTCAACTAAATACGTCGGTTGACGGTGCTCTCGTGCCCCTTGACGCGCGGACTTGACGGTATTGACAGCATTGACGGCCTGACGGACAGCCGTCAAGGAGCCCCCCACACTATGTTTGATACATCCCAGGCGAAGAACGAAGATGATTCAGGATTTTAGTGTTATTCTCCCGGCAGGGTAGAGACAGTATTGAGTGACCACGTGGGTATCACGTGCACTCACAGAGACAACCGCCAAGTAACCTACAGTAAGCTGAATCCCGAAAAGCCACGAAACCACCGAAAGGCTGAACAACCATGTTCGAACACACTGCAAGTAGAGTACCGAACCACACTGGGCGATAAAGATAACACACCCCTTGGAACTAATTTCAGGGTCGATCTCCTTCACAGCATGGGGGGGGGAGGGAGGGGGCGCACACGGCGAAAATGGTGTTGGGAAGATCTCGTCGCGAGATCTGTGTCCATAGACACTGTCTCTCGAAAGGCGTTCACTCTCTCCCCGCTGCCGAAAACCGGCTCTGAGAGTTCGCCAGAGGGCGTTCGTTGTCTAATCACCCGTGTAACACGGTATCTGAAGTCGAAAGAGGCTTGGGCGGGTCAAAACTAGCGTAGAGACCGTCAACCGCACCGACAGCCCTTTTTAGGTTCAACCATTGTCCGTACCAGGGCTACTGAACGAATGCGCATTGTCGCTCAATGTTTTTAGCGTTCGTTTATCTTTGACCCGCGCCCTCCCCCCCTTGTCAACCCAATCCGAGTGCTTCCAGTATTTGGAGGAGGGTTCCGGCTTCCGCCCCCCGTCAACTCAACACGTGTGGTTCCAGTATCTCTACAAGAGGTCCTCCTTCCCCCTCGTCCCATCAATGCATGCGGTTGTAGTATAAGGAGAAGACTCACTCCTTCTTTCTCGTCGGCTCAGCGCGTGTGGTTCTAGCATTACGAAAAAATATCCTCCCGCCTACCCCTTGTCGACTCAACACGTGTGCCTCCAGTACTAGGAGAAGAATTCCTCTTTCCCTCTCGTCAACTCAGCGCGTGTACCTCCAGCATAACGAGAAGAGCTCGTCCTTCACCCTCGTCAACTCCACGTGTGTGATCCCATTACTGCGAGAAGCGCTCCTACTTCCTCCTCGTCCACTCTACGCGTACGGTTCCAGTAGTACGAAAAATTATCCTCCTTCCTCCCCCTTGTCGACTCTATGCGTGCTGCATAACGTGTAAGGTTCCTTCTACCCGTCAGCCCAACGCGTGTTGTACCAGTATTGCTAAATAGAAAAACATCGTCTTCAAACCTATTCCGAACCCTACCCTAGCACTATTTTTTCTCCGAACCCCAAGCCTTGGCCAAGCCCTAGCCCTCAATCCCCACCCCTTAGGTCTACCTCAGCCCTTGGTCGATCTTCATGAACGTTCTCCGCAAGGGATCTGGCACGCAAACAGTAACGATGAAAACGATGTCGACAAACGCGGCATAGGAATGAAGAGTAGAAGGTACAGCAGATACAGCAGCAGATGCGCATACAATGAGCAGCTACAGACAGTAGGTACAGTAGTAGATACGCATACTATACGCTGAAAAGACGAAAAATATGTCACTGCGGTAGAAATAGTTTCCTCGGGTATACACACCCTGCCTTATAGGAGTGGGACATGTTTTTTCTGTGAGGGCGTGCTACGATATGGGCATATACACGTAGCATTTGTTCGACCAAACGCAATACATTTCTGGCTGATGGGGGCTCCTCCACTGAGAAGACCGCGGAACTCTACCCGGTAAGGCATGCCTTTATCATTGGAACACCATTCCTTGTATGCTCCCTCTCCCCTCCTAGAATACCACTGCGGCCGACAACATAGCATTGGGCTATTATGTGAACACGGCGGGTGCCTCTCAATAACGCAGGTACGGGACACACCGGCAGTTGAGCCTGCCCTATAGCTACTGCTGTCTTATCCCGATGTAAGGCCACATACGCCTTACCCTCGGGATAAGGCCGGAAGCCGGCTTTAACGCGGGAGAAATCGCTTGGACGCCGTGTTGAGTTTGAAACCGGGATGAGCCGTTTTTCCCTTCCTTGCGTCTGCTTTTGCCTCGTCAATGACTGTTTTATCTCTACGTTTTCCTCACGAATGACTGCCTTATTGCGAGCACCCACCGGTATGAATATCAAACCAATACCATATTCCCCGGCCGTAGTGGAGTGGCACACACACCGACACAAAACACGACATCGCTCAAGAACTTGGGAGTGGTATTTCCAAAACAAGCATTTCTCGTACGAAAACAACGTGTTATAGTCTGAAGATGGTGCGCAGGAGATATCAACGATTCGACGCAAGTCAAGGAGGGAAGGAAAAGGCCGAACTCATGCCGCGATACAGACGAGCGCAGGGCGGGAGGGGGGGAGGAGAAGACGCCTGCCGTGCGACCCCGGATCTGAGTTACCAAACGGGGGGGTAAGCTGGAGAAGTGCGTGGGGTGAAGAGTAATATTGGGAGGGGATGGACAAAACAAAACCCCCCAGAAGATGCCCTCCTTCCTGATATGACTGTGTGAGCCTGGCTCACCAAAAAAAAGTATCGTACGCATGCAATATTTTGTTTGTTTGTTTGTTTGTTTGTTTATTATTTTAGCTTGGTTTTGTTTAGATACTTGAGAGGAAAACAAGACGACCCTCGCACGCCATCACGTTTTTTTTTTTTTTTTTTCTTGTTCTTCTCCCCTCTTCTTCTCCTTCTTATGCTATTTGCGTGGCAGGTCGAAGGTTTTGGTCCACGTTTCAGCGCGATCTTTCGAAGGGCCTTTCTCTCGTCGTCTCTGACCCTGCCTCAGAGGTCGCAATTTCGCTCGTAGCCGCCAAGCACACACTACCGCCCTTCCTCCCCCACCCCCACCGGGTCTTCCAGCCTCCTCTGGCGATAGTGCCTGGACAACCCGAACTGCCAGACGTAAGGTGTTTCTCTCCTACTAGGTCGCGAGGTGGACACACGCCATATATAGGGAAATAGCCAGACCAGGCGTCTGCCCGGTGCAAGGCCGCCGGAGGAGGATGGACGCTGCGAGCTGCCGGATGAAAAAAGTCGTTTCTCTCCTACGTCTCGCTGCAGAAAAGCGCCCTCCTGCTAAGAACCAGACCAGATATAGGCTCTGCTAAGGCCGGAGTAGGGCGCGTAGCCGGCAGAGATAGTAAGCGTTTCCGGGCACACAGCACCCTGCTTCAAGGAAGAATCAGACAAGAGGTCAGCCTTGTCCATACCGGAAGAGTGGGCAAAGCCGGGGACGAACTTAAGTGCTTCCGGGCACACCCAATGCTCTGCGTAGTGGAAAATCAGACGAGACATCGGCCCTGCTAAGGCCAGCGGAAGGCGCGCAGCCTCAGGAGCATATAGGTGTTTCCAGGAGCGTAACGCCTTGCATTGCGGAAGAGTCAGACAAGACGCCGTCCGTGTCAAGACCGGAGGAGTATGCACAGTCGGAGCAGAAGATAAGCGTCGCCGCGCACCCATCGCTCTGCCTGGCGGAAGAATCGGACAATTCATCGACCCTGTTAAGACCGGAGGAAGATGCGCAGCCGTAGCAGAACATAAGGCTCGCCGCGCACCCAATGCCCCGCGTAACATAAAGAAACAGGCGAGACGCTGGCCCTGCAGAGACTGGAGGAAGGCACACAGCCGGAGGAGGAGACGACAAGAAGCGTCGCTACACACCCAGCGCCTACTCCTCTAACGCCTGAGGTGGTGGTGGTCGCGCCCGTTGCTGTATTTGGTCGTTTTTTGTTGACTGATGTGATTATCGATGTTAAGGCACAAGCCAGCATCCGCTGACAAAGTCGAGCTCGAGATAGAGTCGGCCGTGGTTGACTAAATCGAGCTAGAGCCAAAACGGGCAGCCCCTGTAGAAATTGAAGGGAAGACGCAGTCGGAGATAGCGCTGCGGGGCGCTTGAATTTGGAAGGGCCATAGGGAGGGGCGGCTGCTAAGCATTTCCTCGAGAAAAATATTCCCGGGACCTTCACGGGTTATGAACCGGCTCGCGGGTAACAAATGCTTTTTAATTTCACGGTTTGGGTCGTGTCGGGTCGGGTCGGTTCGGATCATCCTTCCCTAAACCGACCCGACCTGACCCGCGAGGTTGGCCCAACCCGTGAACGGCGCTGACAATTATTTCACAACCGACACCCCAGTTCAAGCGCATGCAGCGTTTACCTCCGACTTGCGCATTGACTTCCTTTGCGACCCATGTCTATTCCGACGAAAGTTCATGGAAGTATATGTTGTTTGCACCGTTATTTGTCGAAATACGGAGTGACTTAGAAATGAGGATGCGGTTTGCCACCTCGTGGCTTCAATATGTATGTTTGGTGGCGTAGCACGAAGGCAGGAATGGCTTGGCACAGATGGGATTCACTTTTACGGGGGGCCATAGTTAACAGGACCAAATATTGTTAGTATAAATGGTTAAATCTATAGATTTTTATGTGTACGACAGGTCCTATTAACTATGGTCCCCCGCAATAGTGTGGTAGTGTGCGGAGTGGTGTCGGTTAACGCTGTATCTATGGCGGTATTCTTGTCTAGCGCATGCATGTCGGCACTCCAGAGGAAATACCCGTCACACGACTGTGTCGGCCACGCGAAGCAGCTGTTACAGGGATGGAGTGTAGGGTAACAAGCTTAACAGCGTCCAAACAGAGACACCGCCCAAGACAAGCGCGTACTGCACGGCATCACCGCTACGCCAACTGCGGCCGTGCTCGTTTTCCTTGGAGTCCTTGCGCCTCGTCTGGAAAGTCGCTTATTTCTCGGGTGAGGTATCGAAGCCTCACTACGAGGTATGGGGGTGGATCTATCAACTTATTTCTTTGTTCACTAGCCGCATCTTTGATCTCTCTTCCCGATTTTGGGATGGTATGGTTATCATCCTTATATCGTCGTGTGATCTGCATCTATGACTATTCAGTGTGGGCTAACGTGATGGAGTAGTACATCCACCGTAGAGGAACGTATATATTTACCCGTATGAGAACCTTATACGGTTGCACGTAGCGCTTTGGGAATATACCCCTGTGCTAATCTTATACGGCTACACGTAGCGCTTTAGACATATACTGGTAGGTGAATCTTATATGGCTACACGTAGCGCCTTGGGAATCTTCCATACGGAAACGTCCCGTTAGACACGTGCATGCATGCAGGTTAGTTTTGGTCAACGTACGGGCTGAGGTTGTGGTCCCGACGAAGCATACCCTCGCTCACTTGAGCTCTCTCTCTCCCTCTCAACTCACTTGAGGAGCAACAATAAGAAGATCGTGAACTACGAGCAGCGTGCCCTATCCAGCATCGGCATCCCTGTGTCCATCACCTGTTTATATCTCTGCACTACCCTCACATCGTTTCTGCAAGACTTCTCGATAGCGACCAAAATAAAACGACAACTAGGTGCTTTAGCACCCACCCACGGTCATGGTGCGCCAGTGCCGTGTGCGAATCGTTGCATTGTGACTCGGACGTCATTTCGGATCGCGTCCCTCAATCACGCCGCGTCCGTGGCTGTTGCTGTAACCGTCATTTTGTCACATATTTGTTTTCGAAGCTTTCCCCCTATCAAATCCCAACAGGGTTAAGATTGCCAAGCTGGTGGATCGCGTCCCTCAATCAAGCCGTCCCCGTGGCCTCTGCTGTAACCGTTTTTTTCCCCCCCGAAGTTTTTCCCCTCTAAAATCCCATCAGGGTTAAGATCGCCAAGCTGGTCAGGTCGCGTTGCCCCCCCTCCCCCCCCCCCCCCCGGTCGTTCTACCCGGGTCCCAGCGAGTGCACATGTACGATTTGTACTCGCATGAAACCTCTCTCGCGGGGCTCCAGAAGGGGAAAAAAAAAAACACGATAGTAAAAAATATCGAGTACGGCTACGGCTACCTGCGTGACTGGAGGAAGGTGGAAATTGGTATGCCCGAGTTACAATGGTTGAACGCGAGAAGTCGTACGGCTCGGGCGCAACATGATCCTTCCTTCTTGCCCCGTACCGCTCGGGGCTGACGCCTTATGTTTGACATCACCAATGTTATCAACCATTGTGTCGGTCGCTGTCTGGGGGGTCCCAAAGGAGTTAGACTACGTAACCACATTGCGAGTCCGATAGTTCTACCAGGTACCTCGTACCAGGTATACCTGTGACTCGTGCTGCTACGGGGACGTATAGGATTTTTGGGACGAAAAATATCACCCGGACTGACCGGGTTCCGTAAGCCGATATCGTTGGAACGCCAGTACTACTAATATTACGCGGGACCGTAGTAAACAGGACCTACGGTACACACAAAAACCTATATATTTCCCAATTTTTACTGCCAATATTTAGTCCTATTTACTATGGTTTGCAGTGTTTTTCGTTATATACCTACCGCTGTTACGGGGCTTCGGGATTGTTCTTTGGGTTGCATTTTTATCCCGGGGGGGCATAGGAATCAGGACACAATCTGAACGGTACAAATACTGGAATATATAGGTTATGGTGTACATGATGGGTCCTGATTTTTATGATCCCCAGTAGTACCGTTTCTCTGAATCAGTTTTAGGGTGAGGTGAAGAACTCCTATACTATCATCAAGTGAGGAGCCTCCCAAACTTTAGGTGCTACCGTGGTATGATGCCGTAGCACGCGTCATCTCTGTGTGCTACCGCGGTATGATGCCGTAGCACGCGTCATCTCTGTCTGACTCTTTTGTCTCCGAATCACAACAAGCAACGAAACTGCGGCCGTACTTATCGCAGCGCAGAATAAGTAAAAACGACATGATTGCGTCTCCTTCTGCGCAGCACGCTCTCCTCCTCCTGTGTAGGAAGACCCCTTCTTCAAAGGCGGGACGGGGCTTGCGATATCAGCCGGAGGCTATCAAGAGTAAGACACGCCGCTCACACACACGGAGATACCATCACTATTGTCGCCCCTCCATGCAGCGAAAGCATCCCGGTGGACGGACTTCGCCGCAGAGCAGAGACGAACTGAATTGACGGGAGCGGCGTGAAGCCGGACAAAACGTGTTTCCTTCTATCAATAGTCACAATGGTTGATGCTTCCACGATATCAAACCAGAAGCCCGGACGGCGAAATAGTGGTCCCGCCACGTCTCTAAGCGGGTGTACTCGGATCACATCCCAAATTAATGCCACCAAAGGCGGCTCTATTTTGCGGGGGCCGGGCAAAACAAGGAGCGACTATCCAGTCGGGACATGTTCGGGACGATGGCTGGCGGGGAGAACCCGAGACCCGGCGGGTAGTTTAGCACTTGGCATAGGTGCATAGTCGAAGACCTTAGAGAGTCCCGAGCCACCGAAGGATAAATGGAGCATTCTCCCTTGGTGTTCGGAGTTGAGACCGCGCTGTAGTCCACCGCGGCAAAAAAGGTGGGGAAAGGTACCGGGGGGTCCTTGAAGCAGCCGTACGAATCATGGGTGAGGTGGCACGAGGATGGAGCACAGTTGAGTACGCAGCGCCGCGCATCCGCCGTGGGTGGTTCCCAAGGGAATGGGGCGAGGGGGGGCAACAGGAAGAGTGGAAGGAAACCCGACCGAGGGAAAGCAGGGAGGGGGGGGCAGCGGGAGGAGCAGAAGGGAAACCGCGGTGGATGAAAGTAGGAAGGAGACGGCAGACAGGGTCTAGCGAGGCACCAGGCCGACTATTACGGGGGGCCATAGTAAATAGGGCCAAATATTATCCGTAAAAATAGCTGAATATATAGGTTTTTGTACGTGCCGTAGGTCCTGCCAGGTGTTGAATATATACTTCGTATATATATATATATATATATATATTTTCAACATCACTTTTACTTTCCAGCCTTGCTCGTAGGAGGTTTTACCCTCGGCGATCTTCTGGACAACCCGTGGTCACAGGTGTCGCCCCTTCTCCTCCCCGGCACGTGCCTTTATTTTTTGTCGCGCATAGGGTTCAGCATTCCCACTGCTCGTCGATTTTCATCGAATGTAGCTAACTCACGCTCTCGCGCTTTCCGCCAATCAATTTCTTTACGCAAGAAAAAGTCCCTTCGAGCATGCACCCGGTGATACGTGAACCCACGAAATTGATCTTGATAGGCACGCGGACCACCTACCAAGCCACCGGGGACGCCGGCATTATGGTCCCCCGTAGTAGTGAATGGAACATGCCTATGCTACTCGTGCGGCCAATTGCTGCAGCTGGCTCGAACGTAGTCTGACTTGGTTTTCGTTTTTCTTGTTGCGCCTTGATGCTCCGTGACTTTTCTTTCAGTTACTTTCATCTTTCTCTCGTCTTGTCATCATGACGAGAGCCTTGTGGCGTGGGTGGATGACGAGCCTGCTTTACTTGTGCCTGACACAGCCTCCCCGGGGGTGGGGCACAGTGGACGAACGCAGGACGGAGACGGCAGAAGCAAGGTACCTTGCAGACCGACTACTAGGTAGAACCTGGCTATGCTACGCGTACCGCAAACTGCTGCGGCTACCTAAAGGGTGTTTTTTGCTTGCTGTGCTTTGGTTCGCCTATTATTTCTTCCCTCGGTTCTTAGTCTTACCCTGTTGGTACGTAGTTGTGTTGTTTCTTTAGCTCGTTCTTTTTGAGTGTCTACGGGGGGGCACGACAGTTTTTCCTTTTCTTTCCTATTTTCTCCTTTGTTTTTTTTCTTTTCTTTTCTTTTCTCTCTTTCATAGAATGCGTATGTCGTGCTGATCCAGTTTGATGGCATGGCATTGCATTGTCTACTCTGTTTACTGCATAACAATGCAGTATCTCTGTGGCGTAGTTTAGTGGCCACATAACTTGTACTGGTATCTCTCTATTAACAGGATTGAAGAATCGGCACGGACACTGTTTGTGCTGGATGTCGACGGGTAGAAAGACCGGTTTAATGTGAAGAACACACATACCAATCATAAAAACTTCCATATCGCTGTCGCACCTACATCAATCTCCCAAGCACAACCACCACCATCCTTTCTGTTATTCTGAGGGTGGTTCAAAGATCATTGGATCACATGAAAATTCCTTCCACCCAATCTTGTATTCATACCCGCCCGTGAAAGGGAACCGATTAACCACGTAGCTTCCCCGTACGTACACTCTAGTAGGAGATGATATTCGCTGGAGGTAAAATATTTCACACATACGCTCGGACGCTATATGACGACAACCGAGGCTCGTAAGATATTAGGGATGCAAAAGTCTAAGCGTGCCCGTAAGTTACGACGAGCTGATACACAAGCTGGATGTAGCACACATCCCTAAGATTATTTTGTGGTGGCACTACATAGGGTCAGCTACTGCTGCTGTGCTGTGGGTATATATAGGGTCCCCCTCCTCCAAGTGAATGCTGACAGTTGTGTGATAGTCACGAGTTCGGAGACAGCCGCGTCCGCCCTCTCGCCTTTTTTTGGGCTATTTTTGCAACGAACGGCAGCACAAGATGAGTACTGCTGTATATACTGTAAGTACCGTCGTAGCCGAGGCTCGCAACCTGTTAGGGATGCAAAAGTCTACACGGCCGCCGGTCGCACGCTTGCGGGATGGGCGTATAGTGTAGAGGAGGAGGAGGCTGAGACTCGATGCCAAGAGATTGAGAGCGTGCGCTCCGCACTCCATGAAAAACGTTCGAAAAGACGGCAGCATGCTGACGATTCCTTGCCGATTGACCGAAAAGCGGCGGAACACCAGAAGGAGGTGTAACTTCTAACATCTAACTCAGGGAGTAGGGAGTGCCGGCAGCGCAGCTCTGTAAAAAGGTGCCGCCACAGCAGTTGCTGTGTACATCTCCGCAGCCACGTAGTAGTGCAGCTCCACCGCACCTGCCGCTGTACGATAGCGTAAGCACCATGAGTGCTCCCGTCTGTAGGTGACATGCGATATCCCTTTCATATACGAGTATCCCGCAGCCCGGCATAATTTATAATTTCTTATGGATGGCAGCTCTCAACCGAGCTTGGGTGGCATGTGCTATCGGGGCGCTCCATCGATGCCCCAGATACAGCCACCCGCGCAGGCCCTCACAAATGGCGACGCCGGGCGGAGAGCTGACCCTACCCATGGTTCAGAGGTCGGAAAGGACGAGCCGGAAAAAAACACGCGAATGCATACACTCTGTCGAGAGACCATGTCCCTGAACACTGATAGGGCAGGGATTTTCGGAGTTTCCTTCGTAGATCTCAATGTGAAGGCTCCGTGCGGGCGCCAAGTGGGTGGATCCTCCGACGCCGGGCACTTAAGGGGTGGAGGGCGAACGCCCCGCGAAGAAAGCTCGCGGAAAGACCGTCAGAGGCGGGAGAGATCCGCCGCTTAAGAATTGATCGGATAAGGCCGCGGGTCATCATGGGTATATATATATTTACAAGGGGCTACGCCGGCGGCCTGGACGGCCGCCGGTCGCGGGCTTTGCGTGATGGGCGTATACTGTAGAGGAGGAGGCTGAGAGACCCGATGCCAAGAGAATGAGAACGCGCGCTCCACACTCCGTGACCGTTGGAAGAGGGACCAAGGCGGCCAAATGTTGACCATTCCTTGCCCATTAACCGAAAAACGGCGGAATGCTACGAGGCGGTGTAACTTCTGACTCAGGGAGTACGCAATGGCCGACAGCGCAGCGCTCCGCAGCTCCGTAGGAAGGTGCAGTCACAGCAGCTGCTGTAGCACAGTCGTGCTGCAGCTGTACATCTCCGCAGCGACGTGGTAGTGCAGCTCCACTGCCGCAGTACGATAGTGTACACACCATAATTGCTGCTGGCCGTCATAAGTGCTGCTGGCTGTAGGTGACATGCGATAACTCTCGCATATATCCCGGCATAGTTATTTATTTCATGGATATCAGTTCTCAACTATTACAGGGGACCCTAGTAAATATGACCAAATCTTGTTATAGTAGAAATGGCGAAATTTACACGTTTTTCTGTGTACCGTCAGCCGTAGGTCCTACCAGGTCCACCGTAATATTATTAAGACTGGGCGACATGTATGTGCTATTGGGGCGTTATATCGATGTCCCAGAGACAGCCACCCGCGCAGGCCCCCACAATAATGGCGACGCCGACCGGGTATGTGACCCTCCCCATGGGTCGGAGGTCGGAGAGGACGTGCCGGAAAGAACCACGCGAATGCATACACTCTGTCGAGAGACCATGGCCCTAAATACTGACTGGGCGGGGATTTTCGGAGATTCCTTCGTAGATGTCAACGTTTAGGCTTCACACGAGCGCTACGGCGCTGAGCGGGCGGATCCTCCGACGCCGGGCGGTTCGGGTGTGGAGGGAGAACGCCCCGGGGAAGAAACCGCGCGGAAAGACAGTCAGGGGCGGGAGAGATCTGACAACCTAAAACGGATCGGATAAGGCTGAGGATCATAATAATAGGTGTATTTATACTACAAAGTTGCCATTTTTTAATGATATAATACCAGGTACCAGGTATTACGGGGGGGCATAGTTAACAGGACCAAATATTGTTAGTAAGAATGGTTAAACATAAAGGTTTTTATGTGTACCATAGGTCCTGTTAACTATGGTCCCCCGTAATAGTAGAAACGAACGGCGGTTTGGTATGATCATCATTACGACATTTTTTACCTCCTCTCGTTTTCTTGTTTGTCGCCGCGTTCGTTATTTGCGTTATTTGCGTTATTTGTCGTCTGATGGTATTGTGCGTGTGAGCTTTTAGGTGGCGAGTTGTGAATACACAGCGACAGAAAAACAGATAGATCCTGGCCCACATGTATACGTATAGCCTCTCGATTTATTTTACCAAACGAAAACGACTTCGCAGTAATATAATGAAAGTCCAGAGATGATTGAACTGCTCCCAGGATTTCTTTGTTTCCCAGCAACCTGCAACTAAAAACACGCGTTTCTCCGCCTGGGTTTCTTTCGCACACGGTTCGCTTTCTTGTACTGGGGTACTGGGTGTGCCATGTATGATCCTCGTATACCAGGTGTGTACTCTTCTTGTACGACCATGGTACAACAGCACGTATGCTGCTGCTGCTGCTGCTGCTGCTGTGGTGTCCCGTTGATCAGTGTGATACTAAAAAAATACCAGGTATTATACGAATACAGCTGTTCTACTCGTGCTATGCTGTTCAGCAGCAAGGCTGTAGTACTGCTAATAATAATACAGCGGTGTATGGGAAAGGATCCGGGGGATCATACAAACAGCGGTTTGAAGTTTCGTCACGAGCCACAAGCCACATGCCGAGGATCATACAAACAGCGGTTTGAAATTCGTCACAAGCCACAATTAGCTACACCAGGTATAATGCAGGCTACACATACATACCGATATATATGAGTACATCATGAGGTTTTCGTGGTCGCTGGTCTGCCCGGTCAGAGCCGCACACCCGCAGGAATTTACCAGGTACGTACCTGGGATGTATTATTTGTTTCATCCCTGGAAGTCACGGTACTGGTAGACGGTAGTATTTTGTACCATAGTGCCCACCTGCTGCGTCGATTGTTGCAGCAGTGTCCGAGTACGATGATCTGCTGCTGCTGCTGCTGCTGCTGCAGGACCGGGACGAAGGACGAGGATCACAGGATCACTCTCTTCTCCTTGCTGCAGCTTGCTCCTACTACGCTACACAGCAGCAGTTGCGCCGCATCTACTGCTGTGTTCTGTGTTCTGTGTTCGTCCCAATGTTTGCCCAGTGTTTGCCCAAGTGAAGCGAAGATTCATTTTATTTTCAATTTCATTCGAGTTATGTACAGCGGTCATGATACGTGACGGAAATCGAATCTTCTTTTTGGCACTATATCCCCAGGCTTGTGTGCATTTTGCGACTCTTTTTACCATTCCTTCGACCGAAAGAGCTGGACCGAAATCGATTTTTTTCGGTGCTACCCGACGGAAACCGACGGAAACAAATATGAGTTCTATTTTTAATAAGGGATGAAGTATATACTCAGATATTTTGAAGGTGTGGTTCCAGGAGTACAATCTCAAGAACCACCATCTTCGGTCTTTTTCCCTCGGGAGGAGCAGACGAAAATCGTCGGGGAAAAAAATGGAGTGAGGATTTTGCACAAATTTTGCGGTTCCACCGCCTGTCTTCATCTCCCAGACAGACACCACAGCTGGTCCCAGACAGAGCCGCAGAGTGTCAGAGAAGAACACACAAGACGCACTGCAAAGGAGCAGCCCCGGATCCCAGGAGCTCCCGTGACACCATGCGGTCCGCCGAGTGGAGACTGTTTCTTCCCAACGACGAAAACCGCAGGCACCCCGCCCAAGTGCGGACTCTCGTCTCCATGCTCGAAGATGTTGCACCTGTGGTTCGAACGGACTTTTATGTCAAGGCCGATGCGGATGTGGGCGTCAAGCGAAGGGTGAGCCCAGCCCACGTGGCCCGCTTTCGTTGGTGTTGGTGGCGGTGATGCTAGTAGTAGTAATGGTGGTGGTGGTGGTGGTTGTTGACTCAAGTGGCCGCACAGGGTACGTGTGAGATGGGAGACGCACAGCGGAAACGGACATTTCTTGGTCGAAAATGCCTTCTTTTTTTCACTTGTTTTCCTTTGAACCTGAAATATGTACGTACCACCCGTGGTACGACTCATTAAAATTGAATTTAAAAGGCCGCGGGATCTCGTAGGCTCGCGCAGAGTGTGGGTTGAGTGATGATGATCCTGTTCCTCTGTTCTCTTTGCGTGGCGGAAACGCGAGCCGGTTCGGGCAGCTTGCTGCCAATCGACACCTTCTACCTAGGTGCTCGGAGGATTTCGTCCAGAGCATGGGGAACCTGTTTATCTGCACGCGATGCACGTGTGTGCCAGATCGATAGGCTCGGCCGAGCTTCGAGTATCTCAGGGAAGATTCTCGTCCTATTTAACTATTAAGATACTGCTGTACTTTTATATCACCCCACATAATCATAGTTCGCACACAACAACTGTTTTTTTTTATCAAAAGTTTTTGTAACTGGCTGCTGCTGCTGCTGCTGCTGTGTACCAGTATCTGGTATAAAAATATCGATAAATTCCGCACCATACGGTATGGTCAGACAGAGTTTGCGACTGCTGTCTCTTTTTCTGAGAAAGCTCCTCACTTTCACCTCCGCACTTCTTCCCAATCCTTTCTTTCGTACATAATGGTACGCATCATGGGAGCGTTCTTGGCTGTATTATTGTTAATAGTACTCGTAGTAACTAGGACCAAATATTGTTAGTAAAAATAGGTAAATATATGGGTTTTTGTCTGTACCATAGGTCCTATTTAATATGGCCCCCCCTAATGGCCGGCCGCGCTGCTTGCGGGGGTGGGATCAGAGTGCAAAGGAGGCCCTGCCGGCTGCTAATTAATACCGGGTACCTGGTACCTGGTATTTAATGGCTATATACCAGGTAGCAGGTACCTGGTACCATCAGTATACATATTGTGGAGTCCCACTGGCGTTGGTGCCAGGCGGGATCAATGCGTAATTCCAAATTCTAATGCTACGGGTTGTTGCCCAGCCTGCGGAAAGGCCACATGCTCCGAAACGATGCTTGGCCAATTATTATTACGGGGGACCTAGAGTTAATAGGACATACAAGACGATTCGCTCCGCGGGCGGCCTACGCCGCCGGCTACGCTCGCTCAGGAAGGAAAAAAGTACATCAAATTATGCGAAGCGAACAGAGGTCCACGATTGAGTTTTAGGTCGTAATTTTTTATTAAATGATGAAATACGTCAGCTGTGAGTTCGACTGATTACATAGTTGATACTCAACTTTGCAAGCTGCGTAATATGTCTCGTCTATATCCCGTTTTTACTGAATTTCCAAATTTTATGAGAAGCCGTTCGCGCGTATTCTATATGTATTCCCTTGTCAAGGATATAGGCCAGTGACTGCCCTGGATGCTGCCCGGGTCAACAGGACAATATACATAATCATCATTCTGCGCACTGTTGCAAACCGGCGATTTGATAATGCCAAGAGTCCCGCCGCCATGCTTCAGGAAAAAACAGCTCCGACGCCAGCTCGGATGCCACATATACGCTTCGCGTCGCGGATGTCGTACGTACGTACATACCCCAGGTAGGATACTGCTGTCTGTACTATTTTCTTCTTTCGATATGCTCTATGTCTGTACTCGTATGTACGAAGAAAGCGAAAGCACAGCACGGCACAGCAGCAAAAACAATGAAGATGAAACCGAAAACTCGGAAAGGGAAAAAAATCCCCGTCCCCTATCAGGTAATAATTTTCTGCCTGATTGGAACACCTTACAACCGGCCAAAAAGAAGAAAAGAAAAAATCGCACAGAAGAGCTTCCCTCTCAGCCTCGTACGCCGCCCGCCCCTCTCGCGACCACCTCGCTACCGATTCGGTTCGGGTAAAGCTTTCATCACTCTCTGCCACAATCAGCCCCGTCGCCCGCCTCGCGTGAAGCCCGGTGCTGACCGTGGCCGTCGTTCGCCAGCTCGGTAACGTTGGAGTTCAAACTGCACACCTCCCTCTTTCAACTTCAGCGTGGTCGCAAAAATAAGCATCGCTTGAATATTATCTTGCCGTCCCGAACGACCCTTATAACTCGTCCACACTCTATCAACAATCATAAACGGAAGCCAGACAAAGCCCGTTCATGCATCCCTCGTGTCTCGAGTCACACGCGACGCCTAGGCACGAACGCGGCGACCACGCTCCTTGCAACCCCCCCTACCCGCCAGCACCCGCTGACACCCGCGACGGCGCCGGGCTCTCCCGCCGTGCCGTGCTCGGAGTACACACACGCACACGAAACGAAAGACGAAAAAAGGAAGAAAGGACGTGCCAAGAGAAATGGAGAAAACCAAGAACTGCTGGAAAGGTCCGGCAAGTAGTAATGGAAAGCTGCCTAATTGGAACACATTACACCCGGCCAAAAAGAAGAAAAGAAAAAAATCGCACAGCAGAGCTTCCCTCTCAGCCTCGTACGCCGCCCGCCCCTCTCGCGACCACCTCGCTACCGATTCGGTCCGGGGAAAGCTTTCATCACTCTCTGCCACAATCAGCCCCGTCGCCCGCCTTGCGTGAAGCCCGGTGCTGACCGTGGCCGTCGTTCGCCAGCTCGATAACGTTGGTGTTCAAACTGCACACCTCCCTCTTTCAACTTCAGCGTGGTCGCAAAAATAAGCACCGCTTGAATATTATCTTGCCCTCCCGAACGACCCTTATAACTCGTCCATACTCTATCAATATCAACAATCATAAACGGGAACCAGACAAAGCCGTTCATGCATCCCTCGTGTCTCGAGGCACACGCGACGCCCAGACACGACAGCGGCGACCACGCTCCTTGCAACCCCCCCTCTACCCGCCAGCACCCGCTGACACCCGCGACGGTGCCGGGTCTTCCCGTGATGCCGTGCTCGGAGTACACGCACGCACACGAAACGAAAGAAGAAAAAAGGAAGAAAGGACCGAGAAAACAAAGAACTGCTGGAAAGGTCCGGCAAGTAATGAAAGGAGACGGTTTGGAAGTGGGAGCTCTGAGAGGCCAGGGATGTACCAACCGAGCACGCTCAGGGGTTGTGATCTAAGTAGGTAGTTCTATTCTATGGTGTACATAAAACCCTGTATTTTTCACCATTTTTACTAACAATATTTGGTCCTGTTAACTATGGTCCCCCGAAATATTACGGGGGACCATAGTTAATAGGACCTATGGTATACATAAAAACCTACTGGTACATATTTAACCATTTTTACTATCAATATTTGGTGCTATTAACTATGGTTCCCCGTAATATTAATAGTATCGATAGGGGAGTATCATACAATAACAGGTACCTACAGCTACAGCAGTACGTACGAATTCGAGAATCTTGCTTCAGAGCCGGCTACGACGTGTAACGTGCGATACGTAGGTATACGTACGTATACTATTAGTACTGCACCTACTGCTACTGCTGTGGTAGGTACCCAGGGGAACACGCAAGCAGCACGTAGAGTCTTCCACTCTATTAACTATTCTTAATAATAGAGTCTTCCACTCTACTCTCCACGCGAGATGACAAGCTTAACCCTTTCAGGACCCCAGTCCCGTTTTGGGGACAAACTACTTACAGTTTGAGTACTTTGTCCCCACATAGGGAAGTGCGGTGCTGTAAAGGTTAAGGGACCCTTCCGTCGCCAAGTGTCGTGTAGTGCGTTCGGAATTGGAGGTCCCTCATGTACGAAGATTTCGGGAGACGTGTCGATCAAGGCAAAACGTTTGCTGTCGAGGGCTGTATATAGGGCCGAGATTTCCAGTGTAAATAAAACCTACCAGGGTAGCACTTTGGTGTCAAGTCAATGCGTGTCGAGGCAAAGTTGCTGTCTGTCGTGGGGCGAAAAGTGCTGTCTCCTGACATCTTTGCTCACATATTATAAGGACATTTTAGTCATTAATATGAAGACGAAGCGGTCCTTATATTTTCGCCCAGAGCGGTAGGTCCCTTCTACCGTACCAGGCAGTTGGTACCGGCGCCTTACAGTCTAGTTAGTACCTGGTAGTGGGTAGTGGGCAACTAAAATGACGAAAACTTTGATTGTTGAGATCGATTGAATCGGACGTTTCGAGATACACGGGGGGGAAACCGGTTAAAAATTCATTAGCTGTCGTAACGAAGCCTATTGATAACAGTTTTTTATTTACGTCCTTTTTCCTTTTCTTTCGCTTCCTAGCGTCCCACACATCCGACAAACCCCGATCTACCGTAGTTAGCCCCCTTTTTGTACTGCGGTTCCGATCTGGGTACAAACCGCTCTAATTCCAAGTGCTTTGTCCCCAAAACGGGACCGCAGTACTAAAAGGGTTAAGGTCTGCAATCCCGTTTTGCGGCCATTTGGGGATATATGACTCTAACAATTCGAGTTACGGTAGATGGATGTTTCTGGGCAGTGCAGCACTGTTAATAAAAGGGTCGAAGATCACCTCAAGTAGATATATCGTACCTTTGCCGAATGCTATCTTCGTGCAAGAGCCGTTTTCAGGCAGGTTCCACACCCGGCAATCGCGTGTGCGCGAGGGGTAGTGTCCCGCCAATCGCGAAAACATTAGCTACAGTATTAATGTTACGGGGGACCATAGTTAATAGGACCTACCTGGTATGGTATAAATAAAACCTACCTGGTATATATTTAAGCTTTTTTACTAACAATATTTGGTCCTATTAACTATGGCCCCCCGTAATAGTAGATCATGCAAACGATCTGTTAACCAATCAAGGTGTGCATCTGCCCCGCAGTATGTAGATGGTGGAGTGGGGATCTGATCTGATCTGAGCTGATCTGTCTAATAATGTGAGCTAGGTTATATACTCATAGAATCAGGAATATATCCGCCCCAAAGGATCTAGATCGTGAAATGGGAATGATCTATCTGATCTGTCAAATGTGAGCTATTAATAGATGATACCAGGAACAGATCAAGAACATATCTGTCCCGATTTGTGTATATGGTGAAATGGGGATCTGATGCGATCTGGTTCGATCTGATACTATCATCTGTCGGAGGCGTGTGCTTGTTTCGTGCGAACTCTTCCCTCATCATCCTACTATTAAAGGGTGCCAGGTATCGGATATCTTATCGAGATTTCGGTATATCGTACCGATTATCGTGGTCTCTTGCCCTCCAACCCCTTTGGCTTCCCCCGCGCTTTTATTCTGAAACTGAAGGAAAGCTTCGGCGTGTATGTATTATAACATGGGCGTCAAGTATTGATATCGAACCGATGACGTTCGCAGTTCGTAGTCCTCTGTTTTTCGGTATCGCAAATCTCTTGAGATGTTCTAGATGTTCCAGATGACGATTCCGAAATCGATGTCCAACTCTTACGCCCTGCACGTGTACGTACTATTACGGGGGGCCATAGTTAACAGGACCTATGGTATCCCTAAAAACCTATATGTTTAACCATTTTTACTTACAATATTTGGTCCTGTTAACTATGGCCCCCCGTAATAAACGAGTTTTGTACTGGTTGATGCGCGTAACTCTAAGTACACCATGAGTACCGCGAGTATCACCCCCCGCCCGCCCACAACCCCCCGAGCCCTTGCACGCCTCGAAGTTATTTCCGATCCCTATATGTATCCATACTTGTTGATCCACATAGTGCAGGGCAGAGGTATTGCTGATTTCTAAGATTGCCAGGGACCCTATTAATAGTAATCAGGACCCATCATAGACGCAAAAACCCATATATTTAAAGAGTTTTCACGCAGCATATTCGGTCCTGATTACTATCTGGAGTCGATTGATATGTTGCCCCTTAATGTGATTTTGTCCTCATGTTGTCGGGTGGTGCCGCGAGTACAAGGACACTGCCACCTCCGCGATTGAAGATGTCTGCACTGCGCTTATGCAGATCCTGCACACAACGTATCACAACGGGAGGTCGGGCTCCCGCTCATGTGCAGGAGCGTCCTGCGCAAAACTTTGGGCAGGAGCGTCCTGCGGAAAAAATTGTGCAGGAGCGTCCTGCACTTTGTGCAGGGGTTGTGCGGGAGCGTCCTGCAGAAAACTTTGTGCAGGAGCGTCCTGCATGTGCATGACGTATGTCGTCATTTTCAACCTTGCAGGTCGGCCCAGACCAACCCAACCCCAGGCCTCACCCTAACCCTAACCCCAACCCTTTTGAGGGGCAGTCACGCGGCTCCGCCGCATGTTTTGGTGGCGTTCCCCCCCCCCCCCCCCCCCCCCCCGAAAAAAACGCCGGGCGGCCGAAACACCCGCCTTGACCAAGAATACCCGCCTACTGCACAAAGTTTTTGCCCAGGACGCTCCTGCACATGGGTCGAGTCGAGAGGTTAGGATATTTTGCAGACGAAGTTGAAGTAGATCATCACAACGGCGGGTTGAGAGTCTAAATGATGTGCGAGCAGCAGCAGTAGATGTTTTTGACCGTATAACTGTCCGACGTGTGAATTGCCTCACCCCCCCCCCCCCCCCCCCCCGCTCCGCTCCGCCCCCCCCCCTCAACCAATCCCCTGCCAACGCCAACAGGGAGGAGGAGCGCTGGAGTGCAAAACGCTCAAGCAGCGTCAAGCACTGGGCGGGGGGGTTGGCCCAGGAGCGGCGGAAACGTTCGAGAAAGTCAAGCTTGGGAGTGGGACCACCGCATCCCAGATAATCGAGCATCTACGTGAACAGGACGGCGGCATCTCAGAAATCCTGGAGTCCACCCTGAAGGAGCCTCTGGAGGTCCGGGTGATGAAGGCGGTGCGCAAGAAGAGCATACAGACGGCGGCGCAGGAGGAGGCGGCTAGCTTCGAGGTCACGGGTGCGTGCCCCGCCAGCTTCTTTTTACGGGGGGGCCGTAGTAAATAGGACCAAATGTTGTTGGTATTAATAGGTAAATATATAGGTTTTTCTGTGTACCGTAGGTCCTATCTACTATGCCCCCCCCCACCCGTAATAGGTGGTTTTGCACACGTCTGTATCGCCGTCTGTGATCACAGACCTTGCCGTGTTTTTCTGTAGATATGTATAACCAGGACGGACACTGGGTATACTTGCGTAGCAAATACGGGGGACCATAGTTAATAGGACCTACGGTACACACACAAAACCTATATATTTCCCTATTTTTACTAACAATGTTTGGTCCTATTTACTACGGTCCCCCGTAAGAGTTGGATAGGAGTAGTGGTTTCAGTGTGACGAGAATGCACGCTTACACCTCGGGAAAATGGTGATGAAGGCGGATCATCTATTGTCGTTCCTCACCTGGTCAGATGTTCGATTTCCGCTATATGCTCCAGATAATTGTATATTAGGGCAGGTGCAGTAGATTTCCTGATCTGTGCGATCTGTGTGATCTGTATGATCTATATCATGGGGGGCCATATTAAATAGGACCTACAGTAGTGAATACAAAAGCCTGTACAATTCCCTATTTTTACTAATAATATTTTGGTCCTATTGACTTTGGTCCCCCGACATGGCTCATGTTGCCGGGTGGGAGCCGTGTAATAGCTGCATGACCTGCTGATAGGACAGGTATCCTGGGTTAGATCTATACCACGAGTACGTACACAGATCCCGTTACAGCATCTATTTGACGGCAGATTGGGATGTACAGTAGATGATCTACCAACTCTGTCCGTAGATACTATTACGGGGGACCGTAGTTAATAGGACCAAATATTGGTAGTAAAAATGGTTAAATATATACCTGGTAGGTTTTTAAATATATCATACCAGGTAGGTCCTACTAACTATGGTCCCCCGCAATAGGATTTTTTTGTCTATTACGGGGGACCATAGTAAATAGGACCCAGGGTAAACAAAAAAGCCTCTATATCTGCCCATTTTTACTAACAATATGTGGTCCTAATTACTATGGTCCCCCGTAATAGTATTACCGTAAAAAAGTTCCGTGTATTCAGAGACACAGCGGTAGCTCGTGATACGTCCGAAAGGTTCACAGGCGCGTCCCTCCAGTTGTTTTCTGCCGGGAGGACTTGTCGTGTGTTCGTGTGTGCGATATGTGTGCGGGTGCTCTTCCCATCAGACTGCCATCAGGTTTGTTTCGGCCACCCGTGGGGCATTCAGCGCACCCCAGTGTCCGTGCTGGTTTCTCCTCGAAAGAGACGGCCGCTCTAGGCTGTGACCACGCACCTATCAGGCGGGGGGAATAGTACCAGCGAAAGGTGGGTGGCTCGTGCTCGTGCGCCGGGGGGAGCGCCGCTCGACCTTGCCATGGGGCGCGGCAGCAGAAGTAGAAAAACTGTGCGAAGTGTCAGTCAACGTCGCGGGGGGTCAAGGGGTGTCTCATCTCTTTCCCCCGTGACCCTGGAGAATCATGTAAATATGTTTTTATTTTTTTGTTTTTGCAACCCATTCGGGGAAATCTCCATCCGACTCGCTAAGACCCCCACTCGAAACGGTGGTTCAGCATATATAGGGGGGGTGGGCAGCGGCAGCTGTAAGTCAGCCCGCCGACGAGGTACTCAACGTTGATCGAGCCCGGCGAATTCTCGTCCGGTCAGCTCGTGGGAAAAAAAATCCTACGAAAAGGTTCAATATCGAGTACATAACCTTTCAGCTTGGCACTGATCATCAATCAAGCAACTGGCTCGCGTGGTGTTGGTTCAGCGCTCTCGTGCACTGTTTGCGTCAACCATTTTTATCTGCTGGCCCCCTGATTGGCCCAAGCTACACGTGCGCGTCTGCCGTACTCCGACACCCTGAACGGAACTGCCTGATTCCTTTCTTGTGATGTCCCCTGATTGGTCCAAGCTGTAGACTACTGTTTGCGCCCATCACGGTCCCGAGACCTCAAACGAGCGACCCGCCTCCCCTGGGAAACCCCCTGTTGCCCCCACTCGGCACCGGGTGCGTTGCCGCCGATCACTGCTCGAAACCCAACGACGCGATGTGATTGGTTCAAGGTACGCCCATCACAATCCGAGGCTCTGAACGCTAAAGGTAATGGCCCGCATCCCTTGGGCCACACCCACACCGAGATAGTAAATTAACTCATTGAAGCTGTCATCCGCATGGAAGTCCACCTCACAAGCGCGGCTCACCCGCCTTCATGCCATTCGTTCGCCCCGACACCTCGCGTTTCGCTTCGCGCTTGGTGGAAGCAATCGAATGCCTCTCGTCTGGTCGGTGAAAAGCCGGACTGCTCCGTCCCGGCGTTTTGTAGGGGTGCGATGGTCCACGGTCACATGATACGACTCCGGCCATGTATGACGTGAGTACCCCCCCCCCCCCCTTTCCTATCGAGTACCCCCCCCCCCCCCCCCCCCCCCCACCCCGACCCCCACCCCGACCCCCAATCGCCGGTGCTTGTTTGACACCAACGATTACGCAGAGGTGACGGTGACCTTTGCGGAAATGCCTGAGGACTACCCGAAGAAGTGGCTGACGTTCTGCGCTGAAGGCTCGCTAAACGCGATCGAGGCCTTCTTGGGCACCGCCGGCAAACCATTGGTGGCGCTGATGTCGTTGAGGGGGGCGTTGCAGATCGGATACCCCCAATTCGTCGAGATGATAGCTTCCTAGCGAAGTTTTTTTTTCTTTTTTTTGCGGATCGGACACCCGCAGCTCGTACGAGATAAGAGAGAGAGTGATCGCTTCGTCGTACGTAGCGAAATTTTTGCTGGACTGGTTGTTGGTGTACCCTTTTAGTGACGCCTCCGAGGTGTGCAATTTTTGGCTGCACCCACTCCTTCTCAATGACTAAAATCGCTCGGAGTTAGTGTGGGACACTCGCTTGTGAGGCTGGAGGAGTGCGCCCCACGATTTTTGGGGGGAAATTACTTGGAATTGGTGTGAGATAATTTGCAAGTTCTGTAGGGGTGGTAAGGGGGGGGGGGGGCTTAATTGCAAGTCGGCCTTACTTGCAAGTCGGGTACCCCCCTGTTCGTCGAAATGGTAGTTATATAGCTTCGTAGCGTTTGGGAGGGTCGGTGTCTTTTGACGGGAGACTTGCAAATCGGATACTGCCGATGTACGTGAGGGGAGACTTGCAACTCAGATACTGCCATTCCGTTGACATGATAGCCTCGTAGCGTTTTGGGCGTGTCGATGTCTTCGAGGGGGAGCTTGCAAGTGGGATACTTCCAGTTCGTTGAGGTGATGAGAGCTTCGGATCGATTTGAGCGGGTCTATAGTTTCGTGGAACTCGATGAGAGGCTTCATTTGGGGGGGGGGGGGGCTTCCGCGTAGGAATGCCGAAAATCGTTAGCATGGCAGGTTCGTAGTGTTCGCAGTCTTTCTCCGCCGAACCTGATGAGAAACTTCCTCTCTGGAGTGGGGGGGACTTTCAAGGCGGATATCCGAGAGCCGTTGAAATGGTGGCTTCGAAGTGTTTTCGGCGTGTCTGCTCTCCCGCCCAACCTGATAAGAGGCTTTCTGTTTTGGGGGGGGGTGTACTCGATAGGAAATACGTTGTACTCGATATCATGCATGACCGTAGTCGTACGACCATAGACCCTCGCATTCCTACAATGCCGGGATGGAGCATGTCGGGTTTTCACCGACCAGGCAGACATTGCTTGCACCAAGCGCGAAGCGTCGTGAGGTGCCTGTTTTTGGGGGGGGGGGGGCGGGGTTTGCTAGTCGGGTACCCCCCGATCCGTTGAGATTCTAGCTTCAGAGCGGTTGGGGGTCCGCGCAACCTGGCGAGAGGCTTACCTTCTTTCCCCCCCCCCCCCTTTTTTTTTAGCACTA
This sequence comes from Nereocystis luetkeana, assembly GCA_031213475.1. Lineage (NCBI taxonomy): Eukaryota > Phaeophyceae > Laminariales > Laminariaceae > Nereocystis > Nereocystis luetkeana. The sequence continues at coordinate 2,494,547 of JARUPZ010000020.1, forward strand.
TACATCACGCCTGGCGGTGTTGCATCAAATGCTACGCATATATATATATATACCAGGTACCTGATACCAGGTATATGCTACTCGTATATGTATGCGAATAGAGGAAAGAGTTTTTTCCTGCCTGCAGCGTTTCTATTGGCCACCTTCTTTTCCGGGGAAAATTCTGATTGATGGTCGAGTGATCGCGACCGGTGTGTCCGTCACTCAGGGTTGCCACCTCGGGTCATTCGTTTCTTCTTATTTTTCGGTTCGGTCACACACAGTAGTATATATACCCGTGGAAGTGCGTGTTCCTATATATATATGCTCTGGGATACTCGGGTACCCAATCTAGTTTTTTGGTCGTACTCGAGTAGGTATAGTACCCGGGTAACGTCTGGGATTCCCGAGTGGACAACCTCGTGTTTTTCGTCGTACTCGAGTAGATACCGTACCCGGGTAGCCTCTGAGGTACCCGTGTACCCAACCTAGTTGCTTTGGTTGTACTCGGGTAGGTGAGGTATATACCCGGGTAACCTCTGGGATACCTCGGTACCAAACTTGATTGTTTCGGTCGGGATCGGGTAGATGCAGTACCCGTGTAACCTCTGAGGTACCCGGGTAGATACAAGACCCGGGCAATCTCTGAGGTACCCGGGTACCCATCCTAGTTTGTTCTGTCGTACTCGAGTAGGTACAGTGTATATTCAGGTAGCCTCTGGGGTACCTCGGTACGAAACCTAGTTGCTTTGGGTCGCGCTCGGGTAGATACCGTACCCGGGTAACCTCTGAGGTGCCCGGGTACCCAATTTAGTTGCTTTGGTTGTACTCGGGTAGGTGGAGTATATACCCGGGTAACCTCTGGGGTACCCAGGCACCAAATATACCGGTAGTTTTTTTTGTTCGTACTCGGGTAGGAACCCGGGTACCCTCCGAGTACCTCCCCTACTCAAAACGCCCATTGGTGTGTTTCTCGGGAAATGCCGGCGGTAACGTAGCGCCGTGTATTAACCCCCTTAGCACCGCAGTCCCGTCAGTGGGGACAAAACACTCAAATTATAGGTAGTTTGTCCCCATTACGGGACTGGGCTCCTAAAAGGGTTAAGTGTAAATGATACCGGTACATGGTACTCGTACGTACGTATTATATGTGTTTCGTTTTCGCCGTCCCCCCCCCCCCCCCCAGAGGGCCCCGGCTGGGCCCTTGCCGTGTGTTTCTTGCCGTGTACGTATTAGTGTGATGTGACGAAAATCTAATGGGCTACGTGATGGGCTACGTACGATGTGATGGGATTCCTGGGGGGGGGGGGGGGGGGGGGGGGGGGGGGGGGGGTCCACGTCATAGTCCAGAGTATGGGGGGGGTGTTTCAGATGTGGTGCTCCGAGCCGGCCAGGTGTCGCGTATATAGTATGGCGTCGAGGGGTTTCCATGATATCACAAATGAGAGAGAGGGTTTGCCACGGAAACGGGCAGGGGGCAGTAGGGGTCTGAGACGGGTTGGTGTTTTTTGCCCCTGGGGGGGGGGGGGGTGTACCTGTTTCAACGACCCCTTCGGGATTTCTGAGAGGGGAAACGTAAGCGACCAATAAACATTACGAATAGTACTACAACATCGGACACTTTTCTGAGGGGAAAAACAGAAGTGACCAATAAAAATGACGTATAGTACAACAGCATCCTCAGCCACTTTTTTGAGGGAAAACATAATTGACTATTCCTGGTATCACAAAAATTACGAATAGTACAGCATCCTCAGCCACTTTTTTGAGGGAAAATATAGTTGACTATACCTGGTATAATACAGCATACCAGGAACGGTTTATAGTGGTGGTTCCTCTAAAATGTACAGGTATATGTCAGGCCAAAACATCGGCATTGACCCCTTGAGAACCGCAGTCCCGTTTTGGGGGCAAACTACTTGAAATTTGAGTGGTTTGTCCCCAAAACGGGACTGTGGTTCTTAAGTACTACCTTTAGAACCACAGTCCCGTTTTGGGGACAAACCAGTCAAACTCCAAGTGATTTGCCCCCAAAACGGGACCGCGGTCCTAAAAGGGTTAAAGCGGGCACCGGCACTGTTCCACACAGGCACTATCAACCCTTTTAGGACTGGAGTCCCCATTTTGGGGACAATTCACTGAAATTTCGAGTGAGCTTGTCCCCAAAACGGGACTGCGGTTCTCAAAGGGGTAAGCCGACAATATGGAGGGTTCCCCTGCTGCTGTATTCAGGTATGCGTGCGCCGATTTCCTTCGACTCTTTTTAGTACCGCAGTCCCGATTTGGGGACAAACCAGTCTAATTCCAAGTGAATTGTCCCCAAAACGGGACTGGGATCCTAAAAGGGATATAAATAACCCTTTAGAAGTGCGGTACCGTTTTGGGGACACTCCACTCAAATTTTGAGTAGTTTGTCCCCAAAACGGGACTGCGATACTAGAAGGGTTAAACTTCGATGGCGTCGTACGTAGGCTGGTGCTGGTTGGGCCTTTCATTTTTTTCAGCTGCAGTGCACGAAAACGTTATACTATCATTTTTTTTTGTTTTTTTTTTCTCACTGTTTTTACCTTGCGGTAGTCGCCCCGCGTCCGAAATGCCTCCGAAGGGAAACCTACTTGTAAAAATGACGCGATGACAAGACACCATGCTCCAAGCCAGTTCACCGGCCCTATTAACCCTTTCAGAACCGCAGTCCCGATTTGGGGACAAACTACTTGAAATTTGACTTGATTGCCCCCAAAATGAAACTGCAGTTCTACAAGGGTTAAGCCGGCATTATAGAGGGGCCCCTGCCGCTGTATGAATGTATGCGTGCGCCGATGTCTACTTCGATGCCTAGGCTGCTGCTGCTGCTGCTGGCTGGGCCCTTCGTTCTTCTCAGCTTCATTCACCTCACGAAAACGTTATCGTTTTTTTTCTTCCTGTTTTTACCTTGCGTCAGTCAACCCGCGCCCGAAACGCCTCCGAAGGAAAACCTTGTGTAAAAAATGACGGGATCACAGACGCCATGCACCAACCGGTTCAGATGGACCAAAGCGACGGTTTTAACAGCAGCAGCATCGATTTTGATAGATCAGCCACACGGAAAAACGATGGCTGCCATGAAGGGCTAGGGGCTTGGCGGTTCCACAAACCATGTCGGATCGGAGTGCTATTACGGGGGGGCATAGTTAATAGGGCCTAAATATTGTTAGTAAAAATGGTTAAATACATACCTGGTAGGTTTTTAAGTATGCCACAGGTCCTATTAACTATGGTCCCCCGTAATAGGAGTTGAAAGTTGTGCGACAGCCAGTACCAGCAATGATTTTTTATTCACGATTCACCGTACGATACTAAGTATCATGCACGGCTAACCAACACTTACTTGTGAGTTTGTCAATTGCTATTTCCGGGGTTGTTCACGGGGGAGGGCAAAATCTCGCAGGTCGGGTCGGGTCGGGTAAGAGTGACCCGACTCGACCCGTGAGAGTGTGAAACCCTCGCGACCCGACCGGACCCGACCCGACCGGACCCAACCCGACCCGACCCGACCCACTCCGCCCCGCCCCGCCCCGCTCCGCCCCGCCCCGCTCCGCCCCGCCCCGCACCGCCCCGCCCCGACCCACCCCGACCCGACCCGACCCGACCCTACCCGAGTGGGATCTTCCTCCACAGTAGAACAAAAGTCTAAATGAATTTGTCCATACTCACCTGCCAAATCGCCGTGCAATGCTATAACGAACGGTGTTTTTTTTTGCGTCAGTTAACGGTGGTAGAAAACCAGCTTAAAAATCGCCAAAAAGCGGTATATACTGGTGTATTTTATCTCCCCGTCAATTGACGATATTAGAGGATCAGCTCAAGGCCCAACAAACCGAAAGGGAGATTGTACCAGATATACTGTTTCCTGTCACGGGTATACCTTTTTCTGTCATGGGTATACCGTTTTATGTCACATGTATACCGTTTTTTTGTCACACGGCCCTGAGGCTCAAAGTCCCACACGGATCGTTTTGATATTCTTGTGGAGGGGCTTAGCCCCGGAAAAGGGTGTCTACCAGCCTAACAAATTAAAAAGTGGGTGCGTGTCAAATCAAAGAAGCTCCAAACCTATCAAAACTCGGTCAGGTCGTCAGCAGTTCAGAATCTGTACGACCTGTATGATCTGTATGATTTGTATGATCTGTATGTCTACAGTAGTAACTCATCATGTTGCTGGGTGGGATCCCGTAGAACCAGCGAGGTTTTTGGATATGCACTTCGAAGCAGATCCTGATGCGCAGCGTCTCGCAGCGACAAGCGAGGAACTAGATGATCTAATGTAGACAGATCAGATAGATCATCGTCTGTCTATCAGAGGTATGAAACCTGCGAGTACGTATCCAGAAGAATGTGACATGGAGGAGTTTGACACACTAGATAGCAGCGAGAAAACGATCGCTATCCTAGGAGATAGATGGTTCGCCACAGGCGGCCAAACAGGAAGGGGATAAGATTAGCAAAAAAAAATCTATGTAATATATGGAAACAACGTAATGAGCGCCCAATTGTTGGAGGTGTCTCTATTAGGAGTAGGAACGGTGCTCCGTCTCGAAAGAAAGGGATGCGTGGTCAATGGTCAATGACTAAGGCAAGCAACAAATGAGTACGCCCCCCCCCCCCGACCACCCCCCCCCCTCGAATTACTGTACCCCTGTGACCCCTGTCCTCCCGTATACCGCGACGTACGTACCAGGTATATGCCTGCAGCCCACACACTCCGCTCCCCGGCCCCGACATTCTCGGGGCGCCCTGTGTACGCGTTGAGCTACGTGACCGCTGTGTGTGGTGATACCGGAACTCGCCCTCGGTCCGGCAATAACGTAAGGGTCGCAATGCCACTCGTCGCATTCGTGGTCGAGCGTTCCGTTCATTCCCCGGCGGACAGGGGGGGGGTACGAAAAAATATTTCGGAAACCGAGCGTAGTTTGCCGATTTGGCGCACGTTTTGTCCGGTGTTATTATTACGGGGGACCGTAGTAAGTAGGACCAAATATTGTTGGTAAAAATAGGTAAATATATACCCGGTAGGTTTTTGTGCTCACCGCAGGCCCTATTTCATATGGTACCCCGGGCGAACTGATGACGGCACAGCCTAGCTGCTGTAGGAGCACACAATGGTAGACTTGAGAGTGGACATGCCGCCAGTTTTTTTGTGACATGATAAGCTAAAGGAGTTGGGTACGTTTGTAGCTGTCTTCAGCCGTTGCCCCACCTTTCCGAAAAAAACTCAAAGACACAATTCCATGCCTCCATCCAACCTCGTGTACGATCACCTCGGAAAAACCAGGCCAATGCCATTCATTGCGGTGCTGCACTTGTATCTAGAGAGGAAATTTTGATTGGTCATTTTTTGGTGCTGGAAGTTCTGATTGGTTGAGAGATGGACATTCCGTGTCCACAGCGTGCCCACTGATTGGTCAATTTCTGGTCTTGGAAGTTTTGATTGGTTGAGAGATGGGCGTTTCGTGCCAACGGTGTGCTGCCTGGTCAATCTTTGGTGTGGGATTTTGTTATAAGGTTGGGAGAAGGATATCCCCCGTGCCCGCCGTTTACGGACTGGTCAAATTCTGGTGCCGGCTTTTTTTGTTGGTAGAAAACCCTTGGTCACTACGCAAGATAGACGAAAGGCATGTGTTATTACGCCCTTTTTACGAAAGGAGCAATATACTAGAGCCGCGAGTTGGCGTTATTTCACGACTAATAACTAACCGGCAGGTGCCGTTAGCCAACCATGTGATTTTAAGCGGCAGCTCGGCTTGGGCAGTCGACTCGCCGGATCAAGCCAGGCGAGCGAAGCGAACCAAGTTGGCCCTCCCGCGACCTAGGAGGGCCCACCTGAAACAGAAAAAGAAACTATCCCGCATCCTATAGTCCTTTCTACGAGCCTTCCTACATATCTGGAAACCCAATAAGTCGGATGGTTGGCACCTCTGGAAAATGACTGACTGACTATTGGTCCGACTGCGTAGTAATAACTATTCGTGAAGAAACGGCAAACAGTAGCAGAGCCTGCTGTCAGGATAAATGATCAGTGGCGACTACAGCACAAAAGGCCATCCCAAAAATAAGTCGGATAGTTGTAGCAAACCCGACAAGTCGGATGGATGGTTGGCCCCTCCGGAAAATGACTGACCATGAGTCCGACTTCGTGATGACTGTTTATGGAGAGAAACGGGCAAACAGCGGAACCTACTGCCGCCGTTCTGAAATATCAGTGGCGACTACTGCCGCACGGAATACTACTGAAGAGGCGCAGAAGCACAGCAGTGAGCGTCATGAGATCGGTCTACCTACCAGGTGCTATTTAATACCGCTTTGAAGTAGAGCGTACGAGTACAGGTCGGGTACTCGTAGCAAGCGCGCGGCGGAGCAGCAAGTAGTTGGTGGCATATGTCGTGCCCTCTCTCAGCCCCTAAATGTCACGTAAAGCCAATTGCTCCGAGACTAAAACACGACCAGACCCCGATATAGCGAACAAACTCCCGGGGGAGTCACTAACGTCCTCCAGGTCTTCAGCAATAGAATACGAGGGTAGGGAGACGTATCCAATGAACCTATATATGTAATATATATATATATATATACATATGCTGAACACGAAACATGTGAAAAATCGGCTAACCCTAAGGGAGCTTTCCTACAACAGAAAACTCGACAAAAAAACGCAAAAAAAAAATAGAGGAACGCCTGACAGAGCGTTCCTCTTTTAGGAACGTGTGCGTACGGTATAAGTGTAGCGGCAGCCCTATGCTGATACGAGGAGAGAAAGAGAAAAAAACGAGAAAATTCGGAAAATCTACAAGGGTATTCAACAAAATTTGTTTTTGGAAGATCAGAAGAAAAAAACAAATTGGAACATAGGGAATCGTATCTTCGATAAAAAATGGTGCCTAGTAATCGTGGTTGGAGCAGTAGCCGTAGAGCACGCGACACCTCGCCGGTAGCTCCTCCTCGTCTACTGGATGCCTGGCGTGGTGCTTGCTGTTGAGCTCGACTAGCATTAGTCTCGGGGGCGGCCAGAACCGCCCGTTGAGGTCCCTCACAAAGGCCTTTCCAAACGAAACCTTACGTTTGGTGGGGAGGGGAGGGGAGGGAAGGGGGGGGGGAGGGGGTTGGGACGGAGGGCGGGGGGGGGGCGGGGGGGGGGGGGGGCGGGGCGAGGGGTGGGCGTACTTTATTCGTTGCTTGCCTTTGTCCTTTGACCATTGACCACGCATCCGTTTCGAGACACAGCACCGTTCCTGCTCCTAGTAGAGACCCCTCCAAGAGTTGGGCGCTCATTACGTTGCTTCCATATATTACACAGAACAAAAAAAATGCTATCCTCATCCCCTTCCTGTTTCGCCGCCTGTGGCCACCATCTATCTCCTAGGATAGCGATCGTTTTCTCGCTGCTATCTATCACAGTGTACCAAACCTCCTCCATGTCACATTCGTCATTTTCCGTCATCCCGCTTTTTAACAACATCCCGTTCCTTCTTTGTACGTATCACATTCTGCGGGGCGGGGGGGGTGGGGGGAGGGGTAACTCGACCAGCATCAGTCTTGGGGGAGGCCTAAACCGCCCGTTGGGGTCCCTGATAAACGCGTTTCGAAGCGAAATCTTGCATGCATGTGGTGGGGACGGGGTTGGGGCGGAGCGCGGGGGGGGGCGGAGGGGGGGGGTCCACTACTGTCAGTCTAGTAGGGAGCGAGAAACCGCCCGTCGAAGTCCCCAATAAACGCCGTTCTCAACGAAATCCCACATTTGATGGCGAGCGGGGGTGTGGATGGAGTATTCTCGCGAAAAAAATGAAGGCACGAGCTGCTCCGGGGATGGGGGGGGGGGGGGAAGAAAGGGCCTACTCATGTGACCCCGGATCTGAGTCACGAGTATTATTACGCGGGGCCATAGTTAATAGGACCAAATGTTGTTAGTAAAAATGGATAAATGTATAGGTTTTTATGTGTACCATAGGTCCTATTAACTATGGTCCCCCGTAATAGCAGGAGGGAGGGAGGGAGAGAGAAAAGAAGGGCGAAGAGAAATGAAAAGGGGAGAATAAAAAAGAAGGGAAAAAAAAGAAGGAAAAAACAAAAATGAGTGCGGGATGATACACCACAGCTCGTTACGTATTACCATTCATGTTGCGTAAGTGATGCTGATGCTGCGGGTGCACCTGCCGCTCTTTTGTACTTTTTTTTGTTTTGTTTGCTTTCTGTCAGCGAGACACTTTTTGATAGCCTGTCGTTTGTGACGGCGGGCTAATGCGGGGGAACGTAGCTACTACTAATCAGAACCGAATGGGGAGTAAACATACGTAATAATGAGGGGAATGCCTGTTTTTTTTGGGGTCAATCGTGGGTTTTGTATTGCTATGCCCCCTCCGCAATATATTTCAGGGAAACGTCTTATCTGGTTTTGTGATAGCATCGTGACCATGATCATCTCTCCCCACTTTAACCCAACCCAACCCAACCTGACCCCACCCAGCCCAACCAAGCCCCCGTAGCTATCCCTCCGACTCGTGCGCCATCTTCCCACCCTGATAATCCCTCACGACCAAGGAACGCCGCCCTTTTATTCTGGCACACACGTCTCCTCGGCTAGACCTGTACTCCTGTACGAATCCCGCACCAACGTCTCACGACGACCTCCCCTGCAGCCTAGATCTTGACATTTTTACTTATTATGTGGATCGTGATTTGTCCGATGTATGCAACACGCCTCTCCTGCCTAGCAACACCCCCCGGTCTATATAGAAGCGTTTCTCGTGGGCTGGAATTGCGCCGCGACAAGAGAGAGCCCGTGACAACATCCTGTAGAACAACGGCACAGAGCAATATGTACCACTGCACAGGTGTGAAAAAGGTATACTCTAGAGGCGGCAACCACTCTGGACGGAAAAATAAGTGCCGTTGATTGGTTAACGTGGAGATCCAGAGGCGTTCTCTACGGTGGAGGGCGCGTTCTACGCGACAGGGGTAGCATATTTCCCCTAATAATATGTTCTCTGCGTGACGGGGTTCCTTGACCAAAAATCGTCGGAATGCCAAATCTTGTTTCGAGCAACAACGTTTTTTATATTCTTCGGCCGTGGAAATTATTCGTACGGATGCAATTAATTAGAGTTTTGATGCAGTCAGTTTTCGGGTGAGGTATGGAACTCCCTGAGGGAGGAGCTTCAGAAAAATTAGGGCGAACCTCTATCGTAGGACGCCTCAGAGGTTCGTTCACCCTACTTTTTCTGAAGCTCCTCCCTTAAGGAGAGCTCCGCACCTCACCCAGAACTGACTTCAGCGAAAATCAGGTTGCACCTCGATGAATAATCCCATGGCGCCCAAGCGCAGGCAAAAACGTCATTTTTTCAAGACGAGATAGGCATTCCGACGATTTTGGGGTTAAAGAAACATTTTCAGCAGGGAAGGTGCTTCCTCTGTCGTGGAACGTGTCTGATGCTCACGCTCAGAGTTGCATCTTTGAAATAGAGGATCTGAAGGGGGTAAGTAGGTTTAGCAGTCTGGGAGAAGGGATCTTTAGGGATGTTTTTGACTTGAAAAATGTGTGGCGTGGTCTGCACTTCGGAATCGTCGGCCGCAACTGAGAAATTTCCTGGTTCGATGCAGTTTTGGCCCGTTTTGGCTGCGGTTTGGGGTTAGGGTTAGGGTTAGGGTCAGGGGTCGGGTTGGGTCTTCGCCCGTACCTCGATCCCAACAGGAACCAAAACACCTGAGCAGCCTACCAACCTAAAGATCCCTTCTCTTAAATTGTTGAAGGTCCTCATCTGAAGGCAGTAGAAGAGATCATTATCTGTCCCACGCGAGCTGCGCTCTCACAAATGGTAGATGCAGGATCCATCTAAGCGATCTACTGCAAATCGCGATCTACTGCAAATCGCGGATCTACTGCAAATCGCGATCTACTGCAGACTAGTGTAATTATCAAACGTTGATTTAAATCGTCATCCAAATTCGTATTAGGTTTGCCATCCGACAGTAGTTGTGCGGCATGAGCTTCAACGTTGATCGATCAAAATGTTCCTGGGAAGAAGAAACCTCCGGATACAAAAGGAAACCTACTGTATGCACAAGGTATATCTGTCTTCTACGGTATGTCTACTTTTTTTTATGCTTCATCTACGAATCGTGTTTCTCGAGGTCGGGATCTTACCGGACTTATCGTACGTATGAGAGACGACTCTCACCCTGATACTACTCAACCTTTTACGGGGGACCAAAGTAAATAGAACCAAATATTGTCAGTAAAAACAGCGGAATATACAGGTTTTTGTGTGCACCGTAGGTCCTATTTAATACGGACCCTCCGCACGTAACAGAAACGACAGATGATTCTAAATCGTGATCGAGATCGTGGGGGGCGTGATCTGCCCTGAGGGTAAGAGAACAGCGGTGCAATTCTCACCCTGAGAAGACCCGCCGGCCACGCGACGCCTCCCACGTCCCTGTTGAAGCTCCGGCCGAAGGACACGGACTGCAGACCTCGCGGCCACACCACCGCCTCGATCGGAAAGTCGAAGCTCAGGCCTAAGTCCAGCTCGACCAGCCCCTCAGGCCAGCGCACGCCCTCCACCGGCTGGTTGAAAAACACCGACACGTACAGCCGCTGCAGGGTGTCGGGGAAAGAAACGCCCTCCAACGGGAGGTTGAAGTCGTCGCCGAGGTCCAGCTCGAGCAGGCCCGGCTGCCAGTTGACCCCGTGCAGGGGACGGTTGAACGACTCGCCGAGGGATAGCTGGCGGAGCTCGGCGGGCCAGATGGCGTCGTCCAGTGGCTGGTTGAACTTGAAGCCGAAGGCGATGCGTTGGATGCCGGATGGCCACGACACGCCTTCCAGCGGGTGGTTGAACTCGTAGCCGAAGGAGACCTGCTTTCGGGGCATTTTTTTCGGGGTGTTTGTCGCTGGGCGCTTTTGTATGAGCGTTGCTAAGAGGGCACCGCATTGGCATTGTCTGTTGGGCATTTGTGAGGGCACTGATTTGTCAGATATTGCGCTTCAATACAGTGTCTACAGCAGCACGTGCGCTGAAGGTCATTGGCTCAGGCCGCCCCCCGCGTTCGGATCGGGTTTTTCACCGACCGCGCTGTCCGGACTATATCATGCATTGTTTGGCATTTTTTTGTCGGAGCCGCCACGCATACCGGTGGGGGCATGGTTAAACTCGAAGCCAAGGGAGACATACCTGTTTTGGGGGGCGTTGTAAAGCAAAAAAAAAGCGGGCAACAGCGACAGTATGATGCTGCCGCGATCAACGTCCAGCAGCGATGACAGTAGATGAGCCTATTCAGTCGTCAAAATCGAAGCAGCACGGGGTACATTGTCGAAGCAACAGAAGACTCAAAACATACAGCAAGCAGCGCATTGTAAGCGTTGAAAGAGAGCGGTTTCGCCCGGGATGAGGGTGGGCGTGGACGCGGGGAGGGCGCCGGCGCTGGGCTGGGGAGCAGGAGCGTTCCCGCCATTCGGTCCTGATCGAACAACGGCTTATGTCTGCCCCGCCCGGTGCGAGGTAACACCGCTTTTCGTTCGTTGTACACACTCTATAGATGGGATCGTAAATTTCGATGCCTTTGCTTAAAATTTCTGTGGATCCTTCGTTTCTTTCGCCCTATTAATATTACGGGGGTCCTTATTACATAGGACCTACGATACGCACAAAAACCAATATATTTAGCTACTTTTACTAACAATATTTGGTTCTATTTACTATGGCCCCCCGTAATAGTGCAGGAGGGGAGTGGGGGACCGCAGGAGGATGACGGCTGCAGGTACATAGCCCGGTAGATATTACTCATGCCACATGGCCCTAATACAAGGAACAGTATTATTGTTGATCGAGTATATATATACAACACAAGGCTAGTTACACTATTACGGGAGACCATAACTAACAGGACCTATGGTATACATAAAAACCTATCTATTTGACCATTTTTACTATTAATAACAAAATTTGGTCCTATTGACTATGGTCCCCCGTAATAGTTACACTATTACGGGGGAACATAGTTAATAGGACCAAATATTGTTAGTAAAAATGGTGAAATATATAGGTATTTATGTATACCATAGGTCCTATTAACTATGGTCCCCCGTAATACTACCCTGGAGGCAAAACGAAACGAAACGATACAAAAATTAATTACGTGCAACAAAGACAAAAAAATCTACCGGTACGAAATCGTACCTCCCACAGCCCTTCTGGCCAGGCCATCCTCTCCACCGGCTGGTCGAGCTCGCGGCCGAAGTGCAGCACAGACAAAAACGCGGGCCATGCGACGCCCTCGATTGGATGGTTGAAACTCTCCCCAAGAGACAGCGCCCGTAGCCGCGACGGAAACTTGGCCTTCTCTATCGGATGGTCGAAGCCGTCCCCAAGCGCGATGCTCTCCAGGGCGTGGGGCCACCGGAAACCCTCCACAGCCTGTGACACGGGGAAGGCAACATATTGACGCCCATAATGATATATATATATTACGGGGTACCATAGTTAACACGACCTATGGTACACATAAAAACCTATATGTTTAACCATTTTTACGAACAATATTTGGTCCTGTTAACTATGGCCCCCCGTGATAGTACCCTCTGGTACATCATTTTATCTACGTACTTTTATGTTATTGCGGGGGACCATAGTTAATAGGACCAAATACTGTTCGTAAAAATGGTTAAATATATATATTTTTATGTGTATACCATAGGTCCTATTAACTATGGTCCCCCGTGATGGTAGTAAGCTATCCCTTTTCTAGCGTAGGATATCGACAGAGAAACATTCGGTTGAGTACGATACCGATGCATCAAGAACATAATCGACAGGCACGATTTCGTTACATCGGAATTTCGTCCAGCACCTGCATAAAACCCCCCGGGCGGGGGGGGGGGGGGGGGGGGGTGCCAGGGGGTGGAGGAGGGCAAATCACGCTTCACTACGATATATCGAAAGGCCCATATTTTGATATATCGGAACTTTGGATACAATATGCAACACCAGCCTGCTGATATACCGAGGATTATCAGAATGCGCGACGTCATGCTCCTGAAACAGGCGGAACACGTGGTCTGAAATGGGGCAACCTCGAGTCTATTTTTTTTTCTATTATCATTTCCCTCGCCATCCGACAATGCCCAGCATGATCTTCAACATTTTTTTCTATAGTTCCCCAAGCGTTAGTTCGTTCACTGTTTTTTTCCCCTGTCCGTTCTGTGCGACAGACCTACCACTGCTGTGATAGGCCATGCCATGGTTGATGGGATTGATTTCTCCTCCGATTAAGTTCTTCTTTCTTTTTGTTCTTAACCCCTTTCAAGCAAGCTACTATTTCGGGGGACCCTACAAAACAGGACAAAATATTGTAGGCAAAAAACAGGCGAATGTATAGGTTTTTGTGTCTACCGTAGGTCCTATTTAATATGGCCCCCAGTGGTACCACATACCTGCACTAACTGCACATGCTGATACATACCTGGTACACACATATGTATCTCAGTCTAATTCCAGGTCATTTGGCTCCAAGCCGGGAGAGCGGTTCAAAGCAAGTTTTGTTCGGGCGAAGGGTGCTTGCGAGCAATTTGGGTTGACACATTTTTGGTCGGGTTTCTTGTGGTCTGTTCTCTGTATGTGATGACCCCAACCCACGAAACCTTGTTTATGATCTTCCAGCCAGTTTGTGGCAAAAAGTGGCCAAAAAGGCAACTTTGACCAGAATTATCCTCGGATTGGGGTGTAAAAATAAAAATGGGTTTGGGTCATTTTTATGTAGGGAACAGATCACAAGAATCCTAATCAAAGTGGTTCCATAATATATATATGTATATAATATTCGCAAACACCCTTTTATTTCATCGGTTTTCTGCTCGACAGGCAATTCTTTGAAGTACCAGTCCTGGAGGTGTCATGCTTCTATAATAGCGGTATGTACGTACATGCTCACGCGGTCATACCATATCATACCACACTCTACCATACCATACCATACCATACCATACCATACCATACCATATCATACCATACCATACCATACCACATACCATACCATACCATACCACATACCATACCATACCATACCAGGTTTGGGGTGAGATAACAGAGCGCCGCTGATTTGAAGAAGGAGAGCCTCAGAAAATAGCAACAAACAAACAAAAGGATGCACCCCTTCCTACCCTACCTCACCGTAGTCGCCTTCCCATACCTGGTTGAACGCATTCCCCCACACCAGCTTCCGCAGCCCGTCGGGAACTACCATGCCCTCGATGGGGTGGTTGAAGGCGCCTCCGACCGAGAGATAGGTTAACCGTCGCGGCCACGCCACCCCCTCCACCGGGAAGTCAAACTCTTCCCCTAAGGATATATACTCCAGGGTGTTCGGGAAGTCCACCGCTTCGATGGGCTGGTTGAAGCCGTCGTGGAGAGTGAGCTTGCGCAGGTCGCTCGGCCACAGCATCGCGCCCAGAGGCTGGCTGAAAGGCTCCAGGAAGGACAGGTGTTGCAGGCCGTCAGGCCAGGACACGACGTCTTGGATGGAGATGTCGACGCCCGCCCAGGCCACGTGGGACACCCGCATGCGTCTCGCGAGCCGCCGAGATCCGTTCACCTATGACATAAATAAAAAGTTTGAAAAATATAGTGGAAACAAAAAAAGAAAAAACAACCTTGATCCAGCTGTGAGGAGGTAGGTGGGTGAGAGATCGAAAAATTCCTGCAACGAAATAAGAAAGTAAATCTCTGCAAGCTTGGTGTGATGACCCCGATCGCGCTTAGCTACCGGGTGTATACTTGTAAAATAATGTATAATATTATGTGATTGAGGGCAATGGTAGGAGCAACTAGTCATATCTTGACTCGAAATACCCTGCCTAGAGCTAATTCTTCATTGGTTCACATCTCCCACGCACACGAACAAGACAAAATCACCAGAGGGGTTGTAGTTATGCAGGTGTAATCTTCCAAGGGGGGGGCGCAATCTATATACTTCGAAGTAGACCATGTACTCTGGTTGATTGTTTCCCTGGTACGCGTTTACCTACCGACTGGGAATCCTATTGCGGGGGGGGGGGCATAGTTAATAGGACCTACGGTATACATAAAAACCTAGTACCATGGTATACGTTAAACCGTGTTTACTATCAATATTTGGTCCTGTTAACTATGGTCCCCCGGAATGGTTGATAGGAATTCCACTAACTTGTTTTTCAAGAGGACACTCGACCAGGGGTGCACAGGGGTGGGTTCAATCCCTTGGTCGCTGTAGTGCCTTGAGCTTCGTACGGAGGGTGTGGCTTAACTAGTTTTAACTAGTTTGAGTACTATTACGGGGGGAACATAGTTAATGGGACCAAAAATTGATAGTAGAAAGGGTTAACTATATAGTGTTTTTATGTATACCACAGGTCCTAGTAACTATGGCCCCCCGTAATAGAGGGAAACGAATGGTTCATGCTGCTACTGCGAGTCGCCAAGAGCGGTGTCTACAGCAGCCGGGTATTGGGAAGGTTCGCGGGTAGGGTGTTGGGAGGTCATTACTGAAAACAGCTGCCCGACCGTGTGCGTACCTGGGTTAACATGGTATCCAAAATATCGTAATCGTCACGTAATTTAAACGGGGCCTTTTTGTATGGGGGGGGGGCGGCAATCTAGGTAATTTACTGTAGGTAAAATATACCGGTTGGTAGGTTATACCCGGGTAGG
Source organism: Nereocystis luetkeana (assembly GCA_031213475.1). Classification (NCBI taxonomy): domain Eukaryota; class Phaeophyceae; order Laminariales; family Laminariaceae; genus Nereocystis; species Nereocystis luetkeana. The sequence continues at coordinate 2,510,239 of JARUPZ010000020.1, forward strand.
TTACCCGGTACCCCATATTACCCGGGTAGGCTACCCGGTAACCCACCGGGTACCCCGACCAAACACAGGGACGTAAACGATATGGCTGCGAGTTGGTTAGGACTCAAGGCCTCAGCAATGTGCGGGCAGCATGAGCTTCATCGTCGATCAGTCAAAAGCTTTGCTCGAAAGAAGGAAAAAAATCGAGGGAAACCAAACAAGCTGGACTACAGTAGCATATTGGACGACAGTAGCTTCATCGTCGATCAGTCAAAAGTTTCTCCCGAAAGAAGAAAGAAAACCAACGGGAAATTAAAAATAGCAAACCTATTGGGCTACAGTAGCATATTGGGCGACAGTAGCTTCATCTCCGATCAGTCAAAAGTTTCCCCCGGAAGAAGAAAGAAAAACAAGGGAACAAAATCACACACACAAACTTATTGGACTAAAGTAGCGTGTTGGACGACAGTAGCTTCATCGTCGATCAGTCAAAAGTTTCTCCCGAAAGAAGAAAGAGAACCAACGGGAAACCGAACAAGCGAACCTATTAGACTACAACTGTAGTAGCATATTGAACGACAGTAGCTTCATCGTCGATCATCCCCCGAAAGAAGGAAGAAAACCTAGGGAAATCAAACGAGCAAACCTATAGGACTACAGTAGCATATTGGACGACAGTAGCTTCATCGTCGATCAGTCAAAAGCTTTCCCCGAAATTAAAAATAAAAAAGAGAACCAAAAACAAAACGGAAAGTTGGGGCAACCTTTAGTTGTAAGCGGGCGCCGAAGAAAGCCAACTAAGCCGACGTACTACAGGTGAGAATAATTCGTAACTTGCTGTCAGTGACGTCAGAACCACAGGCCAAGCCACACAAAACAAACGACACGGAATCAGACATGTACAAGCACGCAGAACCCCGCAAAAGTATCGCACGCAACTAGCCGGAAAATCTAGCCAACTAGGAATCAGTCGGCGAGTTAATGGTCAGGCAGCTCACGGTCTTGGTTTTACCTACTACAGTAGGTATGAAAAGGAAATCGCCCAAAACATCCAAGTGAAATGTGTTCCAATTGACATCCCAGACAGCGCCCATAGGAGTCAACCAAGGTACAGGGTTAGGGTTAGGGTTTCCTCAATACTTTAACGGCGTTCCATGATTTTTTTTCGTAAACCTGGAACCATTCACGGGCCAACCCAATCTAAACCATGTTTTTCGTATAGAATGCCCTATATTATTATCAGTATGATCGTAAATTATCGGAGACATTTTAGATGGGCTCGAAAAGGTACAAGCGATTTTACTACCAGAGACCGATACCTTTTCTTTGCATGCCGATCGGACGCTCTTCCGTAACTTTTTGATCACAAGCGGTTTTATGGTGTCGTCCAGCCAAGCACTGTTGTCGGCGGTACCACATACCGGTACCCTGGTAGTAGGAGACCCTCCCAACTCCGGCGCGAGCGTACATACTCTAACCCACACGCGAGCCACACACGGTTTCGTTTTTATTTTGTAGCTTATCCTACGTACTGTACACGTTTCTTCACGGGTCATGACCTTACCCGACCAGCGGGTCGAGTCAGTATGTTTTAAAATATCACGGGTCAGGTCAGATCGGGTCGGGTCGGGTCGGGTCGGGTCGGGTCGGGTCGGGTCGGGTCGGGTCGGGTCGGGTCGGGTCGGGTCGGGTCGGGTCGGGTCGGGTCGGGTCGGGTCGGGTCGGGTCGGGTCGGGTCGGGTCGGGTCGGGTCGGGTCGGGTCGGGTCGGGTCGGGTAGGGTCGGGTCGGGTCGGGTCGGGTCGGGTCGGGTCGGGTCAGGCCAGGAACTTTTCAAACTCTCACCGGTCGGGTCGGGTCACCTTACCCGACCCGACACGACCTGATCCGCGAGTTAATTGACCAGACCCGTGAACAGCCCTGATTTTTTCCGAGCCTCGATAAACAATAAATAAGCGGACCACCTCCAGCCTCCACGTGGACCTCCCGGTCCCGTAACTTTAACAACAAGATGGTGTTACGCTGTCGTGTATTGCTTGTTGTTGTTCTATTATTGTCTTTGTCGGCGGTAGGAGACCCTTCGACATACTAATGTAGAACCGCACGCGGGCCAAACAAAAAAAAAAATGCTTAATTTATCCAGGGCTGTTGACGGGTCGGGTCGGGTCGGGTCGGGTCGGGTCGGGTCGAGTGACGGTGGCCCGGCCTGATTGGTGAGAGTTTGAAAACCTCCCGACCCGACGCGACCCGACCCGACGACCCGACCCGACCCGACCCGACCCGACCCGACCCGACCCGACCCGACCCGACCCGACCCGACCCGACCCGACCCGACCCGACCCGACTCGACCCCGACCCGACTCGACCCGTGAGGATTCGAGAACTTCATCCTGACCCAACCCGCGGGTCGGGTAATGACAAGAGTCATGGATTTATCTTACGTTTACACGTTTTTTTACATTCCTCGATAGGCGGCTGGCTCACCTCCAACCTCCGCGTGGGTGCTCTTTTCTCGAAACTTTGACATGGTAGTATGCCGCCCTCCAGGGTGTTGTCATTTCTACTGTCGGCGGCAGTAATAAAAGTAGTAGCAGTGATCTCGCTCCTCAACTTCCGTAGGTAAGTGCCATAACTTTGACGGGGCAGATCATCCAGTTTGTTCTTAATGCCGGCGGCGGTGGTGGTGGTAATGGTAGTGGTGGCGGTCCCTTCCGACGTTCTTCCATAACTTTGACGTGATGGTGGCACGCCGTCGTCGTCCAGCAGCAACGTCTTATTGTTTGTATTCCTCTGCTTATTTTTTTTATCCACCTCCTCATTATTTTTATTGTTGGCGGTAGTGGTAGTACTAGTAACAGCACTGTTGTTGTTGTTGTTGTTGTTGTTGTTGTTGTTGTTGTTGTTGTTGTTGTTGTTGTTGTTGTTGTTGTTGCTGTTGTGGGTTTTGTTGCTGTTGTTGTTGCTGTTGTTGTTGCTGCTGTTGTTGTCGTAGTTGTTGTTGTTGTTGTTGTTGTTGTTGTTGTTGCTGTTACCATTGTTGTCGTAGTTGTTGTTGTAGTTGCTGCTGTAGTTGTTGCTGTTGCTGTTGCTGTTGCTGTTGCCGCCATTGCCGCTGCCGTCGCAGCCGTCGCTGCCAAGGAAAGGAAACGCATGTTGTTGCTGCTGGTGCTGTTGCTGCTGCTGCAGTTGCTGTTGTTGCTGCTGCTGATGCTGCAGTTGCTGTTGTTGCTGCTGCTGCTGCTGCTGCTGCTGCTGCTGCTGCTGCTGCTGCTGCTGCTGCTGCTGCTGTAGAGGGAGTATCGTTGAAGCATCACCACCACCACCACCACCACCACCACCACCATCCTCAGGAGAAGGAGAAGAACTTGACGAGGATGACGAAAAGAACAAGGCTCTGAGAGACCGCGGCATGCTATCCGTCAAGGTCAAGCGCACGGGAACGGCCTCCCGGCAGGCGTTGCACATCTCGATCGAAGCGAGTTCGGGCTGCTGACGCGACTCGTATCCCCGCGTGAACGCTAGCTGAAGCGCCGCAGTAGCAACATCTGTTGTTACCGGGATTGGTGGTGGTGGTGGTGGTGGTGGTGGTGGTGGTGGTGATGACGGTGATAATGATGGTGGTGATCGTGATCGTGATACCACGACGAGAGGTGAACGTCCGGTGGTGGATGGTTCTCCGTTCAGCAGTCGTCTGCCTGGCTTCGTCATGATGGTGCTGTTCTCTACTTTCTGCCCTGCTGTTGCTGTTTCTGTTGTTGTTGCTGTAGCTGATGCTATTATACTCGTCGCAAGAGGGAGGGCTCTTGCGGCGGTAGCCCCGTACGTGAAACGCCGTACGAATACAACAACAGCAGGAGTACCATTCCAGGAGGAGGCGGTAGTTTTTTTTAACAAAAGACGAACATACGCGCGCGCAACGAAACACGGTCTCACCACCACACCACCACCACATCGAAGGTATATACACTACTACTCGTGCGTACATATATACCACAGGTAGCAAGCAAACCCCCAGGATCGGTACTATAGTACTTCGGGTATGATCATATACAGCAGTAGTAGCAGTAGTAGATAATTTTAATGACATACCTGGTATGACTGAAAGTCAGGCTTTGTCATCATGATCGGGCTAAAATACCAGTAGTAGTGGTGGAGGAAACGAAAAAAAGGACGACACGGATCTCTCGCCGATGCCGTACGAGTGTACGAGTGCACGTATGATCTTTTGTCGACCAATCAATTATTAATTGTTTAATAATAATGTGCAATTCAATTCGTCGAATGAAACGGTTTTGAAACGGTATGAAACGTTGCGTTTTTTTTTTCTGTTTTTCTTTGTACGAGGGTCTTTTGCTTCGTAACTTCTCTCTCTCTCTTTCTTGGCTTCTTCGTGTTTCGGACCCGATAGCTTTCTTATACCATTCACGCAGGTACATACCAGATAGATGCCCGGTATATACATGCTATACTGTGGTGGGCGTTCTTCCCATACATGCACCTTTTGACATCATAAGACCTACGAGTATGCAATAGTTAACTACCTGGTACTGAATTGATACCGTCCGTATGACCCTATTAATATCTATACTGCAGTACAGCAGTACTATAGTGCTATACTGATACTCTACGAAGTATACAGTTCTACCAAAATACTTACCTGGTACGTACTACTGCTGTACGACTGCTATAATACTGTAGCCGTAGCTGTGCAGTATGTTGCGTAACGACGAGAGCGTTCACCCTCCTTGGCGGTACTATATACCGTGTACTGTACTGTATACCTGGTACCATGTACTACGTTATTTCTCTTGCCATCCGACAATGTGCAGCATGATCTTGAACCTTGATCACTAGTAACTTTCCCGAAAGAAGAAAACCTCGGAAACAAAAAAAGGAAGCCCACGCACCAAGTCTACCTCTCTTCTGCGCCAACTTTCGGTTTGTCTGTGCTCCTGTGCTTGCCATCACTCAACAACGAGCAGACAGCATGATGAGCTTCAACGTTGATCACTCGAGACACATTCATTCTGTGATGGGGCATATACGCGGAGCCGGCATCGAAGCCCAGCTTGAAACGATGACGAGAGGAAACAAAGAGCGAATGACGCGAAAACAGACGGTATCAAAAAGAAAAAAAGGTGTCGAATCCCGTGGGAGAAAATAAACCTACTAATAGATCATGTGCGTATAGATGCCAACCTGTTCGGGGGGGGAGGGGTGCTAGTCTACCATCCCCAGAAAAAACGCCTTCATGCAAAGAACACCCCAAAAGAGGAGACACGAACATCAATTTGATCCATGGAGAGCAAACGCCCCCGAAACGGTTGGAAGCCCCTCCCTTCTCCAGCGGACCCGCCCCCCCTTTTGCCAGGGAGATCGCAGGCCGCCCCCGGAGGAGGGACATCTTTCCGCGCCCCCCGCTGGCCGTGTCGGGCGGAGGACACCGAGGTTTGCATGCTGTCTGGGACGGGCGGAGCACGATCTCGTGCGATCGCGGGAGGCGGTGCGGCGCTATATAGGGAGAGCCGACCGGCGTCCCGCGCAGTTTGAAGATCCAAAAACGGCGTCGGGCGAAACCGCTTTACCTTTCGTATCCCGAGCGGTATTACAGGCAGTGCGAGTGTAGTAGCTATTGGTGGGAACCGTTTGGTTCCATGGGATTTCTTGCGGTCCGTCTCCTAAACCACATAATAAGGGTGCACCCAGGCAAAACAAAAAAACCCCAGAAAAACCCAAAGGATGGCACAGAAGGGGGGGTACCTCAGCAGTGTAAAATAACGCGGGACAGTTGACGCCAGCTACCTTCCAATAAGAATGGCTGAAAGAACGCGAAGGACGGGAGTCATCTTCCAATTAAATCGCTGTGTTAACGGGAACCACGGGAACCACGCGAAATCACGCCGCACACAAAACAAAAGAGAAGAAAGACACAGCTCGCAGCTCGCACACCCACAGTCACGCGACGATTGACCTTCGATCTCGACATACATGTAATCCACCCATGGTCAACGAGCTTCGTAGCGGGCAAGGCCAAAAAAGCGAAAATTATGGCCTCGGAGGTATCATTGGCATCCGTGGTCTAGGGGGCGAGAGGTTGGCCGCGGCATCCTACGCTCTTCGTCAAAACTTTCAAAAAAGTTCTGTTTTGTGCCAACGGAGAGGAATCGAGAGTTGTTGTCGTCTGTTTTCTACACCACCAGCTGCCAAATATGTTTTCAGTAGACACCTGGCCCACCCACGTCACATATCACCGACCGAAGTGAGAGAACTGTGACACTAGTGTGGGTCGGAGCCTCTAATCAGCGCGCTTCATTCAGAGTTCGTGGCGTAATCGTTGGGTTTGTCGATCGATGTCAAATCTGAAAAATGGTCGATTTCTTGGCATCGGAAAGGGGTCGAGATTGTTCGTCGTCTGTCTTATATACAGACCAGCGCCAAAAAGTTTTTTTTTATCAGACGCCTGGTCAGCCCACGCCACATATCACCGACCGAGGTGCGAGCACTGTGGCACTAGGGTGGGTGGGAGACCTTAACCAGCGCATTACGTTCAGGTTTCATGACGGTGTAAATGGTTTTATCGATCGATGTCTGCCGAGGACTCTCATAAAAGTTGCCTTATGTCAGGCATTGGAGTCATTCCCATTGAAGCCTCACATTTCCGGGCCCGACGCGACCCGACCCGACCCGACCCGCGAGATTCAACCCCACCGGTTAACAGCCGTGAAAAAAAAGTGAAAAAAAAGTGAAAAAAAAAAGTGAAGCCTCATATTTCCGGGCCCGACGCGACGCGACCCGACCCGACCCGACCCGACCCGACCCGACCCGACCCGACCCGACCCGACCCGCGAGATTCAACCCCACCGGTTAACAGCCGTGAAAAAAAAGTGAAAAAAAAGTGAAAAAAAAAAGTGAAGCCTCATATTTCCGGGCCCGACGCGACGCGACCCGACCCGACCCGACCCGACCCGACCCGACCCGACCCGACTCGCGAGATTAAACCCCATCGGTTAACAGCCGTAAAAAAAAGTGAAGCCTCGTATTCCCGGCGAGAAAACTACCTGTGATTGCAACTCTAGAACTCGCGGCCCAAAACACTTGCACCCCACAGGCGGCCCAAATTATGATTGGTTCAAGTTTTACGGCAGGGGTGCCCAATAGACCGCACCTCCATTTTGATTGGTCAACACCTCGATACTCTGATCCCACCCGGGCGTGATGCTCGCTTAGCGTGGCACAGAAATAGAAGAAAGCCCCCCTGACCCGATCCCATTTCGATTTGGCACCCTGCCGCTCTATGACCCCACTTAGCGTATGGCGCAGAAAATGTAAATCAGTCCGAGAGCGCGAGGCAAGAGTTCTAGAATACCTCTCTCTCTCGGTCTCAAAATATTGGTGCCGTTTGTGTTAAATAGATGATATGCAGATGGTTCTTATGATCGGGGGCAGGTAACCCGGGCCGTCCGATAGGGGAAAAGAAAAAAAGAAGAAAAAAAACATCCGAAACAAAAAAACAAAATGTGTTGTGAGTGTGTGTGTGTGTGTGTGTTTTTTTTTTCAGACATCTGTGGCCCGGAGGGGTAATTAGTGTCGAGCAGCGTTGGCGGATTTTTTTCCGCTTTTCTTTTTTTTGAGCATACTGAACTTCGTTCAAGATTTAAGCGAATACCCCAAAAAAAAATTACCGAGGTATTTAGACTGGAGGGGGCGGTTGCCGTATCGGGGGGAGTGTTCTAGAGGAAAGGAAGCACAGCAGAACGTGGAAGCTTGTTACAAGTACTTTACCGGAATAGTCGTTTGGTTGTTGTTGCGGGGGGTCTCCAAAAGGCGGCGTACTCTATCTATCACGGGGGACCATAGTAAATAGGACCTACGGTACACACTTAAAAACTATATGTAAACCTATTTTTACCAACAATATTTTGGTCCCATTTACTATGGTCCCCCGTATTAGTACGAGCGGGGGTATGGTTTATAGCATTGCCGCGACATTTTATCCTTCTGAACTGTTAATAGTTGAAAGCTTCCTTGTCTGATCAGAATAAAAAAAAACATTCTGAACTTTGTCTATGGGTTTATTCGAATCACCCCGCATTTGATTGAGGGTGAGAGTGGGATTCAGCCGCCGAGGCGGCGGGGAGAGAGGGGGGTGGCATCATCAGGGGGAATACTTTAGAGAGAAGGAAGACAGAAAAATATATAACTGACGCTTGTTACAGGCACTTTGCCGGCAACATTTTATCATCCGGGCTCTGTCGCGAGGGGTCTCACAGCAATGGAAGGCGTGAATACTGTGAGGGGTGCTAGAATGTAACAGTGGAAGCGAAACATCTCACCCTCCAGAACTATTTTGTTCGTATTCCAGGTATACATGTATAGTAACGGCGTTGTCGGAATTTACAACTCGATTATTTTTTTGTCTTTTTTTTTCTGGATTCGTTTTATATCAACCCGCAGGTGTCATCAAGGCGGTCATCGAGATTTTCGCCGCCGGGGGCGGGGGGGAAGGGGGGGGGGGGGATAGTTTAGAGGAAAGAAAGAGGCGAAAAAACGGAAGCGCAGTTCAAGTACACGTATGTATGGTGTATACTATCAACGTTCGTATCGGCACACGGTACTCGCAGTCGTGTGGGGTTGTCGCGAGGGACCTTCGGAGGCGAGAGGTGCCATAATATACTTGGCATTGGCGCGACATTTTATCTTTCTGAAACTACAGTATTACGGGGGGCATAGAGTAAATAGGACCAATTATTGTTGGTAAAAACAGCGAAATATAGAGGTTTTTATGTATACCATAGGTCCTATTTAGTAGGGTTAGCCCGTAATAGAGCAGCACAGTGTTGCAGCGTTTTCGGAATAATATACATGAATCTGTTGTGCGTATATATGTTTGAATCATGTCTGTTTTTTTCATCCGAAGTATATCCATTCGAATCACCCCGCAATTGATCGAGGGTGAGCGTCGGGTTCAGCCGCCTGAGGCGGGCGTAACGGGGAGATTAATCCAGAGAGGCTGAAGAGAGAAAAATGTCGACTCGCCTTACAAGTATTTGCTCGGAATGATTCGGTCTCCCTGTCTTTTTTAGAGTGCTATATACATGCCCTGTGTCGGACATGGCGAGCGTGATAAATACGCAGACAGAATAAATGTTGTGTTTATATTCCCCTCTCTGATAGCACGAAAAACTCTCAGACGTTGTCTTCATTATTACCTGTTTCCGTCAAGTGCAGCATTCAGGTCTGATCGACAGTATATTCCATGTCTGAAGTCACCGGACTATTTGTTTACCTGTCGCCTTAACGTTGAAGCCTCATGCTGCACATTGTGTCCGGATGGCAACAGTACACCACCACAAGGAGAACACTTATTTCTATCGAACGTACCGGCGGACTGAACCGAATGGTTCCATTGGCCAATGGGATGCGCACTGCTCCAAGCAAAGCGTTGTTTTCGGGGGGGGGGGGACACCAACCAACGTTTTGTGTCGCCGTCCCCCGTCCCTGTCTCTCACCACCACAACCGGCCAACCCAACATTACACATACACATGGCATGTGGATCGTACTTTTTCGACCCGGTTGTACCTTCACCCCCTTTAGGGCCGCAGCAGTCCCGTTTTTGGGGACAAACTACTTGAAAATTGAGTGATTTGTCCCCCAAAAAGGGACTGCGGTTCTAAAAGGGTTCAACAGCGCCGATTTCGCACCGGGGTGTGTGTGCGATCGTTTTTCCGGCGCTCGATGTTTTCCCAGACAGATAGAACGGTTTTTTTTTTTTTTTTTTTTTTCGAAAAAACATGTTTTTTTTTTTTTTTTCGGCCAGTATCCAACAAAAACGTGATTCCGGCAAAATAATAAAAAAAATGATGGCTGAAAAGGGGAAGGAGCCTTCCGAAAACATACCATGCTCGATAGCAAGTTATTACGGGGTACCATAGTTAATAGGACCAAATATTGTTAGTAAAAATTGTTAAATATATATGTTTTAATGTATACCATAGGTCCTATTAACTATGGTCCCCCTCCACCCCTTCCTTTATGTATGTGCGAGCTGCAACCCACGCCGTTTACGGCATTTACGCGTAGATAGATAGATGCAGCCGCGGCCGGTTTAAGGCTTCCTTCTTGTGTGTATGGTCACTGTTATAAGGATTATCCTGGGCCCTGGGTAATAGATCGATCTTTTACCCCTATTACAGCTCAGTAGGTGGCACCTTCACATTTGGCGTCGTCCAGGTCAGTCACGGGTTCGAACCTCACTTCGAACGTTTCTTTTACAGAAACGCTTGCGCGTGCACACCTAAAAAAACACACATCTCCCCGGTTCCCCAGGTAATGAAACGAAGCGGGTAGGTCAGCGTACGGACGTACGTATACGGTTCCGACGCCCCAAAGACCCCGCCGTTTAGAGGGGGGGAGAGTGTTACAAGGATTACCCTGGGCTCTGGGTAATCGATCGATCTTTTACCCCTATAGCTCAGTAGGTAACACCTTCACATCACCGGTATGTATCATCATGGACCCGTTTTTAAGGGCCCGCGGGGAGGCGTTCCACGATATATATAGCAGAGGTGTTCCATATATTTGTGAGAAAAAAAATATATGTATATATATACTTCGACCCGTTCTACGATAGAGGTAGCACGTTTCCGCTATTTTCTTTCTGAAAGACGGAGTTCCTTGAGCCCGAAACGTCGGAATGCCAATCTTGATTTCGGGAAAAAAAACGTTTTGGAGACTCGGGCCACGGGATTATTCGCCGCAATGCAACTTGATTTTGCTGAAGTCAGTTTTCGGGTGAGGTATGGAGCTCCTCAAGTGAGGAGCCTCAGAAACGTTTAGGGTGCATCTATCTCTATCGTAGAACGCCTCCTTCGAAGTATATATTTGTGAGCCACAACGGCGTTCTTGCCCGGCGCCGGGTCAAGGACGAGTAGGTGGTGGCTTATTGCCATTTCTCTTGCCATCCCACAATGTGCAGCATGATCTTCAACATGGATCACTCCTAACATTCCCGAAAGAAGAAAAACCCTCGGAAACAAAGTAAACCCACGCACCGAGTCTTATCGTTGTGCTCCACCTTGTCGGGCATACAATGCGTACGCACACGTGTGAGGTGCGTGTCGGTTCATCAGTCGTATCCATACGTTTGTCCCCCGGATGAATCGAAGTCTCAGATGAAACAGGGAGAATCTCTATCGCAGAACGCCTCCTTTTGGTACGGTCCGGGTGAACGGGCGCCGCAGGAGCCTTTGTTGGGGGGGGGGGGGGGGGGGGGAGAAGTGAAAGACCTTACTGAAGAGAGGAAGGAGCCTCACATTGATCAGCAAAAACTAATTACCAGGTAGGTGGCACGGGGCCACGCCGGGTATATTTTCTTTCCCACAGCGCTGACAGATGATCTACAGATCATACAATTCATACACGGATCGTACAGATCATCTAGATGAACTAGTTCCTCACCTGCCGTTCGTTGTGACAGGTTTTTGCGGGACCTTCCTGCTGTTGTGATAGACCCACAGCCCAGCCAGGGAATAAGACGGCTTCGCACACCCGACAACATGATGAGCTGAAACATGCAGGAAGATCGGTATACTACCTTATGACCTGCCTCGAAAGATCTGCTGGAGCAACATATCACGGAGAGTGGGAATCGATGGTCTAGATCATGATCTGCTGGACATCCGGCGGTGTGTGGTGGCGCGCGATTTGATCCGCTAAATATCGAAGACTTTGCGCTCCTTCTCCGTACCGTACATGGTCAACAATGTATCCTATTTTCGCAGGCACTTCACGCGTTAATACTATTCCATTTAGAATACGGGTTTTCCCATTTTTATCCCCGTTGATCGATCGAAACATTCCTGAAAGTACGGGTCGATGTAAGGCCGGGGCTACAGGCAGCTACTACCGTGGATGTAGGGGTAGGCACAGTTACATATCAGCTCCTGGTGATCGTGATGGTCATGGTGATGGTGATGGTGATCGTGACGATGACGTTCTCATATTATTACGGGGGACCAGAGCTAATAGGACCAAATATTGTTCTTACGGGGGACCATCGTTAATAGGACCAAATATTGTTAGTAAAAATGGTTAAATATATAGTTTTTCGTGTATACCATAGGTCCCATTAACCATGGTCCCCCGTAATATTAATAGTATGAAAAGGTAAAATATAGAGGTTTTTGTGTTTACCGTATAGGTCCTATTTACTAGTGTCCCCCGTAATATTAATAGTATGAAAAGGTAAAATATAGAGGTTTTTGTGTTTACCGTACAGGTCCTATTTACTATTACGGGGGACCATAGTTAACAGGATCTATGGTACACATAAAAACCTATTTGTTTAACTATTTTTACTAACAATATTTGGTCCTGTTAAATATGGCCCCCCGTAATAGTGTCCCCCGTGATGGGCGAATTTCCTTGAAAATCCCGTGATCACGAAAAAAACAGACGGGGGAAACAAAAAAGAAAAAGAGTCCCGACGGGAGAAAGCAAACAACAAGCACGTACGACAAAACCATACGTGCACCGCGGCAAGAGTTACTATTACGGGGGACCATAGTTAATGGGGTCTGTGGTACACATAAAAGCCTGTACATTTAACCATTGCTACGAACAATATTTGGTCCTATTAACTACGCCCCCCCGTAATAGAATAATACCCAATGGGGGCGGTGCTAACGACGAGCACAACAAGCAGACAGCGGTGTGAAATAAATATAATCCCGTACAGTAGTATCATTTTTTTTACGTCCAAATTATCGGAACCTGTTTTTCTAGCGACCACCACTGACCAAATAGGGACGACGAGTTATCAATGGTGCTGTTATTACGGGGGGCCACAGTTAATAGGACCTATGGCACACACAAAAACCTATAAATTTACCTATTTTTACTCACAATAGTAGGTCCTATTTACTATGGGCCCCCGTATTTTGAGCAGCGAAGTTTTGTTCCCTCTATGTATCACACCGCACGATTCCTAGGGGCTACGGGGGGAGGGAGAATCTGTTGTGTGTCCCCGGCTCTGAGTTGGGGCTGTTACGGGGGACCATAGTAAATAGGACCCAATTTTGTCGGTAAAAAGTATTATTGTGCTTTGCCTTCCGACAATATAGCGTAGATGCCATTCCAATATAAACCGAATATCCCTCCGTGAATCAGCGGTGTTCCTCATACGTACGCTTCTCTGCCAGCCGTTTTTCAATTTCCATTCCCCACATCATTTCATCCTAGCAATGTATCCTATTCCTCTTCAACTCCAGTAGTAAAAACAGGGAAGTAGGTGTGTACCTGGTAGTTTTTTTGTGTGTACACCGTAGGCCCTATTAACTATGGGCCCCCGTAATACGTGACGGGATGCATGCGGAGAAACGCAAACACTTGATTCCTTCTCGTACCGCCGTGTGGCTGGTTTGGGCCTGGGCTGCCACGTTATTAGTGTCCAAGACATGTGTGGCGAGCGAACATGACACCACCACTCGCTGTGGTCGGAAACACGAGACAACACCGTTCTACGATAGAGGTAGCACATTTAAATTTTTCCGTTTTTTATTTTATTTTCTGAAAGACGGGATTCCTTGACTCCAAATCGTCGGAATGCCAATCATGATGTCGAAAATAAACGTTTGGTATAGACTCGGGCCATGGGATTATTCGCCGCGATACAGTTTGATTTTTGCTGTAAAGTCAGTTTTCGGGTGAAGGTATGGAGCTCCTTAACCCCTTTAGAACCGCAGTCCCGTCTTCGGGACAAACTACTCGAAGTTTGACTGGTTTGTCCCCAAAACGGGACTGCGGTTCTAAAAGGGTTAAGTTGTTAAGATCACGGAGAGCGGGACACTTTGTATCCCTGGACAGGTCTACCTATTAAGCCGGCACTCGTTGGTACTCACGTTGATGTTCGCTTAGAGATAGAAAGAGCCACTTCATTCCTTTCGTGCACGACGGAGACTGAGACCACGCTCGTCGTGCCTCTCTGGAAAACCCCTGGTTTTCTACCTAAGATACGCCTTCCAAGTACTACAAATACGATCCCAGTGCCAGAACCCAGGTAATTACCGGGCTTTCAACCTTATACAGAGCAGTGTCATAACATAGCGAGGAGCCTTAGAAAATTTAGGGTGAACCCCTTAGGGACCGTTCAGAAGCTGACACGAAGACAAAGCGGTTGCTACATTCACGTCCAGAGTGTGGTAGTGTAAAGCGACAATAGTTCGCGGGTTCTGTTAACAACAACGCAAGCGGGTGCTTCCTTGCATACCTGGTAGTTTTCTGTCGTTTTTATTCATTTTGCCATTATTATTTCTCTTGCCCATCCGACAATGTGCAGCATGAATGATCTTCAACATTGATCACTCGTAATAACTCTCCCGAAAGAAGAAAACCTTATTATTATTATATTTATTATTTTTATTTTTCTGACAGTGACTACGTGTTTGCCTCGAACATTTTGACTGTGTATTGCCGGCCATCGGCAATCGAGTCTAGGCGTACACACCAGCTACGAGCTGGTACACACGCCAATCGCCATACCTACTAGGTTCTGCGCCATGAGCCTTAATATTATTTTGCCATCCGATAGTGAGCTGCATGATCTTCATTTTTTCCCTGTACGAATATCGTACCGAGGGCTCGACAATTTAGCTGAACATCTGTTGTGTCGTGGGGATTAAAGGCAGGTAACATTGCCAGCGTAGTACGAAAAACTCTCAACAAAAAAATGAACAATTACCCCTACGTACTTACAGGATAGGCCTTCTTGCTTCAATGTCTGCTCATTATTTTGTATGGGTGATCGCTGACTGTTCTGAACATTCTCCGATGGCACGCATCGTCGATTAGGCTATCACGGGAGACCATAGTTAACAGGACCGAATGCTGTTCGTAAAAATACTGAAGTATATGGGTGTTTGTGTGTACCGTAGGTCCTATTAACTATGCCCCCCCGTGATAGGAACGAAAAATTCCCCTTCCTTGTTTTTCTCAGCACGTTAGACGTCCCACTTTGTTTTCGCGGCACGATCTTGAACGCCGATCACTAACGATGAGCATTCCACGCCTTTTAGGGCAAACCCCCGATGACTGTTTCCGCGCCGTTTCGGACAGATCGCATGATCCATACCACTCTGGGCCTACACATACACTATTAGGGGGCCTTTTTTACACTGCGGTATATATTCAAACGACACATACATTTGTGAGAGAAGTTGTTCGGGAACTGCATATCATTGCAGATCCAACCCGGGAAACATGACATACATACCTATATATGTATACATTGGTGCTGCCACTGCTAGTTATATATCATGCCGATTACAGGTTATATTTAGGGCTCCTCCGCCCGGCAACATGAGCTACTTACTGTACATTATATACCACAGTAGTATGTAATGTATGATGGTGTGCAAGACCGGCAAACAGATCTGCCTTGGAAAGTCTATGCTTGTATAGATCATGATGTGAGAGCGGACGATCCGTCCGAGTAGGTGTTGAACATTCCCGTAGGAGAACGAGGAAATTTACGGAGAAAAATCTCTGGGTTTTCTTCCGCTTTTCTTCTCCTTTCTTTTTCTAACTCTTCTTTTTCTTCTTCCTCTTCTTCTACTTCTGCTTCGTTTCGGTGCAGGGTTTCCAGAATGGGGGGGCTACACTATTACTATTGTTCTATTCTCGTCAATTAATTGCTCGGTTCTGATTGGTTACAATTTCCATTACTTCTTCAAGGTTTCCTCAGGATTACCTTGTATGCGTGGATTGATATCAACTAATACATATTACGGGGGACCATAGTAAATAGGACCTACGGTACACACAAAAAACTATATATTCACCTATTTTTACTCACAGTGTTTGGTCCTGTTTATTTTGGTCCCCCGTAATAGTAGTAAAAAATACCAGGTAGTATTATTATTGTGCTTGCCATCCGACAACGTGCGGCATGAGCTTAAACGTTGATCACTCGAAACATTCCTAGAAAGAAAGAAATCCCCGGAAATAAAGAAAACCAATGCACAAGGTCCAGCTACGTCATGCGTGTACTTCCCGCCATGCTTCATCTACTACAGCACTCCATCGTTGCCCTTCTCAAGATAAAGCACTCTTGTGGCTTATAATAACATTATTGTTGTGCTTGCCATCCGACGAATAGGGAACATGAGCTTGAATGAATGCTGATGATCACTCAAAACGTTCCCCAGAAAGAAGAAATCCCCGGAAACAATTGTTACCTGTAAGCCCCGGAATATAACGACCGACGCGTGCTACAATAATGGCAATAATAGAGGTATCAAATTTCGGCTGTTTTTTGTCTTGTGAACGATGGAGCTCCTTAACACCAAATCGCCGGAAATATATTCTGTTTTGCAAATATATATTTACATTATATATATATATATATATTCCTGGTATTAATATACCAGGTATAGTTAACCTAAAGTAGGCCACGGGTAAATATTTTGCGGTTTTCGGGGGAGGGACAAGAAGAGTTTTCCAGCCTCAGAAGAAGGAATAATATGGCGCACCTCCTCTAATTTCAAGTACTGCTACTTACTGCAGCTAGCAGCATGCGTCTGGAGTTGATTGTTAACATACAAATAAATATCCCCTTACATTCCGGGACGTGGCGGTAGCATACACATGTATGTAATGTATGAACGGTGGAGGTGTTACCTATATATAGTAGTACTGAGCTATAATAGATAGGGGTAAATAAAACCCCGACCAATCACCCTCTCAATCAATGTCGGGATCTATGGGGGCGTCGGCACCGTGCACGGCCGTATACGCCGACCTCCCCGCACCGTTTAGCAATAATAAAAGTTAAAACCTGTCTGTGGGGAACCAGGGAGGAGATAAAATATGTGCTCAGGGACGCACGCGCGCAGCAAGCGCTTCTTTTATTATAAAAGAAACGTTCGCAGCGAGATTCGAACCCGTGTTTGTTTGTTGTCGTCGACGTCGAATGAACGTGTATTGAAGGCGTATTTCCTACTGAGCGACAGGGGTAAAACGTCGACCGATTGCCCAGCCCAAGGTAATCCCTGTAACTTTTAACTTTTAACTTTTCACACATACATGGAGGTGGGAAATGTGTAGTATATAGCTAGTAGTGTATATAGGTTCGATTATTCATGTAGAAACGAAAGGAGGTAGGTGTAGTATTACGGGGGACCATAGTAAATAGGACCAGCTACTGTCGGTAAAAATATGGGAATACATAGTTAGGTTTTTGTGTGTGCCGTAGGTCCTATATACTATGGTCCCCCGTAAGTCTTAGAGTAAACGTGTACGTACCGGCAGAAGACATAACTATTTTTACTAGGGTCCCCCCGGATTCGGTTCTTATTTCTGCTTGTATATAAAATACATCGATTGTCAGATGCCGAGTGGAACACTAATCACACCAGTTTTGATTCGTCGTATGATACTGCCGTGCTTTTGTTCTGGAGAGTTCTTCGCTTTCTGTTAGCTTTTTTTTAGAACAACACTACACACTGTCGATGTTAAGCATAATGGGTTCTTTGTATACGGAGATTTCTTCTTTCAGGAATGTTTTGATTGATCAACGTTGAAGCTCATGCTGCACATTGTCGGACGGAAGATGGCAAGCCTATTGATAATAATCATAATCAAAATAATCATAATCATAATAATGATAACAAAAATAATAATAATAATAATAATAATAATAATCATAATAATAACAATAATCATAATCATAATAATAATCATAATAATGATAAATAATAACAACAATAACAATCTAATAATAATAATAATAATAATAATAATAATAATAATCTACAACACGTACATGCATGCATCAGTAAGAAGCTGTTCAATGCTGCGCCCCGGTTTTACCAGATTCATTACGAGTACTTCGGGAAGAAACACCCTACCTACTGGCATACCATTCGCAGGAACCAAACCGATGATAAGGGACCGCGTCGTCACGGGGGATATATATTTATTTTGAACGTTTTCTTCAAACCCTACAGGGCTTAGCTTTTTCGCAGTTAGTTCCGATTTTTTATTTATTTAAAACCCTACCGGTATAGCATTCGTAGGAGGAACCAAACCGATGGATAGGGGACCGCGTGACTATTTCAGATTATACCGACCTAAATCTATAACAACATTTCGTTTTGTTTTTCGGTTAGGGCCCAAGTTTAAGAGCAGAAGGAAGGAAGAGGATAACTCGGCGTGAGAAGGGACGGAGTATAGATCGATGGTATGGCGCGCATAAGGCGGAAATACTGTGGATACATAAGGGAGTCGGACGTTCTGCCTGCTGCTGTAAATGGAATACCTCGTACATGTTTTTCGTGTTTTGTCTTCCTTTTCTGGTTCCCCTTTTAGACTTCCAGCACTGCTGTCCCGTTTTGGGGACAAACTACTCAGAATTAGAGCGGAACGTCCCCACAACAAGGGGACTGCAACACTAAAAGGGGATGGCCTTCTTGCTGGGACATGATCATCATGAGTGATCACCTTTGAAGCTCGTTTCGAAACCTTTTTTTGTTGTACATTTTTTTTTTTTTCCATCCCACGGTTATTATCTTCGGCCTGTTATCGCTCCTGCTCCCTCAGACTCGTGACTCCGACTACGGGGTACAATAAGTAGCCCCCCCCCCCCCCCCCCCCCCCCCCCGCGGTACTGCGGTACATGCCTCTTTGTATTTTTTTTCGCCCCCCCCCCCCCCCCTTTGACTCGCGTCGAATTGTGCCTATACCTCACGCTCCAGCAGGCGTTCTGCACAGTTTTTGTCGTTAGATAACACTTGAAAACGAACCATGCGGAGACTCGAGTTTTACCACTAGACTACCGGTCACAAGTAGTAACAATGCACATGTGGTGATGAAGGCATGCACTGTGCGCATTTGAGTCGGGTGGGGGGGGGGGGGGGTATTCGATAGGAGCGATGTACTCGGGGGGGGGGGGGGGGGGGGGGGGGGGGGAAGAGTGCCCGCTATATATATGCCTATATGTGACCCCGAATCTGAGCTTTACGAGGTTGGGGAGGCGGGGGGGGGGGGGAGGGGGGGGGGGCAAATGTAATAGATGCGGGATTGGGCGCGCGGGGGGGGAGGGTGTACTCGATCTCATGCATGGCCGTAGTCGTATAACCATGGACCCTCGCATCCCCACTATGCCGGAACGGAGTTTTAAACAATGTGGTTTGCGTGTGTCAGCTCGAAGCTGGTATACGCGTAGCGTGTGTCAGCTCGTGGCTGGTATACGCTCAGATCCGCTTATCGATGGCCGATAAGACACAATCTGGAGAGGGCAAACGCTTAAGCTGCCGTTAAGCAAACTTGTATGTGTAAGCTTCTCTTGTAAGATAAAGAGATGTTGTTGGCGACTCCTGGCCAGTGTTGATTGATTGCTCAGCTGGAAGCTGATGATGATGAGCAGATGTAGAGCAAAAGTAGAGCAAAAGTAGAGTGAGCTCAAAGGGGAGGGCGGTGCGCGTGTGCACTCGCAGCTCGCAACAAAGGACGACCCTTGCACTTCGGTCAAACAAAAACAAAATGAGGGAATACCCTCGTATTCCGTTCAAAATAAATACAACGAAGAGAACCCCCAGATTTACTGTAAAGAACAATATATCTTGGGGTACATATCCATGACCCCAGTGTAGCCTATGTTGTTCCTCCAACCAGAACTACATTGTAACAGTAAAACTATGCTACCGGTCTCGGAGGGATACTGAAGATATCCTTTCCATTATGCACCAATGATAGCACGTACTAAATGTGCTGTCTACCGTAGATCATGTACGTACGTACCACAACAACAGTAGATCCATGGCACTACTCGTCATTGGGACTTTATTTTGTGCGTACGGGTGCACAGCAGTATATGCGTAAAAAGACAGCTGCTGCTATCCTACTATACAGTATAACTCAGACTGGAAAACTGTCTGTTGTACATATAATGCGTAAATGTATACCAGGTACCAGATGATGTAAGTGTAATCGAGTAACGAATATGATGGTTACTGACAAGTAAGTATCATCTCTAATACGGAGCACGTCGGGTTTTCGCCGGCCAGGCAGACATTGCTTGCACCAAGCTCTGCGAAGCGCCGTGAGATGTCTGGCGAGGTCGCATGAAGGGTGAGCTGCATCCTTCCGAGAACTGCTTGCGAGGCGGGCTTGCATATGGATGACAGCTTCCATGAGCTATTTTCAATTTCCGGTGTGGCTACTGCCAAAGACAGCAATGGGAATAGCATGTAAGTGCCTCGTGGGTGCCTTACCATCAACACTGCCAGGCACGTGATACGATCATCCCCCTTGTTGTGCGGAATAAAGGTTCTCCACCCCGCGCAAACGATCTGACTTGACCACCAGCTGTGACCGATCGCCGAACAAAAAAACAAAAACAAAAACTGCACCCTGGTTGTCTAGCTCACGTAGTGAGCGGCATGAGTTACAACGTCGTTGCCAAACGACGCCAACCCAACCTACATAATATATATGGGAGGGTATTCATTGGTTGTCTGGCTTAGTCATTCGACCATTGACGACGCATCCCTTTCGGGACGGAGCACCGTGGGGAGGGGGGGGGGGGGGGGGGGGTGTACTCGATTGGAGAGATGTACTCGATCTCATGCATGGGCGTAGTCGTTTGACCATAGACCCTCGCATCCCTACAATGCCGGGACGGAGCATGTCGGACGGGGGGGGGGGGGAGGGGGTGTACTCGATATCATGCATGGCCGCACTCGTATGGCGGGGGGGTGTACTCATTTTCATGCATGGCCGTATATAGTCGAATGACCATAGGCCCAGGGGGGGAGTGCTACTACGGGGGACCATAGTAAATAGGACCTACGGTAAACACAAAAACCTATATATTTACCTATTTTTACTAACAACATTTGGTCCTGTTTACTGTATCACAGATGGCTGGGACCCCCCCCCCCCCCGCCACCGCCTCTTGATATGGATTACTGAGGCACACCCTTATACTACTACTCTTGGTTTGCCGAATTGAGAGGTCGTCGATAATGTACCTTTCTTTGTGGTATTTGCTTTAAATCTTTCGAAGAACGTTTTCCACTAGGATTATTTTCACGCCCACACATACATGACAGGTCACGGCCGCCAGCGAAGCGATGCTCTTCACCGGGGCCGTGTCTTGCATCTATCTGGCTATCTACACTGCGGGGTATTTTTTTACGGCCATCATTCGTGTAACGATGTGAGAGCAACGGGGAAATAACAAGGAGAGCTGAAGTATTTTTTTCAGCAGCCGTGGGCCCGCCCGTAAAGAAAAACCCACCGTTGCCGTGCTACCAGGGTATAATATATTATGCCGAAGAGAGAGAGAGATATATGATACCGATTCACCGGCTCTGCGCGGAATGATGATACACACGTTTCGAAGTATACTGTATGTACCTACTACTGTATGTACCTACTATATGCACCTACTGTATGTACCTACTGTATACGCTCCGGACGGACGGGAGGTTTTTTGCGTTCATACGCATCTTACATCGTGCCGCTGGAGGAGTCCCGCGCGTGATGTTCGCTAATATAAGGTACTTTTTGATGCTATTACGGGGGGCCATAGTTAATACCAGGTAGAACCTATGGCACACATAAAAACCTACCAGGTATGTATTTAACCATTTTTAATTTGGTCCTATTAACTACGGTCCCCCGATATAATCACAATGCCGAACGGGTTCTTATGTTTCCGGATACGTTTGCACACACCGTTATGTTTCCCTTGATCCTATATTTCATACCTTTGGTACATACATACATGGGGAAGAAAAAAAAAGAGAGAGAATAGTTACCTGCTGGCAGGAGAACAAACTATCTCAATCTGTCCCGAAACTTTAAGCACCGTTTGTTTTAACAGTCACAGTGTAAAACAGAATACATTATATTATGGGGCATGGTGATAATGTTCGAGATTCGGGATCGAGATTTGTTGGGTCTCGTCGTGGGGTACTTAGCATTTTTTTTTTTTTTTTTTTTTCGCAACAGAAATCGAGGAGCACTACGTACGTACGGCACGATGACATGTTGTTGTTGTTGTTGTTGTTGTTGTTGTTGTTGTTGTTGTTGTTGTTGTTGTTGTTGTTGTTGTTGTTGTTGTTGTTGTTGTTGTTGTTGTTATCACATTAACTCACAATACAATGCAGTCCGTGGTCGCAGGACAGGCTCCAATAACTCTGGAGTGGAAGAAATACCTCGGTAGTAAAACAGCGGCAAAAACAAAAAACAAGCATACGCACTCCACCACTGCGGACACCAGGGAAGCAAAAAGGAGACAATCAATAGCAGACAAAAACCTAAAAAAAAAGATGAAGCGAAGCGAAAAAAAAAAAAAAAAAA
Source organism: Nereocystis luetkeana (assembly GCA_031213475.1). Classification (NCBI taxonomy): domain Eukaryota; class Phaeophyceae; order Laminariales; family Laminariaceae; genus Nereocystis; species Nereocystis luetkeana. Next base: position 2,532,581 of record JARUPZ010000020.1, read on the forward strand.
CAGAAGCAGATAGCAGAACGCAAAAAAGGCAAAACGGACCATACTAACAGAGACACAAAGAGTTACAAACGGGAATGAAAGAAAGATGAAAAAAAGAGGGGACAAAAAAGCGATAATCACGGGCGGGGGCGAAAGAAAATACGAAAGGCAGGCACTGGAGCATACAGACACGCAAAGTTGCCCAGGTGGCACAATGCTAGTTACTTGGGTCCCAAAGAAGGGAGTGCATCATGACGATGATGGCCATAACCAGGCTTCAGTCTGTTGGGCAGACCGCCTCCCCCCCCCATTCCCCCTCGTCCCCCTTTCGCCCCCCCCCCTCTTCCCTGCCATTCTGCGCACTCGCGTTGGCGTCAACGGCTGTGGTCGTTGTTGCAGCTATTCTATGCCGTTATTGTGCCGATGCCTCCTTCTCGTCCTTATGCAATTTCCGCATGAAGGCCTCCGCCCCTTCCTCGACCCGTCGGAACCATCTGCCGGCTTTCTGTGCTGCCTCGCGCCACCCTTCGAGCTTGCATGATGCCGAACTCCTTGAGCTAGGTCCTCCCCCAGGTACCTCATCCAGTCCCACTCCTGTCCCCCGGAGTAACCCTTACCCCCAACCATCTCCCCAAACATCACCCTCTTCGGCAGACGCTCCTCTCCCATGCGTGTCACAAAGACCGCAAACAAGAGCCTATGTCTGCATGTATGGGCCGCAGAGGAAATAAATAGTGTCTGCTTCCAGACCGCGCGCACGCCACAGCCTAGTGACGGCCACAAAAAATGTCGCGGGGGGCAAGGGCGCTCCCCCCCCCTCCCCCAGTCAAAAAAGAAAAGCATGGCCCGCACAGTTGATATCATATCTACCCCGTACTCCCGGGCGGAGACCGCTGAAAAAAAAAAAAACACATACAAGTACTCGTACCTGGTATTAATAATATATAACCACACACGCAAAAAACTACCACAGACAGACACAAGATATGGTGGTGCACTGTCCCCGTTCAGACATACATGCAGACATGGGCAACGAATCCTATCTGCACGTTCCCAAAATATAACACCGATCACATCTATCTGAGGTGAGCTACTACTGTCGGCATTCGGCCCTCCAACGGCTGCAGGGGGGGGGAGTATTCGCGATGATCGTCATTGTAACATCCCGCGGATAGATATCGCACGGCGTTTTGTGGGGGAGGGGATGGATATCAAACATCCCCTACTCAGCGCAAGACATACATGACTTTAGTGTGGCTCACCCCCCCCCCCCCCCCCCCCCCCCTTTCCGGAGGGACGAATCTGAAAAAAATGGAGTGTTGTTGTTGTTGCTGTTGTTGTTGTTGTTGTTGTTGTTGTTGTTGTTGTTGTTGTTGTTGTTGTTGTTGTTGTTGTTGTTGTTGTTGTTGTTGTTGTTGTTGTTGTTGTTGTTGTTGTTGTTGTTGTTGTTGTTGTTGTTGTTGTTGTTGTTGTTGGTCATGCCGTTTGTTTTCCTGTGGGCGCCCTGCCATGCCCACGCTGCCGAAAGCGAGACCTGCGGGCGGGGAAGCTAATTTAAAGCGGAGAGGATCGTACGTACACACTCAATCACGCGCGGCCGTGTGTGAGAGGCGGGATATACCCTTCTACGACAATACTCCCCGCATTCACTGTGCTTTCCTGGCTTGGATCTATCTGTCCCGTGTGCTCTGCGGGTCTCGTGCGAAACATGAACAACAATGCCTCACAACGAACGGCAGCTATTAATAGATAGATGATGAAGCAGACGATTAATGTGGAGTAGACAAGCCGAAAGTTGGCACGGAAGGGAGGTATACACTTACTTGGTGCATGGGTTTCCTTTTGTTTCCGAGGTTTTCTTCTTTCGGGAAAGTTATGAGTGATCAGTGTTGAAGATCATTCATGCTGCACGTTGTCGGATGGCAAGAAGAGAAATAATAATATCTATCTGTCTGTCGTACAAGTAGATATAGCTCATGATCTATCTGTCCGCGTGGTGGTATTTTTTACCGTTCTTTCCGGAGTGCGCCCTTCCTGTGTTTGCGAATTAGACAAACTATTACCTGGTATACGAGTATGTACTGGTATTTTTTTTTCTGCTGTCTGTAATCTGTCTATATGCCCCCGTGGGTCTATAGACTACTCTACTACTACCGTCTCCCCCGTCTCTACCGTGTGTTTCGTAGCAGCAGCAGAGAGAGGCAGCAGCAGCAGCAGCAGCAGCAGCAGTAGTAGTAGCAGAGCAGAGCGAGTTCGATGTCTCTCATCACACACAGTACAGCAGTGCCACATGTGATGTGATATATACTCGTGCATCATACCTATCTATGGTTATTATATACGGTAATATATATGCGTGTGATCAAAGATCGAAGTTATTATACTGATACGGCAGTAGTAGTAGTAGTACTATCCTTGATAATTTATACCTGGTATAGGATACCGCGATTTTGCCGCTTGACTCTGTGACCTTATTGATTGACCACACTAACGTACGTGTATTACAATTAAGCCCCTCCCAGCTGTACCTATACTGGGATATAAAGATGGACAGCTTTTGACGCGTCTCACGGAACGGCGTATGACTGGCATCTTACGTGCTGGTTGGTACCACTCTGTCCCGAAATATAAGCCCCGTTTTGTTTAATACTCCGTATAAGGTTTCAAACAACAGGTGCTTACATATTGGGACAGAGTGGTATACCAGGTAGAGCATCTCTCCGCAGCAGCAGCAGCAGCAGCTGCTGCTGGTGGTGGAGGAGGTAGGTGCACAGCAGTATAGACTGGTACAGAAAGGTGTTCATAAATATTATTATTTCTTTTGCCATCCGACAATGTGCAGCATGTGATATTACTATACCTGGTACAACTACTCGAATGGAGCGTTAATAAACCGCTCGGGACACTGCTGCAGTTTTTTGTATGCGCGGGTCTGCGGAACATGCTCGCCTTCGTCTCTTCTTGTGAAACGGACGGAATAATACCAGATACACAGTAAAAAAGGAGATATTTTTGTTTCTTGAACAAAGCTCGAAAATTCTTCAAAAAAAGCATAGATGATTCTTTAACTGATGATGATACACCGTTTCTGCCGCATTGGATTTCGGGCCTCGGGAAATCCGTAATTTCTTCCCCATCTAGATTCTCTTTTTAATTATGTGCTGTGTTTTATTTAAAAAGTCAAAAGCATGAAAGTTGCTTCTGTTCCGTTCCCGGAAGTCGCATAGATTATTTTTATTTTATTATTATTGTTCGCTGTTTCGATTCACCGAGCTTTCGGATTTTTCGGATTTTTACACCAAGTAAAAAACCATAAAGAAATGTCCTCTCATCATGATCTGATCTGATATTCATATGATATCAACAGCCAGTATCCATCCAGGCACCAGTATAAATAGTAGTATAATCGGTATCATACATATAGCTACTGCTGCTGCTGCTGTTGGCTGGCTGCTGGTTTATCATATTTCACCGAACCACGAGACACTCACTCGCTGTGCTGACTACGTAAACCATTAATTTTAACAGCTCTACTCCCCCCCCCCCCCCCCCCCTCCACCACAATACACGCTGGGCAGCACAGTCACTCCCACCCCAAGCGACACACACGTATACCGTGCAGCTCTGTGCAGCAGCAGCAGCAGTACAGAACATATACGTAGCAGCTAGCTCTTATATCTATCTGCTGTGAACATCTATCTCTAAATAGATAGGCACCCACACGCCGCCCGTTCATAAACTTCACGGAGAGCGCCTGCCTGGGCTGAGCTTTCGTTTTTTTTTTTTTTTTGTTGCGTGGTTCGCTCGAATTGCGAGACTTTCATCGGTCTGAGGATGGGGTGGCTACAACAGCTCGCGGTGCCGTGCCTTTTGGCTGGTGCTGCTGCCGTGCCGGGCGCGAGCGCTGGCGGTGTCCGAGCTGGGAGAAGAGCCGCTACGGCCAGTCGCAGCCTGGAGACGACGGTGAGTGGTGTGGTGGGATGTGTCGTCCATCGTGCGTCTGGTTATCGTTTTGGCTACCCCCCTCTTTCTGTGCGAGGAGGACCTACTACCTGTGGGCATGTTGTACCAGTGTTTTTTCATAGTAGTAGTAGTAGGTTGAGATTTTTTTGTGTGTTTTTGTTTGTGTTGGTTTGTGCTGTGGTGAGTGGTGACGTTATTTTATTTATCCCTATACTACTACCCTCGACTTTTTCATCAATCCAATCCAATCCACAACCGAGAGCATTATAACACACACCCGAGAGAGGCGCAAGCTCTGCGGCCAGCGACTCGTTCGTGCGGCACATGGATGATACTACTATCGATAATAACTGCAGTACTGCCGCGATTTTAGAACCGCAGTCCCGTTTTGGGGACAATTCACTCAAATTTCAAGTAGTTTGTCCCCAAAACGGGACTGGGGTTCTAAAGGGGTTAACACACTGCTGCATGTATGTATGTACACGGTAAAATGCAGGAAGGAGGTATACCAGGTATCTGGTACGAGCATACCAGTAATAATAGTATTTTTAAGCTGGGCGAGGAGGGATTCGTGCGTGAAACGTTAGTTATTACCTGGTAGGTTGTATCTCTGGTGCACGTTACGTGTTTTATTTAGCTTTACACAACAAACAGCAGTCCCGAGCGAGCAGCTTTTCATCATCACAAGACAGAAGACCACACACAGCAGCTGATATCGCACGTAGTCGCGACACACATGTGTAGGCACGCAAGCGCACGACCACGTGCTGTGATGCCGCAGCAAAAGAGCGCGCGGTGGGGGACGGGAGAGGGGAGGAGGGACTCGTCTGCGCTCCTCGGGAGTGTAGCAGTCAGTCCCCGCAGCAGCAGCTGCAGCAGCAGCAGCAGCAGCACCAGCAACAGCGGGTGCCACCGCCACACCAAGCAGCAGAAGTCTTCGCGCTCGCGCCCTCTCGTCTCATCTTCGCTGTTTTTCATACCCCGACTACTGCGTCTGTCTGCTGTGGTATTCAGAATTCAGATTTATCCGCTGAAAGTACTCCTCCTGTGCAATGGACGTAAATATAGAAGCCATTTCAGCCTACCTATTCAAGTTAAAGCATTTCTTATATTTCCGTCCAAAGTGGAAAACGTGACGGACGGTAATATAAAGTACCGTATGTGTAATAATTTGGATATAAAGCGGTCCTTGTATTTCTGCGTCCGAACCAAGTAGTCCGTACCAAGGTACCAAGTAGTCCCTTCACACTCAATACTCCGCTTGCTACTCGTATACGTATACGACTGCTGCTACACAGTAAGTAGTATTAATAGTTGTAACTGCTGTGTCGATAATAAAATCAAGATAAAAATAAATAATAATAAATCATTCCGAATTACGTTCTACATTTTCGCACGTCACGACTTTTACCAACACAACAAACATCAGCGCAAACCCAGCTCTGAAAAACATGCAGCAGCAGCAGCAGCAGCAGCAGCAGCAGCAGCGGTAGTAGACCATCTCTCTTGCTCTCTCTCTCTCGCTCTGGCTGCTTGGAACCTCCACCCAACGCCCCGTGGGGGCAGCAACCCTCTCTCCTGCCTGTACCCCTGGCCACAGACATAGCTACTCTCGTATAGCCCGAGCCGGTTCTATTGTTCCAGTTTTTTTGCCGCCTCTTTGAAAAGAGCAAAAAAGCAAAGGGGAATTCAAAAATGGAGTCGAAAAACAAAACTCCTGGTGCTACTGCTGTCACTGCCGTACCACCAGTAAGTATTACGGGGGACCATAGTTAATAGGACCTATGGAATAGATAAAACCTATATATTTCACCATTTTTACTAACAATATTTGGTCCTATTAACTATGGTCCCCCGTAATAGTACACGAGTACCGTACGTATAATAAATATCTACCAGGTACGATCTGATCTATCTGGTACCTCTGGGCGCCCACCGAGAAAATAAGGACAGCCCGACCGACCTACAGCAGTATAGCCGCCGAGATACGCAGCAAGCAGTGTGTGTGCCCGGACTGTGATGCAAGGGGAAGTGCATACACACCACACCACCAGCTAGCTAGCCAGCTAGCTAGCTGGCTAGTTATCTATTACGGGGGACCATAGTTAATAGGACCAAATATTGTTACTAGAAACGGTTAAATGTACAGGTTTTTATGTACACCACAGGTGGTCCCCCGTAATAGCTGCACAGCACACGCGCCCAGCAGTAGTAGTAGTACGTACACTGCTGTTACCAAAACACGTTATTATGTATACGATGACCAGGTACCTGGTATACATTGAATAAAATATTTTTAAAAAAACTTTTTTTTTTGCTCTGGGCCCGTCGAATGGCATGACATTTATTCGTACAGCATAATAATATACATATATATACAATACCTGGTACTCAATTTTCAGAACGAACGCAATAAGAAGAAGAAAGTAAGTGCGGATGACGCCCGCAGCCAGCGGCCGCGCAAATTCAGCCGCGGTTTGTTTTTCCGATTTTCGTTCCTCCAACGGTCTCATGCCATCTCGCACCGTGCACGATAGCAGGTCTGGGGGAGCGTGTGTCGGGATGGTATACACCTGGTATAGCAAATAGGTATTATAGGCGATCGCCATATTATGCAACGTAAATAAATGCGCAGGTAGGTGGAGAGGGAGGAGGAGAGAGGAGCAGGAGGAACAACCACCCTCTCCCCCCCTCTCTCGTGTAGAGCTACGCTACGCTATTTCGTACGTACTGCCGCAACATGGTTTTATTGCGCGGCATCATCAACTAATTAATATTAAACACTGGTGTGCAGAGTGCAGACTACTCTGAAGCACTGACTGGGTACGGGTTGCATCTATCTATACAAAACAGCAGCCAGCTCTTATTATTAGACTCACTTCTTACCTCTCGCCTCTTCTTTATTATAGTCCCTTTTTTATCTGGTATGGATTTACGAGGTATGTATATGGAACGTGCACAATTCGATGCGAGTCGACGAGGGAAGAAAAGGCTGAAATCTTCTCGCGATAAAAATGAAGGCACGCACCGTAGCGGGAAGGGGGGAGAAGAGCCTGCTAATTGACACGGGATCTGAGTTACGAGTTGGAAAAAGAGAGAGAAGAAGATGGGCGAAGATAATGAATGGGATGAGCAAAACAATAAAATAAAAAATGTATCGCATGTTATGTTCACGTACGTGTGACGTGCGACCTTTTATCTATCAAATATGAAGGTAGAGCTCTTCGTGTGTGTAAACAAATATATACCTGGTAGTTTTTTATGTGCATGATAGGTCCTATTGACTATGCCCCCCCGTAAATAGTAGCCACAAGTCACAGGACAGCAAGCACCAAACAATCACGGGGGGGGGGATGAAGGAAGAAGGAAGGGAGGACCATGTAACGGATCCGTGTGTATCTACTATATATATTATGTATACTCATCCGACAGATACACCGCCGCTTGCGAGAAATACGCCCGAAAGCGTATACCGCTGCTGCTGCTGTGAAAAAACAGGCAAAAAAAGAAAACACCTTTGGATATAATAGATAAGGTCTGAATACAAAAGTATTGAATTTGGTTTGATGACTACTATTAATATTAAAAATTTCGTAAAAAAGATAAAAAAATATGACTTTGGGTCCTGTCGAGGAATGGCGCATTCTTCTGTTGAATAAACGAAGGAGAACGCACACACATACATAGAACGCACAAGGGTCTACGAACACCCGAGGGCAGCTAACGAGAGGCGAGCGACGGCCTGCATCCTCCCCGAAACGCCGCGGTCAGCGGCTGATTACTTCTAATGCCGGCATCTTCCAAGAGCCCATCGCTCTTTTCTTGGAATATACCTGGTACCTGGTACATGTCTTGGGTGACTGGCGCAGCCCCGAAGCCACACGCAGGCATTTATTTAGCGACGGGGATACAGCGATCGAACTTCTGAGCGAAATCGCGATCTGGTCGGTGCTCCTGTGGTTCGGGAGGCAAAGAGGGATATAAAACTGGGTTCGCGACGTCCGTGTCAATTCTTTCGAGGCGCCGCGCGGGTGTTCTATAATATTCTCTGTGCTATTAATAGGGACCGTCGGGATTCCGCCTTGTGCGGCTTCTCCGGTGGCCCCGCCCCTCGGGAATAATGGCGGATCTCGCCTCTGTGAAGTAGTCAACGACACGCTGCTGAAGTTGGCGTGGCTTGCTTCGGTTTCAGGGGACATGCCACGTCGGCTTGGGACGACGACTCCCCAAAAAGAAACATCACACAAAGAGCGAAACAACTCTTACCATATTCTGTAGGGAAAAAGTAAGATTTCTTGTTGAATTCGTTTTTTTTTTTGTTTTCCGAATTTTCAATTCAAAACGCCTGCGCTTGGTGATTTCACTTTTCGACCAATCAATCACAGACGCAAACCAAAACGAAAAAAATATATTCTCCTTTTTCAATTGAAGAAAAAAACTTACCCGACCGCCCCCCCCCCCCCCCCCCCCCCTCCCCCGGCCCCGATACCTGTTCATTTTTTAGAGGGTAAACTATTACGGGGGACCATAGTTAATAGGACCTATGGTATACATAAAAACCTATATATTTCACCATTTTTACTAACAATATTTGGTCCTATTAACTATGGGCCCCCGTAATAAACCACTGAGCTACTCGCTGCCAGCCGTACCCATTTTAGTCGCGCACAACACAACAAGTTGCCGCCTCTTGTATGCCGTCAACTTGCTGTATGTATTGAGGCGAAAACGGTGGTACATTTTAAGCCACGAAAAAAAAAAGATTAGTGTACGTATTTCTGTACTCGTGCGCTGCTGTTTGTTCATTGCAGAGCTCTGCGAGTCATGTCTGATGATGGGCATCATTTATTGATGACACCATACACCCTCTCACCCGATACCCTTTGCTGTTGAATCTTGTCGTTGTTTTCACATTAACTCTTCTTCGCCACGATACAAGGCAATGCAATCCGTGGCCGCAGGACAGGCTCCAGCAACTCTGAAAGGAGTGGAAGAAATACCTCGGTAAAAAAACAAAACAAGCAACAAGTAGCACACGCGATAGCTACTGAAGCACATCTACACTCACTCCAGACCCTATCCTATCCTAGCCCCGCGACCTGTAATAGTGCCCACCACGACTTGGACTTTTGGCTGCTCCATCTACTCCGCCCGCGGGAGATACCTCGGACCCCGAACGGCCTCGGTTGGCTCTCGCGTCTCGATTTTTTTTTTTTTTTTTTCCGTTCTCTATCGCGGCCCCACCGGTTCCTATGTTCAAAACGTTAAAAACACTCTCGCAGGCACCGGTCGGTGTTGTCGCAATCGAAAAAGGACACGGCGGTAACGCTCAACATACGCGAGTCGGGCGATTCGTTCGGTGCCACGTATTCTCCCGCGGGTGGGTAGTGCGGGGGGACCGTAGTAAATAGGGGACCAAAGAAAGGCTGTTATTAATAGTGTTGGTGTTGATAGGTAAATATATGCGTATAGTTTTTTGTGTGCACCATTTTGGTCCTATTTAATGTGGTACCCCGTAATAGCGAAGGAGAAAGAGAAGAAGAAAAAAAGAATAATCTTGAAAGGCTGTTTGAGACGCTCACAAGAAAAATAGCTACTATACTGCGCTGTGAGCCGAAAGGATGCATTATTATCTTGCACCACAACAAAGTTTCAAATAGTGACTTGGGCTATTAGTTGATTGCGAGATCTTCAGTTACGTGTTCCAGGCGCGCGAGCGGGGGGGGGGGGGGGGATATACTTCCATGAATTGTGCGTTTAGGCGACGATATACGAAAATCCGATGAAAAACCGCCGGCAAATTCACCAAGGAAGAACAAAAAAAAAACTCGGCTCCCCGTCAAAATTTGGAAATCAGGTCCTGCCGATGACGCCTATTTGCAACCTTTGGATTGCAGGGTTGCAAAACTTAAACCCTTTTAGGACGACTGCAGTTCCGTTTCGGCGACAAACCAGTCAAGTTCCAAGTAGTTTGTCCCCAACGCCGGACTGCAAGCAGTCCTAAAAGGGTCTTTTCGCCCCTTAGAACGAACCGCAGAGCCCCGTGTTTTGGAGACAAACCACTCAAATTCCGAGTAACTTGTCCCCAAAACGGGACTGCGGTCCTAAAAGGGTTAATTGCGGGTTTTACGCTATTTTGTAGGAGTGTTGTTTTACGGGGTTCTAGAGGTGAAACGAGGGGCTCAGTAGCCTGCTATTTTTGTTTTGTCAGGACATTCTCCTGCCTTGACGCTGCCCGGGACTGATCCCATCTGGCACCCTGCTCTGCTCCACAGGCAGTGCGCATGGAAGATTGATCTTGCCCCACAGGGAGGGGAAGGCTACGGCTCTCATATCATACGTAGCGGAAACACACCTCAAATCGATCGAACTGTCGATAAACGAGATTTATCATTATGGAAAGGGTGAAGCGGCCATAGTCATCGATGAAAAAAAACCATTCGGTGAAAATTTATTTAATAGACGAATTTTTACCGATTTAAGACGGCTTTCGCGGAGAGCGCTTCCGAGAAAGTACGAAATTTCAACCACGAGTTTGTTCCACCAATTCCCTTTTTTCACGCAATAAGGTAAGAGCCAAGCGCGTAGCTCGGGCACCGCGCACGTGGCTCCGGCACAACCTTGAGACATCGCAGTGGAGTTTTTTTTTTTTTTTTTTTGTCGGTTGCGTGAATTCTTGCGGCAAAGGCCCCACGCACACACGCGTGGCCATTTTTTACGCCAAAAGCAAAACCAAAGTATTCCGGCGTGTGACTTTTTGTGTTGACGTCCCTTCTTCTTGGTCGATGCTCCGTTCTGAAAATTATTACGCTGTCAGCTGGCGAGATAGGAAGGGGACAAGATAAGCCCCCCCCCCCAAAAAGTGTAATAGAAACCCGAAAAAAACGCAATGAACTCCCAAACGTTGGGAGGTCGTCTCCGTTAGGAGCGGAAAGGTTGGTTCGCCTCGAAAGGGATGCGTGGTCAGTGGCCATATGACTTAGGCGAGCAACACATGAGTACCCCGCCGCCCCCGCCCCCTGCACCCTGCACCCTGCACCCAAAAAACACATGAATTCATTCGAAGCTAACATCCTTGCCATGTCCTCATCACAGGCGATTTTTAGTACAAGGATGCAGCTCAAAACACTTTTCATGCGACTCGCCGAACACCGCGTGGCGCTTCGCAGAGCTTGGCGTCGCAAAGCAATCGTTTGTCTGCGTTGTAGGTGAAAACCCCCGACGTGCTCCGTCCCGGCATTGTAGGGATGCGAGGGTCTTATGGTAGTAAAACTACGGCCGTGCATGACATTAGTGCCCCACCCCCCCTTCCCCCCCCCCCCCCTCCCCGCTCCCTCCCTCCCTCCCTCCTCCCGTCCCACGTGAAATCAAGATGATGACAAGCTTGGGATGCTTCCGAGATGCAAAAGAAGATAGGCGTCTCTCCAAAGGACTCATGCAACAAACTGCCCTGACCCATGAGGTGAGTGAGTGTGTGTGTGTGAGTGTGTGTGTTGTTGTTGTTGTTGCTTTGTTTTGCTTCGCTTGCCACATTTTACCCGTCCTGAACGTGACCACACAGCATGCCACTTTAAAGGCGCGATGAAGCTAACGTTGGTATCGGTCCGACTGCCTCGTACCTGGTACGTTCGGGTTCCTTCCCCTCTCGTCTGGAAAGGTCAGATCACTGGCTGCACTACAGGTCACGCACAGATCATTTTCGTGGCAAGGATCTGCAGGACCTGAACGAACTGCCGTCCCGTTTCCTTTCTCTCATGACGACGCCTCCCCCCCCCCCCCCTCTCTGTCTCCCTCTCTCTCCCTCCCGCTCCGCTTCCCCCTTCCCTCTAGACCCCTATGAATTCCTTCATATATCTCCTGCCGAGCCCCCCCCCCCCGCCCGACAACCTCACGGCATTTCACGCTTTATTTCTGCCCAGACCCTGACGTACTCCGTCCCGGCATTGTAGGTAGGGATGTAAGGGTATATGGCCATACGACTACGGACGTGCAAAACATAAGTGCCCCCCTCCGCCCCCCCCCCCCCCCCCTCCCCCCCTACTCCTTCCCTCTACCTTGAACTCCTTCGATATCTCCTGATGACCCCCCTCCCCGCCCCCCGCTCCCCCCTCGGCATTGGAACTCCTGTTTCTCTCGTCCGTTTGCTAGGTCTGCTATGATTACTGCGAGGGCCGCGGCTTCTCCTTCTACGCCCTTCAATTTGGATCGGAGTGAGTTGGCGTTACTTGACGGTTTACAAAAGGACAGACGGTATCCTTTTTACTTTCACTTAGTCTACGTTTTTCAGGAAGAGATATATACCCGAGACCTGCAACTGCTTGTAACCGTGTTTGTGAGGGCGTGTGCGTCTCCGAGTGTGGCTCTTCGCGGTGGCCAACACAATGGATAGACAGACCCCCCCCCCCCCCCGCGCCCGTGCAAGCAATGTCTGCCTGCTCGGTGGAAACCCGACATGCTCCGTTCCGGCATTGTTTGTAGGGATGCGAGGGGCTCTGGTCATACGACTTCGGCCATGCATGAGATCGAGTACATCTCTCCTATCGAGTATACCCCCCCCCCCCCCCGCCCCTACTCCTCCTCCCCCTCCTCCAGGAATTTACATTTATTTAGGACTGCTGTTTTTATTTTTATTTTCCTTTTTTCTGACCCATAGAATGGACAGACAGATACCCCCCCCCTATGTTTTTTTGACCCACACATGGACATGACGGACGTTTCATGAGCTCTACCCTTCCCTTGTCCTTGTCCTTGTGTGTGTGTGTGTGTGTGTTTTTTTTTTTCTGGTCCACAAAATGGACAGAAAGGCCCCATCTTTTTTATTCGTAATTATAGATTTCTCCGCGGCCCCCACTACATGTGTACATCTACGACCTGCAATATATGTTACGCTATTTTCGTTTTTTTTTTCTTGTTTTTTCGTTTCTTTGTTTTAGTTTTTTTTTTCATATTTTTCTCTTTCCGTGGTTTTTGTTTGTTTGTTTTGTGTTGTTCCCCCGAAAAAAAAGGTGCTGGTGCGGTAGCGACTTCGACGAGATCACCAAGCTGGGCGAGCTGGTCGACCCCCTGACGGACTGCGGCTACCCGTGCTCCGGCGACGCGGACGAAACGTGCGGAGGCCGCGACAGCTTCGAGCTGTTCCAGTACGAGCTGCTACCGCAACCGGAGGGCCACCTCGGCTGCTACCAGGATAGCAAGACGGCCCGCCTGTTCCAGAACAGGAATGTCGATGAGAAGCTTACCGCGGAGGTACGTACGTAGTTTGTTCGTCTTCGTCTTTGTCTTTTTTATTTTTTGCCGTATTTTTGATCATTTATAGGACACCAGGCGGTTTCTAGGCTCTCTACCTTTTTTGTCCCTTTTCGTTTATTATAGCTGTCGTGCCGTCGGCTCCCACGCTATAAAGCGGTCGGTCCAGTTTCTTCTGTTTGGCGGTCTACATGCATCCCATCTCATCATGTCGTGTACCGGTCTCGTCTCGCGGACGGAAAACAATCAATAACGTAGCGCTCACTCCGAAAAAAAAACTTGGCCCGTCTAGAAGCGCAGTTGGGATTGGCGTCGAGTCTGGGTGAGAAATTCCCCAGCAGTACGACGACAAGGGTTTGAATTTTGTAGATCATCAATGAACTAATCTTATCAACTTTAGCCACCCATACCCATACACCTCGTTTAACATTCAGCCCTCCGAACACGACTCGAACTTTTGGAGCCGCTCTCCCTTGTGAAGGTAGTTTGCTCACTGCCGTGTCCCCCCCCCCCCCCCCCCCCCCCCGCCCACTCCTCGTACAGAGCTGCAAAGCAATCTGCAGCGCAACCGGCGAGTACGCATACTACGGCCTCCAGTACAGCTACGAGTGAGTGCGAATTGCCGTGGGCCTTTTTTACCAGAACGGCCTTCATGGGTCGGGTCGGGTCGGGTCGGGTAAGGAGGAACAAACAAATGCCGACCTTTCTACGAACTGCGCTCGACAGAGCCCATATCTTTAATATTTATACGCATCTCCAAAATTTGACAAAATTAAATTTTTGCACACTGCTACGTACGCTCCGTTGCTTCTCTGTGACTGCTGTACCGTATATCACACGGGGTGATAAGATAGCACCCCCCCCCCTCGAATGAATATGTTGACACTATAGCTGGTATTGTCGACGGGGGAGGGCACAATGCGTAACCGCCGAGCGATACGTCTATGTGCTCGCCTCCTTAGTTCTTCTTTGTAGAAAATCGGCTCATCCCAGGGGGAGGGGGTGTTTGTTCCCGTATGTAGCACCCGCGGGTGATATATTATCACCGGGGTGTGCTATCTTATGTCACCCGCGTTACACGATACTACTCTGGACCGAATTATACAGAACGTTCGGACTGAATATTGATGTTCAGACGTTCCTTTCTGCAGTGGTCGAGAGCGAGATTCCGGTATGCTGCTGTATGGCATATATTTCACATTCGACAGAGCATCCCCCCCACTCGTCTCCCACCCGTCTCGAAAGGGATTCGTGGTCAATGGTTAAATGACTAAGCCCAGCAAAAAATGAGTACCCCCCCCCCCCCCCCATCCGTCTCGAAAGGGATTCGTGGTCAATGGTTAAATGACTAAGCCAAGCAAAAAATGAGTACCCCCCCCCCCCCCCCCCCTCCCCCTCCCCCCCTTCCCCCCCCCCCCCCCCCCTGCCTCTAACCGCCGCAGGTGTTGGTGCGGGTTGGCCACAGAGGACTACACGTTGTACAAGGACCTGCCGAGTAGTTGCGGGTATCGATGCGCAGGGGACACCTCGGCCATCTGCGGCGGCTACACCAATATGAACATTTTCTCGATCGACGGTGAGAGTCCGCTTACGATAGTACCACTGCTGTATCGCATGTGTGTCGAGCGCTATTTTTATGCCAGTAGCAAAATGGGCTAACAAAAAATGACATATATCGCCGCTTTTGCAGAAAGAAAGATAAAAAAAAAAGAGCGAACTTTTTGGGACGCGCTTTCTCGGATGACGGTGAGAGGTCGGTACGATACTACTACGGCGGGCCATAGTTAATAGGACCTATGGTGTACACAAAAACCTATATAATTGCCTATTTTTACTCACACTATTTGGTCCTGTTTACTGTGGTCCCCCGTAGCACCGAAGAAATAGCAGAACGAACGTTGTCGCTACGTACAGGAATCAAGCCACAACAACTTTTCGTAATTGACGGAGAGATTTCGGTATGATACCGCCCCCCCAAAAATTAATGGCAAAATGGACACATTTTCGCGACGCGTACACCAGAAATAATGCACTTTTTTTCTTTTTGTTCATGGTGTACAACACCTCCTGCATTAATTTGACGGTGAGAAATAGCTATCGCGCGATCATTCCAGAATGGCAAAATTGATGTTTTCGATATATTTTCGCCACGCCAGAATCAACAAAACGAACATTTTCGCTCTGCGAACAACCACCAAAATGAACGAAAGGAGCATTTTTGCTCCACCGGAATGAGCAAGATGAACAGATGAACATTTTGGCGATTGACGCTACACCGAAGCGAGTGTTTTTTTTTTTCTGGATAGACGGGGAGGGGCCCCGACACCCAAGGTGACTTTTTTTCGGAGATGTAAAACAACACTACACGCACATAGGCAACACATGAGCTCGTCCGGGAAGGTGGGTGTTGCTTTGCCCAGTTACGTGCCTGGTGGCTGCTACCGTACGTCGTTGCTCCTTTTTACCTGGTAGCTCTTAAGGACTTCTTTTTCTCTTCATGTGTTGTTCAAGGGCTTCTTTTTTCCTCACGAATAGCTGGTACGAGGAACGAAGGCCTGTCGGGTTTCTCCCCTTGTTTACCTGTCGACAACCATGGGATTCCAAGTCAACCATGGTCTCGGTCTCGGAGGGCAATCCTGTGTTCTTGAAGATATTTCTAGAAGATTCAAGTTCAACATCTGGAATCTCATCATTTAGGGGAAAATCCTGTTTAGGTTTAGGTATGTGGACCGCGAGCTTCGCCACACCAGACTGCTGTGTGTGCGTGTTTTTGTTGTTGTTGTTGTTGTTGTTGTTGTTGTTGTTGTTGTCTGTCGTGATACTTTATAGACGGTGAGCTTCCCTTTCTCCGCCCAAATGTACAGCTTTCGCGATATATACGTACGTAGACGGTGGGAGGATTTTCGACGGCACTATTATACAAATGTACCAGAGGGTATCCATTTTCATTTTTTTAAGAGACAAATTACGGTAGGGTTCGCTATATACGAGCATTTTTTTTGTTATTTTCGTCACCAAGAAAAAACAACAACAAAAAACGGCGGGACTCAATGACATTTTTTTTGTGATAACGTACGTATATATATAGATGGTGACTTTCGCTACACGATGCCGGAATTTTTCTCCCCATGATGGCGGGATATATATTCCCCTTTTTCGGTTTTTGCCGTGTCTTAAGGTGGGCCAATAAAAAAATCCGGGGTTCGGAGAGGGATTGAATGTTAACATGATATTAACAGTTCATCGCCCCGCCCCGACTTTTCTTGTCTCCGCTGCAGGCACTACCCCTGCCACCGCGCCACCCACCCCCGTAGGAACTAGTACTGCCACCGCACCACCTACCCCAGTACGAACTATTGTAGCCACCGCACCACCAGTACGTACTATTGTTGCAACGGCACCACCCACCCCAGTAGAAACTAGAGCTGCCACCGCACCACCCACCCCGGTAGGAACTACTGCTGCCACCGTGCCACCCACCCCAGTAGGAACTACTGCTGCCACCGCGCCACCCACCCCAGTAGGAACTGCTGCTGCCACCGCGCCACCCACCCCAGTAGGAACTACTGCTGCCACCGCACCACCCACCCCAGTAGGAACTACTGCTGCCACCGCGCCACCCACCCCAGTAGGAACTAGCACCGCCACCACACAACCTGCTGCCACCGCGCCTCCTACCCCCGTAGGAACTGCTGATGCCACCGCGCCACCCACCCCAGTAGGAACTAGCACCGCCACCGCGCCACCTACCCCGGAGGAGAGTCCTGCTGCCACCGCGCCACCCACCCCGGTGGAGACTACTACTTCCACCACGCCCTCTCCTGTCACTCCCGGGGCCGTGGTCGTGGACTTGGTGCCGTGCATCCTTACCGCCGAGGAGGTACGATGTGGTAGAGGTTAGGGTATATGGTATGGTATGGTACAGTACCCGGGTGTGGTATATGGTACCCGGGTACGGTCTATGGTACAGGGTGTGGTGTATACTATCCGGGTATGGCATATGATACACCGGTGTAGTGTGTAGTACCCGGGTATGGGTATATGTGGTACCAGGGTATGGTATATAGTACCCGGGTATGGTATGTGGTACCAGGGTACGGTATACTCGTAGGTAACCGGGTATGGGTATATGGTACCAGGGCATGGGTATATGGTACCAGGGTATGGTGTATGGTACCAGGGTATGGTATATGGTACCCGGTTATGGGTGTATCGTCTCCGGGTATGGTATATATAGGTGTAGTATATAGTACTCGGGTATGGTATGTGGTACTAGGGTACGGTATAAAATACCCGGGTATGGGTACATGGTACCAGGGTATGGTCTAAGGTTCGCGGGTATGATATGTGTAAATGATACCAGTACCTAGGTATGGTATTCGGTGCCAGGGTATATGGTGTATGGTGTACTAGGGTACGATATATGGTACCCGGGTATGGGTATACGGTCTCAGGGTATGGTATATGGTACCAGGGTAGGGTATATGATACCCGGGTATGGCTAAACGGTACCAGGGTCGCGTGTATCCTGAGGCGCGCGGTGGCAATACATCATACCGGTATGATATGGTATGGCACGGTGTATGGTACAGGTATGGCATCGTTTCGCACAGATGTTGTATGTGACCCGCGACCATAGCTCCTCCCACCATGCGCAGGCAACCCTCGAAACCCGTCTACGATATATCCACACTATTTACGTTTTTTCACGACGCCTTTCCCGCTCCGCCTGTCCTTCCTCTCCCCGCGTTGCGTTTCCGTCTGCAGATCAACTCGATGACGACGTCGGGGCCTTACGTGATGGAGCAGTTCTTCAAGGGATACTGGACTCCCAAGACGGTACGTGTATTCTGACTGCTGTGCTGACTGCTGCTGCTGCTGCTTTGAATCTACTTGATATTGGCTATCTATAGTTTTGTTGGCCGCCCGTCCGCGTCGCAGCGAGATGTATACGGTGTCTGCAGGCAAAGTTTTTTTTTGTGCTTGTCGTTTTTCGTACAGTTCAGTATCTAGATACTACCACTCGTGCATCGTATGTGTAGCAGACGCGCGCACGACCAACGAAAAAAAGAAATTGACGAAGCCACACTTCCATGAAAAATATGTTGCAAAAAAAAAACAAAAAAACATTGGGGTGGGGTTTCCAGATGAAATTTACGAAAATAAGTGATTGTTTGTCCCCCCCCCCCCCCTCCCCTCCCCTTCCCTGTGTGCATACACATATATACATTTTCTTCCAACGCGTCCTGAAATGCAGCAGCGCACCTCAGCTGCTGCTGCTGCTTTCTGCCGGGGCGATACAACAGAGCTACCCCTGCGCCCTGTCCGACAAAATCAACCCCCCCCCCCTTCCCCTCCTGCGTCCCCTGTCCCCTGCCTTACCATCTCCCCCCGTGTCACCTGTCCCTTCTCTATCCAATCCCCCCCTTGCCCCCCCTTATGCCCTGTCTGCCTACCCACTCATCCACCGACCGCGTCCCCTATCCCCTGTCTCCTCACCCCGTGTCGCCTGTCTCCTGCCTGCCCAATCCCCCCTTCTATTCCAACCCACCCCTCGTGTGCCCACCCAACCCTCCTCATTTTCCCCCTGCCCCCTGTCCCCTGTCCCCTGTCTGTCCTATCCCCTCTTTATCCCCTGTTCTCTGTCTGCTGTCCGGCCCCACCCCGCCCCACCCCCCTCCCCGCGTCTCCTGTCCACCACTGTATCTGCCCAACACCCCCGACCTTTTCATTGTTGTTGTCGTTGTCGTTGTTGTTGCTGTTGTTGTTGTTGTCGTTGTCGTTGTCATTGTCGTTGTTGTCGTTGTTGTCGTTGTGGTCGTTGTTGTCGTTGTTGTTGCTGTCGTTGTTGTTGTTGTTGTTGTTGTCCCGCCAACGCAGATAACCAAGGTGCTTTCGAACACCGACACCATCCTCGACGTCCTCATCGACGGGACCGATCCCTCAAGGGGGTTGTGCAACGCCGTCTACGTCGACATCGAGGACCCGTCGGACGCGCAGTACGCCGAGCTCGCCTCCTACTCCGCGCGGTTCAAGGTGCATACCCGCTGTAGAAACGTAGAAGCTGCTGTAGGGCTGCGATGCGCGCACGAAGGAGGGCTGGTCACCCGAACGGCCTCGGTCAGCGCCCACGATTGATTGTGTTTGTGACATGACAGCGCCAGCAGTCGGTGTATGTGCTGTGTTTCGTCAGTGCGAATCCGCGGGATTTGCGTCCAGATAACTCTGTACTGGATTGCATCCGTGTACTTATTACCAGGTATGCTGGATGTACTGGCACCGGTATGAGTATACTGGATCGCATCCGTGTACTTGATACTGGATTGCGTCCGTATAACTATACTGGATCGCATCCGAATACTTAGACTGGATGCACTGGCATCAGTATGAATATACTGGATCGCATCAATCGGTGTATGCCTGGTATTGGATTACATCGGTACACGGGAGTGCATCGGTATACCAGACTGCGTCGGTGTAGTGGAACAGTATATATACTGGGGCATCAGTGTTCTGGGTTGCGTCGATGTACTGGATTGCATCAGTATACTGGTTCCCGCAAAGGCGCACGACCAATCACTCTGAACAGTTAATGCACTACTACCCTTCTGCTTGCATAGGGGAGTGTAGGGTTTCACCACCAAACGGATCACAAGAAAGCACAAGACTTCCTTCTAGTCCCCCTCTCTCGCTCGCTCTCCTCGTTCTATGCGAAACGCGTCTTTTAATGGGTTTCCATGACGTTATAGGGCGTTTGTACGTGACATCAAACATACTGGCAGCATCTACTGGCCGGCCCAATCGGTAGCTCCCAACCTGCCTTTATGATATCGGAAGCTCCAGACCTGCCTTTATTATATCGGTAGCTCCTGACCTGCCTTTATTATATCGGTAGCTCCTAACCTGCCTTTGTGATATCGGTAGCTCCAAACCTCCCTTTATGACATGATATCGGAAGCTCCTAACCTGCCTTTGTGATATCGGTAGCTCCAAACCTCCCTTTATGACATGATATCGGAAGCTCCTAACCTGCCTTTGTGATATCGGTAGCTCCAAACCTCCCTTTATGACATGATATCGGAAGCTCCTAACCTGCCTTTGTGATATCGGTAGCTCCAAACCTCCCTTTTATGACATGATATCGGAAGCTCCTAACCTGCCTTTATGATATGATATCGGAAGCTCCTAACCTGCCTCTATGATATGTTATCGGTATCGGTAGCTCCCAACCTGCCTTTATGATATGATATCGGTAGCTCCTAACCTGCGTAGTAGACTATGACAGCCTAGCGTGAGCTGTGCGACGTTGATCACCCACTGTAACGGGGGACCACAGTAAATAGGACCCTATATTGTTGGCAAAAATAGGTAAGCACATACCAGGTACCATGGTAGGTTTTCGCGTCTACCGTAGGTCCTGTTTCATTTGGCCTCCCGTAACAGCAATCAGAAAAAAAGAAAAAGAAAAAGAGAAAGAGACTCGATACGGGTCATATCGGTTCCCACATGGGCGAGATGATCATACCCATCAACAATCACACTATTAATAATAACATTAATATTTACCGGGTATTATAATATCTACTGCTGTATACCTGGTATATGTATTATATTTTGATCTATCAAAATATGTATATTTCGTGTATGGCTAGGATGTCGACCGATTCTCTCAACTTTCCATCCAGGAAACGTCTCGTATCCGACGATTGGTACTAATATTGATTACTTGCTTCATACTTCCGTAATACACGAACGAACGCGGTAATCTAAAAACATGGCCGATCCACCATTATTTGCGGCGCAGAAGACGCCTTCAATAATGCTGTCCCGAAACGTAGATCACATTTTTATAATAATATAACCTTTTCTTCTTTCGGGAAAGTTATGAGTGATCAATGTTGAAGATCATGCACGTTGTCGGATGACATAGGAAATCATACTATTACGGGGGGCCATAGTTAACAGGACCAAATATTGTTAGTAAAAATGGTTAAACATATAGGTTTTTATGTGTACCATAGGTCCTGTTAACTATGGTCCCCCGTAATAATAATTCTAGTAATATAATCTTCAATCAAAAAGTTCCTTATATATAGGGACAGATTGATGAAGGGAGGCAGACTTGGTGCATGGGGTTCATTTTGTTTCCGAGGTTTGTTTTCTTCCTTCGGGGAAGTTATGAGGGATCAATGTTGAAGATCATGCTGCACATTTGTCGGATGGCAAGAGAAACAAAAACAGGAGCTCAATATCTCACCCAATACAATGCTTGGAAGAAATTTGTTCGCGCCACCCGACCGGCACTTCTACGTGCTAGCCCTAAAACGAACACACGAGCAGAACTTTCTTCCTAACTGCTAGGTCCTCACTTACTTAGGGAACTCAATCGGTCAAAAACCTTTCGCCAAAAAGAGTGCAACCCCTACCGTGGGGTGACTCTTCCGTCCGATATTATGTTCATCATGCCGGGTTTTTTTTTCGTATTCTTTTCGTATTTTTTTCGTTCGCTTCGCTTCGCTTCGTTTTTTTTTTCTTTTCTTTTCTCTCTCCATGCCCACACACAGGTGCGCATCGTGTACTTCGTGACGTCATTGAGCTTCAACAACGCCAACGTCAAGCTCAAGCTCGGGATCGACACCTTCTACGAGGTGGTCGAGACTGGGGAAGCCCCCCCCGCTCTCCGGGATCCTGCGCGCGTCCGACTTACGGGTAAGGGTCGTTCTTGTCGGGAGAGCTGTTTTCTTTTTCTTTTCTTCCAATTTTTTTGACACTTTTTTTTTCGCGCAATTTTTTTCTTCTTATTTTTCAATGTTTTCCCTCAATTTTTGTTTTCACAAAACGATGTGTTCACAAAACGATGTGTGAAAAGTTAACGAACTCGATGTTTCTGCTTCTTCTGGGGAATTTCACGAATATGTAGTGACAGAACGCCTCCGTGTATATATCGATACGTATCTCCAATTATATCTCCAATTTTTTGGAAATTATGGTAAAAAACGCTCTCCGATCATAATGAGCCTGAGAGAAGCGAGAACACACGTCGTGTACGTACAATTACACGTTATTTTTTGAAAAAAAAAGGTACAAAATCCACATCCCTAACCATCCAAAGTCCTCGGTTCCACGTCACGTGTAAAGGTCCGATTGGTAACGTAACACCTACCGGAATGCGCGAAGTCATTGCCTGCCTGCTATGTAGATTTTCCCTTTTTTGTGTTTGGATGGTGGATGGTGTGATCGGAACGCGAAAACAAATAAAGAGTGTATCAGTTACCGGTATTATATATACACTTGGGAACCCCCCCCCCCTCCCCCGGAGGCGTTCTGGTTTTCTCGGCGAAGGGGAAGAGCGCAAGAAACGCCGAGCGATGCGCCTACGGAGTTTATCTCGACGAGAACTTTCCGAAGCCATTTTTTTTCGTCGGTTTGTTTGTCCCCCGGTTCTGGGGAGAAAAAATCGGCTCAGAAGTTTAGGAAACGAACCAAAAAAAAAACAAAAAAAAACACACACACGCACACACACAGGTGGGACGAGATCGATTTTTTTTTCCTCGAAATTCAAGCTGTGTTCGTATATTCGTAGGAATACTTCGATCGCCCGTAAACTTACAGTAGTTGTTAGTGTTGTGCGGTTTCTACGAATTTCGTGCCTACTGTAACGCATACGGAGGATGTGTAAGGGACGTGGCTGGGCGAATTTTATTTTTTGACGTGTCAGTGCTTGAGCTACGAGTACAGACTGAGTCTTGAGTGAACCCTTTTACGACCGCAGTCTCGTTTTGGGGACAAACTACTTGAAATTTGAATGGCTTGTCCCCAAAACGGGACTGTGGTTCTAGAAGAAGAGTAAAATCGCTGGAAAAAAAAAGGAATAAAAAAATTCGCCCGGTACCCAAAAAATAGGCATAGGCTGGGGGAGATCCGGTGATCCTGCATGTCTGCGTGCATGACTTTCTCCGGCCTATGATGGGCAAGCGGTAGGATCCTTTCCTACGGTTTCGATCGTGCGTTTCTTGTTCTTGCTCTTGTCATTGTTTTTTTTTTGTGTTTTCGTTTTCGTTCTATCCTCTATTTTATTTTATTTTTTTTCTTGTCATGCGATTGTTGTTTTTTTCGTCCCCCCCCTCCCACCGCCCCCGTTTCTACAAACCTTAGAAGGTGTTACGGGGGAGACCATAGTAAATAAAGACCTACGATACAGACACAAAAAACTAAATGTTTCCCCATTTTCAAGAACAATATTCGGTCCTATTTTACTGCGGTCCCCCGTAATAATGGTACACAAAAAAAACAAAACGTACTGAGCGCCCGGCTGTAGGAGGTGCCTCCGCCAGTAGTTCGTTCGAACGGTGCTCTCCGTCTCGAAAGGGATGCACGGTCAATCAAAAGCGCAAGGCAAGGCAAGAAATGAATAACTTACGCCCGCTCTCCCCCTCCTCCCCCCCCCCCCCCCCCCCCGCCCCTCCCCCCTCCCCTCTCCCGCCACCCACGCACAGCGGCTGGTGGAGCCTTGGCGACCATCACAAAGGCGGACTTGGAGACTGACCCTAGGCCGAGCAACCTGATGGTAGAACCGGTCCGAAAAATTGCCGTCGTGGACAACGTGGAGGTTCTGGCAGAGTAAGCACAGTTAGTTGGTACCGGGGTAATATTGGACCGACGACGCTTAACCCCTTTCGTACTATTGTTAACATAAACATTGGAGCACGTACCTTCTTTTTTTTTGGTTCTATCAATTCGATGCGAGTCGACGAGGGAAGAAAAGGCTGACATCTTCTCGCGATAAAAAATGAAGGCACGTACCGTAGCGGGAAGGGGGTAGAAGAGCCTGCTATATGACCCCGGATCTGAGTTACGAGTTGGAAGGAGAGAGAGAAGAAGATGGGCGAAGATAATAAACGGGATGAGAAAAAAAAGAAACTGCGAAAATATATATATATATATATAAAAAATCGGAAGACGTCTTTTGCTGAGAGAGCGCCTATCGGCTGTAGGGTGGGTATATATATATACAGGCACAATTTCGGCGCAAGTAAGGCCACGAACCGTTGCTCCTTCTCGTTCTCCTACACCAGAACAAAAGGGCTTGACTATTACGGGGGACCATAGTTAATAGGGGACCAAATATTGATATTAATAGTAAAAATAGTTAAATATATACCTGGTAGGTTTTTTATGTATACCATAGGTCTTATTAACTATGGTCCCCCGTAATACGGTACAAGAAATCGGAAATTCAAGCGCCTGGAACCACATTTTCAAACTTCGGCGACGAGGTCCGCCCCGAAGGAAGGAAACACTTAAAAGTGCCCGTCGCTTTGGTACATATACTCACGGGGGAGTGCACCAAGGAGGTCTCGTATCCGCCCTGCCAAATTTTGGCTCGATGTTTTTTTTTTTTTTTTTTTGGGGAGCTGAAGCAGAAACACGAAAAGTCCTCGTGAGTTAAAAACAAAAAAAAAACGGCTGCAGACGCGGTTCCATTGTCTTTGGTTGTCGGGACTTTTGTCAATGTCAGCCTTTTCTTCCGGGCAGTGCAACACGTGTGTGTTTTACACCTATAATATGATATAGCGACAATGTGACTGGCGCCTTCCTCCCCCCCCCCCCCCCCCTCCCCCACCCCTCACTCCCCCTAAAACCTCAAGGGTCTTTTCATTGGCTGCAAAAAAAAACTTTTTTTTTTTTTGGTCAAAAAATGAAACCCCCCATGCGGACACAACGTATCGTATCAGCCTCCTGTCGCTGGATGAATACATTGACCCATCTTGACAATGGTGTTTACTTCAAGCGTAGCCATAGCCCTCAAAATTGCATGGGTCAGGAGCGCGGTAACGGAAGTCTTTGTGGGAACGGTGCCCCCCCCCCCCCTCCCCCCCCCCCCCCGGTCTCGAAAGGATTTTGATTTGGTTCGAATGGTCAAACCACTCAAGAGAATCCCAGTCCCGTTTTACGGGGGGCCATAGTTAATAGGACCAAATATTGTGCGTAAAAATGGTTATATACCTGGTAGGTAGGTTTTTAAGTATACCATAGGCCCTATTAACTATGCCCCCCCCCCGTAATAGTTGGAGGGGTTTGCACCCGCGTAGGCGAGTGGGGTGCTAAAAGGGTCTAGGCCAGCACCAAATGAATTCGCCCTCAACCCCCTCCCCGCTTCACCCCCCCCCCCCCCCCCCCCCCCCCCCCCCCCCTCCCCCCGCCCTCCCGGTACGCCACCTTCCACTGTCGCGCAGGTACGCGAACGAGGATGGAACTCTCGTCACAGGGGGCGGCGAGGACAGCGCAGGTATTGTGTCGTGGAAGGGTGACGACGGGGGCGAGGAACTGTACCTGTTCTTCCCGATCGCGTGGTTCGACGCCGAGTCGTGGGCTTGGGCACACTACATCAATGAGTGGGCCACCAAGGGCATCTTCATGGTGCGTGCCGTGCCTTGCCTTGCTTTGCCTTGCGTTGCGTTGCCGTGCCTTGCCTTGCCTTGCCTTGCGCTGCGTTGCCGTGCCTTGCCTTGCCTTGCCTTGCCTTGCCTTGCGTTGCCTCGCCTCGCCTCGCCTTGCCTTGCCTTGCCTTGCCTTGCCTCGCCTTGCCTTTCCTTTTTTTCATTATTTTCTTTGCGTGTGATTGCACGAAACGGCAGTAGTCCGGCCACTCCAAAAAGTGTCACATATTGCAAAATACGATGGTGATCGCCTAATCACGACACGACCTTGTCCATGAAGAACCGAATTACGGAACAGACGAAGGTGGGAGGGACATATAGGATGGCGCAGGGGGGGTCTTAGGCCCCTTGCTTTAACTTAAGCCTTTCGGTGCCGCAACGACCACGGCCATGGGGTAGGTTGTTGGTTTCTCTTGTGCCAACATCATAGGTTCAGGTGGAAACCCGACGTGCTCCGTCCCGGCATTGAAGGGATGCGAGAATCTATGGTCTACGACCATACGACTACGGCCATGTACTACAGGGGTACATCCTCTCCCCCCCCCTCCCCCCTCGTCCCCGCCTCGTCCCCGCCCCCATCCCGGCTTTTGCCACGAGGGTCTATGGTCACGCTGGCTACCGCCGCGCCTAACGTGAGCACACACCCCTGCTCCGTGCCAGCATTGTAGGGATGCGAGGGTCTATGGTCATACGACTACAGCTATGCATGCCAGGCGTACGTACCCCCCCCCCCCCCCCCCCCCCCCCCCCCCCCCGCCCACCCCCCAAAAAACCTTCCCCGCCCCCCGACGTGCTCCGTCCCGGCATTTGCAAGGGATGCGAGGGTCGAAGGCCGTACGACTACGGCAACCCATGACATGAGTACCCTCCCCTCGTCCACGCGCATGTCTTGCCGCGCGTCACTACGACCCCTAGGGCGAGCGTCGCTTCTACCTCGGTGCCGTGGTCGACGATCTCTTCCTCGCCACGCCCGAGTGGGAGTACGGGGTTGACCAGGAGGATGAGTTGGGGAGCCGGTGCTCCGAGACTGACATGGCCAAGCTTAGATCGGTGCAGAATACTATCAACGAGCAGTACGACTCCAAGATCATCACGGAGTTCGCGAACAATGCCGCCGGTATTCTCGAAAAGGTGCTCGTAGGCGTTCTGTTTGATTGCTTTTAGGTTTCAGATTTTCAATTATTGAGGCTCGTTCTTTTTTCCTTTTTTTTTTCTTCTTTTTTTCTCTTTTTTTCTTTTTCTTTTTTTCGTTTTTTTCGCTTTTTTTTTTTTCGTTTTTTTTCGTTTTTTTTCCTTCTTTTTTTTCGTTTTTTGTTCTTTTTTTTCGTTTTTTTTTTTTTGTGTGTCGGTGTGATTCGTACCGAAGTGGTGTTTTTTTGGTAACTTTGAACCATCCACATTGGAAGGGCGGGGCAAGAACGTCGGGTTATCTCGAACTTGCGTGCACCGAGGTGACACCATCTAGGGGAATGCAAATGCATCTTATTCGTGTTCTGTTTTTTACTGCAACATTACTGTACAGTATTACGGGGGACCATAGTAAATATAGCCCAATATTCTCCGTACAAATAGCTAAATATACCTGGTATAGGTTTTTGTGTGTATCGTAGGTCCCTATTTAATATGGTCCCCCGTAATAATAGTGAAAGTATCCATGACGCACAGCAGCAACTAACTGTCTTTTTGGGGGTGGGTGGGGGGGGGGGGTTAACTACTAGGGACTATTACGGGGGACCACATTAAACAGGACCTACGGTACACACAAAAGCCCACATATTTACATGTTTGGACTGACAAAATTCGGTCCTATTTACTATGGTTCCCCGTAATAGCGCGGGGAAAATGGCTTGTAAATGCGGCAGGGGGAAGGGTGTAGGGGGGGTTTTCTGTGTTTTCTGCGAGCGGGGAGGGTACTGGCTGTAGGCGGCGTAACACGACGACGATCGGCCGTAGACTGACAAGCTTTGTACTGTACTAGGTGGCGGGGTTGTGGTGCGCGGGGGGCCGAAAGGGTAATTGAATATCGGGATTTTTCGCTCGAACGTTTTATCCGTGCCCCCGCGGCGTCCATGTTCTGCCTCGCAGGTTTATTTCCTTGTGAGGTACGTACCAGTATATATGTACGGAGTCTCCGCTCGACGGCTGGATAGTAGTAAAAACTTAAAAAAGGTCAGCGGTCGAATAACTAATTTCTTGAAGGCAAGCAACAAAATGAGCACGCCCCCCCCCCCCGTCCCCCTCGTCCCCCGTTCCCCCCGCCTCTGTCCTCTGCACTTTGCCTGCCTGTCAACGCGTCCTTGCGCTTGCACCGTGTTTTATGAACATGCTCGTCTTTTTCCGGCAGGTGGGATCCGAGTACCTTCCCCTTTACGTGGAAACTGCCGTAACGAAGAAAGGAAGCAAGTGGGAGTCGCCAGGTGAGAGACACACAGGACAGATGTGGCAGTTTTTTTTTTTTTTTTTTCTTAAATGTGTTTTTGTTTCGAAAAAAATAGAAAAAGTTTGATCGCGCGCGTGTGCACCTCTCGACCGTGTCACGGTCATACACACGGGCATGTGCTGTTGCCATGTGCGAGGCAACGATTGATGCCGCCAGAGCCGCCGTAAGTAGTGGCCGCTCATCGTTTCTGGATGGTAGATGACGCCATGCAGGGGACATGGGGTACCACCCCTCTGCCCTGCCCCATCAGCTCAAATCGACGCGGTCACCCATTTATTCGAGAAAGCACGCCTTACGAGCGGCCCCTAAGTAGAGCGTGTAGCTCACCCTTCATGCGAGTCGCCCAAAACACCTCACGTTTTCGCTTCGCAAACCGTGATGCAAGCAACGTCTGCCCGGTCGGTGAAACACCCCAACGTGCCCCGTCCCCCCGTCCCGGCATTGAAGGGAGGATGCGAGGATCCTATGGTCATACGACTACGGCCATCGGCCATGCATGAAATAAGCACCCCCCCCCCCCCCTCCCTCCCTTAGGGATGCGAGGGTCTATGGTAATACAACTACGGCCATGCATGAGATCGAGTACATCCCTCCTATCGAGTACACCCCCACCCCCCCCTCCCGAGGTGCTACTGCTGTTGTTGTTGCTGCGTACATGGCAAAATGTTTTCGTAACATTTACTCCACCCTTCTTTTTTTTGCTTTTTTTTGCTTTTTTTTTTTGTCGAATCTGCAGGTCAGCCCGCGGTGCACCCCACCAACTGGCTTGCCGACAGCGTCCCGGGCATGCAGAAAGACTTCGAAGAAAAGGCGTGGGACGGCGACCTCCTCCTCATGGACGTGCTCGACGACCTCGAGCTCGCGACGCCGAACTTCTTCCACCAGAGCCACACCCTGATCCACCTTTCCCGAGACCAGCTCGGAGAAGGCGACTGCTTCACGGAAGACACCGGTGATACTTTTTTTTTGTGCTTACGACGAAGTACATCAGATAAATCAGATGTATAGATCATGCCCCCGCCGGTTTACCTCCCCTAACCCTTCAGAAGGGGTTATCTACCTACCCACCTACCTACCTACCTACCCACCTACCTACCTACCTACCTAGCTAGCTAGTATAGTTTTTTCTTGTTTTTTTCTTTTTAGTGATGTTGCTGCTGCGCCGGTCACACTGAATCAAGGCGTGGGAAACCGGGTGCATGAGCAGCAGCCGGCAGAGTCCGTACGTACGCGCGTGCGTGCGTGCATGCGTGCGTGCGTGCGTGCGTGCGTGCGTGCGTGCGTGCGTGCGTGCGTCCCCGCTGTTTCGACGGTTTTGACCGCTTGACTGACCGCTCTCTACGCTGCATCCAGCACATTTCCTGCGCCCGCAGACCGCGGCGTGACCGCTTGTCTGACCGCCCCGACGCCCCCGTTCACCGACTCCTCGTAAACGCAGGCAACGTGCAGATCGCTCTCCTCACCGGCATGTGGGACAGCGACAACTACAACTGGAGATCCATGGTCTCTCCCGGTATCACCGGCCTGTTCAACAAGTTCTGCCTCGAATCGGCGGCCAAGAACCTGATGACATGCTTCCCGGGAGACAACACGTACGACGGCACGACTCCGGATTCCGTCCTCCTCGTCGACAAGGAGGAGCCCTACCACTCCCTCTACACAACGGAGGACACTCACGGTGAGGCCTGGGATAAGGGGGCGAGGGGAGAGGCGGGGGGGGGGGGGGGGGGGGGGGGGCGGAGAGAGGGGTGTATACTTGTGTGTGTGGTCATGGGGGAGGGGAGGGGGCAGGAGCCGGCCGGGAGTGGGGGGAGGCATGGGGGGAGGGGAGGCGGAATGACGGAGAAGGGAGGAAGAGGAGGAGGGCGGAGGGGAGGGGGAAGGAGGGAGAGAGAGAGAGAGAGATAGACAGAGATGTTACATAAATCGATGGCGCTTCGTTGCGCTGAGCTTCGTTTCACTGGAGTGCGTGCTCATTCCGGCATAAGCTCACCTCTACTCCTCAACCGTAGCATACGTCTGATAAGATAACACACCCCGTATCACCCCCCCCCCCCCCCCCCCCCGCCCTCCCGCAGGTGCGCAGGTGCGTATTATCGTACCAAGGTTTTCCGAAAATATAGTGCCCCATTATGTCACTTATTTAGGCGCAAAACCAGCTTGCTCCTACATTTCCAGATGGAGTTTGGATATTCGTTATTCTGGGGGACCATAGTAATCAGCACCTATGACACGGTACAAACAAAAACCTACCTGGTATATATTTGCCCATTTTTTCCAACAATATTCGGTCCTGTTTACTATGGTCCCCCGTAATAATAAGTCCCTCTCCGCCCCCCCCCCCGCCCCTACCCTACGTGTATGGCTTCTCCTGCTCGTGTCTTGTCAGGCTACGCTGGCTCCCAGATCGTGCCTCGCTTCGCTACCTTCGTCTACTTCAACTGTGTCAGTGGCAAAGTGCGTAACGGCAAAAAACAACAAAACGCCTCATTTTGTTTTTTACATTTTTATTTTCGCCGCGCTGTTTTCTTCGACTGCTATTAATATTATTAATAAGAAGAAATTCGTACGTATCCAAGATCCCGCTTTTTTTTTTTCGAGACCCTGGAAAAAAAAAAAAGTAAAAAAAAGAAAAAACAGGCCATCCTCTCTCTCTCTCTCTATATATATGGCAACAACGAACACAGCATTGTCTCGGAAAATTCTTGTGAAACGTTCTCTCTCTCTCTCTCTCTCTCTCTCTCTCTCTGCCTTGGCTCATGAAACCCAACCCACTCAGCGATCACAGCGCACGGGCTCCTTCACATCATCAGTAGTTCCGAGCTGTGGGAAGTTAGTTTTTTTTGTCTATTTTGTTGCGGTTTCGCCGGGAAAAAAAAAACTGTGGGAAGTTAGTTTTCTGTCTATTTTGTTACGGTTCCACCGGTGAAAAAAAAAACTCTTGAGAATCGGCTCCCCGTCTTCTTGTGTGTTAATTTCAACCCTCGTACCCCGCTGAAGCGGGAAGAGTCTTCTTTTGCTTTTCGTCGGTAGGTTTCGCCGCGCGCCGCCTGCCCCCACTCCAAATAAATCCTCGAATCAATCCCGCGCATGGTCTCTTTTTGTTGGCGTTTCGTTAAAAAACATCATCCTACCCTGGTGCCTGATAATCGGCCCGTCTTGTTGATGGCCCCTTTCGCCACGCGCTGTAACCCCCCCCCCCCCCCCCCCCCCTCCCTCCCCCCCCTCCCCCCCCGCCTCCCTCCAACCCGCAGTGCCTGGTCGACCAAAACGAGGCAATCAGGCGCTCTGTGTGCCTGTGCGAGAACTTGAACCCAGCCGACGACCGGGGGGTGAGTCCGTTTTCGACGAGAATGGGTATGAATGAATCAATCACTCCATCGGTTGAACTTGCAGCTGGCGTATATATATATATATGTATATACATCTATACATTTTTTAATTGTTGATTTAGTAAAATAGGTGCCGGGCGCCGGCAGCGGCGACGGTGTTGGTGGGGATGCTTGGGAAGATGGCGCGGGGGCTTGTGTGGGGGCCAGCGTTTGCGGTTGCGGAGGTAGGGTTAGGGTTAGGGTTAGGGCTAGGGCTAGTGTTGTGATTGGTGTTGATGTGAAGGGCGGCGGTGGGAGTGAAGGTATATATTCCAAAGGGCCAATCAACGCTTTGTGTTTCGCGACATAAAATATATACAAACCAGGTATATACATATATATATATATTATATATGTAGCATCGCCTGTTGGGAACACATATTTGTTTCGACGCATCCTGGGACCCAGTTTTATTTATTTTTTTTAAACATAATACCAGGTATATATTTTGGCGGGACTGCTGCGCGCGGCGCGCGCAATCACGGCCTCACGCTGCACCTAAAATACGGGGCCATAGGAACAGTAGAAAGAATACCCACAAGTGCCGTCACGTTTCGCTCCAGAGTGTCCATAGATTTACTCACATTTTTAATTCAGTATGATATATATTACTACGAAATCGTTCCTTCCCCGCATATCGGTCCGAAGTTGTTCCCGACATGACATATGTGTCAAAATAAGCCTGCAACCATCCGCGGCAGCATTTATTTATGGGCTTCGACGTTGTAATCTCTTGACACATACGCAACCTGTTTTTTTTTTTTTTTTTTTTTTTTTTTTGGGATGAAAACACTCCCCAGGTAGGTGTCTTCAAGCACGGCAGACGAGTGCATCACGTTCTATTTTTATTTTATTTTTACTTTTTTTTTTTTTTTGGGATGAAAACCCTCCCCAGGTGTGTTCAAGCACGGCAGACGAGTGCATCACTGAAGTCGACGGCGTTGACGTCACTGACATCCAGTCCTTCCAGAGCATCGACGAGGTTTTCGAGACCGAGGCGGCCACTACGACCCGCTATCTGCTCGCCGGGCGTAGGTGAGGGGTTCGATTAATCTAGACCGTGTATGGTCTATGGTCTAGATATTTATGCACAGCAGATGATCTATCTCCCGTACCGTAGATCGTGAAGGATCTAGATGATCTACAGCCGATCGTGATCATCTGTGTACGTACGGAAGTGCCCCCCCCCCCCCCCCCCCCCCCCTTCCGCTACCCCCTGCCTCTGGTCGGTGAAAGCCCAACGCGCTCCGTCCCGGCAATGTAGGGGTGTGAGGGTCTATGGTCATACGATCTACGGCCGTGCGTGATATTGAGTACACCCCCACCCCCTCCCCACTGCCCAAATTACGCCACTGCTTGACATTGTCAGCGGCAATAGGGACATGCTCCACTGGCGATCATCACAAAGGCGAACATAATATCACCATACTGCACACTGTCGGATGGCAAGAGAAATACCTGGTAGTAATAATATCCGTAGGACGAGAATAACGACCTACCGAAGATGGATAGATAGATAGATAGATAGATAGATAGATAGATAGATAGATAGATATAGATAGATAGATACCAGGTAGATAAGTAGATCACGTAGGATCTAGATGATTTACAGTACTTAACGAGATCGTGATCTGTGTCCCCGTGCTGTGTGGAACTTGCTCCTCCTCGTGCCTGTGGAGGCCACGGCCGCTCTCTCGATGGCCAGCAGGGGGACGAGACAGATGACATGCTTCGCAAAACGGCTCATCACCGCAACAACACGTATTGTAGATCTTCTGCTGAAAGCACGCACGTATGTACCTACAACTTCTCGAGAAGATACCGTCTGTTACGGGGGACCATAGTAAATAGGACCAAATAATATTATTAATAGTGAAAATGGGTGGATATAAAAGTTTTTTGTACATACAGTATGTGCCGTAGGCCCTCCTGTTTGCTATGGTCCCCCGCAGTAGGAGATCTAGATGATGGCAGTAGGAGATCTATTGATGGATGATCCGCAGTAGCCTCGCGATTCTGTCGTCAACCATGTTGTGAAAAGTTGTTCCGACCATGTTGCGATTCCTTCTTTTTTTTTGTCACCGCGCGCATCAACCAGGGACAAGTACATGTTCCACCAGGCGAACATCATCCCCGCTGACGACCTGGATGGCATGTCGTCGCTCGAGCGCTGGTACACCGACGTGATGGCGTCGTTCTCCAAGCTCATCACGTTCCCCGTAAAGGTAAGACTCCTCAGGTATCCATGATCTATCAATTTACCTGTCTGATCTGTCTGCCGTAGACCATCTACAACAGTCGTTCCTCATCTATCTGCCGCTGCGATGAGAAGGTTGCGCGGGATCATTCTGCCCTAGAGGGCAGATTCCCATCCTACCCAGCAGAAAAAACCTTGCGCGCTTCCCATATATATACATACATACATACTGGTCGGGTGGATCAAACCGGACAAGGCAGCGAGTTACTGATTGTGTGTAGACACGTAGACCTATCTAATACAAGATCCGGAAATAGATGCTTCCCCTTTCCGGGAAATCGTCGCTGATTTGTTCGAGATGCGTAGGAACAATTGTGCCACTCTTTTCTGTGCCGGAATATAAGGTCGGTCTTGACTCTAATACTCATACTGAGCGATCCCTATATTGACGTCCAGAGTCGTATACGTACATCGAACAGATAATCGTCGGGTTCCTACTCCCCCGCGATCTAGTTTTTTTTCAACAAAAACATATATTCCGCGTCTGTGTGACCTGCTCTACTGCTGTAGCTCACGCAAGACCTCGCCCGCCCGCTTCGCGCTCCCAATAATGACCGGGCCTGTTTTTTTTGTTTGTCTTGTTTTTTTTTTTTATTTTGCTGTGATAAAAAACTGCAGTCGGTGAAGTTCGACGACCTCTGCACGAACTTCCAGCACCACGAGGCCCTCGACTCGTCCGGCGGGTACGCGGCAATGACGGTGGAGGAGGACGGAAGCATCTCCAGCTTGTCCTATAACGCCGGCTCGGGCGCGGGGCTCGTCCCCCTCACCGTGCCCAAGGCGTCCGCGGCGTCTGTAAGTTTTTTTTGTTTTTTTGTTTTTTTTTTGTTTTGTATCGCGGCTTCGTCGGACGTCATCTATAAGAAACGACCAAAAATCCCGCAACGAAAAAAAAAAAACTGAAGTATCCTGGGTGCACTGGGACGAACTTCACAGCAGTGAGTCACGTCACCTCAGGAGTTTTTTCTCGGCTGACACGAAGCGGCCTACCAACCCCCGGTCACCGCCAAGACCGCCGCCACCCCCACCCATCCTGACACCCACGCTCCAGCGCCGCCACCATTCACCGCCAACATCACCCACCACGCGCACCCGCAACACCGAGCAGATATATTAGCCGCTGGTGACATCGGTAGTAGGTACCGCGGTGCCGCAGTAGTTTCCTCGGTGCCAGCAGTAGGTGCCGCGGTACGGCAGTGGGCTGTTCGCCACCCACCATACATCCATCCACCCATCTGTCCATCCATCAATCCATCCATCCATCCATCCATCCATCCATCCATCCATCCATCCATCCATCCATCCATCCATCCATCCATCCATCCATCCATCCATCCATCCATCCATCCATCCATCCATCCATCCATCCATCCATCCATCCATCCATCCATCCATCCATCCATCCATCCATCCATCCATCCATCCATCCATCCATCCATCCATCCATCCATCCATCCATCCATCCATCCATCCATCCATCCATCCATCTATCCATCCATCCATCCATCCATCCATCCACCCATCAATCCATCAATCCCTCCCTCCATCCATCCATCCATTATTACTGTAATGCTTGCCTTCCGACAATATAGCGTAGATGCAATTCCAATACAAACCGAATACGCTTCCGTAAATCAGCAGTCATCCATCCATCACCACCGCAGGCACCCAACCATCCGCGGTATTCCTTTCCGACGCTGCGCCCGTTGCCGTTCTGTCGACCACCGCAGATCCCCATCGAGTCCCTGTCTGCGTACCGCCACTCCTCCGAGGACTACGGCACGGACACCACCTACTACCTTGCCGATGCCTCAAATCTCGTGCCGGAGGCGGCCACAAAGCCCGACGTCAGGTGAGAAGAGACTTAGCGACGGCCGTCCCGGGCAGATCACCATAGTTAATAGGGCCTATGGTATCCATAAAAACCTATATATTTGACCATTTTTACTAACAATATTTGGTCCTATTAACTATGGCCCCCCGCAATATCTACGGTAGATGGATGTCAGGAGACAGCACTTTCTCCCGTTGACAGACAGCAACGTTGCCTCGACATGCATTCACGTGACACCAAGATACTTTGCTGTAGGTTTTGCACTGGAGAGCTCGGTCCTGCCCCCCCCCCCCCCCCGCTTTACAGCAGCGCACGTTTTGCCTCGCTTGGCGTGTCTCCTGACGTCGTCGATCTAAGGAAGATACACATCATGCGTTTGCCCCTGTAATAACGTACCTGGTAGTTAGGTAAGGCGATCATCCAATAGATCCATGCGTTTTCCGCGTATGAGATGTTTTTGGTAAATGTTTGATTTCCGTGTGTCCGGCCGTCGAAATCCCGACCGCGCGGGGAGAAGAGGTCTCCCGGAAGGCGCACCCACATGACACACGAGATAAGACAGACGGACAGACGGACAGACAGACAGACATACAGACGTACGGTATCGCCATCCAGGTCCTTGCATTCGCATGTATGTATGAAGCGATTTTGCGCGAGCTGTACCGGTGAACCTTTTGCCGCTCGCAAGACATGCATCGCACACCCGGAAAAAACAACGTGGTCTATCGTGCGTACACACACAGCTATTATTGCAGATCATGATAGATCATGCAGACCATTGTTGTCTCTTGAAATGGGGGCCTATCTGATACGTCCGTTGTATGCAGTACCCCCCCCCCCCCCCCCTCCCAAGGTCAGCCTTGAACCGATAACACCATCTCCTGGTTACCACCAGCGTTAAGTATATACTATTACGGGGGACCAGAGTAAATAGGACCAAATATGGTTGGTAAAAATAGCGAAATATACGAAGTATAGGTTTTTGTGGGCACCGTAGGTCCTATTTAATATGGTCCCCCGAAATAGATCATTACGGGAAAACGATCACCTACCCTGGTAGATACATACCGCTCCGTCCAGAGTTATAAAGCACCGTTTTTACGCTTATTATCAAACCAAACGGTGCTTATATTACGGGACAGAGTGGTATTGTAGATGGTGGCCATAAAATGGCGAAACAGGAAATGACATGTAAGATGAAGTGAAACACTTCAAAGTTTTACGTGGAAAAGAGTAAGTGATCGCCCAAATAGACGGAGGTGTTTCCCTATCGGAGTAGAAACGGTGCGCTCCGTCTCGTACTCGAACGGGATGCGTGACCAATGGTCAAGGGACTTAGGGCAAGCAAATGTATACATATACGCTCCGTCCCGGCATTGTAGGGGTGCGAGGGTCTATGGTCAAACGACTACGGCCATGCAGGAGATCGAGTACATCTCTCCTACCGAGTACACCCCACCCACACCCCCCCCCTCCCTCCAAACCCTCCTTATTCCGACCCCCCCCCCCCCCCACCCCCCTCTCCTCCATTACCCCCCCCCCCCCCCCCCCCCCCCCCCTATTGCACAAAAGAATACGGATGCTTACATTACCCCCCCCCCCCCTCCCGCCCGCCCGCCCCCATATGGTATCCCTCGTGCGCGTTGCCTCCCTCTCCCACCCCGCTGTTAACGAAACCAACCTGCAGCGATCTTGCTCAGGTGCCGAGCAGGGTGAGCGCGGCCGTGGAAGCGGAGAACACCGTCGAGCTGGACGCCCAGGAAGAGGAGGAGATGGAGGAGGAAACGAAGGAAGCTATCATAGACAACAATTCCGTGTTGAGTGAGCAGGGAAAAATTGACGAGGTGGGGGCGCAGATGATGGTCGGGGCTTCAGGCGTCTGAGGATTCTCCCGGGCGGCTCCCTTGATGCCGTGGAATTAGCCACCGCTGCTTGCTGCAGTGCATACCCAGCAGGCGCAATCTACCTGCCTGCCGAATCCCCTGCCGACTCCACCATGTTTTTTTTTTCTTACCTTATTCGCCTCATGGAAGAACTGATGGGTTGCTGCTACTACCGCGGCACCTACTGCTGGTGCCGAGGAGTAGCCTACTGCTGCCACTGCGGCACCTACTGCTGGCACCGAGGAGGAACCTACTGCGGCACCGCGGCACCTATTGAATATCACCAGAAGCTATTGTATCTGCTCGATGTTGTTGGTAGAGAGTTTTCGCGGTTGACCGGACGGGGACACGACTTGTGTTTGCGTGTATCAGGAGGTAGCAACGGCGCATGATGATGATGACGTTTTTTTTTTTTTTTTGGTTCTTCGCGCTCGGCGCTTTCGTACATGCAGGAGCGAGAGCGGTCCTTGCGGCCCAGAGTCCCCCCCCCCCCCCCCCACCCGCAGCCAAGCGGCGCCGCAGTAGCTGGCACGTAGGCAAGCCTACCCAAGCAGGGAGCGCCCGAAAGCAACTTCTGTTTCTCGGATTGTTTCTGCCATTTTTGGTAGCAATGGCACGGCTTGCTTTTGCTTTAGTGTGCGCCTTTTTCTTCTCGGTCGTTCCTTGTGTATACCGTAAACTGGCGTGAGAAATATACCAGTACCGTGTTTTGTTGCTGGGAGCACGATGAGAAAAAGGCGGGGTTATTGTGTGGAGAGGGGGGGGGGGGGGTCTGTTGATTCTGAACTGCGCGCCTTGCCTGCTTTTAGGCACAGCCTACGTAGGAGATGGTGGTTATTCGGTTTTGTTGGATTGAACCGCGCGCCTGATTTCAGGTGCAGCCGAGGAGGCGGGGGGGGGGGGGGGGGGGGGGGGGGGGGGGGGGGGGCGAGGAAGAGGGGGGGGGGTGGTGGGTTTTGTTGGGTTGAATCGCGCGTCTGAATTGTCGGACGCAGCGTTCCCACCGCCCACCCCAAACGAATCCAAGCCCGTGTCATCTCGTCTGTTTCCATTATTTGTAGGCGCTTTTTTTTTTTTTCTTTCTCCTAATTGTTTGCTCTCGTTCAAGCCATGTGGGCGCACGTACATATATACAGCGAGCGAGCGAGCGCACTTTTATACGCACGTAGCGTTATGTCTTCTTTGGTCCCTTTTCGCAACCGCGGGGAAAAATATCGGTGTTCACTGTATTTAGTCTGTCCTTTTTTTCGGGGGGGGGGGGGGGGAGTGAGGGGCGGGGGTTGGGGGGGGGCGACTGTACGGGCGCGTGTTGTCGTGAAAGCCAGAAATGACTAAATATTTCGATTTGGTTGTTTTTTTTTATTTCTTGGTTGGTTGGAGAACCGATTGATTGGCTGGTTGATCGATTGATACATTAATTGATCGTGCGAAGCTACTGCTGTACGTACTATTCCCTTCCTTCTGTGTTGTTCTTGTCTGAAGAGACAGAAACAGCAGGAGGAGAGGAGGGGAAGGGAGGACGACATTTTCGCCGACAGGTGGGGGCCAACCGCTCAACCTACGCCGGTGTTGTTTTTACCCACGTACATAAAATAGCGCTTGGCCGATGTTGTACCCAAGCATATAAAGAAGCAGCAGTCAGCAGCAACCGGCGAGACCTTCCTCCCCGTTGCTGTCCTTTTTTTGGGCTAGTTTTTTTTTTTTTTTTTTTTCGCTGTGACGGCTTTTGACCCTTGGACTCTTGAAAGGTCAGCGGTATAAATATCACCCTTGCAAGGTGAACGGCTTGACCCCTGACCTTTCTTTGCAGGGGCAGCGGCTTATCCCCTGCAAGGTTAAAAAAGGGGGTCGGTCGGTTGAGGCCGCCTGTTGTTGCTGCTGCTGCTGCCAGTGCCCATTCTCCAGTTAGTTGTCGTAGCGGGCAGCCGAAAGGCTCTATGTAGAGCGGCCATTGGGCTGTCGAGGTGGCTCAGCAGCCCCTATATGTCGTTCTAAGATACGGTGGTATTCACACCGTGCGCCATACGCGGCAGCTAGGCACACACACCACCACCATCAGGTTGCTTGCTGGCTTGAGGTTGATGTCAGCGTTTTGGCGGAGGAGGTAGATTTCCCTTTTTTGCGTGGACCCCCCCACCGTCCCGTTCGTACGTACGTACGTACGTACGTAAGGAAGCAAAAGTAGCGCGTCATCCATTGTGAGTTGATACCCGTTGCGAAGAAGTACCCATTGTTACCACATTTCTGCTCTTTGTACTCACTGTAGTATTAGTGCATGTTTGTAGAAAATGGTTATCTACCCATCTATGGGCCCGGGAGCAAGCATAGCAGCAACTGTTGTTTTCCAAGATTTGACGTGCTCCGCAGCCTTCAAAGCTTAAAACCACCTTCTGTCGGCCGTGAGGTGCTCTTCTTCTTCGAAGTCGGAACGACACCCTCTGCAGTACTACTAGTAGTGGTATATGAATAGTGGTAGTATAGGAGTACACTAGCAGTATAGGAGTACTAGTAGTATAGGAGTAGTATATTATAGCCGTAATATAGGAGCCCGTGTTGGCGACGTCGCTGGTCGGGCGGTTCATATACACATTTTGATATGCATACCAGGCACCTGTTAGAAGGCGATATTGATTGATTTGATCGGTCGAAAGTTGATGGTTAGTGTGTAGCAGTCTAATAGTGATAACGATAGTGAGTTATTTCGGTGGCGGGGAGTCTGCGCGGGCCGCTTAACCCTTTTAGAACCGCACTCCCATAAGTGGGGACAAATCACTCTAAATATTAGTAATTTGTCCCCAAAACGGGACTGCGGTGCTAAAGGGGTTAAGGTATTGTTTTAATAGATACGACGATGGTTGATTGATCGAGTGATCGGTTGCAAGATGTCATGATAACGGTATATCGAATGGTTGATTGACTGATCTCGGTTGTGATAGATTGATTGGTGGCTTGGTGGAAGAGACCGTGTTGTGGCGGTAGATCGATTGATTGCACGAGAGGCCATGGAACGGTGGCTGATTGACTGATAGGCTGAATAAGGTGGATCGATTAGCTTGATCCAATTCGTCGTTGGTCGATTGGTTGGTTAGAGTCAGACGATGACTATGGTTGGTTGATTTTCTGAAGAGGCGCAAATAATGGTTGGTTGACTGATTGGCTGAAGGCACGTCTTTGTTATGTCGTTCGTTGATTGGTCGGTCGAAAAGGCGGCGATGGTTTTGATTGGTTGATGGAAGAGACGCAACGCCGGGTGAAGAGCGGCGACGTGGTCGATTGATTGGTTGGTTGAAAATGCCATGACGGTGTCGATTCCATTGATCCATCGAAGACGCGAAGGTGGCTGATTCTTTGATCTATCTGTCTATTGTTGGAAGAAACGACGACGGTGCTTGAACTTCTTGCCTGATCGGTTGGATAAAAGAGAAGTGATGACGATGGTGCGTGCGTGCGCATCGTTGCTTGTTGATCGAGTGTGGCAATCACAATCGACGATGGTTGGTTGGACGATGAACACGATGATGGATTGAGTCATTGTGGAGAGACGACGACGACGACGACGAAGCTTGTTGATTTGTGATTGATGGAGGTTGCCACAGTAGTCACACGCAGCAAGGGTTGGCAATGTCGTGCAGTCAGTCAGTCAGTCAGTCAGTCAGTCAGTGTGAAAACGACAACAAGGAGGAGATGCATCGGGATATCGGGCTTGTAAGCAAACAGGCCAATTTCATACCTTGCACATACGTAAGTATACGTGGGAAACCGGGTGTTTCGGATGTCCACGTCGCGAGGCAGGAAGGAGGGGCTGGACGGTATGGACGCGTCGAGGTCTTTTTTTGGCCTTCTTAATGTACTGGAACTAGCGCAGGGGACGTCAGGGTCTCGGTCAAGACGGTCTCCTGCTATCAGCACACTTGATCGGTATACTAGCAGCAGCGGCAGCAGCGGCAGCAGCGTAACGACCGGAATATGTTCACTACCTGGCAGCTTTTACAGTGGTGGGGGACACGCCATATATAACGATGGAAGGCTTGAGCCGTCATCAGGAAGAAAAACGTAACACGACCACAACGAGGAGGAATGATGGCGAATTCTCCTCCGCTTCGTCCTTGTTTACTACTGGAAACACGCCCAAGCCTGCTTCCGGCCTTTCCCCGGACAGGAATAAAAAATTCAAAATTCATCTCGATGAATATGATCCCATGGCCCAAGTGTACGGAAAAGTATACGGAAGAGTCATTTTTCGAAACAAGATTGGCACTCCCGCCATCCAGGAAAAGAAATACCAGGTAGCGGAAATGTACTGCAGTACCTCTATTATCGTAGAACGCATCGAGCTCGTACCACCCCCAACAATATATCTCTCAACTGAAATACGAGTAAGGTTTATTCTTATCGGAGAGCGTTTTTTCCAAAAATTCCAAAGTTTGGAAATAATCGGAGATATGTACCAATATACAGAGGCGTTCTGTCACTATTCGTGAAATTCTCCAGAAGAACCAAAAATATCAAGTTCGTTAACATGCCAATATTTGGAAAAAAAAAACAGGAAAATATGGAAGATTGAAAAATTGCGCGAAAAAAATATCGAAAATTTGGAAAAAAAAACTCTCCGATAAGAATGACCCTAATAATCTTTGAACAGATACATGTGACTGTACAGATCCCCCATACACGGACATATATATATCACATCACCTATTAATAATACCCCGGCAGATCAGACGACAGATCAGCGATTCCCACAGATCAGGCAGATCACCGATCCCGACAGGTCAGACAGATCACCGATCGATCCGGACAAGCTAAACATTGCCTGGTGCTATCGTACATATAGATGCTTCAGTATCTAAGGCCTTCAAAAGAGTCGAATACGTCGTATGAACATGATCTGTAATGACCTTACATATCGATCATTGGAACGTACCATTAATAGCATAATTTCGAAAACACAACGGATGCGGACAGACAAGACAGTTGTATAATTACTAAAAATGAGACTCCGTTTTACAAACTGAGAATTTCCTCACAGAGTAGAAGCTCCAGCTATCGCAATAATTGTTGGTCCCCAAAATGATGTAAGGCATGCACTGTAAAACGCACATGGCCCCATAAGGCACATGCATGCCCTACAAGGCACATACATGCCCTACAAGGCACAATCCCTAGTACAAGGTACATGCATGATCTGCAAGAAGACACGTCCTATCGTAGAGCTCGTCTCGCGCTGAATGTGCCTGTCGTAGTCAAGTTGCGTGTGTTTCGGTTGGTACGTCCGTACGCGGCGTACGGCGGGACACGATTGCTTCAGGAATAATTTCTGGGCGCCATGGAGAATTCCGCGTTATGATTTGTTCTTGGAATCGCTCTTCTTGCGCTCTTGTAATAACCATCGGCTCAACTCGCATGATGATTGATGCTCTACTTAACTCACTCCCTCTAGAACTGCAACAACTTTTTCTGCACAACCTCTGACAGACAGATGATGATCTGTCTGGTCTGATCTGTCTATAGCAGATCATCCAGTTCCTTGTCCGCCGTCGCGAGAGGCCTGTGCAGGATCTGCCTTAGTACAGGGCAGATCCAACCCAGGAAAAACGATCTAGATCATATTCAGAGTGTACGAGTCCTACCCGGCAACCGGATGAGCTCCTCCTGTAGGCCATACAAGATCGGGAATATCTATATCTATCTGCCTTCGAAATATCTAGATAATGAAGTGGGAATGATCTGTAGACGATCTGTAGATCATTTCTCCGAGGTGCGAGCACTCGCCTGTGGGGCATACCCGACACCGCTCGGAATTAGCGTGGGACACTTTTTTTTTCACTGTTACGGGGGACGATAGTTAATAGAACCAAATATTGTCAGTAAAAATGGATAACTATATACCTGGTAGTTCTTTTATGTATACCATGGGTCCTATTAAATATGGCCCCCCGTAATAGGTTTGAAGGGCCAAGCTCGGCCACCTTCCGGACGAAGCCGCGTCTTACCCCCCTCTCCCCCCCCCCCCCCCGGTGTACGTGGGGGCTTCAAGTTTTATCGCGCATACAGGTGAACACATTCAGCGCTCTCTCGCAGCTGTGTTTTTTTTTCCTTCGGGGGGAGTGGGAGGGGGGGTTCGTCCAACTCCTTTGCCAATTTTTTTCTTCACGGCTCCTTGCGGCGTTGTTTTCTTACAGCGAGTGGGAAAAAGTTGTCTTCTCACGAAAACATCCGAAGCCCGCGCCCAACTCTGCCCGTGGACGTATTTACGGGGAACCAATTCAAACAGGACCTACCTGCGGTTACACCAAAA
Organism: Nereocystis luetkeana; assembly: GCA_031213475.1. NCBI lineage: Eukaryota > Phaeophyceae > Laminariales > Laminariaceae > Nereocystis > Nereocystis luetkeana. Next base: position 2,576,292 of record JARUPZ010000020.1, read on the forward strand.
CCTCGTATATATTTCGCTAGTTTTACTATTGATAACAATACTCGGTCCTATTTACTATGGTCCCCCGTAATAGGATGGGTGCACATCGATGGATGAATGGAAGGTGTTCGCACAGGGGGAAAAAAAAAACGAAGCCCCCTCAATTTCCGCCCATCCCTCCATCCATCCATCCATCCCTCCCTCCATCTATACACAAGTGGGTACCTCCATTTCAAGAGCAGCCAAGCTAAGAGACGGTGGTAACACATATATATAAGCGTGTCTCGCCACTGCCCAAATCCAGTACGTTACCCGCCACCGACGGATGAGAGCATTACTATCACGGGGGACCATCACAGTAGATAGGACCAAAAGAGTGTTAGTAAGAATGGGTAAATGTGTAGGATTTATGTGTGTACCGCCCAGGTCCTGTTTGATGTGGTCCCCCGGAAAAGTGTACTCGTTTGCACTAACGGTGTGCTGCCGCCATGTGCGTCGGTTTGTTCGCACACACGAGGGCGAGAGAGTGCAACCGTTGACTCCAGGGCTCGTTTTCCCTTACACCGTCAAGGGCCGCAGTCCCATTTTGGAGACAAACTCCTTGAAATTTGGTTGGATTGGCCCCCAAAACGGGGCTGCAACACTGTAGAAGCGGCTGCCCTCGCAGTGCTCTGCTGTCGTGGATAAAAAATCATCTCCGACCGACCGGGGGGGGGCAGCTTGGGCGGCGCCGGTCCCCCGTCTGCGGATCATGTGCGCCGAAATCAGGACGCAACTGGCTGACGGCTCTGACTGGTCGGAAACCCGGCAGGAGTTCGACCGTCGCTGGCTACTTGTGGCACAACAACAAACTGGACTGCATAGAGGACCGGATCAAGAAGGATATCGGCCTTGCACATGAGGGCCTTTACGTCCACTCTAACGATAAGAGAGAGTGGACGTAAAGGCCCTCATGTGCAAGGCCGATATCCTTCTTGATCCGGTCCTCTATGCAGTCCAGTTTGTTGTTGTGCCACAAGTAGCCAGCGACGGTCGAACTCCTGCCGGGTTTCCGACCAGTCAGAGCCGTCAGCCAGTTGCGTCCTGATTTCGGCGTACATGATCCGCAGACGGGGGACCAGCGCCGCCCAAGCTGCCCCCCCCCGGTCGGTCGGAGACCATTTTTTATCCACGACAGCAGAGCACCGCGAGGACAGCCACTATGTACAAACAACAAAACGTTTGAAAAGACAAGAACAGCAGCAACCAGCGGACACAAAAACGAGAAAGAAGGGGAAATCACAAACACTGCTGCTGCTGCTGCTGTAGTAGTAGTACCACTCACTCTGTCGATGGAGCCGTTGTTTAGCGCAAACCGTAGACTTGGTTTTATCCCTTATGCTCTTTTGTTTTCTGAATCCGAGGAGAGACGAACATATTGTTGTACGTAGCGTTTGAACAAAAAAATATTTTACTTTCTGAAGTCGGGGAGTCGAAACTGTTATTGTACGTAGCGTTTGAACAAAAAAAATATTGATTTTCTGAAGTCGGGGGAGACGAAACTAGAACTAATTAGGGTAGTGAATTCGAACCCTAAATATTTTCGGAAGGCTCCTGTCTCCCTCTCGCTACACCACATCTTTCCGAAAAAAAGAAAAACGCTTTCGTCTGGGTTTTTTTTTTGGCAATAACCTTCCCGTTCTTGGAAGAAGAAGAAGAAGAAGGAAAAAAAAGCCCCCCTCCCTGTGCGAACTCCACGCGCTTTGCGATAGTGAAGAGCGCTTGATTCGGTCTGGGTGCCCACGATATCTTATCTACCTGGTATCTATCTATCTATATACGAAGTATCTGTCTGTCTGTCTGTCTGCCTGTCTATCTGCCTACACGACGTGGCCGGGACTCCCCCCACCCCCTCTCTCCCTTGCACGACGCCGGCGTATAAAAAACTTTGTGGGGACTTCGAACAATTCGGCGACAAAAAACCACGAAGATGTCGCGACAAACCGCTCATTATGGTACGCCTGAAAATGGTGTGCTTTCAACACATTGTTCGTTTGTCTCCAAAAGGACGCGGTTTTACGCCCACAATGCGCAGGGGGTTGTACTCGATAGCACCAGGGGGACAGGGGGGGTGCACTCGATAGGAGAGATGTACTAGATCTCATGCATGGCCGTAGTCGTATGACCATAGGGAGGGGGGGGGAGGGGGTGTACTCGATAGCAGGGGGGGGGGGGGGGAAGTGTCCCCGTCACCTTTGCACGGCACGATCACTCTGCCCGAAAATATAACACTCGGTTAAAATTATGAAGTTCACACCAGACGGGGACTATATTTCTGACCAAAGTGGTACCTTATCACAGGTGTGTACTCGATAGGAGAGATGTACTCGACCTCATGCATGGCCGTAGTCGTATGACCATAGACCCTCGCATCCCTACAATGCCGGGACGGAGCACGTCGGGTTTTCCCCGACCAGGCAGGGCCTGCTTGCACCAAGCGCGAAGCGCCGTGAGGTGTCTGGCCAGTCGCATGAAGAGTGAGCTGCATCATACTACTGTTAAGAACCGCTTGTGGGGCGGACTTGCATATGGATGACAGCTTCAATGAGTTCGCTTAATTCCCGGCGTAGGCACTTCCAGCGACAGCAACGAGAGTACCATGTAACTGCCTCTTGGGTGCCTTACCTTGAACACTGCGTGATACGATCAATTCTCACAGGGGGGGTGACAATATAACACACCCCCTGGGATGCATCCCTCAGCCGACTTTCTCCAAAACAACGGTGCGGCACACACAACCGAAGTGATGGTTCAGGACTAGTCTCTCTCGTGCCATCCCATTCGCTAGATTCGAATAGTAGCGGTAACTCAGGTCTGGGGCGACACAACAGACTCTTCTGCTCCTTCCCCCCCCCCCCCCCCCCACCCCCCCCCCCCCCCCCCCCCACCCCCCCCCCCCCCCCCCCACCCCCCACTACGGCTCGTGCCTCTTGTTTTTGTTTTTTCTCCAGTCGCGAGACAAAGACTTCAGCCCTTTCTTTCTTCCCTCTACGTCGTTTTTGCACTATCTCCCCCCTCATCGAGAGGAAACTGCGTGTTACTGGGAATACTCGTCCGAGGGGGTGTGCTATTTTATCACAGGGGTGTGACATGTTATCACAGGGGTGTGATATCTTATCACAGGGGTGAGCAATTTTATCACAGGGGTGCGATATCTCATCACAGGGGTGCGATATCTCATCACAGGGGGGGGTGTGATATCTTATCACAGGGTTGTGATATATTATCACAGGGGTGTGATAAATTGTCACAGGGGTGTGATATCTTATCATAGGGGAGTGACAACGTATCACACGGATGTGACATCTTACGTATCACAGGGATGTGATATCTTATCACGGGGGTGTGCTATCTTAACACAGGGGTGTGTTACCCTATCACAGGGGCGTGATAACGTCTCACATGGGTGTGAAAACGTATCAAAGGGGTGTGATAACGTATCACAGGGGTGTGATAACGTATCACAGGGGTGTGGTAACGTATCACAGGGGTGTGACAACGTACTATTAGTACCTTAGCATCTACCTATCTGTTACCCCGTGCGATCGTAGCCAGAACATCCGCCGCGACCTGTCTCGCTCCGATTAGAACCAGGGGGACGCCGTTGCCAGGCCGCGTCGACGCACCGCAGAACCACAGCCCGTTCACCGTTGGGTGCCGAGGGGAAGGCCTGAGCAAGGAGAGCTGGTTCAGCCCATGGGACAAACCAAACACGGCCCCGCGACGGAGGTTGTACCTGCAAACGAGGAGAGAAATGGCGTGTTTTTGGGGAAGGGGGGGGGGGGGGGGGGGAGGAAGGGGGGTGTACTCATTGGTTGCTTGCCTCGGTCACTTGACCATAGACCACGCATCCCTTTCGAGACCCAGGAGTGGGGGGGGGGTGTACTCGATAGGAGAGATGTACTCTATCTCATGCATGGCCGTAGTCGTATTACCATAGACCCTCGCATCCCTACAGTGCCGGGATGGAGCATGTCTGGTTTTCACCGACCAGGAAGGCATTGCTTGCACCAAGCGCGAAGCGCCGTGAGGTGACCGGCGAGTCGCATGAAGGGTGAGCTGCATACTTCCAAGAACCGCTTGTGAGGCGGACTTGCAAATGGATGACAGAGTCAATGATATAATTTAGTTTCCGGTGTAGGAAATTCCAGAGACAGCAATGGGAGTACCTTGTAACTGCCTATTGGGTGCCTTAACTTGAACGCTACGTGATACGATCATTCCCACTTGTGCGGAGTAAAAACTCTTCACCTCGCACAAATGATCTAACTCGACAACCAGCTGTGGGCGACCGCCAAAAAAAAAAAAACGGTACCCCGGTTGTCTAGCTCTCACGTAGTGAGCGGCATGTTTTACAGTGTCGCTGCCAATCGACGCCAACCCAACCTATATAAAATAGTGTGGAGGGGGGGGGGGGGGGGGGTGAAAGAGGGGGAGGAGGGAGGGCGGAGGGGTGGGAGGGTGGGCGGGCGTACTCATTTGTTGCGTGCCTTAAGCCAGTTGACCATTGACCACGCATCTCCTTCGAGAAGGAGCACCATAGCTACTCCCCAAGGAGACATCTCCAACAGTTGAGCGCTCACTACGTAGCCTTCTGGGGGGGGGGGGGGGGAGGGCACTCGTTTGTTACTTGCCTTAGCCATTTGACCATTGACCACGCATCCCTTTTTAGAGACGGAGCACCGTTCCTACTCCTGATAGAGACACTCCCAACAATTGGGCGCTCATTATGTTGTTTCCATATATTACATAGAAACTTTTTGCTAATCTTATCCCCTTCCTGTTTGGCCGCCTGTGGTTACCATCTATCTCCTAGGATAGCGATCGTTTTCTCGCTACTATCTAGTGTATCAAACTCCTCCATGTCACAATCGTCTATTTCCCTCATCTCCTCTTGTAACACATCCCGTTCCTCCTTGTCTATTTCACATCCTCCTACTATGTGGGTTCTACTCTCTATCGCTTTGCCACACGGGCACATCTGTGCACCTATTTCCTCCTCCTCCAGGCTACAGGTATACCTCTTTCTTCTTTCTGGAAGGTCCAGGTCGCCTACAAGAAAGCGCAGTTTCAGCGTTTTCGCGAAGTCCGTTGGGCCGTGCAAATACTTTTTTCCATTCCTACTCCTTCCCTCAACCCCCCGTATATCTCTCAAGTGTTTTTCCGATTTCACCTTGGTTTGCAGCGCTATCCTCTCTGTTCTTTCTATCCTTTCTTCTACTTCAGCCGTGTACCTCCCAAACTTCCCGGCGGACATCATCTCTTCTTGGTTTCCCCCTATATCTTTCCATACTTTCTCAACTACGCTATCCCACCTTATTCCAGCTCGCCATTTTGTTACCTTCTCTCATACAACTCTATCAACTATGGCTGGCAGCCTCTTTTTTGGCATGTTCCTTACTCTATATTGCCATATCAACTTTCTCGTATCTCTATTTGTCTTGAGTGGGTGTATTCCCAGTTCTGCCCTTAATACTGCTGTATTACTAGTCGTACTTGAGGACCCTGTTTTTTTTTAGCTGCTGTCATACGTACTGTTTCCAACTGTTTTGAGAGTTTCGCGTTCCCTTCCCATATTTCTCCTGCATATTCTAGCTTTGGTACTATCACATTCATCAGGATACATCTCTTAATCCTGGTGTCAAGGGGCGAGTCTGTTAGGATTGCACCCATCTTGCCCACGTGTGCTTTACCCTTTCCTGCTACGTTTGCTATATGTGTATCCCAAGAGCAGTCTTTCGATATCTCTACGCCAAGGTACGTATACTGGTCTACGATCGGCAATTCCTCTTCTCCCCACTTCCAACTGAAATTTTATCGGGTTTACCCTATCTTCGTTACAAACAACTGCTGCGCATTTCTTGACGTTCACCGTCACCCTCCATTTCCTAGTGCATCCTAGCACCTTCTCTATTAGTTTCTGCAATCCTTCGGGTGTTTCTGGCATCCCCACGACGTCATCCGCAAACATCAATCCCGACACCGTATCTTCCCCTACCGTGACTCCCTGCCTTGCTGCCTCGACTGCGACCATCAGGTCGTTAATACATGTATATATATATATCTTGAATAGGCTGGGTGACAACGTACATCCCTGTGCAACTCCTTGTAAAATATCAACGTACTTCAATATTTCCCCGTCCAGCATCACAGCACTTCTTGCACATTCCGTCATCTTTTTCATCATTCCCCATATTTTCCCTCTGATTCCTATTTCCCACAGTTTTTTTTCCAACAATCCATTTCTCCATACTGTGTCGTAGGCCTTCCGTACATCTAGAAAGAAACAGTACGTTGGTAGTCCCGCGTCTTTCCTACCTTGGATTGTATTACCTAGAGTGTACACACGGTCTACGCAGCTACGCTTTGGCCTAAACCCTGCTTGCCCTCCGCTTATCCTAGGGGCAGAGGGGTAAGGAGTTGGAGACGGCGTCGACCGCGCACAGAAAAGCTAAAAAATGCTGAATGTATAATTCCATATTTTTTTTGTATACGGTAACATGCACCATCACCATCATCACCATCCCAACCATCATGATCACCACCACCATCCTCGCGTACCTATCCCGCCATTCCCTCGGCGCGTACACCTCCTCCCCAACGAGGCTCTCCGCGAACCCCTCCATGCCGGCCGTCCCCTCCAGCTCTCGTATAACCCCCTCCCGAGCGCGCCGCACCCACTCTCCCCTGTCCCCGCCCCCGCCCCCCTCGCACCGCCCCTCCGCGGCGTCGCTCCCCTTGCCTCCGTCGTCCTCCTCCGGCAAGTTCGGGCAAGGCACCAGCACCATAATCGCGTCACCCTGGTCTGGGCAGACAGACGGGTCCGTCCGCGCGGGCGCTGCCGCGTAGAAATTGAAGCTTTCGAGACAGAGCGCGTGGAGGGGCGGGCGGGCGGGCGGGCGGGCGCGGGGGGGGGGGGGGGGCAGGGGCGGGGGAGAGGGAGGGGGCGGGAGGGCGTATTCTTTTGCTGCTTGGCTTGGTCATTTGACCATTGACCATTGACCACGCATTCCTTTCGAGGCCGAGCGGGGGGGGTGTGGCGAGGGGGGGCGTACTCATTTGCTGCTTGGCTTGGTCATTTGACCCTTGACCACGCTTCCCTTTCGAGACGGAGCGAGTCCGGGGGGGGGGGGGGGTGTACTAAGTATCATGCATGGCCGTAGTCGTATGAACATAGACTCTCGGCATCCCTACGATGCCGGGACGGAGCATGTCGGGTTCTCACCGACCAGGCAGACGCTTTTGCTTGCACCAAAGCGCGACGCGCCGTGAGGTGTTCGGCGAGTCGCATGAAGGGTGAGCTGCGTCCTACCAAGGACCGCTTGCGAGGCGGACTTGCTTATGGGTGACAGCCTCGATGAGCCCGCTCACTTTCCGGTGTAACCACTTCCAGAGACAGCAATGGGAATACTGCGGAACTGCCTCGTGGGTGCCTTACCTTAAACAATACCAGGAGGGTGATAAGCTCATCCCCCTTGTGCGGAGTAAAACAACTCTTCACCCCCACACAAACGAATGAACTCGATCGCCAGCCGTGACCGCCCGACCGCCAAAAACACACAAAAAAGAAAAGAAAAACGGTACAATGGTTTGCCTAGCTCGCGTACTGAGAGAGGCACGTTCTACAGTGTCGTTGCCAACCCACGCCGACCCAACCTACGTGTATTGGGGGGAGGAGGCGGGGGGGGGGGGGGTGAGAGGGAGGGAGAGGGGGCGGGAGGAGGGGCGTACTCATTTGTTGCTTGCCTTAGTCGTTTGGCCATTAACCCCGACCCTCTTTCGAGACGGGGCGGGTGGGGTGAGGGGAGGGAAGGGGGGGGGGGGGTCCTCATTCCGGGAAAACTGTTCACTCCTCAACACGCCTCCATTTCGAGAATTTTGTGAGCCCCATAAACTGCAAGCTTCAATTTCCCATACAGATATTTTGTGAACTCACTCGCTACATCTATACATCCATTCGTAGCTGTATTTTCCGATCATTTTCCCGCGTGGTCGGGGTTCGGGAGAATTCCGTCCATTGTTTCCCCGAAACATGGCTACTGCTTTGTAGGGGTTCACCCGCGATTTTCTGAGGCTCGTCGCTTGAGAAGCTCCGCACTATTAGCTCCCTGCATAGTACCGGTATATATGGGTCAGCCACCGATACCGGCGATACTATAGCGACAACCGGCAATAATTACTCCGCACCGCAGTGGTCAACCGCAGTGGTCAATCTCATCTGTGCCAAGGGCTTCCGCAGGCATTTGTAGCGGGCAGTCGGGACAACTCGGCCGGGTCTATGGAGGCACCATTGACCATGTCATCCTCTTCGCCTCGTACACAGTGAGCAGTGTGCATCGACCAGTTCTCTTGTCGCTACAGATAAATTTCCGAGAAATTTCCGAGGTGGTTGGGGTAACCCCAACCAAACCAACCATTGCTCAGGGCCAGTCATCTTCGTCTAGCACACAGTGTGCGTCAACCATAGTGTCGAATAATTCGTCGAGCTCTACTCGTACTCCAGTTCTCTTGTCGTTACAGATAAAATTCCGAGCAAATTCCCAGGTGGTAGGGGCAACCCAAACCCAATCAACCAAATCTCAGGACTACAATAGCCATCTTCGTCTCGTACACAGCAGGGTGCGTCAACCATAGTGTCGAACAAGTGGTGGAGCTCTACTCGTACTCCAGTTCTATTCTGGGTACATATAAATTTCCGATAATTTTCCCAGGCGGTCGGGGTAACATCCAACCCAACCAACCGATGCTCAGGACCAGCCACCTTCGTCTCGTACAGGTACACAGCAGTGCGCGTCAACCATAGTGGCGAATAAGTGGTGGAGCTCTACTCGATCGCACTCCAGTTCTCTTCTCATCGTTTTTTTTTTTTTAACGTTCCGAGAAATTTCTCAGGTGGTCGAGGGAACCCCAACCCAATCAACCAACGTTCAGGGCTACCGTAGTCGTCTTCGTCAACCATGGTGCCAAGTACCACTCTGCCCCCAAATACAAAAGGTTGAGGATGTTTCGAGACGCGCAGTAGTACGGGGGGCCATATTAAGTAGGACCTACGGTACACACAAAAACCTACAAAATTCCCCTATTTTTACCAACAATATTAGGTCCTATTTGCTATGGTCCCCCGTAATGGTGTTGCTGTACCGGGAAGTGGTGGAGCTCTACGCACTCCAGTTTTCTTCTCATTCCATCAATTTTGTTCCGAGAACTTCTTCCGTTAGCGGTCGGGGGGAAGGGAGGGGCTGTTGTTCAGGGTCACGCACCTTGGACCCAGTTCTCCGCCGGGGAGCTTCCCGAAGGCCGAATCCCAGCTTCCCTTCCAGTCGGCGGAGAGAAAAACAGTGTGGTGAGCAAGCTGAGGCCATCGCCGGTTGCTGCAGAGGTAGAACGCGATCACGCTCGACGAATACTCCGCTTTCTGAGCACCCCCAGGAGCACGCGGTGTCGATTTCGTGCGGTACATAACAACGGAACAGCGGGGTAATGTATCGATTGGCGGAGGTATTACCGAGGAACATATTTTCGGGGTATCCATTATCCCGCAAAACTGTTATCGGGGTGTGTAAATTGCGGGGATTGTATCGGTTATAGCGGGGTATCGAGCACTCCGCCTTTGCAACCTCCTCCATGCCACGCGGTATCGAGTTCGCCCGGTATTGATTTTAATGACTTGCGGGGTGTTACTCGATTTGCGAAGTATGTATCCACTCGCCATGTTAATCGAGAAGCGGGCTACTTATCGAATAGGCGGCGTGTGAATTCGCGCGGTACCGACTAGCCGGGTATCGATTGGCGTGTTTCCAACGGAACTGGCCCCGCCTCCTCCTCCTCCTCCTCCTCCTCCTCCTCCTCCTCCGCCGCGCCCTCCCTCCCTCCTACCCATCCACTCCGTCACGGGATTGCAGGGACGCAATCGCCCACGGTCATACCGTCACGGCCATGCATATGATAAAACTATTGTAGTCCACCTCGTCCCCCCCCCCCCCGCGCGCCGACCCGGAGCCTACCTCGAAGGAGCGGGACACGCTCTCGGGCAGAAGCTCCCGCTCGGCGTAGGGCAAGTCAGCGTTGCACACCACAGCGTCCGCTTCCACGGCCTCCCCCGACTCTAGCACGACCCCTTTGCTGCGTACGCGCCCTCCCTCACCGATCACCTGAACCTGAAAGAACGAGCGAACGAACGAATAAACCAGAGGAGGCGTTTTTCTTTCTTTCTTATGGTTTTACAAAAAATTGGATTAGGCAAAAAATGCAGTTCCGCTTTCGGGGACAAACCGCTTATAATACGAGCGGTTTACCTCCCCAAATGGGACTGCTGTTTGCACGCGTGAGGATTACGTTGGACCTGCATCTATTAATCGCTGCAGGTGATGAAGGAGCCCGTTGGGACTGACCCAGAGCAGGCGTGTTTGTAGTGGTGGGAGGGGGGGGGGGGGGGGGGGGGGGGGAGGTTCCACAGCAGTTGGCGGGAGAGAAAAAATAGAGCGAGCGATCCACATCAGGCGTTGTTTGTGTTGGGGGGGGGGGGGGGGGGGGTGGGGGGGTGCTAGTTTAGTTACCGTTGACCAACTCGATTGCGTATCAAGGGTACGTAGAAAACAAAAAAAAGGAAAAGGTGTTGGAAACAAAAAGAGGCTATCGGCAGTTACAGGACCTATGCACGTACGTACCGGTCACAGCCTTTCGAGGAAACCAGCTCCGAAGTTTACGGTGTTCACTCATTCTCCTTTGGGAGGACACGAGAGAGGCCAAAAAGGGTCGAAAAAAAAAGTGACTTACTAACCCCCCGTTAGAACCGCGGTCCCGTTTTGGGGGCAAACCACTCAAATTCTAAGTAATTGGTCCCAATTTGTCCCCAAAACGGGACTGCGGTCCTAAAAGGGTTCATTTATGTATATATATCATGCCTGGTACGTCACAAGAAGCAGTCCGGGCTGAATGGGGAATAGGGGTTATGCCCGCACTACCTCAGTACAAGGAGAAGCGCGACGCGCACGCAGCGTGGCGACATCTACCGTATGACAACACCACACGGGTGATAAAGGTAACACACACCCTCGTACATGGAAAAAAATGAACGTGAATATCACACACACACACCCCCTCGTACCCGAAAAAATGAACGCCACGAAAAAAAAAAAACACACACACACACATACACACATACACAAAAAAAACACACACACACACACACACACACAAAAAAAAAAACGATACAATGGTTGGTTGGGGCAGTTTCTTCCCCTTAGTCGAGGTGACCAGGCATATGCCTATGCATATTATATATAATATATATATTATATATATATATATATATATATATGCCACAGCTCGCGCCTATAGAAAACAAAAAAACGGCCCAGATGTACCACCCCCATCTACTGGTCGTAGCAATACAACCGTATGACACTATCACACCGGGTGATAAGAGAGAAGCCAGCCAACAGTCTTTGGTCTCGGGTGGCGCCGCCCACTCACCTCCGCCACAGGGCAGTCGAACCGGAACTCCACGCCCGAATCGCGGCAAACCTTCCCCAGCGCCTCCCCCACGCGCGCGAAGCCGCCCATGGGGTAGTAAACCCCATCCCGCAGCTCGATCGCCTGAGTGAAGCGAAGCAGCGGCAAAAGTGACACGCCCACAAAAGAAAAGTGGGAGGGGAAAGAAAGAGGTAGCTTAGGTGTCGCTCTTTTAATAACACAGCCGTCGCTATCATGAACAGTCGTAGATGTCGCTCTTGCGAATATGGCCGTCGGCAACACTATTAACAGTGTAGCTGTGGCTAGGAACTCGCAAAGCAGGACGTTTGCACCCATCTATCTATCCCAAGCCACCACCGCCTTACAACAGCGCAAATATCTAGACGCCATAATTGCCGTCACGATATCTTGTGCAAGATCTGCAGCATGCAGATCCCGCCAGGCGAAACACGTGCGCAAAGGTGTCGTAGACCTGTACCCGGCAGACATCATCTAGACCGCGCAGATCATAAATCTATGTCGTGCACTGGGGATCTATCTGATTTGTCCCAAGCCCGTAAGTAGTGCTCGACGGCTTCTCTGTTGGCTCAGCCAACCAATTCCCCCTGCCCTGGAGGGCTGTCGCCTTACCTGGAGAAGGGAAAACACGGCCGGGGCGTTGTACGGCGACAGCCCTGCATGTTTCACGAGGGATATAGCGAGCGCGGGCCGAATCAGCGGAGGACGAATGGGCTATCTACATAAGTGTACTGGTTCCGTTACTCACCACGTAGATATGAGCTACACATGAGGGGTAGATAGATCATCCACAGATATATCATGTCGATTCCTATGCTGCCGTTATGGGATGCTGTGCAGGATCCGTGTATTAATAGTACACATCCGAGCCAGGAAGAATGCGCTAGATTCTGGATACTATGAGGCTACCACCCAGCAACCTGAGCTAAAGAGCACACAGATCATACAGATTTTCTACCTTGATTGATCTAGATCATGATATATATGGTATGTATGATCTATCTGATCTGTCTGATCTATCCGATCTATCTGATCTATCTGATCTATCTGATCTAAATGATCTGTCTGATCTATCCGATCTATCTGATCTATGTGATCTTTCTGATCTATCTGATCTGTCTCCGGTGTGCGTCGAAACACACACTCGTGGCTGCGACAGCTCTGCATGTTTCGCGCGCAGTAGGTACAGTAAGCGCGGGTCGAATCACCCCCCCCTCCCCCCCCCCCCGCGCGACTGACCCGACGCCGTCATCCGTATGCAAGAAAGTACGCAAGTGCAGGGTGCCGAAGCCTACCTCACAAGCGGCTCTTAGTAGGATGCAGCTCACGCTCTTCATGTGGCGACTCGCCTGAAACACCTCACCCTTCGCTTCTTCGCGGACGGCGCAAGCGATCGTTGCCTGCGCCGTCAAAACCCGACGTGCTCCGTCCCGGCCTTGTAGGGATGCGAGGGTCTATGGTAGCAATACTACGGTTATGCACGACAACGAGTACCCCCCCCCCCCCCCCCCTATTTATATAGGTTGGGTTGGCGTCGGTTGGCAACGACACTGTAAAACATGCCGCTCACTACGTGAGCTAGGCAACCAGGGTACCGTTTTTTTTTGTTTTTTTTTGGCGGCCGCCCAAAGCTGGTTGTCGAGTTAGATCATTTGTGCGAGGTAGAGAGCCTTTACTCCGCACAAGGGGATTGATCGTATCACGTAGAGTTCAAGGTAAGGCACCCAAGAGGCAGTTACATAGTACTCCCATTGCTGTCTCTGGTAGTGCCTACACCGGAAATTAAATTATATCATTGAAGCTGTCATCCATACGCAAGTCCGCCTCACAAGCGGTTCTTAGTAGGATGCAGCCCACCCTTCATGCGACTCGCCAGACACCTCACGGCGCTTCGTGCTTGGTGCAAGCAATGTCTGCCTGGTCGGTGAAAACCCGACATGCTCCGTCCCGGCATTATAGGGATGCGAGGGTCTATGGTCATACGACTACGGCCATGCACGAGATCGAGTACATCTCTCCCATGGAGTACACCCCCCGATAATCAAAGCGGTTTCTATGTAAAATACATATAAAAAACGTACTGAGCGTCAAAATGTTGGAGGTGTCTTCAACAGATAGGAGTAGGAACGGTGTTGCGTCTCGAGCGGGATGCGCAATCAATGGTCAAATGACTATTAACGACGCAAGCAACAGAGGAGTACCCCCCCCCCCCTCCACCCACCACCACCAACACCAGAAAAAAACGAAAGAAAAAAAATGTGGCCAAAACAACAACAACAACAACAACAACAACAACAACACTCGCCGACGTATAAGTCTTGGAAGCTTAGCAACGCCCTCATCTTTGGGCTGTCGAACCGCCGCCTGAGCTGCTTGTCGTGGTTCTCCAACGGAGAATTGAAGAGCGCGTTCAGCGCAAACTCCGGCAGGCGCGAGGGGTCGAGCCTCTCCTCGATAAAGTTCGGGAGACCAACCTGAAGCGATACAAAAAAAAAACAAAATCGAGATCGGAGCAATGACCAATGAGTCGTCCGAGGAATTGGGGATCGCGACCCGACGAGGGCTCATGCACAAAGCCTTGAGCTTGTTGTGAACCAGGGAGCAAGAAATATCACACTTTTGTTTTGTCGTAATCCCCCCCCCCCCCCCCCCCCCCCCCCCCCCCCGGACACCCCTCCGTCCCAGCCTCGAAGGGATGCGAGGGTCTATGGTCGTACGACCACGGCCCTACACGACATGAGAGCACCGCCATGTTCGAGACCCAGATCGCGTGGGTGGGGGGTACCTGGTATACTACAGTAACTCCAATCAAGTCGAGCAACAATGAAATAAAACAAGATAACTTTTTCGTGATCACCTTCCAGAAATCTCACACCCCACTGCCTCGTTTTTCAGTGTGACCCATATCTCAGGAGTGGGCGATGTTTCGTTTTGGTCGTTTTTTGTTGTTGTGCACCCCCTGGTTCATATCATAACATAAAAAAAACGCCGTCATTTAAATAAACATTTCCCCCCCAAACTGCACCGTCTTCGGCTCGGAACCATTCTCAGCACCATTTCCTGTCATCGACTCTGGTACCGTTCCCGGATCCGTTTCTGGCGGGTTTTCTTGGGAACCGGAGACAGCGATTCACTCTTTGTTTTTCGTTTCTTGCCCTTTGTAGACCAGCCTTAATCGTTTAGACGAAAAAAAAAATGATGCCATCATATACAATTTTGTGGTGCGCCATTCATGGCACCATCAAGAAACAAAACAAAAAAAAACACACGAGGCCTCGAAAACGTGGAAGCCGAAAAGAGACAAAACACCCGATGATCTCTGCCATCACGCGCCGGCGCTGCTTCTGAATACCCTTAGGCCTAGAGAACCACGTTCCACGGTTTTCACACGCTGGTTTGCTGTCTCCGAACTAACCTCGAGGTTAACCTGGGCGCAGTCGAGATACGCCTGGTACTTGTCGAAACCCCCGGGCTCGATAGCATCCAGCTGCCGCCGAAGGTCTTCGCCATCGTCGCCCAGGTCGACCGAATCGCCGTCATCAAAATATATCTGACGGAATAGGCAAAAGTCGGACGAATCATGACCTACTGACAGCTCATCTACAAGTAGTTCCTCTAACCTGCGTTATGCCTTTTAGGACCCCAGTCCCGTTTTGGGGACAAACTACTTATAATTAGAGTGTTTTGTCCCCACATATGGGGGTGCGGTTCTAAAAGTTATGGGAGGCTTGTGCGGTATCTGTAATGTACACATCACGACCTACTTACAGACCACCAAGTTCCTCTAAGCTGCGCTATGGGGTGCTTGTGCGGTATATGTACTGTACCGATCATTTAGTTTTTGCTGTAGATGATGTAGTTCCTCTAAGCTGCGTGGTGGGATGCTTGTGCGGTATCTGTACCGTGCATATCATTATTTTGTACTTTAGATTATCTAGTTCCTCTAACCCTGCGCTATGGGATGCCTGTGCAGTATCTGTACTGTGCAGATTACCACTTTTCACTGTAGATCACCTAGTTCCTCTGACCTGCGTTTTGGGATGTTTGTACGGCATCTGTACTGTACAGATCGCGATCTACTTACAGACCATCTAGTTCTTATAACCTGCCGAAAATAGGCGAGGACAGGAACTAGACGACGTCCAGTGGCACTTTCCTTTTCCCGACAGGGTATCGTGATCAGGTATGGCAGATCCCAAAGAACCCCAACGAACCACGATGGATTGTGGCGAGAGGGCTCTCTCTCTCTCTCTCTCTCTCTCTCTCTCTCTCTCGCCTGGCACACTAAACGCCTCACCAAGGAGACAGAGAGTTTTTTGGGAGTTGAGAAAACCGATGGAAACTGGAACGTCTATCCACACGGCGGAGCAGATCACGACCTGCAGCAGATGATCTACTGTTGTCCCTCCATGGCCTTGTCGTGCAGCATCTGTACCGTGCACGTCCGGCCCCCGGAAACATGCGGTAGATCATGCAGGTACATCAATCCCTCCTGGCGGCATTAGCTACGACTATCGTACAGACCAGGAGCCAATCCATCTGCTCTCAAAGACCTAGATCACCAAGTGGGAATGTTCTGTAGATGAGCTCGCCCGAGGGGTGGAATACTTACGTCGGTTTTGCTCTGGTGCGGTCGGAGGATTCACGGGTATATTCAGGGATATTTTGGGTCAATTTGCACTGAAGCGGGCCAATTTTTCATCCCCCTGTTTTTCTTAATCCGCTCTCGAGCACTCCAGCATCCACCAGGTGTACAAGTGTAAGGCATGCCGGGTATGCGAGATGAAATATCAATAAACAGAACGAAACGAAAGTGATCCATAAAAATCGACTTTTGTTTGCGAGGTTATTGGGTCATTGCCTGAGCGGCAGGCGGGGCTGGATGTTTCCGTCAGTAGCCCGCGGTTTCGGCCAGAGCAGCAGCAGCAGTAGCAGCAACATAGCAGCAACATTAGCAGCAGCAGCAGCAGCAGCAGTAGCAGCAGCAGTAGCAACAGCAGTATCAGCAGCATAGCAGCAACATTAGCAGCAGCAGCAGCATAGCAGCAACATTAGCAGCAACATTAGCAGCAGCAGCAGCAGCAGCAACAGCAGCAGCAGCATAGCAGCAACATTGGCAGCAGCAGCATAGCAGCAACATTAGCAGCAGCAGCAGCATAACAGCAACATTAGCAGCAGCAACAATAGCAGCAGCAGCAGCAACAGCAGCAGCAGCAACAACACAAACAAACAACTACACCACGAGCAAGTACACCACCACCACGCACAACATCAGTAACAACAGTAACGACTACAGCAGAACAACACCAACACCAGCACCAACAACACCAACACCGACAATACCAAGGGCGCAACGCACTGGCCTCTTGCTTACCTTGTACGTTGGCTCGACTCTCTTTATCTCGAAAAAATCGTCTGAGTCGCAGCCGAGCTCTGGTGAATTGCCGTAGGAGGCGTACACGTTCAGAGCAGGAGGAAAGGCGGAGGAGGGGAGGGGGGGAGTGGAGGCGGAGGGGGGGGGGGGGGGTGTCGTACTCATTTGATGCTCGCCTTAGTCATTTGACCATTGACCACGCGCCCCTTTTTAGAGACGGAGCACCGTTCCTAGCGCCGTTCCTACTCCTACTAGAGACACCTCCAACAGCTGGCCGCTCGTTAGGTTGTTTCCATGTATTACATAGAACCGTCTCGCTAGTCGTATCCCCTTTCTGTTTCGCCGCCTGTGGCCAACATCTGTCTCCTGGGATAGCGATCGTTTTCTCGCCGCTATCTAGTGTACCAAACCTCCTCCATGTCGCATGCGTCTATTTCCCTCGCCTCCTCTTCTAGCACATCCCGTTCCTCCTTGCACACTTCACATCCTCCTATTACGGGGGGCTATAGTTAACAGGACCAAATATTGTCAGTAAAAATGGATAAATATATAGGTTTTTATGTATACCATAGGTCCTGTTAACCAGGGTCCCCCGTATTACCATGTGAGTCCTACTCTCTATCACTCGGCCAGACGGGAACATCTGTTCATCCAATTCCTCCTCCTCCCGGCTACCGGTATACCTCGTTCTTCTTTCTGGCAAGTCTACCAACACGAAAGCGCAGTTACTTTTTCATTACCATTACTTCCCTCAATTCCCCCGTATATCTCTCAAGTGTTTCTCCAACATCACCTTATTTTTTACCAGCGTCAAGTCTTTTCTCTTTTTTTTTTTTTTTCCCTTTCTTCTACTTCTGCCTTGTACTTCCCAAACTTCCCGGCGGACACAACGTCTTCTTGGTTTCCTCCTATGAATATATCCTTCCATACTTTCTCAACTACGCTATCCCGCCATATTCTAGCTCGCCCTTTTGTTACTTTCTCCCGTACAGCTCTATCAACTATGGCTGGCAACCTCTTTTTCGGCATGTTCCTTGCTTTATACTGCCAACTCAGCTTTCTCATGTCTCTGTTGCCTTCAGTAGGCACTTTCCCAGTTCTGCTCTGAATACTGTACTACTAATACTAGTCGTACTTGAGCATGTTAGGATCTTTTCGGCTGTTGTCATTTGTACTGCTCCCAGGTGCTGTACTTCTCCAGCACAGTCGAGCTTTGGTACAATCACATTAATCAGGATACATCTTTTGATCCTACTGCCAAGGTGCCAGCCTGTTAGGATCGCATCCATCTTGCCTACGTGTGCTTTTACCCTTTCCTATTACGTTTGCTATGAGTGTATCCAAAGAGCAGTCTATTGATATCTCTACGCCAAGGTACGTGTGCTGGTCTACGATCGGGAATTCATCTTCTCCCCACTTCCAACTGAATCTTACTGGATTCACCTTGTTCGTTGCATATAAATAACTACTGCGCACTTCTTACGTTCGCCGCCACCCTCCATTTCCTAGTGTATTCTAGCGCCTTCTATATTCCTTTCTAGAATCCTTCGGGTGTTTCTGCTATTCCCACGAAGTCATCCGCAAACATCGATCCCGACGGCGTATCTTGCCCCACCGTGACTCCCTGCTTCGCTGCTTCGACAGCTACAATCAGGTCGCTAACATGCACCTCGAACACACTCTGTGATAACGCACATCCCTGCGCAACTCCTCGTAAAGTATCGACGTAACTCGATATTTCCCCGTCCAGCATCACGGCACTTCTCGCACATTCCGTCATATGTTTTCCATCATTCTCCACGTCTTGCCTCCTATCCCTATCTCCCACAACTTTTTCCCACAATCCATTTCTTCACTCTGCTGTGTCGCAGGCCTTCTGCACATAGCAGAGAGAAACAGTCCGTTGTTAGCCCCGCGTCTTTCCAACCTTGGGGTGATTCTACCTAATGTGTACACATGGTCTACGCAGCAAATATCGTTCGTAAAAGTAGGTAAATATATAGATTTTGTGCGTACCGTAGGTCCTATTAACTATGGCCCCCCCCGTAATACCAACAGGAGGGAAGGAGCAAAGAGGGGCGAATATAACTAAATGGGATCGGGGGAAACAAACAAAAGCAGTTTCTCGATCGATGGAGTTCGTTCGTTCGTCCCATGGCTTTTGAGGCGAAATAAAGGCGGGCCATAGCGTCCGCCTGACACCCAATGGTTGAGGAATGATATAGTTGGGAGACAGATGCCACCAACAAACAGGGGCCTCGGAAGCGCCGACGGAGACCGGTTGTAGACGAGTAGAGGAAATCCTTGGTTGTCATTTTGGTTATTATGAACTGAGATTGGCTCTGTTTCTCTCTTCCCGCTTCTCCGCCGCCGTCTCCACACTGTCGAAGTCCACTATTTACTATTACGGGGGACCATAGTTAATAGGACCTGTGGTATACATAAAAACCTATATATTTAACCATTTCTACTAACAATATTTGGTCCTGTTAACTATGGACCCCCGTAATAGTACAGGGGACCATAGTAAATTGGACCAAATCGTGCTATTACGGGGGGCCAAAGTTAACAGGACCTATGGTATACATAAAAACCTATATGTTTAACCATTTTTACCAACAATATTTGGTCCTGTTAACTATGGCCCCCCGTAATAGTAAAAATGGCGAAATATATAGGTTTTTGTGTGTCCGGTAGGCCCTATTGACCATGGTCCCCCGTAATAGCTGCTGCCCCCAAATTTTAAACGACTCGAGCTAGCAAAGGTCAGAAGTGAGACCACCGTCATCATCATCATCATCATCATCATCATCATCATCATCATCATCATCATCATCATCATCATCATCATCATCATCATCGTCATCATCATCATCATCATCATCATCATCATCATCATCATCATCATCATCATCATCATCATCATCATCATCATCATCATCATCATCATCATCATCATCATCGTCATCACCATCATCACCATCATCATCATCATCATCATCATCATCACCACTATCATCATCATCATCATCATCACCATCATCATCGTCATCATCATCACCATCACCAGTAGAGTGTATTATTGCGCTGGCCATCGTTGATCACAAAGAAAACCAAGAGAAAGCGAACCAGGAAACCTATTGGGCCACAACAACCTATTGGACTACATCAGCCTATTGGAACGCAGTAGCCTATTGGAACGCAGTAGCCTATTGGACTACAGTAGCTTCCTCGTTGACCGCTCAAAACCATTCCCCAAGAGAAAGAAACAAACAAAGAAAAACGAAGAGGAAAAAACGAAAACACGAAAGGAAAACCCTATACGACATGCACGAAGTCTAACTCCACCTACACTTAAAATGGAGCTCAACAGGCCGCGCTGACCTCTAAATGTCTCCCGGTAGGTGTCGGGAAGAAGCAGCAGGCTCGGCCCAGTGTCAAAACGAAAGCCACCCTCCATGACGAGCTCGTTCAGACGCCCCCCGATCTGCTCCTCAGAATTTTTCTCCAGCACCGTCACCCTACATAGGTAGATCGATGGCACGGCATATATATATAACAGGAGTGCAGCAGGGAAGAACGCAACCGACCGGGGAAAGGGGATGAGATGCTGGCGTCCCCGGTAAGTAGAGGTCAAGAGGGGAGGAGGAGAGCGGGAGCGGAGGGGGGGGGGAGAGGGGAGGGAGTTGTAGGTAAAGGGGTGCCGGCAGTAGCAGTGTACAAGCAGCAGTAATGTACTGATGAACCTGGCCAGTATATTCACCAGTAGTTTTTGTACTACGTACACCCAAGAAACACGCCATGCATGGCATGGCACGGAAACCCACTACATGCGTTTCGGGGGGAGAGAGCAGAGAGGAAAAAAAAAAGACAGCTGTAAACTGCTCCAATCCAGTATACTGATTGACTCTTCGACGGCAGTATAATCTGTACTGACTGAGTCAGCCAGTACCCAGCCCTCTAAATCTTACACTAATTCCAAGTGTTTTGTCGCCACGATGGGAGTGCAGTCCTAAACCCGGTCAGTCAAATACGTCGTGTGTTGTGCCCACCGACAGCCGGTCTTGCTGAGTCGAGCGGCGGTCGCCAACCCTCCCACGCCCGCTCCGACGATGACAACCCGAGTGGCCGCCTTTTCTCCCTCGCCCAAAGCCTCCGTGCTCATCGAAACCCCCATCCCGTGCATGACAGGGGCCTGGCGCGCGTTCGTGGCGTGCCTCCTCGTTGCCTCGGCCCGGGCGTCTGTGTGGTGCATGGGAGAGGAAGGCAGCGGGGGAAGCACTTCGTTATCCTGCATGGGCTTAATAGAGTATGTTAGGTGTGCTGCTGTGTGACCGCAAGGCGCGTGCCATGGTTGGGGTACGTAACGTACCAGGTACGTAGTAGTCTCTGGCTAAATCACATTTCACACCTCGCACGGACAGATCGTGATCTATCTATCTATCTATCTATATATCTATCTGCTGTAGATTATCTGCAGTTCCTCACCTGTCGCTGTGAGAGGTGCAATTTTACACGCGTCCAGCACAACGGGGGGTCATAGTAAACAGGACCTACGGTACACACAAAAAACTATATATTTGGCGATTTTTACTGACAAAATTTGGTCCTATTTACTATGGCCCCCCGTAATAGTAGCACACACGCACGTCTCGGACAGGTCATGATCTATGTGATCTATCTGAAGTCGATCGTGATCTAGATGATCTAGCTCATCACCTGCTGCCGTTGTGAGCGGCTGTGCAGGATCTGCCTTATAGGGCAGATCCGACCCAGAAAACATGCTACTATTACTGCATTACAGTACATGCAGAATATACGGGTCCCCACAGCTGGAAGCACGAGCTATTACGGGGGACCATAGTAAATAGGACCTAATCTTGTAAGCAAAAACAACAAATAGATAGTTTCTTGTGTGTACCGTGGGTCCTATTTACTATGACCACCCGTAATAGGTATTTATAGGTCATACAACATCGCGAATAGATCTGCCATGACATATCTGTAGGTAGATCGTTGAGCTGCCGTCCGAGATGTGATACACTTCCATTTTGGACTCTTGTCCAGTGACCACGCACACGGACTGCTGTTGCTTTATGATCAGTCGATGAGTTCACCCTCTCGGGACACCAGAGGACGGGAACATTGCCCGTAAGAAGTGCCGGTTACATCAACCATTGTGGTCACTGCGTGATCAGGGGGATACGATGCAAAAATGGTTGATGTCCGAGTTACAATGGTTGAAAGCAAGAGGTCGCACGGCACGGGTCCAACAACATCCTATCCGCTCACACTGCTTGTGACCGGTACGAATAGTTATCGTTGTTTTGTGTGTGGTCGCTATCTTCTACACCCAGAGGGGTTGGTTAACCCATTAATTAGTACTGCAGTCCCATTTTGGGGACACACTATTAATACTTAAAGTTTGAGTCCTCTGCCCCCAAAACGGGACTGCAGTACTAATTAATGGGTTAAGGTGAGAGCAACAAGAACTCGCAAAATAAAATTCGTAAACTCAGTTTTTGGAGATAGGGCACAAAGCTCCTTCGTACGATATACGTATGTATTATCAATTGAGGGGGCTCAGAAAATGACAGGAGGTGCACCCCTTGCCTTATCGTAAGATTCGCTCACAGACCCTCGAATCCCTGTGTAACTGCACAATGGTACTGCCGAGATGACGCACGTCGCGTTTTTACCGACCGGGCACAGGAGGGTTTGCTCACCTAGTGCCACTATACTAAGAGAAAATGGTTGATACGCACTGTGTACGAGACGAATATAACTAACCCTGGCCCTAACTGAGCCTAGGCCAATCAGAGCAACCCCAGTCCCGACCCTAAGCCAATCAGAGCAACCCTAACCTTGACTCTCGAGCCAATCAACTCTATATACTGGGGGACAGAGACGTTGCTTGCACCAAGCGCGAGGCGCCGTGAAGGGCTCGGCGAATCGCATGAACCGGTGGGGGCTGTTTATCCTCGAACTCACAGTGGGGGGAAAAAAAAAACGCTTGCGAGGTGGGACTTCGGCACACCTGTGACTTATCCCAAGCGGCCGATACTCAGCTTTGAGACCTGCGTGATACCTGGCATCGCATCATACACCAATGGTCGCGCGTTTCCTGCATTCCTACGTATTCCTACTAACTGTAGGTGTGACAACAGCAGCATGTACCTGGTACGTACATTCTTCTTGTCGGGATATATAGCCGGTACAATGTGTGCGCGTGTGTTCTTCACTACAGACCTTATATCTCTTCTATTGATAGGATTGAACTGTGAAGAATCGGCATTGACACGGGTTGTGGTGGATGTCGACGAGTAGAAAGAACGGTTTAATGTGAAGAACACACACATATTAAGTCGTTCTTTCTGGCCGTCGACATCCAGCACAACCCGTGTCCGTGCCGATTCTTCCATCCTACGTACGAGTACCAGGTAGAGTCACAAGCTCATAGGGTCACTAAAACACGACGTACGGCTGCCGTAAACTGTAAACTCCCGTCATCACAATGAAACAGGCGACAGACAGATACATAGAAACGGTCGATTTTCGATTTTCGCCAAGCTGAAGTAAAACAGCAGCACACAACTGCTGTACAGCAGTTACACCCGTATTGAAAACAAGAACCACGCGAGCTTGCGTACCTCTCTTACACCCCAGGAAATCCCCCCCCCCCCCTCCCCCCCCCCCCCCCCCCGCTGACGACTCACTCAGCACGAGCACGAGAGCTCTCCGCTTCCGCCCAGACCGAATCCACCTCTCAGGAGAACAGCAAGCAAGAACACGTGGAAAGATCAGATGACAGGGGCGGGATGATTCTCACATGTTGTTGTAGGCGGTGGGATCACAAAGGCGTGAGCTGCGCAAGCCGCGGCAGATAATGCCATCGGAACGCGACCGAGCCGAGTGCATCGCCGCCATCCAGAGGACTTCCTTTTACCCTCAAGCATGATGGTTCTCTCGTCTCTGCTGTGATGCTGCCACACGGCACGCCCTTGGAACATTCACATGAGACATATTGCCCTTATGGAAAATGCCTTCCATATCGTAACGAGAACCAACATTTCGAACGAGAAAGCAAGGGCTCGTCGTTCGTCGTGCTACAGTAGGTACTACGTGCGGCACACCGGACGCGGTGAGGATCTGACTTATATTTTCGGTTATTTGTGCTGTGGTGTAGCCCTCCTGCCATTCCATTGTGCCGGTCTTGCGTTGTCTTGGCCGAAATCAAAGCCAGAAGTGAGTGTACATTTTGGATCGAATTCCGTCTGTCTTCTTCAGCTCTTCAGGTACCTGTGGGTAAGGGACCGCAGCGGCTGCTGCTTCCGTTGGTGGTGGTGGTGGTGGTGGTGGTGGTACTGTTTTTGCTGTTGCTGCTTGCTGTTGCTGCTGCTTCTTCCTGTGCTGCTGCTGCTGCTGCTGCTGCTGCTGCTGTCGCTGCTGCTTCTACCTGTGCTGCTGCTGCTGCTGCTTCTGCCTGTGCTGCTGCTGCTTCTGCTGCTGCAACTCCTGCTATCGGCGTCGTCTTCGTCGCCGTTGTCAAGGGCTGTTTCTGTTGTTGCTTTCGCTTTTTGTGGTATTGTTGCTGCTGCTGTTGTTGCTGATTCTGTTGCTGTCGGTTGTTGCTTGTGGTGCATGGTATGCAGCACAGAAGCTAACGGAGCACGTCGAGAGCGAGAGCGAAACATGCCCATCTGCGCAGCGAGCTTCGACGGGGAGGACGCACGCTGTCCTGCGGACTTCGACCGGTGAGCCCCGTAAGCCCAGCCGGCGGCTGTGCAATCATATGGCTGTTGTAACATCATCATCATCGTCATCATCATCATCATCATCATCATCATCATCATCATCATCATCATCATCATCATCATCATCATCATCATCATCATCATCATCATCATCATCATCATCATCATCATCATCATCATCATCATCATCATCATCATCATCATCATCATCATCATCATCATCATCATCATCATCATCATCATCATCATCATCATCATCATCATCATCACCATCATCGTCATCATCATCATCATCATCATCATCATCATCATCATCATCATCATCATCAATCATATGGCTGTTGTAACATCATCATCATCGTCATCATCATCATCATCATCATCACCATCATCACTCACTCACTCACTCACTCACTCACTACTGTCCTCATCACCCTTCAGCGTCATCATCATCATCATCACCATCATCACTATCATCACAATTATGACCACCACCGCCACCACCACCGCCACCCACTACCACCACCACCACCACCATCACCATCGCCACCACCACCGCCAGCATGTGGTCATGATCATCGTCACCAAGGTCCTGCTTTCTCCACCGCACCTACTCCCTTTTACGGATCAGATCGAGTCGATATGCCCTCTTGTCCGAGGGCGCGGCAGCTTGCACAGCAGCAGCTAAATTCACACACGACGGCAGTGAATGTGTTTATTAATAGCGTAACCCTTTGGCACCCCGAGATATTATAGCGACAGCACAACCAAATCGACTCACGACACACACATCGCGTTTTTGATGCAGCAGAATGTGGACGTCTGCTGTGGGGTTAGGTTTAGTGTCGGGGTTGGGTTGGGTCGACGCCTTCTCGTTGATATGCAACAACCCCCCCCCCCCATCCAAAAATCACGTGAAACCTCGCAAAAAAATCACGATGTATTTGTATATTTGGTACTCTATCTGGTATGGGTTTTGAGCTAAAGACCGGTCAAGCGTCGCACGCGTTGATCGTTGTTCCGCGGGCCTCGTGACGGGCGATGCGGGTATCACCGACTCACTCGCCGGCTGGAAATGACTCGGTGCGCGACGGCGTGTGCGAAACCTGCTCGGAGGCGCCCTCCCGCGGCGGGCTCCCATGATGAGCCGCGGGTTGTGCGCCGACTAGCCAGCCTACGGGCGTGTGCCTATCAAGGCTTCGGTATGCGCTGTGCTGTTAACCCTTTTGGACCTGCTGCCTCCACGACTTTTGGTAAAGAGTACTTGGAATTTGTGATGAGTCGTTTTTGCAGTGGCGAAATGGTTAATAGTTAGACGTCTCCATCATAGTGCAAACCCCCCTCGGAGACACCCTGCCGCCGTGTCCCGTCTGCTGGGTTGCGCCGTATCGCCGCGTGCGACGTGTTTTATTACTGGCCGGGTATATATTATTGATCGTTTGCTTTATCTTTAGATCAGAGTCCAGATGGGTCTCATCGTGTTCGCGGTCATAGTGAAACGTCTTAAGGGGCTCTCCTACGAGTGCGCAGGCGTTTCCTTTGGTTGAAAATTCTCGCCTATGTCGACTACCCTCCCCTCCTCCCCCCCCAGGCAATACTGGAGAATAAATCAACTCATTGAAGCTGCCATCCATGTGCAAATCCGCCTCGCAAACGGTTCTCAGAAGGATGCAGCTCACCCTTTATGCGACTCGCCGGACACCTCTCGGCGCTTCGCGCTTGTTGCAAGCAATGCCTGCCTGGTCGGTGAAAACCCGACAAGCTCCGTCCCGGCATTGTAGGGATACGAGGGTATATTGTCATACGACTACGACCATGCATGATATCGAGTACACCCCCCCCCCCCCCCCCCGCCCTCTCCCTCCTATCTCTCGCCCCCTCCTCTGCCACCCCATCCCCTCTCTACCCCACCCCCCCCCCTCCCATGGGATAGAGACCAGTATGCACGAGGCATCCACCTCGAACGGGTGAGAGCAGCAGTGACCGTTTCGGCCGCTGTGTTTTCACCCTGCGGCGAGTATCTCGTCTGTGCTTCGGACTCGGGAAGGCTGGCGGTGTGGGAGCTGGCGCCCTACATGGAGAAGGAGGCCTTTTCGGGAGGGGACACGTGAGTTTTATGCCCCGCTTTTTCACCCGCTTCTCGTACGCATTCGCCCGCCGCCAGTTGCGTTTTTTTGTTTGCTTGTTTGACATGGACGCTTTTCCGGGAGGGGACGCGTGAGGTTTAACCCCCGTTATTCACCCGTTTTCTTCTCGCGTTCGTTCGCCCTTCTTTTGCGTGTTTTGGTTTATCTGATGGTCTTAGAAGTAGGCTTTTTTCGGAGGGGATATGTGAGTTTTCATCCCGCTTTATTATTATCCGTCTTCGAACGTTCGACCTCCTTGCTGTGTTGTTTGTTGTTTCGTTTGTTTGTGAATCCCCCCCCCCGGCCGAATGCGCGCCGTCCCGCCCGCCACGTGCTTCGTGCTGGTGCTGTTGCTGGTGCTGTTGCTGGTGCTGTTGCTGGTGCTGATGCTCGTGGTCCTGCCGGCTGGCTGTTGTTGTTGTTGTTGTTGTTGTTGTTGTTGTTGTCGCTACTGCTGTTGCTGCTGCTGTTGCTGTTTCCATTTCTGTTGCTGGTGCTGTTGGTGTTGCTACTACTACTACTGCTGATGCTTCTGGTGCTACTGCTGCTATTGCTGCTGGTGCTGCTGGTTCTGCTGGGGCTGGTGCTTCGGGCTGGTGGTGGTGGTGGTGGTGGTGGTGGTGCTCCTCCGTTGCTCTTGGCGTTTACGACAGGCCCGACACGACCCCGGGACTGTCCTTTCGTGCGGATGACTCTTGCATCAACTCGCTCAGCTTCGCGGGGAACCTCCTTCTGTGGTGAGAGGGAGAGCGGGGCGGGCAGGTTGGCTGGGAGGGAGGGAATGAGGGAGGGAGGGAGGGAATATATAGAGAGTGGGAGACCCGGGCCAACCCGTCTCTATCGATGCATGGTGCTTGCTTCCCCTCGCGAGGGTTGCTTCGAATCGTTCACAGCTCAGATAGATCAATGATCTACATATAGATCATCTAGATCCTACCCTACCTTTGTGCTATGTTTTGCGAGATCTGCACAATACAGATCGAGCACAAGGAACATGAGCTATAGTAGATCATGCAGATTATTCGACTCCCACGCGGCAACACGAGCTAGATCAATACAAATCATACATATCATCTGCCCTGAACGATCTAGATCATCAACTGAGGATCTGATCTGATCTATCTGATCTGTTTGATCTATCTGGCCTATCCGAGTCGTGTCGCACATTGCCGTAAAATGCGTTATGAGTTCGCACGGGGAGGGAGGGGTGCGACCGTCTTTCAGCGCTTGTTTCCTTGTCGAATGGTGAGGGCGCTATGTATTGTCCCCGGTGGCTTGGTAGGTGGTCCGCGTGCCTATCAAGATCAATTTCGTGGGTTCAAGTCTCACCGAGTGCATGCTCGAAGGGACTTTTTCTTGCATAAAGAAATTGATTGGCGGAAAGCGCCAGAGCGTGAGTTAGCGTGCAACCCTCGATGAAAATCGACGAGCAGTGGGACTTGAACCCTATGCGCGACAAAATAATAAAGGCACGTACCGGGGGGGAGAAGGGACGACACCTGTGACCACGGCTTGCCCAGAAGATTGCTGAGGGTAAAACCTCCCGCGAGTTAGGCTGGGAAGTAAAAGTGATGACTAAAACAAAATAATTAAAGAAAGGAGTCGAACCTTTCTATTTTCGGAAGACTCTCTCTCTCTCTCTCTCTCCCCCTCTCTCGGTAACATTAGTACCGCAGACCTTCCCTTAGCTTTGAAAAAAACGAGCGCTGTGGAAAATGATCGTAGCCACCCTTACGTAATCTCAGCGCTCTTAAGGTAGTTCGCATCGACGCGAGCCGTCGGGCAGGAAACACGAGCCGCAGCGCGTGCGCGCGCGGGGGGGGTCGAACGTGTAATCCGCGGCCATCGCAGCTGTACTCGCAGACGTACCGCGCGCTCCGACGAGCACTGGTTCGCGAGCTGACCTTTTTTTGAGGTGGAGGGGGTGTTGGAACTCGACTTTAAGCAGCTTATTTCCCCCCCCCCCCATATTTTGCCTACACCGGAAATTAAATCAACTCATTGAAGCTGTCGTCCATATGCAAGCCCGCCTCAAAAGCGGTTCTTAGTAGGATGCAGCTCACCCTTCATGCGACTCGCCGGTCACCTCACGTTTCGCTTCGCATAGCTTGGTGCAAGCAATGTCTGCCCGGTCGGTGACAACCCGACATGCTCCGTCCCGGCATTGTAGGGATGCGAGGGTCTATGGTCTTACGACTACGGTCATACATGAGATCGAGTACATCTCTCCTATCGAGTACCCCCCCCCCCCCCCCCTATTTTTCCATTGTATTTGCCCTACTGTACCTCTCCAGCTCCCTGCCCCTTTGGTATGGCCATCTCTATAAGCGGACACTCTTGCCCCTCTCCGTCTTCTGCGGCTCGTACCTTTTACGTGTTTGGTTCTCCCGTCGTTGGCTCGCGCGTCCGATTATGCGCTGCACATGCTGATTAAAATAGTCGCCTTACTACTGTAGCAAACCGATTTTTTGCACACAAGAAAGAAAAAACGCCCGCTCGGTTTGTCTCGAGCTCGCAACATCGGCCTTTTAATTAGTCAGACGAGATCAAAGTCCCTAGAGCACCGGATACGCAGAAGCCGATGTTTTTTTTTTTTTTTTCAATTTTTTTTTTCTTTAGTTTTCTCCAGAAAGTTGTTTTTTGTCCTCGCCCTCGCTCACCTGCGCGGATGTAGAAGGAACGTTTAGACGCTAATGCTCATACCAAGCGTTGCTTATATTTCCGTCCTGAGCGGCGTATAGCAGCAATACGTACGGACTTACATACTGGTATATATATTTACATGCAGGCAGACGCAATACTACAGCAGTGGGGTGGAGGACTCCCGACGGTTCCTGCCTTGCTGTGCGCCTCCCCTTATCCCGCGCGCCCACGCCTCTCTCTACGATAACTCCCTCACCTGGTTCCCGCAAGCCTACAACCATCCACAAACCCAGCGACCAACCAACCAACCGACCAACCACCTCTGCTCGAAATACCCACCGGTTTGCCAACCCCACGCACCAATCCAACTGACCCAACGATCCCACTCAACCAACTTCCCTACCCACGTACTTACCTCCCCGCGACACACGGCGAAGCGGAGGAGACGAGTCGCTGTTCGGCTGGCCCTGGGCCGACGTCCTCACCGCTCTGAAAGAAGGTGTAGCACCCCCCCCGAGCTCCTCCTCCTCCTTCTCCTCCTTATCCTCATCCTCCGGGCCCGGTTCCCGCCTCCTGAGGGTGCGGTGTCCCCAGTCGACGGGGCGGAGGGGGGCGCGTCTGCCATCTCCGGAGATTAACGACGTCAGTTTCGATGAGGTGCGTGTGCCGCCGAAAAATTGACGAGAGCTGCAGCGGGCGTTTTTATGGTAGTTTCGCGGCAGGTTTCGCCGAGTTGCAGGCGTTTTTGAAACAATGCTAAAATACCCTCCGGCCTCTCGCCTGGTGAGGGTGCGGTGTCCCCAGTTGATCGCATGGGGGGGGGCGGAGTGGGAAGGGGGGGCGCGTCTGCCGTCTCCGGAGGCAAACGACGTCAGTTTCGTTGGGGGTCGGTTTTGTTGGGGTGCATGCCGCCGATTTTGACAAGTTGCAGCAGGCGTTTTTGGCGCTGTGTATGACCTACTTGATATACTTGGTCTATTTGATCTACGACTGGATGTTTTGGATCTGCTTGGTGTGCTTGATCTACTTAATCCACGATATCTAGGTGATCTACCTGACGTACGTTATTCGCTTGATCTACCTGATCTACTTGGCCTGGTTGAGCTGCTTGAGGTACTTGATCCACTCCATCTGCTTACAGTAGTCTACTACGAGGTTTACTCATCTACTGGGTCTACTGGGCCTACCTGGTCTACTTGATTCACCTAGACTATTTACTCAACCCTTCGAGCTGTACTTGATCTACTTGATCCACTTGACTACGAGTAACCTAAGAAGAGGTTTTCGTGATGGTACTCGTTTACTACGAGATTTTCTCCATCTCCTTGATCTACTCGATCTACGTGTTCTGCTCGGCCGACGAGGTCTACGTAAGCTACGAGGTTCTCCTGATCTACTCGTCCGCGACGAAATGTATACTCCATCTGCTCGATCTGAGTGGTCTGCTTGATTCGCGTGACCTACCTGATCTACTTGACCTAGGTACTTGTTTACTTGCCGGTCCCGCCTTGTCCCACCCATCCTATCCACCATTCTATGCGCCTACTGCTATGAACCCACCCTTCTAAAAACACCCCCCCCCCCCGCTCTGGGATTTATGATCCAGTAGGCGACCGGACGGCTTGTCTGTGCCGCCGGAGACGGCAACGCCTACGAGTGGGACCTAGGAGTTCTATCATCGTCGATGGAGCTTTCTGGGGCAGAAGCGAGGGGCGGGCGGGACAAGGAGGGGAGCGGGCTGGTGCGGACGTATGAAGGGCGCAGGGGGTATCTCCACACGGTGACGGTGAATTGGGGAAAATCGCACGTGGATCGAGTAGCGATGGGACGGGGAGGGAGGGGGCGGTCAGTCAAGGGGTCAAGCCGCGGTCTCCTAGCATCTTGATGTACTAGTTGCAGTGTAGGGGTCGGTCAGTCAAGGCGTCAAACCGCGGTCTCCTAGCATCTTGATACACTGGTGTAGTGTAGAGGGCGGTCAGTCAAGGCGTCAAACCGCGATCTCCTAGCATCTTCATACACTGGTGTAGTGTAGAGGGCGGTCAGTCAAGCGGTCAAACCGCGGTCTCCCAGAATCTTGACATCATAGCCGTAGTGTTGAGGCGGTCAGTCGAAAGCGTTCAAGCCGCGGTCTCCTAGCGTCTTGATATGCTATATATATTACGGGGGGCCGTAGTAAATAGGACCAAATATTGATAATAAAATGATGTAAATGTAAATGTTTTTGTGTGCACCATAGATCCTATTTACTACGTTCCCCGGCATTAGTGTCTGGGGGCGGTCAGGCAAGAGGGTCAAACCGCGGTCTCCTGCTGTAGCATATTCATATACTAGTTGCAGTTGCAGAGGGCTGTCAGTCAAGGTGGTTGAGCCAAGGGATCAAAATATGGCAACGTCGGACCGATTCCCGACCACCGCACCCCTTACCGGCTTTCGAGTATCCGAATCATGTCGAAACCCCTTGAAACTCATGGCCACGAGACCAGACGACGGTTACATCGGACAGCTTCCGCCACCACCGCGCCCGCCTTCTTTACCCGAATTATGTCCGAAACCCGCCACAGCTCGGACAGACAGATGCTGATCTATCTATCTGATCTGTCTACAGTAGATCTTCTAGTTCCTGACCTGTCGTTGTCAGAGGTTGTGCCCAGGATCTGCCTTGCAGGGCAGATCCAACCCAGGAAATGTGTCCCATATCATGCATATTATGTATACGAGTCCCACCCGGCAACATGAGCTAGATCATACAGATCATACAGATCATACAGATCATACAATAATCGGTAATAGATCTTCCTTGAATGATCCGGATCATGGAGTGGGAATGATGTGTAGATGACCTGTTAGGGAGGTGTGCAAGCCACCACTTGATTGAAAAAAATCCCCCCGCCGGAAGTATGACCGCCGGAACACGATGTCACACGGCGGTTACATCGGGACCCCGATTCCACCGCCGTACCCCCCTCCCGGGCACACGCCTTCTTAACCAAAATCACGTACAAACCCCTCTGCAAAATTGACTAATTTTATTCGCAGGGTGCAGATGGTTCGTCTCTCATAGGCACGGGATCAGACGACGGTTACATCGGACTCTGGGACAGAAGGGCGAAGAGTGGAGCGGGCGGGGCAAACGTGGCTTTCCTGCGACCGATGCACCCGGGGGGGGACGGTAAAGAAGCGTCCTCGGGGAGGAGGGAGGCCGGGGGGGAGGCAGCCAACGGCGGCGGTTGCGTCACCAGTCTGGAGGTGGGAGGAGAGCAGTTTAAGGATTTTTTTCGGTGAGGTACTCTGGATCAACCCGGGTATGTACTCTGAATCTACCCGGGTGTGTAACCTGAATCTACCCGCCGGTGTACTGAACCTACCCGCGGGTGTATCCTCTGGACGTACCCGAGTAGGCAACCTTTGCTTGTACCTGCGTGTATGCTCTGGGTGCTCCCGGGTATGTAACCTGGATGTACCCTGGGCGTACACGGTTATCTACTCGGGTATGACCAACACAACCAGCTTTGGTACCGGGTTATATACTCTGGATGTACCCACCGGTAGGCGTTGTGTATTATACGTACCAGAGTATCTATATACTCTGGACGTACCCGGGTACCTCGCGCAACCTGGGTTAATTTCTTTTGACCGATTTCTTTCTTCCTGCTGATCTGTTTATTTCCGCTGATTCGTTTGTTTCGGCTGACCCGTTTTTTTCTTCTCACCATCCATCTCTTTCTGCTTCGTACGGTACACTCCGTTTATGGCAAATCCCATTCGTTCCGTTTTTTTTTTTTCGGCGGACGCCGTTTTCGATTGATTGTTTTGAGTTTTTGTTGTTTTGTTTCTTTCTTTCACGTAAGTCCTGCCGATCGCTGTGCCGCGCGTTTACCCATGGAGGCCATTTTTATTTGAACAAAAAGACTAATTCGACACATCAGACAGATCACGATCTACAGTAGCTCACCTACAGATCCTCTACATGTCATCTAACTATCATATACAGATCATCTACAGATCATCTACATATCGTCTACAGATCCTCTACAGATCATCTACTGATCCCAAAGTCTGCCGTTACAAATCTTGCACTCCTCGGATAGACAGATGATGGTCTATCTGATGTGTATATAGTGGATGCTCTATTAGTTCCTCGCACTGCCGATGTGAGACGTTTGTGCAGGATCTGCATATACAGTACCGGAAAACATGATCTATCAGAACATACAGGTTCGGGGATAAAGTATATGGCCTTGAAATATGTAGATAGTCAAGCGGGAATCGATGATCTGTAAGAGCCGCAGCATGCAGACAGACTCCACCGGACACGCATTTGCGCAAGAGCCGCGGGTCATGCGCAGGGATCAGATAACGTAAACCAGGGGATCTATCCGCCTCAAAACATTGATATATTGGTCATGATCTGATCTGTAGATCTATCTGATCTGATCTGATCTGATCTGTACGGTGTGAGCTACAGTAGGTCATACTGATATACATTTATAAATCAAGAACATATCTGTCCCCGAAGTATCTATTACGGGGGGCCATAGTAAATCGGACTAAATATTGTTAGTAAAAATAGGTAAAAATATAGATTTTTGTGTGTACCGCAGGTCCTGTTTACTATTATCCCCCGTAATAGTCCAGTCATGAAACGGGGATCTATCTGATCTGATCTGATGTGATACGATCTGATCTGACCTGACCTGACCTGACCTGATCTGAACTGGGCTGGACTGATCCCATCCGGTCTGTTCGATGCTGTCAACCATTGTTTCAGATGGACGAAGGGGGTAACACCCTCGTATGCGCGGGTCAGCGTGCGGGAGGAGGAGGAGGAGGAGGAGGAGGATTAGGAGGAGTGGGAGGAGGAACGAATGCCTTGCGGGGAGTGGCGGGGGGGGGGGGGGCGCGGGGAGTCGACGAGGCGGGCGGAGGGCGGGGGTGGGTCAACCATTGGAGCCTGGCGGCCCTGACTGCGACGAGCGTGGCGCATCTGCCGGCAGAGGTGCGTGTGTGGCATATTGAATATATTTACACTACTACTATTAATAGCTGATTTTTTCCGGGGTTGGTCACTAGTCACGACAAGACCCGCGGGCCGGGCCGGGCCGGGCCGGGCCGGGCCGGACCGGACCGGGTCGGGTCGGGGCCGGGTCGTGCCAAGAGGTAGCATAGTTCTCACTGGTCGGGTCGAGTTGGGTGGCCCCTGCCAACCCCATCAGCCCAGCCCTATCAGTAGTTTGACGTGCACGATTTGCTTCAGTTACGTTCGTATGTGTTCCATGACCACCGCTGTAAATTATTGTGGCGATTTGTTTATGTGATGACAGCAACAGCAACGACTAGTCCACAAGTTTGCAGATCACACAGATCGTTTTCAGTGGTCTGCGTAAGCCTAGTTTCCACAGGGCTCATCCACACCGCGGACAGAACGAATCGATCGGACACATCAGATATTGCGGGGGATCATGGTTAATAGGACCAAATATTGTCAGTAAAAATGGTTAAATATATAGGTTTTTATGTATACCATAGGTCCTATTAACTACGGTCCCCCGTAGTGGGTTATATATATTAGATAGAGAGAGAGCGGATAGATCAGATATACCAGATATCAGATAGATATCATATATCAGATGGTTCAGATAGATCAGATAGATCATATAAATAATATACCAGGTATACCGGTATCAGATAGATCAGATATATCAGATATATCAGATAGTTCAAATAGATCGAACATAGCAGACAGATCAGATACATCAACTAGTTCAGATCTATCCGATAGATCAGATAGCTTGCGATATGTATAGGTCCTGAAGTGGACTGCACTCAAGTTGCTGGACCATACATTGCTACCTTGGAGATCACAAAGATCGGGGTTCGATCTTCTCTGATTTATCTAGATCACGAAGCGGACCGCACTTACGGCAGTTGCTGCAAGTACACAGGCGCGCCCCCGTTCGCTGAATCTACTCCCGTTCTTGCGATGTGCGCGCGTGTCCGTTTGTCAAGTCTGGGTAGTTTGAAATAGGGGCACACTTGGCGAAAATTGATGCCTTTGGATGAAACTCGTCGAGGTGTTCGCTTACAAAGTACATGGGCGCGCATCGCCTCGACATACGAATGCACTCTTCCCGTTTGACAGAGAGAAATCCAGCTTGAAGATTCACCTGAGGGTGTGTGTTATTCCTATCACCCGTGTGATAAAACGGCACCACTCTAAGGGCGTAAATGTTGGGGCCGCTTAAACATTGATGGGGCGACCAAGCGGTTCTTGCATTTGCGGCCGGAGTGGTGTTGGGTCCCGACCGTTTTATAGAGAGAACGTTCAGCTTGGAAACTCGTCTGAAGGGGTTTAGGGTGTGTTATCTTATCACCCGTGTGGTAGGGGTGTGTGTTATCGTATCACCCGTGTGATAGGGGTGTGTGTTATCTTATCACCCGTGTAATAGAGAGGGGTGTGTTATATTATCACCCGTGTGATAGTGAGGTGTGTTATCTTATCACCCGTTTTATAGTGAGGGGTGTTATATTATCACCCGTGTGATAGTGAGGTGTGGTATCTTATCACCCGTGTAATAGAGAGGGGTGTTATATTATCACCCGTGTGATAGTGAGGTGTGGTATCTTATCACCGGTGGGATAAAACGGTACCACTCCGGGCGTAAAATGCACGTAGGGGCCGCTTAGACATTTATCATGGAGACCAAGCGGGCAGTGTGGTACCAGGTATCAGGTATATGGTAGCCGGAGCTTTTTAAGACTACCGTAATGCGGATCAAAAACCTAAACCGCCCTCGTTCTGTGTGTTTGTGTGTGTTGTGTGTCCGGGCAGCTTCAGTGCATGGCGGTGGCGGAGGACGGGCAGACGCTGCTAGTCGCGGGGGCGGAGCCGTCAGTGACGTACCTCAGCCGGAGCCGCCTGGAAACGAGAGCGCGCACGCCGGCCTCCCCGCCGTCGGTGCATGCACTGGCCGTTAACGGCTTCGGCCGGCACGAGGGGGTGAGAGCTGGGCTAGGCTGGGCTGGGCTGGGCTGGGCTGGGTTCTGATTTTTGATGGCGAGCAGCGCGGGCATGGGACAGTTTTTTTTTTTTTTTTTTTTTAGCCATGGTCTTGTTGAAGGGGTACTCCGAAAAAAAACGCGCCTTCTATACAAATGGAACCCCATAACGGGGGAAACGAATGAAAACTCCGGGGAGAGGAACGCCTAAGAAATGTTGGAAACCCCCTCTATCTCGGCGACCCCGCGACCCCCCCCCCCCGCTTCCAGGAGATCAAGGAAACCGTCCCCGGGAGTGACGGACTAAAAACCCTTGTTCACTGTATTTTTTTTCCTGATGTGCACATTCGCAACTTTAACGCCGAGGGCTGGCAGGACGTAAAATAAGAAAAATACTTGATTGTAGAATTTTGATTTTTTTGGAGTTTTCAACGTAATTCTCAACGGAGAGTTTTTTTTTTTTTTCATACGACATTTTTTTCGCGCAATTTTTCATTCTTCCAATATTTTTCCTGTTTTTCCCCCCCAAATATGTGAAATTTAACGAAATTTATTTTTTTGCTTCTGGAGAATTTCACGAATGGTGACAGAACGCCTCCGTATAGTGATACGTACATATCTCCAATTGTTTCCAAAGTTTGGAAATGATCGAAAAAACGCTCTCCGACAAGAATGATCCTAAGTTAAACTTTGGAAAATTTATGTTGGACAGTGAACAGGATTGTTGCATACATTTTAGGGCCCACAAAAAAATCTGGCAGACGGGACTCCTGAATTCAGGAACAAAAAAACACCTATTAATAGTACAAGGACGGTTTATAGATTAAACGTGAAACCCAAGCGGTTCGAGAGCGGTAGTACACGAATTTTGGGGGTTAAGGCCTTCAGGCTTTTTTATTTTTATTTTTTTCAGTCCAAGATTTTTGCGGCTACTGTAAGCGTTTTGTGCTCAGCGAGAAATACGACTCTGCACCCTGCCAGGGCATACGAGGGACTATGTATTCGCCTGAGAGCCTGTGTTGCTCACCGTTGGCGTCAAAGGCAAGCCGCGAGCCTTCGCCGACATATCTCTTGAGATTCTTAACTGCTGTCGCGTGCTGTATGTACACGCTAAGAAAGAGCCCTCCCTCCTGCTCCGTCTCGAAAGGGATGCGTGGTCAACGAATGGGTACGCTCCCCCCCCCCCCCCCCCCCCCCCCCCCCTTTCCCGTTTCTTTCTTGCACGTCCTATTGTGCTTGCCCCCCCCCCGCCCCCCCCGACTACGTCTCCGTTTCGAAAGGGATGCGTGGTCAATGATCAAATGACTAAGGCAAGCAACAAATGCGTACCCCCCCCTGCCCCCCCCCCCCCCCCCCCCCCCCCCCCCCGACTCCGGCCATGCATGAGATCGAATACATATATCCTATCGAGTACACCCCCCCCCCCACCCGCCCCCCGACATTGTAGGAGCGCGAGGGTCTATGGTCATACGACTACAGCCGTGCATGATATCAATATACCCCCCCCCGCGCCCGCCCGCCCGCCCTCCCGCCCTCCCGCTCCCCCTCTTATTTTCCTTTGCGTGGTGCCTACGTGTGCACTTGCTGAATGCAGGTAACCTGTGTCGCCGGCGTGGGGCCTAAGGTGGACATCTATACCCTGCCGGGCATCGTTTCGTTCTCCCTCTGCTTTTTGTAGGGCCGTGAGGCGGTGGCAGGACTTGATTGAGTCAGCCACCAGCTATCACGCCAGGGGGGGGGGGGGGGGGGGGGGGGGGTCGATAGGAAATATGTACTCGATCTTAGGCATGGCCGTAGTCGTCCGGTGGGGGGGGGGGGTGGTGCTCATTATCATGCATGGCTGTTGGGGGGGGGGGGGAGCATAAGCATTCATAACCGAATATGGCTGTGTAAACATCGGGAAATACATGGGTGTTTGGGCCCATCCAGGTATCAGGTACCAGGTATGTATTACCATGGTATTTCGTTCGTTCGTTCGTGCGTTCGTTCGTTCGTTCGTTCGTTCGTTCGTTCGTTCGTTCGTTCCTTCGTTCGTTTGTTCGTTTGTTTGTTTGTTTTTCTGTCCATCGCTTTCCCTCTCCAGCCTAACTCGTGGGAGCTTTTCCCCCCCAGCGATCTTCTGGACTAGCCGTGTGTCACAGGTCTCGTCCCTTCTCTCTCCCGGTACGCGCCCCCAGTTGTTATCGAGCATAGGGTTCAGCATGCCCACGGCTCGGTCGATTTTCATCGAATGCTGCCAACAAAAACGCTCTCGCGCTTCCCTATAAATAACCCCCCGTAGTACCAGGTAGTTG
This sequence comes from Nereocystis luetkeana, assembly GCA_031213475.1. NCBI lineage: Eukaryota > Phaeophyceae > Laminariales > Laminariaceae > Nereocystis > Nereocystis luetkeana. The sequence goes on from JARUPZ010000020.1 coordinate 2,614,990, forward strand.
TTGGTCATACTCTTCGTTGGTCGTCCTCCTCACCCCCTTAAGTACTGCAGTCCCGATTTGGGGACAAACCACTCTACAGTATTTCCAAGTGCTTTGCCCCCAAAACGGGACAGCAGTACTAAAAGGGTTAGTGGGTTTCCACGCTTGTAGGAAGGATTTTTCTGAATGCGGAATACATCTGTACCTGGTACTGCTTGTGTTGCTTGTGTTTTTGGGCGGAGCCCCCCCCCCCCCCCCCCCCCCACCACCATCCCCACCATCGACCGGGAAGCGCTGATTTGGCTCACGTTTTCGCTCGCGTGACTTGAGCCGGCCAAGCTCGGCTGGCCATCAGCAAATTGGTTGCTGGGTTCGACAGCCGGCCCGCCCACTGAAACCAGCGATCTTCCTGACGGCATCCAATCTACCACGTACCGATCGGAGATTGGCCGTGAAATCCTGCGGATCCACATCTGTACTAGTCGTATGTTTGTTGTTGTGATCGCTCTCCCTCAGTTATGGTCGTGGCGGAGCTTTCGAAAACCAGGGTCCGATGGCGTTGCCGTCCCTCTCCAATCCGCTCGGGCTTAGGCGGGTTGGGTGAGCTCTACCCTCTTCAGTAGAGCTTACCAGTCGTTCGAGGTTTGGTCCGACAGGGCTAGTAGGGTTGATCTGATTGGCTTACGGTTTGGGTTAGTGTTGATCTTACTGGCTTACGGTTACGGTTAGGGGTACTCTGAATGACTTCGCGTTAGGGTTAGGCTTGATCTGATTGGCTCACGGTTACGGTCAGGGTCACTCTGATTGGCTTAGCGTCGGGATAGGGCCTGCTCTGACTGGCTTACGGTTAGGGTTAGGGTTGATCTGTTGGCTTACTCTTACGGTTAGGGTTGATCTAATTGGCTTATATTCAGGGTTGGGCTTGCTCTGATTGGCTTAGGTTCAGGGTTGGGGTTGCTCTGATTGGCTTAGGTTCAGGGTTGGGGTTGCTCTGATTGGCTTAGGTTCAGGGTTAGGGTTGCTCTGAGTGGCTCAGAGTCAGCTTAGGGCTGCTCTGATTGGCTCAGGCTTTGGTTCAGGGTTAGGGTTGCTCTGGCTTAGGGTCAGGGTAAGGGTTGCTCTGATTGGCTCAAGTTTGGGGTTAGGGTTGCTCTGATTGGCTCACGGTGAGAGTTACTTTGATTGGCTCAGGCTTTGGTCCAGGGTTAGGGTTGCTCTGATCGGCTCACGATGAGAGTTTCTCTGATAGGCTTAGGGGCAGGACTAGGGTTGCTCTGATTGGCTCAGGCTTTTGGTCCAGGGTTAGTTATGTTCGTCTCGTACACAGCCAGTGAGCCTCAACCTGTTTCGTCGAACACGTGGTAAAAGCTCTTCTGGACTGTTGCCACCTGAGTGCAAGTAAGCGACGGCCAAGGGCGTGGCGTTCGCAAAGCAAACACGTCCCCTCCTGCGCGACTGTCTTTCAGGTGAAGGGGTGCCCGAGTTTGCAATGCAAGGTGCAGGGTCGCACGGCACCGGCACATGATGAAGATCCTCTGCCCCGTACTGCCATGGCTCTCGTGCCGCTCGCAGACGGTCGATGGCCGATGACACCAAAAGCACACCAGATATAATTGTGTCATTAATAGTCGCTGTCCACTAGATAGAAGGCGTCCGAAAGTGATTATCTTGAGATGGGGGAAACGTCAGGACTGTTCACTGGATATGTCAAATCTCGCGGGTCGGGTCGGGTCGGGTCGGGTCGGGTCGGGTCGGGTCGGGTCGGGTCGGGTCGGGTCGGGTCGGGTCGGGTCGGGTCGGGTCGGGTCGGGTCGGGTCGGGTCGGGTCGGGAGGTTTCAAACTCTCACGGATCGAGGGCGCGTCGAGCAAGGGTGGGGGGGGGGGGGGGAGGCGGGCACCCTTACTCGGCCCGACTTGACCTGACCTGACCCGCGAGGTTTTAGGCCTGACCCGTGATCAGCTCGGGATGGCCTGACCCGACCGGCGAGAATGCGAAAATCTCCTGACCTGACCCGACCCGACCCAACCAAGACTTTTGAAGGTCTCCTGAACCGGACCCGCGGGTCGGGTCATAACCCGCGAAAAGCCCTGGGAACAATGACGATACTCCTGTGCGTGGTAACTACACGGTCTTTACTGTGCTTGACGTGACCATTGGGGGAAGAGAGAGATTGGTTGTTGTCCGAGTTACGATACAAGGGAGCCAGCCGTGCACCAGCGCACGGGACGCAACGCGATCGCTCCTGTACATACCGCCCGAAAGATCGCTCACGCCAGGTGTGTCGTTGCTGTTCGATCGCGATGATGCACGCGAGTGCAGCGCGGTAGTACAGCCGGGAACCCTTTTTCGTTACGCGAAGCACGGCAAAATCAGCAAGAAAACGCACGTGCTTGCCGTTAAATATACATACGTCATTACGGCAAAAACAGGGGACGTTCGAAGTACATCCCCGCGAGCATCGAAAAGCATGCTCAAAGTCCGAGTGTGTGTGGCTGCTGGGATGAACACATGAAAAATGCAGGGGTTTCCTAAAGATACCTACGGTTTTTGTTTAGAGGGGACCGGGGGCGTCGCGCAACTTCGCCGGCCCAGTCCCCAATTAATAGCTCACCGCTGGAACGGCTCATCGCCGTCAGGACGTAAATTGCGTCAGTCCGGCCTCACAAGTGCCCATTTATTTTCAAAGGCAACCGCTCGTATGACCCCTTTGAGGCTTCAGGGGGAAGGTCTGACAACAAAAAGTGACGCTTGATGAGCGGTAACTTCGTCATTGATTGGGGGAGGACCTTTAACAGTCTGGGAGAAGGGATCTTTAGGTTGGTAGGCTGTTCGGATGTTTTGGTTCCTGTTGGGATCAAGGAACGGGCGAAGACCCAACCCAACCCCTGACTCTAACCCTAACCCTGACCCTAACCCTGACCCCAAACCGCAGCCGAAACGGGCCAAAACTCGCCATAAACGCGGCTACGCCGAGTGTGCATCGAACCAGGAAATTTCTCAGATGCGGACGACGATTCCGAAGTGCGGACCACGCCACGCATTTTTCAAGTAAAAAACATCCCTAAAGATCCCTTCTCCCAGACTGCTATACCTACTCGGAGGATTGGGGGGGGGGGGGTGTGATGCGAGCTAAAGCGAAGAGCCCGAGCTAAAAAATCAGCAGGAGAGTCGTGCGTGCGTGACACACGACACGGGCTCAACACAATCCCCTTCCTTTACCCGTTTACTTCCTGGACCTATTACACTCTGCTGTGCTCATATATATATTGTAGACGGCTGATGACACCAAAATTTAAACTATCTCGGGGGGTTTCGAAAGTGTTTGCAAGTTGTGAGTGAACAAAATTAGGACTCCGCTCACGACAGGAATTGCATTTTGACGTGACGGAGGCCATTTTTTTGTTCCGATCTCTTGAGCTCCTTTAGTGAGCAACTACCGGCTAGTATGGCAACATTACTGTGATTAATAGTATGCCACTGTGGCCGGAAATGTAGGCACCATTCGGAGTAATATGTGAATAATAAAAAACGGAGCTCATATTCCCGGTCAAAGTGGATAGAGAAGGCAACACGCTAGCGATAGCGCACCATTCTGGCCGTGGATATAAGAAACAGTCGGCCTTTGATATGACTATCAAACGGAGCCTTTATTCCCGGTAAGACTGCGTTTACACATTTAGGACTGTTACGGGGGACCACAGTTAATGGAACCTGTGGTATACATAAAAACCTATATATTTCGCTATTTTTACCAACCATATTTGGTGCTATTTAACTATGGTCCCCCGTAATAGCGCATTGAAGGAGTGCTGGCCGGATTGCGCAAAGAAACGCCTTCGAAGAAGTCGTGTTTAGGGCGAGAAATCGAGCTCCTCATGTCATGGCGGGGAACTCTTGAAGGTTTAATCTTCTCGAGGGTTTTCGAAGCCGCGTGTCGGGTGAGAGCTTGGGCTGCTCGTATCAGGTGATGAACTCATCTAAAAAGCCGCGACCTTTTTAAACGGCGATCGATGCTCTTACGAGGGTACACCTCTGCCGCAGCATGCGTCAGCGTGTGTGTGCTGTGTACCGACGGCTTCGTTCATAATATTCGTAGGACACCAAAACACGCGGTTTCGCGGAACGTTTTTTCACGGGTGGTCGAAAGGGGTATATCCGAAAAACGAAATGTCCGGATTCCACACTCACTCACTCCCTAAACACCTGCGAAACCTGCTAGGGCGGGGAGGGCTCCTACTTAAACCAAGTAAACAACGTTCAAAAATGCGCGTAGCATTTTTCTTTGAGCCGCGTACAGAGGTTACCTGACGCACGAGCACCCCACTGGTATTGGTTTTCACGTGTGTGTACCTTTTCCTGCAGGAGTGACGGCGACGTTATTCTCTCTTTTTATTTTCGGGAAAGCGCACCACCAGCCATTGGGCACCCCACGTTGTTTGCTCTCGACTCCCATCACGGAGAGCCTAGGACGCGTTTAGTACGATAGAAGAGGTAGCACATTTCCACTACATGGTTTCTGAATGGCGGGGTTTCTTAACCCAAAATCGTCGCAGTGCCAATCTGGATTCGAAAAATGATGTTCTTGACAATGTACACTTGGGCCACGGGATTATTCATCGGGATGCAATTTGATTTTTGCTGAAAGTCAGTTTTCGGGTGAGGTATCGAGCTCCTTAAGTGAAGACCCTCAGAAAATTAATTCAGGGTGAAGTACTATTATGGTAGAACGCCTCCTAGAACAGAAGAGTAAAAAGGGGCGAAACAACAGCCCCAATACCCCCACTTACTTCGGTGCGGTGTTTCTCAAGAACCACGGCGTGGACAGAACGTGTTACGCGTTGACGCGCTCGCTCTACGATAGAGGTAGCACATACATCTCCGCTGAAATGCTTTCTGAACAACGGGGCTTCTTCTCAACCGAAAATCGTCGGAATGCCAATCTTGTTTCGAAAAAGGATGCTTTTTGTATACATGGGGGTCATCATGGGATTCATCACCGGGATGCAATTTGATTTGTTTTGGGGAAATCAGCATTCGGGTGGCTTACTAACAGTATGGAGCCCCCGCAAGTGAGGAGCCTCAGAAAAAATTGAGTGAACCTCTATCATCATCGTAGAACCCCTCCATGCATTCACTATTATTATCGGCAAATTAACATGCCCTTCACTATCATCGGTACAACAACAAGGGACGCGCACTTCACTGTTTATCGGTAAGGAAATATGCCTTCCTTCTTATCAGTAAAGAAACGTGCCCTTCTCTGCTATCGGTAGAAACATGCCCTTCGCTATTTATTGTCGGTGATAAGAAACGTGTCCTTCACTATTATCGGCAAAAAAACATGCCCCTTCACTATTATCGGCGGAAGCATGCCCATTATTCATCGATAGAAACACGCCCTTAGTTTCGGTAAAGAAAGAAGCATGCCCTTGAAAAATATCGGTGACTAAACATGCCCTTCACTATTATCGGTAAATAAACATGCCCTTCACCATTATTATCAGCAACTAACTAAACACGCCCTTCACTTTCATCCGTAGAAACACGCCTCCGTCATTCTTGCCCAGAGGGTTCAGCTCTCTCACTGCTGCTCGCCAATTTTCGACGATTCTTGTGATACGAACCTCACGCCCTCGCGCTTTTTGCGCGATTTCCATTTGTTTTGTTTTGTTTTGTTTTGTTTTTGGTCCTTGTTTTAGGGGAAACCGTCGGGATTCGAATCTGCATCCCTGGTAAATATGTTCTTTCAGCAATGCACTAACTAACTGTACGCCAATTCTCGCGCGGTACGTTCAGCTTCAGGAAGAAGGACCTCTACTACCCCCTAGAGGTGCAGTACTATTACGGGGAAACATAGTTAACAGGACCTACGGTATACACAAAAACCTATATATTTCCCTATTTTTGCCTACAATATTTGGTCCTATTAACTATGGCCCCCCGTAATAGTACTCGTTCTAGTGCCGGTGGCATGAACATCTTGTCGGCATGGTTGGCACTTGTTCTCCGCAGAGTGTGCACGGTGGTATATAACAAGGGGCGAGGGGGGGGGGAATGAGGAACATCAAAATCCAGTCAAGAGATATGTGTGGTTGACATGAGGAACGTGAAAATCCGGGCAAGGTGTACGACGTGTGCTAACAGCTCGCACATATCATTGGCTTCCACTTCATGACGTACATCTTCCAGGTCGGATCTGTGCTCCCGATTTCGTGTAGACACAAAATCTACTGTAGTACTCGTAGCTGAATTAGGTTGCCGGTTGGGATCCGTATATTCTGCGTGATGTACTATTAATAATGCAGTAGAAACAGCATGTTTTCTGGGTTGGATCTGCACTATAAGGCAGATCCTGCACGGCCGCTCATAGCGGCCGGTGATGAACTAGATGATCTAGATCACGATTTACTTCAGACATATCAGATAGATGACGACCTGTCCGAGACGCGCATGCGTGCTGCTAGTAGGGGGGAGGCAATAGTAACTGGGACCAAATATTGTTAGTAAATATAGCCAAATATATAGTTTTTTGTGTGTACCGTAGGTCCTATTTAATAGCCCCCCCCCGTTGCCCTGGACGCATATAAAATTGCACCTCTATGGTCTTGCTGAGGCCCCTTTTGTCAGTTTCATGAACCTTCATACCGCAACATCGCCCAAAACGGATTTCGCGAACCCCCCCCCCCCACCCCCCCCCCCGGCAAACTTGCTTCGAGGGTACACGAAAAAACGAAAAATCGGCAACCCGTGTCCCAAACAGGGGGTGGGGCAGACGAAAATCAAATAATAGTAGAAACAAGCTTGAAGGAAAACACACGGTTTCTTTCGTAGTTCCTGACAAAACATCCCTACCCGCTGACGTACGTACTACGTCTCCCCCCCCCCCCCCCGCCCCCCCCCCGACGAACAACTCTGTGTGTGTGGTCTACCGTGCTACGTACTGCCGCTACTGCTGTGTACGAGTATAGCTTTACAACAACAGTGTCACGAATCATCATAGCTTTGATACCGCTACTCGTACGACGCACAAATTACAGCAGTGGTAAATACCTGGCAGTAAATAAATAGTGGTGATGTTCAACGCGTTGGATCTTCAGAACCATCTCGATCGTTTCGTTCGGCGCGTCATACACAAGAAGAGAAGTCACGAATGATGCCGCGAAGCCCCACACGTACGGCGACCACTGCTGTTGTACCACCGCCTCGACAAAAAAAATCTAAGGACCTTTATAACCTTCATGTTCGTGCGTGCATGATCCTCACGTTTCTGCCCAGAGTCTGGTGTGTTCCCCCACTATATTCGGTTCTTAAGGCTCCCCAGTCCCAAGGAGCCCTGCAAGGATCCGATTTTTGTTTTGTTTTTTGCCGAAAACTGTGCCTCCCCCCTATCGAAGCACGCCTCTGTAGCTCGCTTGTTGGGTGCCGCGGATGAGATCGACAGACGCCCCCCCCCCCCCCCCCCTCCCCCCTTACGCACCAGTACGACCGACGTTTATGAAACATGTGCCCAGCATCAATGCATACCGTACAAGCACAACAGCAGTACATACATGCCAACGCGTAGCCTAATTTACCCGACGGGCACGATATGTCTTTCTCTATCTCTACGTACTGCTGCTGGTGACCACCAATCACCATATTTTCAGCATGGACATATATTTCTCCACCTAGTGCAAGCCAGACGGGGGCGGGGGAGGCGGACAGAAATAACACGGCGATGAGCGACCTGACCTGTGGGCTCGCACCGAGGTTGTAAGTACCCGCTACTGTTAGGCACCACGCAGGCCTTCGGCATGGCCATTATTCTCCATAGAGCTCGAGGCAAGGGGGCTCGGCGAACGTGACGAGCAGCATCAGTCCTGTCTACTGCGCACACGGGGCGCGTACACGCTCCACTGCTTGCTCCCGTGTGCGCATCTACACCACCTACCGCGCTTCGTTTACTTCCTTGGGTACGACAAACAATACCTCCTACAGAGTACTACAACGCAAGCCCACCGAAAGGCGTTTCTACGGCAATTCAACGCTTTCAACGGTAAATCTGCACATACATGCTTTCGAAACTACACGGCGCACCCACACCATCAGCAACCTTGCGGTGCAGCGGCGCACCCGGGAAGAAGTCACCGACACAGCGAGCGGTAGTGTTACCTAACTGCAGGATGTTTTCGTCATGAACCCCCACACTTCATACCAGCGTATGAGGCGGGAGAAGCGGCAGCAATACCGTCAATTCCTGTCGTGGTGCGCACGCGCGGGGCGGGTGGGTGTGACCTCGACGGCTCCTCCTCCCGGAGGCACCCGCCTGATACACGGGTATTGATACATGAAAGACTAAACGTACGCACTCAAAAACAAAAACAAGCTACCTGGTACGGCACTACAAACACCGGGGGCGCACCCATACTGCTGGTAATCAATCAATCAGTCGCCACGCGAGGAGTCCGTACTCGGGGCGGCCACCACTCTCCACTTGGTGCATTTGAAGGGGTGGATCAACGCAAGCAACACTACAGCAGGTAAAAATCTCGTCTCTTTGTGCGCCCCCCCGCGTGGGGTGCGATAGGCCTCTAGGGTTTCCCTCTGTACAAACCTTTCGACGCCAGGTGCGCACACGACTTCAGGGACGTATGTACATACGTACATACATACATACATACACACCCAAGATATACTCGTACACCAGAAAACAAAACTGAGCGGTTTGTCAAAGAAAAGAGAGAGTAGAACCAGGGAGATGATGTGAGTTTCCCTTTTGACCATTTTTGGCTCGTGCTGATCTCAACACACGTACACAGTAACACAACAAAAACGCAACTGCTTGTAAAGAGCGTGGACGGGGGCAATGCGGTAGATGCCCCCCCCCCCCCCCCCCCCCCTCCCTCCCTCCTCTAGTCGTATATCCCCTCCGTGCTGATCTCGAATACGGCCAGGGTGAAGCTGCCCTCGTAGGCAGCGACGAGCAGCGCCTTTCCGGAGGGGGAGTCTTCGGCGGGAATGATGGCTCCCGACTCGGGAGCGACGTCCATCTCGTTCGAGTTGGTATACGACTGAAGGACACACGCAAACAGGACAGGGTGGATGTGTATGTGTGTGGGATTTTCGTGTGCGCGCAGAGTATGCACTAGTGAGATGGATACCAAACACGGAAAAAACAGGGGTGGATGAGCTGCTGCGCCGTAGGGGGGCTGACAAAAACGAGGTGCGTGGGATCCTCGTGTGCGCGCAGCGCGTGTGTTGGTGAGGTGAAAACCGAACGAAAACCCCGTGGGTGAGCTGCGCGGCAAGGGGAAAGGAGCAAGATTGGCCGGTGGGGAAAAGTGAGCAAGGACGGTGGTGGGGTGGGGTGGAGTGGGGTGGGGGCGTGGGCGATCTACGATACTGTATGAATAGCAGTCGGAACGTCTGGCAAAAGGAGAACAACTCACGGACCGTTTCGCGTGTGCGAGTTGGCTCTGTGTGCGTTGGTGCTGCCGCAGTAGAGTTGACTCGACGTGGCGCATACTGCCTAATGGAAGCTACTTCAGGAAGAAGACACTACGGTACCGGCAACCCCCCTCCCACTCCCGTTCACCCTCGGACTGGTGGTACGGCTGGGGGAGCACCATGCCATGATGTTCTTCACTACCACGTTCAACCCTTTTTAGTACGGCAGTCCCTTTCTCGGGGTCAAGCCAGTCAAATTCCAAGTAGTTTTTCCCCTAAACGGGACAGCAGAACTAACAAGAAGAGGGGCAGCCACTCGGCTGAGTGGCTCTGTACCTCACTCAAAACGGACTCGAGAAAAAATACATGTCGTGTTGGCGCAGCGTAACAGCGCAAATCCCAGGGCAGGCAGTGGATATCGCGAAAGCGTAAGCGTTGAAGGAGGAGTTGCGATGAACATGGGGAGTCGCTCGGCGGAGTGGCTCTGAGCAGCTGCAAAAATAAAGGACCTAAACGTGGCACCCGCACCCGAAGCGCTAGTCCTTATCCTCTCGTGACCGCGCACCCCAACGCAGCAAGGCAAAACGTGTAGCGACCACCTGGAGTCCCGGTGCCTCGGGGGCGTTGGACGCATCCCAACACACCACACCCTCCGGTGCGTGCATGACGAGCGCTCCGTTCGATATTAGGGCGTCGCTGTTCTCATGGCAGATAAGGCTCGACTCATATCAGGCAATTGTAACTGTACGGGAGTCCTGGTGGCGGCTCGTAGGCGGATGAAATTACGATGGCGGCTCCCCCCCCCCCCCCCCCCCGCCCGCGCTCCCAATCTCACCACTCCCACCACCGCCCCTAAATGGCAAAGTGTGCACATGGAGCATTCACCTGGAATACCGGTGCTTCGGGGTCGGATACATCCCAGCACATCCACCCTCCGGGGCGCTCGAGCGAGACGAATACGTAAATTCTGCGAAGGGGCGAGAGACAGGTTGGGGGGGGGGGGGGGGGTACGCAGTTGTTGCTTGCCTTAGTCATTTGACCATTGACCACGCATGCCTTTCGAGACGGAGCACCGTTCCTACTCCTAATTTAGAGACACCTCAAACAGTTGGGGCGCTCATTGCGTTGTTTCGATATATTACATGGAAACGTCTTGCTAAATCTTATCCCCTTCCTGTTTGGCCGCCTGTGACCACCGTCTATCTCCTAGGATAGCGATCGTTTTCTCGCTGTTATGTAGTGTGTCAAACTCCTCCACGTCACATTCGTCTAGTTCCCTCATCTCCTGTTCTAACACATCCCGTTCCTTTTTGTTTATTTTACATCCTCCTACTATGTGAGGTCTGCTCTCTATTGCTTTGCCACACGGGCACATCTATGCATCTATTTCCTCCTCCTCCCGGCTACTGGTATACTTCTTCCATCTTCATGGCAGGTCCAGGTCGCCTACACGAAAGCGCAGTCTCAGCGTTTTCGCGAAGTCCGTTGGGCCGTGCAAATGCGTTTTCATTCCCATTCCTTCCCTCAATCCCCCGTATATCTCTTGAGTGGTTTCCGATTCCACCTTGTTTTGCAGCGCTATCTTCTCCCTTCTTTCTATCCTTTCTATTACTTCAGTCGTGTACCTCCCAAACTTCCCGGCGGACATCACCTCTTCTTGGTTTCCCCCTATATCCTTCCATACTTTCTCAATTACGCTATCCCACCTTATTCCAGCTCGCCCTTTTGTTACTTTCTCTCATACAGCTCTATCAACTATGCCTGGCAACCTCTTTTTTTGGCATGTTCCTTACTCTATATTGCCATATCAACTTTCTCATATCTCTATTTGTCTTGAGTGGGTGCATTCCCAGTTCTGCTCTTAATACTGTATTACTAGTCGTACTTGAGGACCCTGTTTTTTTTTAGCTGCTGTCATCTGTACTGTTTCCAACTGTTTTGAGAGTTTCACGTTCCCTTTCCGTACTTCTCCTGCATATTCTAGCTTTGGTACTATCACATTCATCAGGATACATCTCTTAATCCTGGTGTCAAGGGGCGAGTCTGTTAGGATTGCACCCATCTTGCCCACGTGTGCTTTACCCTTTCCTGCTACGTTTGCTATATGTGTATCGCAAGAGCAGTCTTTTGAGATCTCTACGCCAAGGTACGTATACTGGTCTACGATAGGCAATTCATCTTCTCCTCACTTCCAACTGAAATTTATCGGGTTCACTTTATCTTCGTTACAAACAACTACTGCACTTTTCTTGACGTTCGCAGTCACCCTCCATTTCGTAGTGTATTCCAGCGCCTTCTCTATTGGTTCCTGCAATCCTTCGGGTGTTTCTGATACCCCCACGACGTCCTCCTCAAATATCAATCCCGACACCGTATCTTCCCCTTCCGTGACTCCCTGCCTTGCTGCTTCGACTGCTACTATCAGGCCGTTAATATATATCTTGAATAGGCTGGGTGATAACGTACATCCCTGTGCAACTCCTCGTAAAATATTTAACATACTTCGATATTTCCCCGTCCAGCATCACCTTACTTCTCGCACATTCCGTCATCTTTTTCATCATTCCCCACATTTTCCTCGAATTCCTTTTTCCCATAGTTTTTTCCACTATCTATTTCTCCATACTCTGCCGTAGGCCCTCTGTACACGTAAAAAGAAAAAGTACGTTGTTAGTCCCGCGTCTTTCTTACCTTGGATTATCTTACCTACGGTATGCACATGGTCTACGCAGCTACGCTTTGGCCTGAACCCGGGGGGGGGGGGGGGGGTAGGTAATTGTGCAGAAAGCGGTATATACCGGGTTCGCTCTGCGCGATTTGACGGATGCAATCATCCATAAAACGGTATACCAGGGTTATCATACCCTTTTCAAGGTGTTCGGGAAATCCGCGACAGGAAAGGAGGTACCTGGTACCCTTGGCAAAAACGCCGCCGCACCGTCATCAGGCAACAAATATTTCGGTACGGTGCACCGTATCTAGTCCGCTCAGATTGGGTTTCACCGCCTAATGGCGTAGAGTTCACTGTATAATGGTGTAGGCGTCATCTTTTGATGGCCCAGGGACGGCCTTGATACCACCGTTTCATGGCGTGTAGGGGTCACCGTTGGATGAAGTAGAGTTAGTTCACCGTCTGGCCAAGCTGCCGATGTACCGTCATCTGACCACAAGTATCAACGTACAGTACACCGAATTATTGTCCCCCCAGGTTGGCGTTCACCGTTTTGATGGCCTAGAATTCTCCTTTCATGGCGTGTAGGGGTCACCCTCTGACGGAGCAGACTTCACCGTCTAATGACATAGAGGCCACCGTTCACGGGCGTACCTTGCGATGGCGTAGGGACGCGTTCTACGATAGAGGTAGCACTTTTCATCTGAACCGTTTTCTGAACGACGGGGCTCCTTAACCCAAAGTCGTCGGAATGCCAATTTGGTTTCGAAAAATGACGTTTTTGGAATGCTTGGTCCATGGGATTATTCATCGGGATGCAGCTTGATTTTCGCTGAAGTCGGTTTTCGGGTGAGTCACGGAGTTTTTCTCGCTTGTTCGATGGCGCAGCTTGTGATACTGGCTTATCGTTAAAACTCGTAGGAGGCCCCGGTTAATGGCGCAGTCTTCTTTAATGGCGCAGGGGTCACCGCATAACCCTCTTCGGACGTCAGAGGCGAAAATTGACGCGTTCTACGATGGAGGTGGCACATATAGGCTGAAAATTTTCCATGGGTGACGGGGCTCCTTAACCCAAAATCGTCGGAATGTCAATCTTGTTTAAAAAAGGACGTAAGTGTGTACTTGTGGTATATTATATGGGGTTATTTATCGGCATCCAACTTGATTTTTGCTGAAGTCGGTGTTCCGGTGAGCTATGGAGCTCCGTAAGTGAGGAGCCTCAGAAAAATTAGGGTGAACTATCGTAGAATGCCTTAGCTAACGCTTTCGGCAACGGTACCAGCGTGGACGGGGGGGGGGGGGGGGGATGATACAGAGCCGTCTTGTGGGTGACCAATGCAAGGAATCTCACAGCCCGGGCGCGGCATTATCCCACCCGTACGTACTGCTCGGCGCTCACGCTGATAGTAGATGGTTGGTAACACCAAAGGCACCAACCAATGGTTTGCTCGATATCTACAGTAGTAGCGGTCCCCAACAGAGTTCACCGTTTGATGGCGCAGAGTTACAGAGTTTACGGCGTAGTGGCGTAGGGGCCACCGGTCAATGGCGTAGAGTTGACCTTTCAGAGACGCAAGGGTTCACCGTTCAACGCCGCGAGGGTGACACAGCTCGATGCCGTACAGTTCACCGTCCAATGGCGCAGAAGTCACCGTTCAATGGCGCAGGGGTCACCGCTTCCTGCGGGCGTTCGCAACAGCGACTGACCGATACGCTCATCGTGTCCCGGCAGCCTCAATGCAGTCAACCCTGGAACTAAACAAGACACCATTTAATAGATAGAAATCTCGGAAATCAGAAGATACCGCGTGGCTGGGACTACCTGCGGCATGGAAATATACCATGGAATCACCATGCTCCCGTGAGTGCACCATGAGCTGACGATGGGATGATCACATAAGGAAACCATGGGATCATCAGGGCACTACACGGAAGCACCATGGGATCACAACGCTTTCACGGGATCGTGGAAATACGGGTGCCGAACCTACCTCAGCACAGGTCGCGAGCGTCATGAGACCCCCACGGAAACAGCATGATGTTACCACGGAAGGCCCGTTCTACGATAGAGGTAGCACGTTTCCGCTATTTTGTTTCTGAAAGACGGGATTTCTTGACCCCAAAATCGTCAGAAAAAAAACTTTGTAGACTTGGGCCATGGGATTATTCGCCGCGACGTATTTCGATTTTTGCTGAAAGTCAGTTTTCGGGTGAGGTATGGAGCTCCTCAAGTGAGGAGCCTCAGAAACGTTTAGGTGCACCTCTATCGTAGAACGCTTCGGAAGCACGATATGATTGCTATGGAAGTACCACGGAATCATCATGGAAGCACCATTGGGACCACTGTTATGGAAGTGCAGTATGAGATCAACATGGGATCCATCACGGGAGCATCCCGTGGTGTCCCGATGATGATCCCATCGGGTTTCGGTATTGATCCCGTGGTGCCCCCTCAGCGCTTTCATTGTGGTCCCATGGTGCTTCCATGAAGGCATGGTACGCCCACATTGCTGATGTTGTTCTCACATGAGCCCATCGCCACAAGGCCGACTACTAGGCGGAACTTGTCTTAAGGTACTCGTAACACAAACTTCCGCGGCTGCATGGAGGGTATTTTTTTTCCCATTTTTTTTTCTTCGTTTTTTCGTTCGTTTTTTTGTGTCCCTTGTTTTATTGATGTGCTTAGGTTCCCCTGTTATTTCCCTTCGTTTCTAGTTTTACCTCGTTAAACGTAGTGGCGTTCTTTTTTCTAGCTCGTTCTTTTTAAGCGTCTGCCACATCCCCCACGGGGGGGCGGGCACGACATTTTTTCTTCTTTGTTTCGTTTTCCTCTCTTTCGTAGAATGTGTCCGTCGTGCCCGTCGTATCCGGTACGGTGACATAGCATTGCACTTTTCACTCTGCTTACTGCATAAAAAAGTAGTGGTACCCCTGTGGCGAAGTTTTGCGGCCACAGAGCTTGTACCTCTCTTGGATCGAAAAATCGGTGCGCGAACACTGGTTGTGCTACAGCAGTAGATGCCGACGGGTGACGAACGGTTCAATGTGAAGAACGCACACACACACACAGAACGGGTTGTGATCGCAGGGCAGGCTCCAAAATACTCTGGAGTGAAATATTGCCTCCGGGGAGGGAAATAAAACAGCAGAAACAATAATCCGCACGCGCATCACTGCTGTAACACAGCATTGTGGTACTGTATATAGCGGAAACTATTCCTCGGAAGAAAACCAAAGCTGAAAGAGTGAGATGAACATAAGCACATGTCGGATACGATTGATATGCGCTACGCGCCGAACCGCAACCGAGGAGACAGCACGACTTTACCCCCCCCCGAAAAAAAAGAAAGAAGACGGGATGAAATGAATCGACGCCGAAATCGAACTCGAAATCGAAAGGGGAGGACATAAATAATGAAAGAGAGGAACAATCATGACCCCCTGGCGTTTCCATGGGGGAATACAGACCCTATTATCATCCCACATTGGTCCCGTGGCATGGTGGTTCCATGGTGTTGATGCATGAAAACCCCTATGGTGATCCCACAGCGATCCCGTGGAAGCAAGGTGTTCCCGAGGTGCTTCCATGAGACTTTCGTGGTGATCCCATGGTTATCCTACGAGGATACCACGGTGCTTTCATGGTTATCCCATGGTCGTACCATTTTCATCCCATGATGCTAGTGTGGAAACTCTCTGGTTTCTAACGCTTGAGAGCCTCTTCCAAGCAACGTCTATCGACGGCTTGTCGATGCAACTCGTCGACTACAAGAACCGCGGAAGGTTCTTCCAAATATCCTGTTACTCATGATGAAATATCCGGACAGAAACATACGATTGATCAACTCAGAAATATCTATGTACTGCCTGTTTCTCAACACCCCCCCTCGATTGCAAGTGGCGATGGGATTTGTTTTCTCAGAGCGATAAAAATACTACTAAAGTGCCGGTCATGATCGCCAGCACTTTTTTGAAGACAACGCTAGCACCCTAGACACCGGTCATGTGAGGCTAAAACCAGAAATCTGGTGCAGGGAAATGCCGTTTGAAATGTGTTTCGCACCTGTGTAACTTGTCGATGACACTGATGTACCAACACGGCGTGCGGTGCTGGTAGAAATGATACCAACTCATCCAAATAAAATATGATGAAACCGTGAAACTTCCTATCGCGCAACAAAAGCTAACAGTGGCAACCAACATAACCCCGTACACTTTCAGGTTGTGTCTAGACTCGGCAGTCTCTATTGCAGGCTCTGGGTTCGCTCACGAACTTGAGGAGGAGGAGGTTGCGCTGCTTCTGGTTCGTGAGGTTTGTGTTGTAGACGGTATTGCACGGCCGAGTCTGCACCGTACGTCTTGTGTGATCTCCGGCAGGGTCGCCTTGGGGTGGAGCCTCAGCCCGCGAGGCTCAGAGAGTGCAGGCCCGATGGTGATCCCCGGTAGGCAAGCATTGTTGGAACGGTTGTTGGCGTTGCGCCTCAAGAAGAATTGTGCCGAAGTACCAGCACGCGAAACGACAGAGATGTCACGCCTAGACGCGGATGCACTCGTTGTAGGAGCGGCGGTGGTCCAGCCAGCAATGCCTCCAGGGAGGCAGCCGCGGGTGTCACTGGATGCTCCGGCGGTTGGACGACGCCCTCCTGCGATCCACCCTCCGTCGGCACCGCCCCCCGCATAGCCCTCTCCTTGCGGTGGTGATGAATCTCCTCTGACCGTATTCCCGTCTTAAGGATCGTGCTGATTCTTTCCAAGCGTTCGGCCACCGGAGGATTAGCTGGGAGCCCTCCTACGGCTACGAGGTCAGCAGAAGCACCGGGAAGAGACTCCACCAACACCGGAGCGTATTGGCAAAGATCGCGCAGAACGTCGTCGTCGTCTGTGGCGCAGTTGTGGTGGTCCATGCCGTTCCTCGAAGAATAGCATGCGTCGAAGGTTTCTCTGGCGGTGGCGGGAGTAGGCGCGAGTGCGTCTCGACGAAGATGGCACTCTTGTTCTCATTGGTGCGACGGGTGGTAGGATTGTAAACGCGCTAGCTCCTGCTGCTGTTGCTATAACCCACCAACCGCGCTTCCGCCGCTATGAGGTCAAGGGTTTTACAGTACGTCTCGGTGTGTACGAAGGTCCGGGCACGGATGACTCGATTACGTCACAGATTCGGCTCTGTCCGGTGTAGCATCTTACACGGGGGCTGCATGCCGATCGCGGAGTGCGGCGCCCTGTTGTCCAGAAACGCCGATGTGACCACCAGTTGTCCCCAAAGAAACTTTCGTATCCCGGTATATGCAGGGATACACCGCACCATAGCTGCGAGAGCTCTTCCAACGCGCTCGGACATGACGCTTCGCCGCGGGGCCCGTCTAAAGCCTGCAGCGCTGGAACTCCTTGCCGACGAACTCACCGGGCTTGTAAACCCTCAAAAGCTCGACGAAAAAACCGCTTCCAATCACCACGAACTATACGAATGCCTGAAACCAGCTGAGAGCGTCGTGCTTGAACTTCGGCAGGTAAGTCTTCGTCCAATTGGTTTGTTCGTCGGAGATGTTGGTGACGTACGTATCTCCCCCGATTGCGTCTGGGGTTACCGGTCCCATCAGGCCGACAAACACCAGCCGGGAAGGGAATTTCACCTTGTGATCGGCAGTCTTGGGGATGAGCCCGTTGGGGACTCTTGCACACGGCGCAGTCTCGTACAGGCGCATTGAATCTCACCTCGTTGTAGTCCAGATTGTTCAAGAGACCTAGGCTTTTGAGATAGAGGTGTCCTAGCCACCGACGTCACAAGTTGGCGGTGGCGGTAGCCTGCATTGGCAGCTCCGGCCGGTGGCTGCCGTCGGCGAAATCCAGCGAGATTAAGTAGAGATCGTACTTCAGCTGCTAAAAGGACGCGTTTTATGATAGACGTAGCAATTTTCCGCCCAAATCCTTTCTGAATGACGGGGTTCCTTCACACGAAATTGTCGGAACGTCAATCTCGTTTCGAAAAACGACGTTTTTGTATGCTTGGGCCCTGGGATTATTCATCGGGATGCAATTTCGAGTTTTGCAGAAAGTCAGTTTTCGGGTGAGGTATATGGATCTCTTTATCTGAAGAGCCTCAGAACATTGGGGGTGAACCTCTATCGCAGAACGCCTCAAAGTGGAAACCTGAACTTGTTCGCATGCAGCCTTGGGTTGTTCATGTCAAGTGTGCGAAGCGCGTATCGGTCTCGTTTCCAAAAATAGACATGGCCGACCCAAGGCTACGTGCACATATGTTCCGGTTTCAACTTTAGCAGCTGAAGTACGCTCTTTAGCCTTTCTGCTTGGATTTCGCCGGCGGCGAAAACGAGCCGGAGCTGGTAATGCAGGCTGCTCCTAACGCCAACCTGTGGTGTCGGCGACTAGGACACCTCAATCGCACGAGCCTGGGCCCCTCAAAAACATCTGGACAACAATGGGGTGAGCTTAGGTGCGCCTGTGCCAGGCTGCGACGATGTGCGCTCGGACTCCCGGTGGCTGGGCCGGTTTTTCCTCGACGATGAAGAGCGAGTCGCCCTTCTCATCCCCGCGGACGCAGCCGAAAGCGTGGAGCACTCCGCTGGTGCCGGCTGGTTCATCTGTGAGGCCGAATGGCTGGAGTGAAACCTCCGCCGTCTGCGCGTTCACCGCGGGGAACGAGATAGGGTGTCCGATGTAGCGAGAAACTGCATAAATTGCGTTACCCGCGTTTACTCTGTTGGTACCATGTTGAGTACGGCAGTCCGCATGGCATCGCGGTGCGTAGTGGACGTTCATCTATGGTCCCGCCTGCTCGCGTCTCCTGCTCCTCTGTGCTTTCGTGCGCAGGCAAGCACTGCTTTCGTTAATGCCGCTCGTCCCACTATTTGGGCCGACGCCGGTTATCCTTCTCCTTCAGGACGGCGCAGTCTTGTATGGCGTGTCCGACTCCCTTGCAGTAGTTGGTAGTTGCATACCTCGTCGCTGCCGTTGTCCCTCACCGCCTGCATGGCGATGCTGCGGCCTCCGACAGGCTTAGAGCTGATACTTATACCGCAATAGGTGTCCTGATCTCGTCCAGACAAAAGCCCCGCTTCTTGTATTAGCGAGGAAGAGCCTGAAGAAAGATGCCCTCGCGCCTCTGGCCGTGTGCGCGGTCTGACCTATTTTTTCATGTGAATGACGGCGTTGACACGGGATGAACACGTAGTCGTCGGAATCCTGTCCGGAGTTCATCTTCGTGTTCACGGTCTTCCCGTGACACATCCCTCTGGCCTCCTTAGTGTGGGCGGTACACTTCCCAGCCAAAGCCTTCCGCCCTGCCTGTGCATGCCCCGCCCCATCTTCTGGCTGGTTTCCCTCGAACGTCTCGATGGTGTCCATTCCCAGATGTGGGGAGAAAAAGAGAATTCTCCACAGATCTTGGTCCCCGCTTGTCTGCATTTCCGCTCAGCGACGGCGTCGAGCGTCGCGGTGTCAGTGCCTCCCAGAGAGGACGATGGCCGCGCTTCGCCTCGAAACACTTGAAACACGGGCATGCTGTAGAGCGATGGGCAAACGCGAAGGTTGCCTTCGAATTCGTCAAAATATGTCCTTGTTCCTGCCGGCGAAGATCGGGCAATCCCTCATCACTGCCGGTGTGCTGTTTGTTGGGCGTCACAGTCTCCTTAGCGACCACTCGATGCTAGAGGTGGAGCTGTGCCTGGAGGCAAGTGAGGGTCATTCTTATCGGAGAGTTTTTTTTTCGCCAAATTTTCGACATTTTTTTCGCGCAATTTTTCAATCTTCCACTATTTCCCTGTTTTTCCTCCCCCCCCCCCCAAATATTGGAATGTTAACGAACTTGATATTTTTGGTTCTGGAGAAAGAATTTCACGAATAATGACAGAACGCCTCCGTATATATATTGATACATATCTCCGAATATTTCCAAACTTTGGAAATTTTGGAAAAAACGCTCTCCGATAAGAATGAACCTAATACGATGTAGGCAGATAAATACTGTAGACAAAAGACGAACCCCAGCCTCGTCCGCGAAGCTGAAAAAACACCCGCCTGAGTCATGTCTGTGTTGGGCCACTAAAAGTGGAACCAATCTGTGTCGGGGCGCCAAACAAACTAAAACCAAAGGTGAGAAGGTTTGTGCGACATCTGAGGAGGACAAACCGAGGAGCTTTGTGTGAAATATTCAGCTGCTGCTCCAGCTCCGGGTCCGATGCACGCGCCGCAGGGAAACGAGGGTCATACCCCCTTAAGAATATTCGGCGACACTCACTCCCGCAGCAGGCCGCAAATATCGGCGCTGGCTGTCGAGGTCGAGCAGGCACGCTGCACGTCAAGGATGGGAAGAATTGATGACTCTTGTGGAAAGGGTCGCCTGAGAGCAACACAGAGCCTAGGAAGAGGAGCTGTGATAATTTCGGATGCGGTTTGACGAGTGAACGGGTGGGGGTTGGGGCAAACGCTCCAGTCGCTCAATCTTGATAGCTCCCCGGCAGCTATGACCACACACACATAAAGCAACGGAAAACCCCTGGTTGCACGCTAGCGTCTTCTCTTGCGATGTAATTGCAGCAGGAGCGTGCGCATGCTCCAGTACAGTTACTACATACGTGGTGAGTGTATACCACCCTTTGCCTTTACCGCGATGTGAGAACTGCACGTACATGTCCATACAGCACGCCACGGCCATTCGGCTAGGAGGGCACAACGCCCACTGGGCTAAGCGGCCGCTTCGAGGCCCTTGGACCGGCTGCCCGCTCAGGATGTGCCTGGCGCCGCACACATTGACGCATTTGCACACTCCACGCTGTTTATGAGGATAGGTTGGCCCCCTCAACTTCTATCTATGGGTAGTGGACAAAATCCTCTACCGCAGACAGTGGAGCTCAACGCTTATTGGTGGACACTGCGATTGAAGCGCACTATTACTAGGCCTTGTTTCTCACTTACTTGAGAAAAAGCGTACTCCACACTCCAAAAACTTCTTATATCCCCCGACAGTGTCATGGCTGAGGTTCTCATGAATGAGTTTCTTATGGATGACTTTCGTATGGCTGGAGTTCCCAAGGCTGAGGTCCTTATGCCAATAATCCGTGTGAGTCTACTACAGCAGCAAATACACTACCAGGTATACTGCTAATCGGTATAATAGTCGCTCACTTGGGGAGGTCAACCGGACAGGGACTGCCTAAAAAGGAAAAAAAAAACGTGCAACCCCTATCGCGGAAGGAGTCCACATGGTATTTTACTGAATGTACTGACCTTCCATCGATCTCGGTTATCACGAGCCCTTCTGGCTCCGCTCCCTTGTCGTCGCTGCGCTCGTCGAACGACTCGGCATCTGCCGCGACGGTATCGGTTGGGATCGGTTGGGAACACGGCAGTTCAATATTTTAGATTTTCACGTGCGCTCACAACCAACGCACCCCCAAAAAGCGACCACTAGCCTCATACTTGCACGCGTCGGACAGGCACTCAATTTCAGGGCAGATGATCTGTATGATCTGTACGCGGCATGACCCACAGCTCATGTTGCCGGGTGGGAGAGCTGCATGGTCTGCATGATCTACAGCAGGACGGGTTTCCTCGGTTGAATCTCTACAATTCAGCTCCTGCGCGACATCTCATAACGGCAGGCTAGGATTTAGATCTACCTGGTATATATATCTGTCCGGCGTGTGACATTTTGTGAACAGAAACACGACAGCTGTTTTTAACGATCGACGAAAAGCAACAGACACGCGCGACGAAACCGTGGGGACTAAACGCCTTCAAGCTTGGTAGAAACGGCAGAAGAAGTAGACCCTCCTAACTTGCTCAGAACAAGAGCCCCGCGACAGAGCGGTCGTTAAACCTTTCAGGACCGCAGTCGTCCCGTTTTGGGGAGAAAACTACTCAAATTCGAAGTAGTTTGTCCCCAAAACGGGACTGACTGCGGTCCTAAATTAAATGGGTTAAAATGAACAAAACCCCTGGAAGCATGGGATCGACCCTGCTGTACTGCACAGCAGTAGTAGTAGCTGTCACCAGTTGGCCCCTCTAGATCGCCAGTCCTGAGAAACAGGGCCTCTACATACATCAATATAGGCCCACGATTAAGAAGCTATCCTTTCTTTGGAGTACGACAAGACTTTCGGACTAAGAAGTCGTCCCCAGCGGCGTGGGCCACTCTAAATTCACGATACTATTACGGGGGACCACAGAAATAGGACCAAAAGTTGTAAGTAAAAACAGCTAAATATATAGGTTTTTGTGCATACCATAGGTCCTATTTACTATGGTCCCGTGTAATAGGCATTATTACTCAGAGGGTTCACCCTAATTTTTCTGAGGCTCCTCATTACTCAGAGGGTTCACCCTAATTTTTCTGAGGCTCCTCACTAGGGGAGCCCCATACCTCACGCGAAAACTGACTCTAACGAAAATCAAATCGCATCCCGATGAGTAATCCCATGGCCGAAGTCTAGAAAAACATCATTTATTTTTCGAAACAAGATTGACATCCGGACGATTTCGATTTATTGAGGAGCTTTTATCATTCAGAAAAACAAATAATAGCAGAAATGTGCTACCTCTATCGTAGAACGCGTCCTCAAGGGTTAATAAAAGACACGTACGTGCTGCGATAGAGTTGGCGATTTTTTGGCGGAAACTGTCACTGGGACTGGCCGGGTTTGTTTCCGTATCCCGATTGTGTTGGACACCCGGATAGATTTTACATTATTCTCCGTGATATATCGGGTCGCACCACTGGATTTTCTAAAAAAACAGACAAAACGGAAAAATGGGAACGAAACAAAAAATGGGAACGGACGGTTTTTTTTAGAAAGCAAACCAATATATTAATTGTGTACAACTCCGAGAAAAAAAGTTGACAGTCCTGTGGGGCTGTACAGCAGCCTTCGAATGAGCTGTCGCTCAGGCTGGAAGTCCTCGGCATCGCCGCGGTAGCCAGCATCTAGAGAAATCACAATAGAGCCAGCGTATATCGCTTTTTGCGCCCACCCAAAGGCACGAGATGGAGCATGACCGTTCTGACGAGCTCCTCTCACAGGGCTGGCCAAGGGGTTTCGCAGGATCATTTTGGTTCTCTGATACACTACATGGTTCTGGAGATACGGCTTGGTTCTCATTTTTCCGATTTGTCTGTTAAAATCTGTTTATGGGGTGAGGTATGGAGCTTTCCTCAAGGCCGAGTGAGGATATTCAGAATCTTTGGGTGCTAATTCTGCTGGGTGTTCGTCAGAAAGAGGTACTATATGCCTTGCTCACATGAAGTGTCTATTGCTGGCGGGTTCCTATTCGTGAGCCAATCCGAGGCCTTGGTTGAATTCCTCTCATCCAATCAGAGAACCTCAATAATAATGCCGTCTTCTTACCGGTCCGCCGTAAAAGCTCACGCGTGCATGTTTTTCCCGCTATTACTTTTTCGTTTTTTTACTTTTTTTGTCCCGAACCATGCGCCAGCCTCCGCTGCATATGGTACGTACCGTACTGCGTGCATGTTACTGCATTGGCCTCACTTGGTGGAGCCTGAATGGGGTCTATTTCCTGAGAAATTGGGCACCCCAACCACAAACGCCACCCCTTTTTAAACAAGAATAATCGGACGTTTTCCCACTGTAGTCTCCTACTACCAGGTACCTGGTATGTACTAATTGTACTCTACTCGTACAGTAGATACGAGTTCAATTTTATTGAAAAGTATTTTTTAAACGTGATTCGAAATCAAAATCTCCAACACCGAATCACATGTACGTACGTGAAACACGTTTCTTTCGGCACCACTACTACTACTACTACTACTACTACTACTACTACTACTACTACTACTACTACTACTACTACTACTACTACTACTACTACTACTACTACTACTACTACTACTACTACTACTACTACTACTACTACTACTACTACTACTAC